>CM030369.1:44348065-44948065 GCA_003604175.2 Clonorchis sinensis | reverse complement strand
GTTATTCCGCCTTTGCGCCTATACTAAATTTCTTGTTTTTGACCTGAACGTAAACCGTCCTTTGAACTTGTCATTGCACTTGTTGTTTAAGTCAACACGTGGTTTGTTGTCTTGTTGACACGTGCCTTTGAGTCGGTATGGACTTTAAACTTGTTGTTTAAGTCAACACGTGGTTTGTTGTCTTGTTGACACGTGCTTTTGAATCGGTGTGGACTTTGGGATCCTTTAGGACTTAGCAGTTCCTGAACCGGTGTATAGAAGCCGGCGTAGTCCCACGATTTGAGGTTTGTAAAGCTTTGTTATTTTTATTATTGTATTTACAGTACCGCATTTGTAGATAAACCTCCATTTGAACGCTTTGGCTTTTGGGGTTTTGCGCGTAACTCAACGTGGTCCAACAGATTGCTGGAAACAATCTATACTCAGATGGAGGTAGACAATATTTTTGTCTCAGTTCAATGCACTGAACAGTGCAAGGCTGCACGAGAGCAGCGTATCGCCGTTTCAGGATCAGCTTACGCTTGCACTTAGCAAACAGGCATTTTGAAGTCCCTCTTTCTTGGAAGTCTGACGGGTCCGGTTACCGATCAACTTACTGACTGTAAAGGAGGTACCAGTCATTTAAAGCGAAGGCTTACAAGCGACGTCCACAAAAAGTAAATGGAGCCTAAACGGCGATACGTTGATATCGAATAGCTAGAAAGGGCAGCATCGAAAACGCCAAACTTGAATAATACACCCTGTATTCAACCACAAGAAACGGAGTTTAGAATAGTATTTGATTGCACCGCTAAACACAACAGTGCAGCATTCATTGATGGTTTACTCCGAGGTGCTGGAATGACTTCAAGTGCGCTCGACATACTTATGCGGCTGGAGTCTTATTCTGTTGCTACTGGCAGTGAGGAAATCTTTCTCCAGGTGCGAATGCCAGAAGTTGATCGCAAAGTTTCAAAAATGCTATGGTGATCTGGCGCAGGACTGAAAAATGAACGCGTGCGGTGTCTTGCTATTCTGTGCGGTACTATTTCCTCACTATTTGCGCAAAATAAGCGCTGAAGTTATGTGCAGGTAAAGTTAATGGTGTAGTAACCCAGTGCTGAAAAAAATCTACGTCGTAAGATGTTTGACATTACATTCAGCTATTTCTTCCGGTGTGGAATTCGTTAATTGTTTTGGAGAACCATTTGGCTGAGGAGGTTTGGACTAGCAGAGTGACTGTCGAATAGTCGGGAAGAGCGAAGAGACATACCAGCGAGGAGCGTGCGGAACATCCCCGGGAGTTCCACTTTCCGGAGTAATATATATTGTGGTTGTCTACGCCTGCAACCGTGGAAAGTATAATTAAGGATATTGTCAAGTTACTTTCCCCAAAGCGAGTGACGATATTTAAAGACGTATAAATTCCAAAGTTGGAGTTATCTGCAGCTGTTCTGGACATGCCTGCAGAATTTGTTGTGTTTACAAATGTTTTCCCTTCGACTGACTCGATCATCGTGTTATGATGTATCAATAACGAGCAGCACAAGCTCGTTGAAAATCACCTGGTTGTGTTGGACGATATTACTCAGCCTAACGCATGCGGCTATACCTCAGCAGGAGACAATCCTGCAGATCGCAGGTCATGTGAACTGCGTAGCTTCCATACTGCATCATAATGGCTGTCACATTTGTACTCTTCTGGAATTTCTGGCGCCTGCCGTGGTTTTAGGTTGGCAAATTTTACTTCGGCTGTTTGTTTTGGGTGAAAAGATATAAAAGTCGTCGGTTTGTTGCTTTGGACTTCCAGTCAATTTTGGACAAGTCCAACACAGTGAGTTCTTTCACTCTCTTCAGACGCGGGTCTAAAACATAATATACAGAGTGCATATAATGTTAAGCAGATACTGGTCGGCTGATTCCTACAAGTCACACAATCAGTGCCAGGGTAATAAATTCCTTTGCTTCAACTGACTTTGTGCACTTAATTTGGGCAGCAGCAACGCCCCCAACTCGCTAAAACCCTCGTATTTTCTTTCCGAAATAGCATTCGGAGGGAGTTGGCCAGTCGATTTGGTGGCATGTATCTAGCGCATATCTGTCTGTGCACAATGAAGGATTGTGATTTAACCTTTGACTCGGTGGTTTTACCGACATCATTTGAAATATTCTCTGCTACACTTTCCACTTGGCATCTACCCAAGTAAGTGTCTTCGCAGCTGCATAAGAGCTCTTAGACAACCTGAGAGGCACATAGGATTGACAACCCAGGCTCACGATTTTGCAGAGCAAATTCTCTGGTGATCGGTATCAACCATAGTTCGGCTGCAGTATATATACGTCTTAACCGAGCTTGCTCCTTATATCGGTTTTAACGTGGTCGTCATTGAACTAAAGAAACAAGCATATACGTTTCTTGCTGGCTGAATGAACATAGGAAGTTAGTGTTCCATCCCAAATTTGAATTTCAACGAGGTGCTCTGAATAACCTTCTTGCAGCAGAGTTACTTCAAGAATCACTCCTCTTGCGTTATTTAATCGGGATTGCATAATCCGCGCTCTCTGTAGAGTAAAGTCTTTACCAGCGCTTATGAGCTATTGGGATGTAACTGTAGAACCATTGACGATGGCCGTTTTGCATGTTCCTGCATGAGATAGAATGCTGCGGGGCCTCTCGGTAAGCCTGCGAATAAGTATATCGAGAACTGTAGGCTTTCGTGTGATTCACACTGCGACGTAACACACAAATTAAGATGGCTGATATTAAGGATGCCTAGAAGTGAATTAAAGTGCCCTATTTAAGTAATAACGAAAACGCCATCAACAAATCGTTTATGCAACAAGAAATCTGAAACTGCACTAACAGTCTTTTGTTGAGTCACGTTCAGAAAGTTATCCGCTAATGCTAAACCTAAAGGACAGCCCAAATCAACATCACTGACTAGTTTATATGCCCTTTCCTCGGATTCGAATCCGATATTCCTTGTATAGAGTGGAATAAGGTATTTAATATAGCCCATAGGGAGTCGTAGATTCCTAACTTGCGTTAAGAATTGTTTATATTGCGACCAAGCTACGTCTCACACGAATCACCAGAGGATTTGCTCTGCACAAAAGTTAGCCTGGGCTGTCTATTCTATCCGCCTTTCATGCTGTTTACGACAGTGGAAGAAACTATACAAATATGCATGGACTGTCACAAACAAAACATGATGATTTAGTCAGTTTATTATACCACTGACTTTTCGAAAAATTCAGGAACTGATACTGGATCACATTTATTGTTGGTAACAGGATGTGATTTGTAGAGAGAAATTGCATTACCAAATAGAAGAAGCACGAATAACGAAATGCTGCTTATTTTCGCTCCCATACACAGACCATCGTCGTGATACACGAAACAGTGTTATATGGTCCATCGGAACGATCCTTAGTTGCATCTTTGGTGAGAAAAATGAGTGACGAAACTTCCATCACCGCACGTGTTGAAGTTGAGACGACGGTATATAGCCCACCCGTGGTTACTCCGATTTCGGGCTATTCAGAAAATCTTGCTCCTATGCCCAACAAACTGCTACTCCGATTTAGAGCAGGCGATATACTGCTCCGTCAGTATCATCCCTAGTGCAAACAGATATGACACTTAACATCAGGGTTTTGGCGGCGATGGACTTGAAAATATCTATAGAAGCCGAAAACATGGCAACGCTGGATATCGGAAAGTAGAAATTTAGACAAAGGTGCTGTGGTGTTAGTCGTAGCGAGCAAGCTGCAAAGGGATTCATGATCCTTTGCTATAATCAGCTATTGTCACCAAGAAAATGAAGCCTAGTGCAAAGTGCAGACATCGGGAAAAAGGGTGGGACAATAAAAACATAGATTTGGGGAGTGTGTCCTTTACACGGAACGCATAGCCAGACAGAGCAAGCTGTACATGAACCCTCCTCAAGTGAGATGTGAGTATTCGTTTCCGCCCCACAGAAAGTAGCCATCGTGAACCAGCCGACTGGGGGGTATTGTTTAAGTAAGCAACAGGACAAAGCACTTGGGAATGAAAAAGATCATATGAAAATTTCTGGTTTGTAAAAGGGGCTGAAGGGAGCGGTTTACCGAGTGAGGAACAACGGCTGTCAACGCCTTCTACAAAAACTAATCTATCTGCTTTATTCTTACCATTTAATAATCTTCAGTGATGTTGTTTGTTTAAGCGTTAGTTTTGGCGGCTATTTCCTTTTAGCTGTTTGTCGGAGTGACACAATTTGGCTAATGTTGAATCGATGTTAATGTTCTGGTATCGCCAATAGTCTAATATTCAATTTATTCCTTCGCATAAAACATCATTCACATTAACTCTCCAATGCTAATCTACATCTCCCCTATATTTTTAGTACCGATCGCTACAACTGTGGTGTTTTTGTCGCTGATGTATTTGACATTCCTTTCAATGGTGCCATAGAATTTCGTGGTTTCGATCCTAATTTGCCTGGGTAACCGGGAAATTTGGGATGCGCGCAAATCACCGATAATTCGATGCAGACAGGTTTTCCTAAAGAAATTAAGTATTCGAAAGACGAGTGTTGATAATATAATAAAATAATAACAACATAATGATATGATATACCAATATAAGTTTGGAAACGGACAACTCTGTGTATTCAAGCTTAGCCACTTGACCTTTACTGTAACGCACATGACCGAGGGTAGTGTGGTTCTCAAGGCCAGCAGAGTAGTCCGTGTATTGTATCGACCACAAAATTGCATCTTACCTTGTCAATGATTTGATGGCTCCACATTATTTTCTCAGTGACATTCCATTGTTTAAGTTCCGTATTTAAAAAATAACGGTATCACAAAGCTACAACCCTGAGGTGGTTTTGAGAGATGCGGAGTAACTCTAGAGAATCTAATGGACGACGTGCTATTCAGATGTCGACATGTAATAAAGTACTTCCGCTTTGGACGCCAAATGTGTCACTACTCCGATAATTTCATTCAACAGTTATTCTACTAACAAATGAGCTCTCAGCCCTGTTTCCAGCTCCAGAGCATCGTACCGTGCCGAATCCAAACTGAGAGGCATGCTAGAATTTTGGCCACCTGCCAAGATAATCGTTGTCTGTGTATAGCCACATGGATCCGCCCTGTGTTCTCGAGGTTTTGTCAGACAGTTCAGTTTGGGTGTGATGTGTATGCTAACCAACTTCCATCAGCCAGAGAGCAAAAGTCTCATATGTCCTTGAGAAGCCAGGCATAAGTCGAACTCTAATGAAGTCGAATGTCACAAGTGTACTCGGCGGGATTTCCTTAATGTAAACTTCGGTTGGGAGTGCAGTTTCTGCATCTTTTGCGCCATTTTCTTCGTTAATTCCTTGTCTTTTGTCTCAATCGATCCTGATTTTTACTTCGGCGATTTGTTTGGGTTCGATGTTAATTGGTACATTGTCAGCACAAACACTTCAATTCGGTTTCGTGATAGCTCATGTTTCATAGGTAGCATGTTCCCCATTTACAAGATGTCCGGCAATGTTTTGAGATCAGATAACCGGCTTTCGTGCTTCAGATAGTCGTTAGACCCCGCAGTGCTTTGCTGGCATGCGTGGGTATTGCTGGGTTGCCGCTGCACAACACAAGGTACCATCATCCTCCTTGTCACTGGTTGCATTCTATTTCGGTCCTATTTTCAGGTGTATCTTCGTCAAGAAAACTTCGTCGCCAAAAACTGCGATTTCTAGCGTGTCTCTCAATGGTTCAATCCCTCGGGTCTGGTTATTTTGTGTGCCGGGTAAAAATACTTCATTAGAATAAGAGCGAGGTAGGGCATAAAATGGAAGGTCTTTCTACAAACTGTTACAAAACCAACACCGCTCAACAGGTATCGTTATTTCACACATGTGCATCACCGTGTATGTGTCGATTTGTTGGGCAACGGGTGTACACATTTCTGTCGTCTGCTGTACTGAAATTAGTATCACAGGTTTGGGATAATGCGAAGCTGACCTTTCGGTCGAGCTAGTGCAAAACTTTGGTCGACTTGTGAGCTTGTAAATACACTGCCATTTAGAGTGGTTAATGTGACAAAGTAGGCAGTCGCAATGGCAGTCTCAGTTATTTCCAATTAACTTACTTACCGGTATGCAAATTTTACTGGATTTTTAAGACCGCATGCAAAATGTAACATTTAACAAGCAGATGCTGCCTATGGCAGCCATATCATGCAACCATCGGAACGCATGACCCCGTGTCCTGGATCTCAGTATACGATGATTCGAACAGCTAGGAATTCAATTCGGAAAATAAAAAAATCTTGACATGCGGAAATACAAGACAGAGAAGATTAGAGTTGAGGCATCTTACTTCCATACGGATTCGATCAGTTTGCATGTCGCTACTATTTGCAAACGACTGGCGGGTAGAGGAAAACATCGGATTGCTAACTTAAGGGGCAGTAAACCCTTGAGGAGAAGTCGGTCAAGTTTTTGGCATGTGAATTGTACATCTCAAGGATAGAGCACGCTTGAGCTCCGACTAATCAATCGCAGCAGCAAAGCCCGAGTTGAGGCCTCATGTGGACATTGACCTTACAAAGCCCTAGTTAACAGGTCAACCAGCACAACTGGACAAACAAGTAGTTACCTGAAGTCCAGGTCGACCATAACTAACAGCATTTATATGACACGTGAACAACTCTCTCAAAAGTGCAGCGACTAGCCCACCACTGAGATAGGTCGTACTGGTTTGACGGATAGTTTGAAGGCTTTCATACTAGAAACCGAACCCGGGTGGTCCAAACGTGATTTTAAGCCTTAGCTATTGGGCTGAACGGTCAGGAAACAAAAAGACATTAGAGTGAGTGCCATTAGGAGGACCAGAATACTAAATGTACACGAAATTAGAATATCAACAAAATAACATTTGTGGGGCTTAGTGTGGGATCTACCAGTGTTGCTACAACAACTGGGAGTGGTCTAGCCACGACAGAACCCAAAAGACTGTCCACAACCATGGTGGTAAGAAACATTTTCAGAAGAAAGCTAAATGGGCTGGAATACGAAGCGTGATGCCTACAGGTCCAACGGACGTTAAGTAGTAAAATCAAAAGCGCCTTCCGCTGTAAAGCACAGGTTGTCGTTCAGTTTTTCCAACTGGTCTGTGATTGTTAGTTTGCGCGACACGTTTTACGGAAGAAAAATGTATGATGAGATATCGGTAGCTCTAGTGCATTCATCGCGTGCTAATCCGATGGTTGTTGGTTTGTTCGCCCAGCGGATTGACTTGCGAAGATTTCTTCACCTTTCAGGAAAATATCGTGAGAAAAAGGGGAGTTCCTCCACTTCTGTTCGCGCTCATATAGTACGTACGAGATATTTCAAGAGTGTTCTGGTTTCTCATTCGATTAATTTACTGAATAATGTGTGAGTATTTCTTGTGCTTTGTTTCGACTGGTTCGTGTGCTTTTCTGGTGTCACGCTTCAATCTGACTCCCTAAGTTCCGCTTGATTTTCCTGATATTTATTTTTTTTAATTTGGATTTGATTCTGGCTTTTGAGTGACTCATACACCATTCTTCTGTCTGACACATTTTTGACCTGCCTTATTGTTTGTTGTCTGACTTATTTGCTGGGACGGTAGGCCATGAGTGAAAGTGACATCCATTTTCTGTGAGTTGAGTCCTCCGAATCCTTTGGATCATGCTTTATCATCAATGAGACAATGTTGTAGAGACATTCTTGGTAAGCTCCAAACAACTCTTCTCCAACACCTTGACTCAGATCACCATGCGAACATGCTCGCCGCAGTCTAATGTTCTGCCTACCCCTTTGATTGTGACCACCTGGACGACACTGGAATTATTGAGACCGCGAAAGATATTGTTACCGCACATTTGGGTCTTCTGTTTCCTGTTGGAGCCCATCAGGTATACGAGTAGACAAGGTATATTCACGTAAGTCTGAATTAAGAAGCGGTATTTGGAATTTCGAATTGGGACTCATAGGAATAAGGATAGGTTAGTCTTATTTAATAAACTGGTAACCAGGCAAAAAGAAGATACACCACGATTCTTTACAAGTCGTAAATGAACGGACCAGCCATAAAATATGGACAATAGCAATGTTAACTAACGGACAATCAAACGAACAAAGACAGAGCAGAATGCAGTACAGATGGTGGTCGAACCAATAAAACCACAAGAAAGATGACCGTCAGGTTGCACGGAATGTTCAAGGTTGGAACAATATAATCATAAGCGAAAAGAGAGAAACAACCCGCCAAAGCGCGCACTAATTATGTCTCCTGTAATGGTGACGAAGCGTTCACAAGCCAATGGTTAGTCTCAGCGAAAATTACAGCAGCCCACTGACCAACTCTCACCCAGTGTCCTGAGTTGGGAAGGCCTCTTGTGAATATCAGTATCAGAGCCACTTTTGATCGTTGTATGTATACACTGTACTTTCACTCTTGGACTCCGTACTTAGTGTGTGGGTGAATGGCATCCAGCATATATACAGTTATTAGCACTTTGCACAAGCTTGCTCATATTTCCTCACTGGATGAATTAATAACTTTCACCTAAACAGCTGACAACGGCATCTAACGATCCATACCAAATAGCAGAAAGTACTGTCTAAATTCTCTCAAAGTTAAAAGTTTTCCACCCAAAGAGAGTTTTTGAGGACAGTTAAGGAAGTCGTCTAAAACTGTTGACCAGTTAAATCGATCAGTCTGGTCAGTGTATCCATGCTTGAGCGTTCAAAAGTGATTAACTGTCAACATGAACGTCATCCAAGATCCAAGTTCACGAGTAATCCCGCGATTTTTTCATTTGTGGTTTTTCAATAAAAGGCTTTTGTTTCAACTAACAATAAAACCAAGATGTTGAAGTTATTTGATTGAGGAAAGCCGTACAGAGAATTTTCGACGAATTTATAAGCACGTAAATGCAAAGCCGTTTAAAATTGATTAAAACATGGTTGATTTTAAACAAAAACACTTAAATACAGGCAGCTACTATGAATCCAACCGCCCATAGGGAGAAAACACGGCGATTCTGGATTCAGAAGTACGATCTGGAAGTCTTCTTTGCGCAGTGGGCATTTAGAAATTTATCAAAGCAAATGCAACATCTTGACAGCTACTAAAATGTGCTATTACAGGGCTCCTAAAGGGTGTGTGCAATGCAACCGTTGGCTGATCCAGCTACAGGCTGGCGATGATCCGACCATGTGTAAATCACCGGAGTGAATAAAGCCTACGGATCCACCAATCATACAAGGAAGAAAACTACCTGAAAATTCTATGATTGTTGCGTAAATTTTGTTGAGTCCTATTTATCACATCCAGGAGCTTTTCGAGTCAGGTTTCCTTATTTTATTTCACTCTTGTCATCTGTGTTATCCTGCGGTTTGAAAACTACCAAAAGAAAAGGATTACGCTGTTTTTTGCCTCTGAATCGATTCCCATACATTATCAGTTTCTTTTGTTATCTGCTAGGTATTGTTCTGGTTACTATTCATAGTATGGTTACTCAAACACGAATGACAGTTTTGAGGAATATCGCAGTCACTACGCACTCCAAGCAACAGGTGTCAATTTTTGTTCGCGATGCTCATTAGGAAACCCGGTTCTTATCACTAATTTAGTGAAAACACCGATGATTTCCAAATCATGCTTTTTCTCAAACAGCTTCGAATTTGTTGGCTTCATGCATACGTTTGAAGGTGATGCTTGCGCTAATCATTGGGACCTTTGTTCCGCAATGTCCTGCTTCACAGAGAAACACAACCCATTTTTGTATTCATGATCCTCTTTTTAGGACCCTTTTCCATCAAGGCTTCCATAAATGTCTAAGATATACATGCAGACAATCAGGAAAAGCTGCGATGTAGTTCCCATTTTGCTGCAGCGGCATCGCACTTCCGTCAAAGTTCATGTCCAGACAAAATTCGATTTATTAGCCTGCGTGCGGGATACGAACTAGACCACAACTAATTTAAGTGAATGCTCTAAAAGGCGTCGGGAGTGGCCGCGCTTCCCCTATGCATCCATTCACAAGAACTTTATCATTGAAATGTGCTCCCGAATTTGAAACACTAGCCAACAGACTGAAGTCACTTTGCTCCACTTTTTAAGGCGCACATATCCAAATTGATTTCATTCTAAATGATAGTTTTTTAATGAGGAATTTGTCCTTTAAGTACGATTTATCTATGCTTGAAAGCCAAGAAGCGCTGTACAGCTGTTTCATCCTTTTGGCATATCATCGCTAGTGGGAATCTCCGAAACTGAAGGAAGTTTCAGACTCGCAATCTTACGGCTGGTGGCTTGTACACTTAACCACCAGCGACAAGCAGCTAATCAGCAGTGTGTCCGACTCGCACATATGCATGATGTAGTGCTACCCATCCTTCAATCACGGAAACCAGCTCACGAGTTCTGGCATTGACAGGCTTCCCGTATGATGATTTATCAGATAGTGGTTTCACTCATCGTTTGAATTTCATGTTTCACTGCTGATGAGTTCCAATAAGGATGAAACAGTTCTACAGTGGCTCAAAGTTTCTCAGCATAAATTAGCTTCACGCAGAGAACGAAATTTCTGATAAAATCTTGAGAAACTCTCCATCCTGCGGATAAGCGATGGCCTTGGTTTTCCTTAGCAGTGCCTGTTTATCCTGTCACCTGAACCGTTGGTCAGTTGGCAACCCGCGCCTGTGCAATACGTAATACCACCCTAAATACAGTGTGAAAATAACTACTGAGCCATACCAACACTCTGAGAAATTTGTTCCGGTGCATAATGATACGCCGTGACATTCAATTTCTCCTAAAATGCCTCTTCACTCAGGGTTAGATGTGCTGTTTCCCGAACCGTCATTCCACTCTCCCTGCTATTTTGAAACAGATAATGTGGTGGTGACAGAACTCAAAGTGATGTTGTTTGGATTCAAACTTTGCTCTCACATCTCTCATGTCAAATTATTGACCATTTACTTGGGCACAATTTCGGTGTTAAGCTGAGCGCTGCTTGGACTTCGAATCCTGCCTCACTAAATGCTGGGATCTACCAGATTGCTTTTCCAGGACTGAACGCCAATGCCCTTTAATAGTCAGTTTTTCGTCATTTTCCAGATATTTTCTGAGACGCTTAAAATCAGCAACTTAAAACGTTTTCTTCTCATCCAATCGATTGGCAGCGAACGTATCTGACTTAAAGTAATAAGGTGTTGTCCTCCAGCGGTACCGGATTGTTGCGTCCAAGTAGTTTTCTAAAAGTATGTGCGACGAGCCCAGTTGCAGTTGCGTTGCCTATAGATAGACAGAACAAACCAGTGCATATCACACCGCGTTGCTGAATACGTACAACTGCACTTTGTTAGACAAGTGACAGCTCGTCAGACAGGGCTGGAGGGCTCCAGCATTTCCGTTGCTTTGGTACCTGCTACGAACCAGTCACAAATTAGCTTGATCCAGAAGACTTTTACTGTGTGCTGTTGTCTAAATTTACAACAGTGACCTACCAGCGAGACTTTGCTCATCGGTCAGCAGTTACGCATACGAATTATTGTAGCACATCACCTGGCTACTGTCGTCGTGATCACATGTAAATTTGTCTCCGTTTAACCTCGTTTTCTGGCACACGTTTTGAAAAATCCTCATGATCTACTTGGCATAGGTGGCATTTGTCCCATGAAATACTATGGATGTTTCTGCTGCAGCGTGTTTCAGTGGATGTCCTATACCAAAATTCCAAAGATTTGTCTACGCAACACTAGAAACAACGTGGTTTTGCGCAAATACCTACACCACCTACTTACTCTCGTTTAGGCTGCATATTGTACTCCGCTTGGTCGATTCCATTTGATGCAGAATGTCCAATGATAAAGCAGCTTCGTCTCTAATTCTGATTGGTGGATCCTATTACCTAATTGAAAGCAACGGGGTAAATATCTGCACGCAAGATTCGTGGTACTAAACAAAGCACATTTGTACGATGGGGAATTCCATCGAAGTTCTGCTGCATTCAGGTCAAATACACTTCCATAACCCACAAAAATAAATGTGATTACCTCAACCTCATATATATGGATCAGCAGAATTCTACATTATTCCACGATTTAGAACAAAGTTATGTGATGCAGATTGGCGGACTATGCCTCAAAATCTATGCCAGTCTACTGTTATTGGTGGGCATACCTGCGAACATAATTTGTGGCATAATAATGGGAGGAAATCGTTCTAACCGAATGACAACCCGCTTTCTGATGATCGTGTTATCTATTGCCGATTCTGCCGTTCTCCTGGTTGCTGTGCTGCGATATTGGACAATGCGTGTTCTCAAGTGGGATCCACGCCTGCTCGGTCCCACCGCGTGTAAGTTGCATACGTTTTCAGTGGGATGCAGCACAGACTATGCCGTCGGTGCATTATGTGCACTTGCGGTAGAAAGGCTTTTGGTCGTTGCTTTTCCACACAAAGCAAACAGTATTGTGAATATGTGTTCTGTCACTTTCGGAATGGGTAGCTTTGGTCTCCTGGTTGTTGCAAAAAATATGCTAATTTTCTGGCTGGTTGGATCAACAAAACCTGGTTTCATCGATAGAACCAATATGAGCTTACCAATGCGGATTGGTACCTCCGATTGTACGCCATTACCTGAGTATCGACATATTTTTAAAATATTCACCAAAGTGGACCTTGTGAGCTTTGCTGTGCTGCCATACATCATTTTGTTCTCCAGTAATTTATTCATTTACGTCAAGTTACGGAACCAACAAGCTTTGCTTCGGCGAGCCAAACCAAAATCATCATTGTCCAGGTTGAGACGGTCAATCCGAGAAGAGGGCCAACATCCGGTTCGAAATGAACCGTTGTCGACTGATGGAAAGGCAATTACCAACAAGAATCGTCTTCAGTCCACTCTTTCTCGATCGGGCACAGAGAAACGTCCCAAGCGAAGACCAGATGGTGTGATCAAACTGCTGACAGCACTTACACTGATACATGTGATCTGCACACTTCCGGGAACTCTATTTACGTTTATAACTTCGTATCCAAAAAATCTAGTCTCCATCCGAAAAGACGTGGAAGAGTTATTAAAGTCTGGTCTTGTTATGTTAGTGTTTACCAATAACGCAATAAACTTCTTCGGATATTACGCATCGAGCACGGCATTTCGAGAGAGCTTCTGTGGCATGTTTAGGTGTGATTGGCATAAGTCCGTGTGTCAGCAGCGTCTGTTCAGTCAGTGCGGATGCCGGTGTGTGAAACACAAACAAACTTCCGGATCGGAATTTGTCCAGTTGGTTGTGACTCCCCCTGGTGTAAAGGTGGCTTCTACAAGGCCAACAGAACGGGAAAGGAATATGGTCAACAGTCAAGGTTCTCTAAAGGAATCACCCCAAAGAATAATTAACGCCAAGGTTGACAGTTTCCAGGAATAACAACTGTCCGTCTTTCCATGATTGTATTTTTGTCTTTCATTATTTATTTATTTAAGTATTTTTATGTGGTTTGGACTCTAGTGTTTTTCTCAGCAGTAGGACAGATTTATGAAATCGTTAGGGATATTTCTAAGTAGTTGAGCGATTATTTAGACTTACTAAAGAGAATAAAACATCAAGTCAGGCGAACGCATAATCTCCTTTGGAGAATCCATCAGATATCACATGGAAGCCAAACGATCCGTGAGTGCAGGTAATCATTCAATCAGTCGACCACTAAAATTTGAATAAAACCTCAAAACCATTTGTTGAGAATACAGGACGAATTGGACAGCTGTTTCATTCTTTTGCTTCTTGTGGCCTTCATCGAATTGACCGCTGTGGATACGGAGCTCATAATTCCTCTGACGGGAGTTCAGAACACCAACATTTAGCTACAGGTAGCTGAGCGACAGTATGAATAGCTTGCACCCAAGATATAGTTCGCTAAACGCAAAATTAAGTATTATCTTGAAACGTTTCATGAGACTGCCTTAAATGGTCCTCCGTCGGGTGGACTCTAACGGATTCAGGATGTATTTGAAGTTTCACTTCTGTAAAAAGTAGGAAACGAAGCGTTACGAATTAAGATGACATCCCATAAAGCTCTATGGTGATCCGGAAGGTGCGCAACACAGACGAATCCCCGCAAGGACCAAGCAGATATTTGAAACCTGCTGGTTTCATTTGCAAAATGGGACGTAGACATGGAATCTTGAAAGTGTTCCGAAATCCAACTCAATCACCTATAAGTCCCAAAAAGGTGACAGAAAAATACGGCTACTTGATAACCGCAATGTCGTCCAGAACAGTGGTACCCAAATTGTAATGGTTTCAATTTCTGTTGCGCAGTCACATCGCCATTGTAATGAGGTAAGGTGACTGAATCTGCGTGCGCTAGCTGGAATTTCCCCGGGTTTTTCTCTGCACTAGTATCTTGTTTACAAAACTAATGTGAAGATCACGATCTTTCACCTTTCAATCTGTTGACTCACACATTCATTAAAACTTTATCCTTTACCCACGATTCCAAGGACGCAAATATCCGAGTAGTCACAGTCAGCTCATAGTATATTTAGTCTTGAGCTGTAAGGATATTATTAGCAATATAGTAGTTATCCCCGGGTCCTACAACCAGATTTCTATACTATACGTTCATCACGGTAAAGTGTTTTCCGCCTAACAAACCTCCTAAAAATCGTGTTGTGATTGAATGTATTTGGGACATGAATCTAGCCCTTGCGTTGTTCTGTGCAAGCAATGGTAAAGTCATTAGGCTACAGTAAAGCAATCGCTAATTTGTTCTATGAATAGTGCATGAATAAATATGTCGGCCACATTTAAATAGACAACCAAGAGGATAGTCTCTGAATTCGTTTTTGTAAACAGGATACTTACGAGGATTCCCATGATACCCGAATTGAACCCAGGTAGCAAACGCGGATTAGATTTTAATACTTGAATACCGTGGCTGGCTGATGTCCGGCTGATTTAAGAACCGGCCTTGTCAAGGACTATTGCACCATGGAAATTCAGAAATGTAGTTTGGTCACGATTGAACGTTGCCAGTGTACTTACGGAGGAGTGGTTATCCTTCATTTTCTAATGAAATTGGTGACTGGGTTGCGTCGGTTTGCTCTGATTATCTTAATACAAGCAATCAAATTACCCAAAAGCAACAATCGTTTTGGCGGATCCAGATAGTCGCTCAACCTCCTCGTGATCTGAGCTGTATTAAATCTCACGTAATTATGCAACTAAAACCCGGGCCGTTCCTTGTTGGTTTCCAAGTTTATGTACATAAACGTATGTATAACTATGGATAACCGTTTAGAGCTGCACCTCCTGATTGACTATGGCAGTCCGAAACAAAGAAATGCACATTATATATAAAATCGACCGGAAAGATAGCTAAAGATTCAGTCTTTTTGTTACATTAGCGTCTTTATTATCGGTAAATGTTGGGCAAACATGTGCGATCAAATGGACCACTTTGACCGCGCATCCCTGCCATACCTTCTTGATGCAGTATGATACCGTAAATGGACTCAAACACCGGCGATTGACCCTGTTCAGAACGTCTTGTCCTTTAGATCACCAGGTGGGACGTGACGATTAGGGAGATGTTTATTTTGGCCTCGCAGTTTTATGTCACTTTCTTGAGATGTTTTTATCTTGTTCTCAAAGCAATTCCTTGTTTTTGCTCCTTTTGGTGGTGAAATTCACATTTCTGTATGCACTATGGAGTGATGCTTGAAAGCAAGTGCAAACCAACTAAATTTCGTTGATGAAATAGCCCCTACGGCGTTTTTGGTACCAATATGAGCATTTGTCCTTTTTGCTAACTTACTATCCAATATGAGGGCTAGTGTAAACAGCATCCGCTGTTGTTCTTGAGTGATGGTTGAGGAAAGGTTTTGCTGGCAATAATTGGTTCGTTGATGGTGCCTTCATTCCAGAACGATAGACTGGTAAAATGTTATCTATAATCTAGCGGATTCCTCGAGCCACTGGAAGACGCATTTGAAAGATCTGCAAATACATGTTGTTTATTTAGTTCGCTGCAAAACACAACAGGGTCGACGAAGAATTCGCAAAACCAGGGAAGCAGCGCTGATGTTAATTAAGGGTGCCCCTCTCCAAAAAGATGATTATTTGAGGGCACTCTATACGAAACCAGTCAACAAGGTCTTTTTAGGATAAAGCACAAGTCCGAATGTTCCAAAACTCAGAAGTTGAATTCACATATAAACTCGCCGTTAAATCATGCGCACTAGCTAGACGCTTTACTATTAACTAAATTAGATTGCTCGTTCTACAAGAAGATGATGTTAGGTAAAATGAAATAGAAGTGGTTCCCTAAACTTCATCGGTTCCTAAGGTGATCACACGATTTTTGACTGCGAAACTTGTGGAAGCGCCTGCTGTTATATTTGTCAAACATGGTTATAAATTCATGGTCAGCGGACTTGTGAATTTGACACTCAGAAGCGATTCCGATTGAACGAGATCGAAAGTCCCACCGCTATTCACCATATCTCTTTGCAGTTGGCAAGCCCTGAAAATAAAAGACTAAACCACTAAATGTTTCATGTTTTGCACTTTGTCGTTTTTCTTTGGACGCAGTCGACCACTGCCGCCTTCTTAAGCTGGGTTTCGGACTGCACTTATTTTTGAAGTCGAGCTCTTGGCCTTAAATATTCTCTGGCAGGAAACCTAGTTTTAAAAGGTATGTTGCGCTGACAACGGTCCTGGTTGTTATGTCTGATTTTTCTAGGGCAGGGGACTTGTCAAGTAGGTGAGTACTTTGAATGTTTATGTGACTTAGACATTCACAGTTTGGGATTCATAAGGCCGGCTCATGTTCCCACGTTTAGCCAATTCTTCAAACTTTTCGAAGGTGTATTTTGATAAACAAAGTTCCTTTGGGGCCTAGGTATGCTAAAGATGAAATAATAGCCATGCTCTGGGACCCAGAAATTTATTATCAGCTTACGCGCTTTGGCCAATCCCTTCGTGTTTTGCGTCCGTAAAGAAGATGTGATCATGCTCTCTTAAAACATTAAGTTGTGATTTCTTTTCCAGAGTGATAGCGATATTTTTGACCACAAAATAAAAGGTTCTGTTTGTGTTTAAGTCTCACAGTTACTAAATTGTTTTAAAATAGACATATTTTTAAATAATTAAGCGGTACTTGAAAAATAAGCTTGTTCCGGTCTTGAAATAGTGTCGTGATTTTCGAAATAAAGGTTATTGGGGCATATTCCGTCAGCAAATTCACACTCACGTGTTTTAAAGATGGTAGCAGTAGCCTATGAAATTCAAATGTTATTTTCGGCTCTTGACGACTACGAATCATCGCATTTCTACATACGTCGCACTGTAAACGCGTTCTTTAGTTTAGTTTGGCAGCCTGCCAATCGGTTTGCAGTTTGCAAAACCGGTAAACGCATCCCTAAATTGATTCATAGACCGAAACTTTCTTCGCTGTCATTTCTGTGCACATTCCAAATCGAAAGTCACTGTTTGATACATCATGAAGCTTAGTTTCCTGTTTGACAATATGGCTCGTCGGAAAAACAAAACATCCCCGAGCGCGTGGTGTCCTTTCTTCAGGTGTTCCGTTTCCAAATGTGCAACAGCAATCAGTAAACGTCACCAGAAATTAGCAGACGCAACGAAGAGGAAAGACGAGAGATAGGTTCGATGCGCTTGTACGTCATCACAAAAGAAGCTGGCTAGACAGCTTACCAATGTTTGATATCCAGCTCGCATCACTCCCCTTTAAATGGTTTTAGTGACGGTCTTTATCAAGTAGTTATACTGATAGCTTCAAGAGGTGTCAGAAGCATATTATTCGTGGACATCTTTTATTGCAAGACGTATGGTAGGAGTCGTTTAAATATACAGCTAGGTTTTACTCGTGCTCCACACATCGTCTAAACGAACTTTACCGGTTCTTTCAAACAGCCTGCTGATCTGCTGGATACTTCATAAGATTTACTGGAGAAAATTTTTTAACTGCAGATGATATAACGACATTTGTTGCCTGAAACACAGTTATTGATGATTGTACACTTCTTGACTCAAATTTCGTCCTTTAGAAGTGCAAGAGGATGATTTTGCTTCCTGATAATACCGGATGAGGTTTGAGGTGCATTGGATGTTAACAAGTGGGCTAACCCCGCTTCAACATTTCAGTGGCTTGCTAGCAATCCGGACTCACCCATCTAGGCGTTGGTGAAGTGAGGCAGTGGGAGGAAATGATATAAGATTAGAAAGTTAGCAATAAAGTGCTCCTTAAAAAAGGGTTTTTCACCTTAATGGACTGTAACTAATGGCCCTTACACAGTTACTTAGTGCATTACCAATTCATACGTAAGCAAAATAGCAAGACAGGCCAAAGGAACATGTGACCGGATTAAGGGGCTACTCTGGTAAATGGGTACCATCTTCCAAGCTGTTTCGAGGGCTTACAGTACGATGAGCTATTTGCGCACAAAAGATTTATACGGAAATTGAGATCGTAGACGAATCATGAACATAGTTTTATTGTGCTCTCAAGGGAGATGTGTATCGAGATGTTTTTTTGCATGGGTGTGAGAAGTAGCCTCCGCGAGCAGCCAAACTGAGACGTCTTCATATATGTGACTACCATGCTTCCTGTAGGCTGGTGCCGGCGAATCAGTAACGAGACGTTTGGAAAACGGGTGTTTGGGTGTGCACTAGAAACTTCAATCAAAGGATGTGTTCAGTACGAAAATCTTTGCTGGTCACGTCATGTATTGCGCATTCCGAATGGTTGTTTGCCGAGAAAAGGGCCGTTTGCATGTCTATTTCAGAGCGGTACAAGTAGAGTGGTGGAAACTTTTGGCCACGTAGGAGCGTGTGGAAGAGATCACGAAAGGTTTGCATTCGGCTCACAATCCAGGGTGGTAAGGAGGGCCCGCATGATTTCACTGTGTACGGTTGGAGAAGCTGTGAGGTATGGGCATTAATCAATGTGACTGGTGCTCCAGATGTCAGTTTTTATCCACTGTTTGAGTGAGTGTCTGGAGGGCACATCGCGATGACTGTGCTGTACTTGCACTAAGTCCTTTCCCAATGCACTTCTATTCTTTGCCTCACCTTAGGGCTTCCAAATAAATTATGGCTGTATGAGAGCGAAGCATCACTGTTGAATACTGATGTTTTGCTGCCGATGATGATGATGATAATGACGGTATTGTGCCCCTCATTCCACTTTCCCAACATTTGCCGATTACCAATAAAATAACAAGGTCGAATTCATCCGTAGTAAGCAGATGTTAAGCTCAGTAAACCACCGTTGACCTGTGGTATTAGTCTGCCAAATGCAGTGTCTGCGGTGAACTGTGGTCATATTCGATCCAACTTTTCATTAGATGGCATTGTGCAGGTAAACGTTGGTGGCGTCCCAACAATTGGTCTACATAACTTCATTGAGGACAGCGCATGGTAAGCCAAATTAATCACGTGATGCCCATGTATCTCTAGGGCCAGGCGCTGAGGATAATGCCACTTTGTGAGTATGCTTCGATTCGTCCGGGGAGCTCCGGAAAGCTTCAGGACGAATTCGGATGTCGTTCACGTGATACTGCACTTTGATTCGGTTCGACGCTAGACATGGACGGTTGATAGTGACCTGTCAATGAGCTGAGGCATATGATGACGGATGTCCAAGCGATGATGGTGTGTTACGGATTTATCAATGTGGCCCCTTTTCGATTGGAGGGATGTAATTAGAAAATTGCTTTAGGCAGTCAAAAAGATTCGAAATTAGTGGAAATATCCCTGTTAATTGATATACTCTGATCGTATCATGTCTATGTTCCCCTGAGTGTGTTTTCGGATTCTTATAACTTACATCTTCGTAGTTTTGACCGAGCCTAGATAAATAACTGGGTTCTTGTAGACAGACGCGTTAAGGGAGAGACGTGGGATGGTATTTTTCGCCAAACACGAAGAGGCTGGCCAAAACTGGGTTTTGACCTGTTTTACGTGACAATCCATATGTGTGTTACAGATTCTGTCGACCGCGCATTGGGTAGTGATACCAACCGTGAATCGTTTGGATTTTATTGCTATACACCTCTGAACACGTTCTATTGATTCCGAGATCTCTGTCGATAAAGACTTTCTATTGTTAACGATGTCACGACTGTGAGCTGTGCGTTTATCTATTATCCATGATTTTTTTTAATTCGTTCATTGAACCAAGAAATACTAGTGGAAAGAAACTGCTTGTTTTCAAAATTAAACAACTCCAGTATAATCGCCACTAGGTACGAACATCGTGTGAATACGATACGTGAATTTGATTCTGCTAGTCAAAGGTATCGGGTTTCCAAGCGTTGCACCCAGTGAGCATGAAAACAGCCATGGTAAATAAATCAAACGAAACGTTGATGGACACTTGAAGTGCAGCAGAGTGAACAGAATTGAAAAAAATGTGGAAAAGGAACCACTGTACTGTGTTTTCCTCTCACAGAATTACCGGTAAAAGTGGAACAAGACAATTCCCGGGGAACTGGACGTATCTACAACTACTGTATGGTAAAACGGAATTCAAACAATTGGCGTGGTCTTGTCTGAGGATGATTATACTTAAAGCGCACAATATCATGCATGAGGAGACGACTAAGTTGATTCATACAACATGTAGTTTAGCTGATATCATTTAATTTGCTCCTGACAAAGAGCACCCGTGGTGGTCGAAACCCTAAACAAAATTTACGCTACCAACGCTGTTTCGCTCCCTCAACTATTCATTTAGCGGTGAATCACAAAAAATGTTCATTTTTTTCTATTGTAACTATAGTGACTTTGGTAATTTCCTTTATGAGAAGTTGGCACAACGTATTTCACTAAAAATATCCTTAAATACGTATGGTCTCTGTGCGTGATTGTGTTGGAGCATCAGTGGGTACTAGTAAACCTTCTTTGGTTCTCCATACTTACTTACTTCCAACCCTGGATCTCTTTTCGGAAATACTGACAACACCATTGGCCATTTGGTGAATGAGAAACGGAAATACTCGCGCCTATGACCTGACTAAATCAAAGTGGCCTATGAATTCACCTGAAATTGAAAATTTAGTCGTACTTGTCAGCAGGCTGTTTAACTATAATCACTAGCATCCTAGATTTCTAATCAAAATTCACCAGAAAGACTCTAGGAAGATCGAAATCCCCCGACTGATTCTAAGTTGTGTATTTTCCATTCAAAACACAGCAAGGTTTCTAATTTTTGTGCCGATTATTTCTAGACTCAAATCATTTCATCCCATAGCAGAATTTTTATGTTCAGCAGCAGTGATGTCTAGATTTTTTTTAAAAGACTTTTAGGAGACCTTACTGATAGAATCAACTGTATGCTGGTAATTTCAGTGTTCTTTCTGGTTCGCGTTGAGCATTAGTTAAATTGGTCAGCGCTCATTCCATTTTGGTGTCCCGTTGATCAGGCCAGAATTTCAAGTACTTCATAACCCGCCATTAGAGCGAACTCTTATACGGCCAGCGAGGATGTGCAAATGTGTAGATATTTTTAGGGAAAATCACAGTAAAGGAATGTCTAAAGTTCAGCTTAAATTCTTTCCCTATGGAACAGGGAGTGAAAATTGTAGTTGGAAAATTGCGTTGCCAAAATCAACAGGTTATTGTTATCCGTGCGGATTTCATGTCTGTTTCTTTCCTGTTACTGGTATGGCAAGCAGGATTCTGGAAGATTTTGGTGGATGTTGGTAAAAAATAACCACTAATACAGTAGCCAGTTTTCAGTCACGTGTAAACCACCCATATCTAGTGAAGAAATGGACGCCAATTTGAATTTAATGAGGTCCATCTCCAAAGGGTGGGTTAACGTTCTAGACAACGGAGCAAGATTAAAAGCACAAACGCCATAAGTATTGACTAGTGGTGTCAGATTTGTATTAAGCATAATATGCTAAAATCGACGGTAGTAAAGTCCGCAAAATTTAACCAACATATCATATTCTCAGTAAGTTTGGACACGAGCCTTGTCTTTAGAACGATAAAACCTCGAAGTACATGATCTTGCGCTGTAAACTTCTGTACAGTTTCTTGTTCTGTTTTGCTCTAAATGGTTTACAGTTAATCTCAACACAAGCGAAAGTGGCGTTCCTATCCAGTTCCGTGTATAGAACGGTAAATAACATCTTGCAGGAAAACTGGAAAGCACGAAATGGATGGAAGCTGCTATGCAAAATTTAATGCAAAGGTTTCGACAAGCGCTGTGCGGGACACATGAGAAGGAAAATGCCCATCTGATTGAATGAACACCAACTTACCGTTAAATAGTCCGACTAGTTTTCATTCTTCTCTATACACGAACATCACGATGAACGCAAATGTGACTGAAGACATATCAGTGGTCTCCTCCAAGAAATAACAAAGAAAAAAATTTATGTAGACGTGGTACTCAGCCAAAGAGAATCAACACGCAGATTGAGATCTAGCCAGTCTATCAAAATCTGAACCTTCCAACACAAAACTGCACAGATCAGCAAGGAAGAAATCGACAAAATTGTTAACGAAAAGTAAAAATGGACGGTTGAAGCTCGGGCACTAAAAGCTCTTCTGTTTTCTGCTCAGTGAGGAAGATGAACTCTTAGTACTGCCAGCAGATTTAATCACGTCTTCACTCGACTCAGCAGCATTCTCTTTTATGTTCATTGCAACTGGCGAACGAATCAGTCATAGTCTGAAACGCAGCCACAAATTCAGTAATTTGAATAAACAGACAACAAAATTATAAGCCAATTACTCCACTTCTATTGAATATCTTTTCTGGCTCAGGGGGGTTCAGATTTCATAACTGTCCTGCGTAAGATGCACTGAGTTCCGCCGAACAGACTGGCCGGTCAGTTCTGCATATGTATTCATGCGGGTAGTTTTAGCTGCACCGATTTGTTGCGACAAGAGCAAGACTAGTAACAACTTTTTATGAATACGAAGATTATAACAACTGGCGCAATAATCGGCCACTATTCGATCGGAAAGTCAAAAGCTGTCTTGCAGTAATACTGAAAATTTAACTCTGGCTTACGAAATTCTCTCTGACAACCCCTGGCGACCTCATCAAAACAGTAATGTTCATATCTACGTTGCCAGGTTGAAAAGCGTCCAACTACTTGTTCCAGTTAGTCAGTGAATATGCGAGATAAAAGAAGTTGAATCAAGAAGAGCACCACATTAGTATAGGCCAGCAGGGTTTATCATCGTGAAATGACTGGGAGGGGCCGAATTTTTGACGGGCACGGTCTAATGATGGAACCAGCGCTCTGGCCAACCAAATCTTTCTGATCGCTGGCAGTACAGGGAGATACTTGAATGCGAACCTGGCTTTCATTCTGATAGTAAAGTGAGCTTGTGTTCCAAAGCCCGGAACCACGCTACAGCTACAGCTACATCCTTGATGCGTATCATGAGAACCGCAAATTGCAGAGACCTACTGAGTTCGGCACCAGGCAGTTCAGTTACATATGGTTTATTAGCACTGTGAATAACTTGCACACACAACGTGCATGACCCACACGCATGAGTATTTGTCATTCGGGGAACCAGTCCAAAAGTGATCGGATAGTGTGAACTGCTTGAAAGAAGGTGTTATATTCCGCCCAATTACGCGTTAGTCGCACCAATGACCAGCTACTTGTGGTCGACTAACGTAACTTTATGTATGTCGCTCAGTGGCTCATTTATTTATTGGACACATCCCATCCTTTGGAAGCTCAATAATATCTAGTTTTCAGTTTGTGTGTTTGCTCACAGAGGTGGTACTATTGAAGAATTATCCCCTCGATGGATGTGTTTCTCCATTTGAGTTTCCTTGAGAGGGGGGGGTAAGTATTGTTAGATCTTAGAAATCTGATTGTGGCTGAATTAATCAATAATCAAGTGTTATTTGCTAATCTTGGACAATAAAGTGTCTTTGTCTACAAAGTGAGGTGAAATATTTTACGCCCAGTCAGGGATAACTTTGATACACACGAGTGAAATCATGTTCAATTATCATCCGATAAGAAATAAGATTGTTCACTCACAATATACTTATTTGTCCAGTCTGGGTGGAAGCAAATCAAGCTGCTGATCAGTTACCCGAGTCCAAGTGGTGTTCAACCACTGACTGAAAGATTGCGGGTTCGAAACTATATGATTTTCGTGAAATGCGCACTGTTGATGATTCTCAAGAAGGATGGAGCAGATGTACAATCCTCCTCGGCTTTCCAACGTACATTGGCTTTACTGGCAGGATGAAATCGCTATTAAATATTTGTAATTAAGTAGTGCGGAATAAGACCGGCAGAATTTTTTTGATTCGGATATAAATCAAACAAAAAAGATTTTGGTTACCAGACTCTTTTTTGGACATTCACTCTGAAAAAATGTGAGGTTTCGTGCCAGCAAAAAAACCTTTCAATCACAACTTATTCATGCTTCAAATGGCTCATACACTAATGTATCTTTATTATTCTTCATTGTCCACTATTCGCATGTATAGTTGTCTTTTTCGCCCGAAGAGCATGAAAAAACAACGTTAAAAAATACGGTATATCCTTACTAGTGAAATATATCGGGAATAGTAGAGAAACCCCGCGACGTTTAAAAGACATCTGGGAGCGTCTGGCAGTAAAATCGGTGCTTGTGCTTTAACGTGTTCAAAAACAACTATCCTGTAATGTAGGGTCAAACTGCAGACAAATAACGTGGTTCTCATTTCTTCAGCAAGTCATTCTAACCTGTGATTCTCGTTCAAATCATTTAAACGGAAGTTGAAATCCGAAAAGTCTAAAAAGTCAGACATCTTGCGCCAAATGACGCACACATTACGAGCAAGAATTCGATAAGAAGGTGCGTGTAATCAGCGCAGAAGTCATGTGCAGTCGCACACAAGAATGATGTACTGCAATTTTACGTTTTTATGCCTCCTTCAAGTGCTGAATGTAATCACCGGGAAATTGGGTCACTTTCTTAAATACCAGGCATCGAGGGCATTTAATTGGACACTGAACAGATGTGGTAAAATTCGGTAACTTGGTATGCAGGTTCTGTATGTAGGTTTTGATCGTCGAGAATCTTTTATAATTTGGACTGTTCTGCTAACAGCCATCAGAAAAAGTTTAAAAGTATGGGATGGGATCTTTTAGTGGTCTGAAGTTTGTGAGAGGTGTAAACTCGCGGAATCTTTACTGCCAGATGATTTATTAGCTTGGTAGAATAGGCCCCCGGAATCAAAGACCATTTACAATCAACAGTAAAGCGGATGAAATAAATACACAACTATGAAAATTTGGAGCGGGACCACAAAATGGACACAAGAGGGTCTTACGTAGTCGACACAAGCATTTCCATTCAAAGCGTGTGTCACTGACATCTGAAATACAGTGCAAACCTTCGGAGAGCCAGGACAAATCTGCGTTCTTTTAGATGGTGCTTTCTTAAGCATTTGTGAGGAACTGCGCACAGAACTAAAATCACGTCGACAGGCAATGCACTCAGCAACCACTCAGGAGTCCATTTAGATACTATCCATCGGAGTGTTCAACAAATGGATAGCAAACGAACTGAGTCGTGCAAGAAAACCTGTCCCTGTTCATACGTCTACGTTCTATTCCTCGTTACCAGTTGAACTGACTACGCATGCCAAGTATTTCAGGTTTCTTACGCCACACCTGACGTTCCCGGTCGGTACCCGAACACCACGCCCCTACGGGCATTGTCACCACCAGCAAGAGCAGCCAACTTAAAATTGCAGATCACTTTGAACGAATGTACAGTCAATTTTATGACTCGGCTCCATTCTCAGAACCTAGCGCAGAAGAACTATAGTCGAGGGCATTCAATTTTTAAGTGATCATTATCTCGAATGTTAGTCGAAATGTAAGCAGTTATTGAGTATACTGTGACGCCTTGAAACATACAAACGAGCCAGTTCTACTACCTAAGCAAAATGAACGTGTAGTTTTGATGGACATGACTAGCCACATTAACAGGATGAACAAACTCCTGTTTGTTATGTCTAGCGTTAGGATGATGATTTAGAAGGATGAGGTGGGCCATCGAAAAAGCGGCGTTAAATATCTTACATTTGCCACAGGTGGGGAGCATTCACACTAACGTTTGTGAACGAATTCGGCTGTAAGGTGCAACAATGATTCAGGCCAATTCTGGAATGATGCGGTCCTCCATATCTTGCCTTGGCCAAACGGCATACCAACGTTCTAGAATCATTTAAATGAGAAATACTAACATGTAGTCTTTAAAATACATTTTGGTTCGATAGCATGCCTAACAATTCATAGAGTGAGAACCATCATATTCTTTCTTGATATCGTATCACTATATACTGAGTGTCACTCATTGAGGCAATAGACTGTGCCTGTGACTTGGTAAAGTGTAGTGGTAAACATACTGACTTCCCTTTTTACATCTGAGAGGAATATAGCTGCCTAGCACTTGTGTCGTTGAATTCAGTTTTAGCACCAAATACTACCGTAAAAGATATGGATTCGCTGTGTGATTTGTTTGGGCGGATCAATTTTTGTTGGATCTACTCGCGAGTAAACTTGAAAATCAACAAGTAAGGATGTTATCCGGCCAGTTCGCACTGTTCCTAGTATAGGAAATGACTTGTTAGGTTGGTCCAACACATTTCAAGACAATAGAAAGTTTACTCTTGAAACTGGATATTAGTACTAACAAAATATTCTTGAGTTAGCTACCCTGCAAGAGGTTCATAGGACAATTCAGGTAAGAGCTCATCGAAGTCCAGGGTTGTTTGGTACATTTGCTTTGATATTTTTCCTGGGAAAGAAGAAACCCTTTTAAGTGCTGGAGTAAGGAGTCAGTAGAGATGTGTTCTCTCAGTCATATACAGCGGGAAATAAAGTTTTTGCACACATTTTGGAAGCGGTTACCTTGAATGAGTCCGCCTCAAATGCACGCAGTTTGCAAAAGAGATAGCTGAGTAAGATAAAGCTGAAAAACCGTGTGTATACGACTGTGTTATCCAGAGGCTAGTCGATCGGGGCCAGATCATTCTAACAAAACAACCTGCTATTTTTTGCTGTAGGTTCACTTCTAGACCCAATATTCAAGAAAGTTGAAATGCCACAATCTAGCACTGACATTTTGTGTGAATTATTCGTGTCCTCGGAAGGGCATTATATTTTGGTCATAAGGCAAGGTCTCTCTCTCCCAAATACGCCCATTTGCATACCAATTTAGTTTTTACGGGAGACTCACCTGGAACCCAGTTGATGCAGCACATTCAGCTGCTCAAAAACATTTTAAACGAGAAATGCAGGTGGTATGCAAATTGGTATGTAAATGAGCATAGTTCGCTAAGTTGGTGCAATTTGGGTTCAAGTAAACCATAGGAAACTTGTAGGCCACGCCCACCTGCTGCTCCCCAAGAAGGATGAAACCGGTAGTGGGCTACCAAAGAGTTACCAGCAATTTTATGAGAGTGTATTACGTCTAAACACAGTCCACTTTGCTACTGATGAGAAATTCGATCGCTTAAGTTGTATAACTGATAATCCGCTCTCCCTGGTTGATGATCAGAAGTCTTACCAGAGTATAATTGTCATATTCTTGGATCCGTTGGCTCGGTAAAATCTCTACATCTCTACTGGTAGGAACGTTGCTCTCGAGTTGGATAGTCTGAGTAGTTTAGTTGCTAAGATGCCGCTATCGCTCGTTGTTACTTCACCGCTGCGTAGTGGTTTTGCGTTACGTTTTGTGTAGCCGTGTCTTAGTGGGTGGGTGTTTGGAGACGTTGCACTTGTGCTTATATATTCCTTGAGTGTGGAGTGGTTTCCATTTGTAATTGTTCTTTTGGATGCTTAGTTTAAGCAGTTGGCTCGTTAGTTAGTGCTTTGATTTGATGAGGTCTTGGGGACCTTCGACGGTAACTCTTTCGACTCGTGGTTCAGTGAAGTACCACAGTACACCAGATTCTTCTTCACTTGTCTCTTATAGAACAAAAACTAGTGTATGTGGATTTGGTTGCTTTGCTTTTGATCAAAGCCTTTTCTCTAGTCGATGGCAACACGACGTTTTGACAGAATCGCATTACTAGTTGGACAAAATATGTGAAAAGAACATCAGTCGTGCATATCATGTCAGCGCCACTGTACAACTAATATACGGTACCGAACAGTGCAGACCTACATGTTTAGGAATGAGTGAAGGAAGGCACATCTGTTATGGCAAAATGCGACGTTTCTGTGTCCAAAGGTTACATTTGTCCAAAACGGTTAACCGATAAACTAATAGAGCTCCAAATACAAAACGATTGTTTGTGTTGGAACCGTTGTCATTCGTCGAAATACACTCGTTTGAGAAATGTTGACGAGTTTTCCACAACATTGGTCTTAGTGATTTTTTTACTCGGAAAATGTCATCATTTCGGTTGCTTTTTTCCATTACTGACTGACTTTAGGTTAGGCAAAGGTTACCAGCTGAAGACTGTGTGGCCGACATTTTTGACTGACACAACAGACATTCGATCCGCCTGCACAATATTCTCCTTCAGATAACTTGACGATTTCGTACGCGCACCCGAAAGGAACCATATGACTGACAAGTGCTCTTTGTAATTTCGTTTGATTTGTTGCCACATTCGATGGAGAGAAAATGCGAAGTATATGTACGTAGAATCCAATCTAGACAGTTCTCACCTACCGTTATTCACAGCCTCCTTTGTTTGTCTGCCACAACCAGTTTGTCGGCCAATAGTGCTGGCTTGATGGTTAATAACGTCCACGGGTAAAACATCATTGTCATCATCACCACTGAAAGCAATACACCACTACCACATGCCGAAACTTAACTACCGTAACAATGGAGAAAGCAGAATGTCGTCAACAGTCGCTTGCCTCAAACGTGACATATGTGGCCTCGAAGCAGACACGAAAACTTGGTGCCAAATCCAACCATGCTCTTCCTAGGGGACGCATTAGTTTGCACCAGAAGCATTGTTGCTTACAAACTGTAACTTTAGAGGGCCTCACCACATGGAGACAATTGAATTGCTGGCAGTGATGACATAGTATTTCTTCAATCCCGGTGCATATGGTTATTTGGAAATTTTGGGGGGAGATTGCGAAGAATGAACAATTTGAACAGTTTTACGACGCACCGAAAATGTGCCGCCTAAAGTTGAATTTAGCACGCACTACAGTTCATTGTACCCAGATGAATAGAACATTCATAACTTGCATTGTTTCGTTTACTCTTGATACTTAATACGCTAGTTTTTTCTAATGTAGAGTCTTGTTCTGCATCTAGAATTGCCCCAAGGAAAACCGTTATTCTCATACTCCTTCATTTACGTGTTTCTGTCTGATCTGTTAGAGGGTGATCACATCGTCCTACCTGGCCTTCCCCGAAACCAAGTTTTGTGCGCTACGCTTGTTTCCCGAATTCTATGTGTGTACATAAAGAGCTAAAGTTGAGGCACACATGACCCCTGTAACCATACTCCCACATAGCCTCCCATACTCGTCGATGGAATCTCGTGAAGTTGCTGTGTGAAGTTGCCGAGTTGCTGTCAACACGACGCCGATTATCTGGTAATCCTAACGCAATGCAGGTCGCTGACTCATAAGAGCGTGGTTAGGGTTCAGGTTGTCATCATACTCATATTGATCTCCGAATAATCTCATTTCACCTGGTCTAGGTTAACAGAAGCATGAGGAACCATGAGTACAATCGACACACTGAAACGCGGGGAACAACCAAAACAGTTCTCCGCAACCAGAACTTTAGATATGTTTGAGCTATCATCGGTTATGGCGTTGTGTGCCTAATCCAAAGAACATTCCCTCATTAAAAGCTCATCCAAGTTCCGTGTCTAGCTACTACAAACAAGGTCGTTCATTTTGTGAAATTGCTCGGTCTTCGTCTCCGAGTTCCGTCTACATCTAAAATGATTCGAAAATATATCCACAACTCTGCGACCACAGTAAACTTGGAAGCACGAGCTCGACAGAAGCGTCTGCTTTTGTCTACCTAACAAGTTCGTTGTCGATTGGTGGTGATTATCCTGTCACACCCTCCATCCAAAATGAACTTAATCAGTGGACATGCCCGCCAAACAGAATGTCAAATAATAACACGTAGTCAATCTTTTCCAGCTACAGAAAAGGACTTGAAGGCATCCCGAATTTTGGTTCCCCTAGAGGTGGCTAACATTCATCGATATCCCGTTTTCGAGATTGTTCTCAGTCTTTGTTAGTGAAGGATGTCCACCGATCCAAGAAAAGGCTGCAATCATGAGTCCGATACTTAAACCTGGCACGCGGTAATTCTCAGAAAATACTGACTGGTCATTTTCCTAAGGAAACACTACTCAAAAGATTTCTGAAAGCTGTTCGACAATAACCGTCAGAAAAATTATAAGTAGTGTTTTTGATCACTGAGTTTATTGCAATATCTCGAATATCAAACCAACTGAAAGATCTGGAGAACTTCCTGCAGCCAATCCAGCTAAAGTGTATCATGTCATAAACGAGAGTTTCAGCTTGGATTCAGCTGATTCTCCCGTTACAACTAAATTGGTGTACAAATGAGTGTACCTGGCCTACTTCGTACGAATTGTAGTAAATAAGAGTACAAGCATGACGGAAACTAATCCAAGAAGGACGAGGCCAGTCGTGGACTATCATAGGATTTTCAGCAAGCAAGTGACCAATGTTTATTCAGAAAAATATGCCACGATACCTCGGATATCATTCCAACTGAAACACGAACCGGTGCTTCTGCGGAATAACTGGTTGAAGAATACCAAGAAACATAGGTTTCACTTCAAGTTCACTTGTTTACCATGAGAAACAGAATAATGTGGAGATCGGAACATTTCGTCAGCTTTACCCGGTTTGTTTCGCAATCGCAGCTTGCAATGTTACTCGTGCAGCATTATTTAGCAAAGACCAATTTGTTTCATTCTTGTCCATGTGAATGTTGCCAAAACCACTCCCCCTTACCCAAACTCATGATGGGCAGCGTAAGGTAAGTCGAAACAATACCTCTAGATAATTGTAAACGTAATAACCGTTGAATTCATTATGGCTATTGAATAAGTTGCTTAAGAAGGGTTGCTCACGGATCTGAGTGCTCATTGGGCCGGACGTTAAAACTCCGTTTTGACAGCCACTGTCAGCCAGAGGCAAAAAATGCACAACGGATCAGACACAGAGGTATCCTATTAGGTTAAGAGACCATACGTATATAAGGAGTTCCAGGAAAGGCAAGAATGGGTGTGTGTTGGTTAGAGTTCTCAGTGACCTTGCGAAGAAAATCGTATTTTTGATATCGGTCCTATTGTAATCTGGGCAGCCAAGATTTACTGATAGCATTCAAAGAACAGGCATAAACAGAAAACATGCACGCATATGCCTCCCAATGCATTCGCGTGCCTCAGTTCGGCCAACTCAAGTTTGTTGGGTTTTTGTGCACGCACTGCATCTAAAGTGACTATTTTTTCTTATGCCTGTCTTTCAATATAATCAGCCAGAGATGTTGGATCTTTTGTTAGCCATGCGCGGAAAATCCAGAAATTGCATCTTGTCTCTCTCCTCTCTAATGGTTGACTGCCTGGCATACCCTACATATGGGTCTTTTTACCGGGAGTACAGTGTTTTCCAACGAAACTGAAATTAGCAGGGATGAGTTGTTAACGTTCCCTAGTGGGACGTTTTGCCGTAATAGGACGTGGTTATATAGCTTCACGCTAAACTTGTTTCACCGAAAGCATATTTTTCATTGATAACCTTACTGTGTATTCACGCTAAACTTGTTTCACCGAAAGCATGTTTTTCATTGATAACCTTACTGTGTAGAACCACTTTATGGCTACTGATCAGAAGTTTGTGTCTACATAAAACAAAGCTAGCCACATTGATTGCCCCTCAAACAGCCTGGGAAAAATAAGAAAATCGTTTTTGGAAGGCGGTTTTGTCTGAAAGTTAGGATAAGGCCGAGGCAGGTAAAATCAGAGAGTTATTCTATCAGGGGCAGCTAAGTCGAATATTTAATGTCACCATGATCCTGAAAAGATCGTGTTTTTTTTCAGAAGGTCGCAACGTCAGTTTATGAGTAACTAAAATGTAGCTCAGGATAATTCAAGTAGAGTCCATCTGAGCTTGTATAACCTGAATTATGTATCGATTTTCCAAGCATATCTCTAATTTTGTTCAGTCATTTCTCAATTATTGAAGCAACACCTGCCACAATGAGGCTCAATGAGTTATCCCTGGCATATAAGAACTCAGGCTATCCCACTACTCCCCTGCAAAACACTTTTACCAGTAGTTTAGTACCTCTTTAAGCTGCTGGGAGATGTCGGCAAAAAGATTGCTATTTATTCATATCTGTTTCCTACCAGTTATCCGACCTGACAGGACAGGACTATGTGCATCAGAGTTTGTGCAAAATGTCACAGAGATGTGCACTTTCCCGTGCTAGCCAACTGCTGCCAACCAAGCTACGTCAGAGTGCTTTGTCACGGCTTCTCCGTAACACTTGTAACAGGCAAAACTTGGCAAACTGTCGAGGGGACTGCTGTGCTAACTCAGCGCGATTCATAGGTAACAAGTATTTGCCTTGCTCTTCCCATCCACAGACTACGGGTTTTTGATTCCTTCCAGCAGTAGAACCAGCTAAAATACAGCAGGTAACGAGGAATGGACGAAATCAAAGCCACACGAGCAATGAAATCCAGAAATATATTTGGATCAGTTCTAGCACCAGCTTGCTGAAAATATTCCTCCAATAATTTTACATGTCTTTTCATTTCCTCACCAATCTATTCTACCCAGGCGGCCAACAAAGTCAAATGCACTTTCCAGAACAAGTTATATTTGTGTGCATCACCCGGTATCATGTTAGACTGGGTCTTTGTATAATGTCTTTCTACAATGGTTGATCGTTTGAGTATTTTTAAAAAAATATTATAACACGTGGACCGTGACAGCAACCTTCTGGTGTCTTTCTTGGAGTAGGTTGGGTGGTTACTCACCAACCTGTGGTTGCATAGAACGTGTATACACTGGTCAAAGTTTGCGGCACAGCTTGAGAGGACCTTCGCGACTGGTGCAAGCATTGTTCTGACAACCAGTTTCTCTGGCTACAAATGTGGCCTCAATGATTACACTCTCACTTGACCAGCATACAAAAAGGCGCTCACGGCAATTCATTCGGCAGTATCCGACTCAAAGCATCTGACCTGTTTTACAGTCCGAAATGTATCGGCTCTGACGAGTGGTAGTTTAATGTGTCACAATGAACTCCATCATTTTATTGTTCTCTAGAAACAAAGTTGCGTGTTGAGCAGTGGTTCTTCATTGTCTTGCTCATTTGCACACTCCACGAAAGTTCCAGTGGCTTCCGCAACGCAAATTACTGTACTGATAAGCTAACAAGACCAGGGAGCCAGGGAGCCCTCTGTCATCGACGTGCAGTTGGTGTTATCTTTCATTTTGATAGTAAGTAATGAATACCTTGTCGTACGGCACCCAAGAACTCACAGCCTATAACTTAAAGAAATACACGTAACAAGTTGTGTTGAATACCGTTTTAAATCCCTTATTTACGAGTGCTCCAAAACAATCGTGAGTTCCGTACGCTTGTCAATGTTCCTCCACAGTCTGCATTTGCGATGCTGTGTGATCTTGTCATGACGAATGAAGCTGGCGCATGTGGTGAGGATTTATAGGGCTCAATCACATGGTAGCCCTTCGGTGACTAAAACCGATGATAAAACCTTCTTCCAAGAAAACAAAACTGTTTTCACCTTTGGAACGTTATCTGCATATGAATGCAAGCCACCCGTTCGTAAGCACTGGAATACTTAACGAAAAACAGCACTCCAGATTGGGAATAACTGCCGCGGGGAAAAATGAAGTGTCCACAAGTTTCGATAAGATAAGATGTGTACTGCAAATTTCAAAGCTAAATTTTTCTATTAGCCCCAAGTAGATTGGCCTCTCACGGCTTCTGAGTTGTGCTCTGCTTTTGTTTGAGCTCATACAGAATGTTTTACACAGTTCTAGTTTAGGACAACTTATTCCTATGAGTTGAAGTCTATGGGTAATATCCGTCTTCTGAATAACGCCCGTTTTCTAGGTATCGTCATTTTCAGTTATAAAAACAGTAATTTTGTTTTATTACAGATGGAGGGATCAGATACGTCCTCTAATCCGTGTTATTTTTCCTTCCTACATAAAAGTCACGTGAGTCGGGAATAAGTGAGCGATCTACAGTTGACGGGATTCATCCTGTGGGAAATTCGGACATATGTCCGTGTAAATCGAGATTCCGTTACCTTGAAGGATATTCACCGGAAAGAAACCTAATATGTACTGCGATCTCAAATTAAACGTCGAACCGTCGATGAAAAAGGTGATATATTTTCGCTCAATCAGTTTAACTAGTTTAACCAATTAATCAGAGGTGTTTTCATAAGCACCACTGATAGTTCCGTAACATTTTTTCGTCGTTTAGTGACATCAGCGGTCACATTTGAGAGCCATTGCTAGTAGGATGGAAAGGGACCAATGGCGTTTTTTACATCCATGGAGATCAGGTAAATAGGCTATTACAGAGGGATATTCTCTGTTCGGATTCGTCTTCTTGAGGGCAAGCAGTTGTGTGTCGATCTTTGCGGGAGATATTTTCCCGTACTGCTGGATGCCAGTTCTTATTCTTACCTCTAGCGAGGGTTTTCTGTTCAGAAATGCGTTTTCAAAAGCATAATTAGACGAATAATGGGCGTCCAAATCGAGTACCTTGCAATAAAATCACTATTTTGATTATGCTCATTAAACTGAAGCGTGACAAGTTGTCCTTACAATACCCAATCTCTTCTGTTTCATCTCACTACGTGAGGCATGTATTTGTGAGTGTAGTACATGGATCAGATAAAACAAGTAAAAAAGTAAACGAAGAATCGGGATTGGGTACGAGATCGAACAAGCACGGCTGTGGCTCTGAGCACAATTTATCGGTATTCCGCTTCCATCAGGCAACTTCAAAGGCATTTCTCTAGGGTTTTTCGGTTGCACAATCTTTGTTAAACTAACTGAATAAGTTTGTATTAAGTGTGTCATTCTGACACAAAGTAAACAAGCCGAGAGCACCTACAGCATTAATAGTCAGTAATTTTCGCTAAAGCGGTCCATTCGGCTGACTTCTCTGCCTCCTTCTTGAACAGCCAGTAGCTTCGTTTCTATCGACTACCATGAAATATATATGATTGGGGCTGTTAAAACACCAGTTTTTTGGAGTCTAGCTCAAACGTTTCCAAGCTGTGTAAATCTCTAAGTTTGGACAATTTAGTGAGTACTCCTAACTTGAGTCCCTTCGTTAAAAATGAATAGTCGCTGCTCTTATTCCTGGTAAATGAATTCCTGAAGTAATTTGCATTTCAATACTTCTTAAAGGCTAAAGATATTAGTGAATCTATTTCGATTCAGTAATGATGGGAGATTTTAATGAACGCAATCAGAACGCAAAGTGCAACCAGCTGTGCACGTATTTTGCGTATGTGCCTGACGTAATAGAATATTTCATTGAAGTTAGCCATGTGCTTGCCAAAAATGGAAAAAAATCAGACGAACAATACTAAGACCTGAATCAAGTGTAAGTACTTCCTCGAACGCTAATAATCCATGTTGGAGAATGACCCGATACACAAGGACTCTTTACCCGCAGGCTACACTGGTTTCATTCATGTTCCCTGTCTTCTGTATATTCTTTGTGCCAAACTTACCCGCAAGATTCTATCTATTGTAAAGTGACATTCCTAGAATTATTGGCTTCTCAATCAAAACGACGTTAAAATATTTACAGGACACACAGTTGCATGATCGGCCCTGTGAAAAGAGCTTACTTTTTATGAACATCAGAGCTTCTAGTTCACCGCAACTGAGTGTTTTTCACGTGAACGGACGTGTTGTGATTTCCTGATGAATAGTTATTTGGACGGAATTTTTTTAAATCTGAAAGCATTTCAATGACTAGCAATGCGTTGGCTTGGCCCATGCATCAGACGTTCGGCTTGAGGGAAGTAGCAGACAACTCGAGCAACTCAAACGGTCCGCAACAGGCTCTGGCTGCGAGTAAGAGATGCAAAAATTTGGGTTCATTCTTGGACATTCTTTTTGGACACTTCACCTCATTCCAGTGTGACGTTGAAGGATAATATCACTGGACGGTCTCACGGATAATAAATTGAAAAAATCTTTGCAACCGCTCTTCTTAGTGGAATTTGGAGGGAGTGTGGAACTAAGCACAAATGATTCCAAAGAAGGCAAGAAATATAGCTATTTTGATAGTTAGTTAATATACAGTGAGGATTAACGTCCAAGCTAATGTCAACCAAAAACTTCAGTGTGATTACAACAGATACTGCAATAATAATACACCAGATAAAGTTTCCACCATCATGAGGTGTGCACAACTCACTGGTTTTGTAAATACTTCACACATATGAGAATATATTTTAGACCAAGTTACTGATTTATAGCACTGACACGAAAGAATATAGATAAATTTTATTTCTTTCAGCAGAATTTGTAAGATGCATCGGGTTGAAAAACATGCTGTGGACCGGAATTGACATATTCCTCATTTGTGTAAAATAAGATATTGTTATTACCCTAACACCTGCAAATTTTGCATCCCCGAATTAGTATCATTTGGTCGTTTCTATATAAAAAAAGTCAAGCTGTTTCAAAGCAAAACGAATATTGTCGATACAGGGATAAATAATCCTGTTCACATATCGAAGATAAAATGGTCTATAACTCGGAATGACCAACCACGTGACACTCTGTCCACATATTACTTCGTTTTGACAGTCAGTCACCGAGTCGTCTGTTACGGAATTAATCATCTCGAATACAGGCATTCGATGAAGTAATTGAAGACAACCAGTTATGAGTACACCGAAATTACTGACCGCAAATATTTTGTCTAACTAGCTGCGGGTTTCGGATTATCGTATTCATTCGATGTCATCTTATTATTATGCTTGCCGATGTATATATATATATATATAGTGAATGGAAAAGTAAACCAACGAAAGTGATAACGGTTTACTACTTTTGTCTGTTTACGGTTATACTGAAACGTACCAAGATACCTTGAAGCACCAAAATTGAATCCGACTCGTTTTAAAGCCATCGAAAGGCGGCCAGAATGGTTGCAGGGGTGTAATGCGGGCCCCTAAAACACGAGTTACTAAACGATATTTTCAAAGCCAATAGAGTCAAAATTTAGTCGAAATTTAGTCTAGCTCAAGGTTCCGCTTCACCAAAACGGTTTTTGTGTTATCATCTATACAGCTGGCCATTACAATGTAATTTCTGCTCCATCATCATGGACCAAACCTTCTTTGGGTTTCTTGCTTTTGCAAACGCATAGCCCCAATTTTGCAAAATAGGTTGAGGAATTTCAGTGGTTTCACGGTTAGTCCGCAAACGCCGTCCTGAATGCTGTGTCACACCATGGATTTTTACTGCGGTTATCGTCCCACCTACTGTTCACTAGTGCTTGATACATATATACATATATATGCATATATATATATATACGGCTTTCTTACGACCGAAACGTTTCCTATAGAAGTGGGAAATCATATTTATTTGCTTCATTTTTTTGGCTCTCAGTACACGGTTTTCAGGAATCGGTCCAGCTGTGAAGAATGCAAAGGCTCTAGGACAAATGATTGCTCCCTCCAAGTTCACCCTGGCTTGTGTATATTCGCACGACAGTTGCGGTTGTTTACGGGCTATTCCGAAAACCTACGGGACCGATATTGCCCAAAATATGCAACCACCCATAGAGATACATCAACAAAGGGTTAATTGTTCCATCTAAAAGAAACAAGAAGGACAGCACTAAGGAAACCGCGTGCACTCAATGCATATTTTATTCTGAATTTCTGGACAAAGAACTACGTGACCTGTGTTTATGTACATGTGTGAGTGTGTGCTCAAATCCTATCAGCAAGCTGTACATGTAAGTTAATTCACTGCAAGAAACGGAAATACATGTTCCTCCGCACACACAACGAAAGTAGAACCTGTTTAAACGAAAACGCTGTCAACAATTTTACCTATCCTGCTTGTTATTACGTTCATAAAAAGCTCGCTTGACATTATAAATAGAATATTTCTTGTTAAGCCACAACTCAACCTAAATGTAGTTATAGAACGCTAAACGCATAGTAGAACAACTTCATATATCGTACTGAAATTCCCATAAAACGTTTTTTAAGCTTCTGTGAAGGGAATCGTGATTAGAACCAACACACGGCCAGAGGACTCTAGAAGTAACAGGTGCTGTTTACGGAGAAATAATAATAAAAGAGAAATAGAGCACAAAGTATATTGTACGAACCGCTTGTTGTAGGAAAAACCCTATCTAAGCAGGGTCGACGCTGATGAAAAGTGCCCTTTCGTATATCATGTCAACAGATGGCTGAGATGATTTTGTGGATGCCGAGAAAACACATCTATGTTAAAGATATCAGAAGGAACAGAGTAAAAATCTTGAAATTTTGTGCAGGAAACTGTAACAGAAAGCTAAGTGAATTAGCGTATACTGACACCTGATGGCGACATCGTTGAACATTTTGAATGGAGCCATTTTTTAGGAGAACTCAGCTTCCCGAGATTTTTCGTCATCGTTTAGACTCATTGGATCTGTAGAGAGGAGTCGGATACGTGAACCTTTGCTAAACACTTCAGGTCGTTTGCGTACCGTCCGTTTGTCTACCAGTTTGAGCACCTGATGAAATCGAAGATTCCGTCTGACGATGTGTCAGAATAATGGCGGAAGTAAAATTGCCTTCTTGTGAGGAGTTGTTTATTCACAATCATTAACTCTGTGATTTTACATACATCGGTAGTTGTATTAGTTGTGACGAAAGTATGTCTGATGAAGTCAGTGCAAGAATCTCAAAGACTCGATTCACGTCTGATAATTTGCGGCAATTTTGGCGTCACAAAGGCATATCACTGAGTCTTAAGGATCGTCTGTACCAGGCTACAGTAAGGGCCGTGTTGCTGTAAGGGTGCAAAACGTGACCTCTGCAGACATATGATGTAAGGCGTCTTCAGGTTTTTGACCACCAGTATCTCAGAAGTATTTCTGTTATCAGGTGGCGTCAACAGATTAGTAACGAGGTGATTAGAAAACGGGTATTCGGTTGTGCTGCTGATACTTCAGTCCATCCATCCAGCATCATAAACTGCTGTGGTCCGGTCATGTGATACGCTTGCCGGCACACCGTATGCCGAGATGACTGTTCTTCTTCGCGTCTCCTTCAGAATGACACAAATTGTTCTGTGTCTCCTTCAGAATGGTGCAAACCGCGAGGTGGATAAAGCGTAACTTGGCAGAATGGTGTGGAGGTTACGAATGGTTTGGGTTTCGTTGTTGTACGCCTTTTAGGATGAGGTCTCCGTGACCCCGCCTGTGTTTGGCTAGAGACAGTGTAAAAACCGCGGTTGATCGACGTCAGTAACGTTCGTTCTCTCAGTTTTTTTCGAGAATCTCTTATTAGGCGCCTGGATGTGTAGGCACCTCAGAATGTTTGACACAGGCCAGCATTAGGTTCCCACTCCCAGTCTTTCTCACTTTTTTCTTTTCACTCCAGGGCTCTAAGTAGATTAGCTTTGTGTTTGTACCGTAATGAAGCATCAGTGTCAATACTGATGTTGCTGTCTCTGGTGATGATGATGACTCTGCGAATACAAGCTGATAACGACGACGGTAAAAACTTCGTGTACAGTGTTCTTGAAAATTCAACGACCTAAGGCCTCTTTTTAAATTTCTTAGTCTTTGTTGGAGTACCAAACAACGGTTAATAAACAATGTAAAACGGCTCCATAATTGCAGAACCACTCTACCACCACATGTATGGACAGTGATTTAACCTTCTTGACAGGATGCTACTCGCGCAGTTCATCAGTAGTACGCCACATCGCTCTGGCAGGCGGAAGTGTTCTATTAATCCTCCGTTCTCGCGCAGAACCTCCTGGTCACTAGGCTTTGGGCTTAGTATTTCACTGCAAGTTTAAGGCCGTGACTATTTCCGAACGGTTTCTCGGCGTCGACTATCTGCGTTGTTTGCACAACTGCAGGAAGTCCCGAGACCATTAATGACATGCCAAGTAACACTTCGGTTCTCGAATAAGTAGATCATCGAGACTAGGCATTATTGGGTCCAAAGTCATTCATTATTTTTCCACGTACCGACCAGATTTTTCATTCTTGATAATTTATATTGTTGTGGAATTCTTTTGCATCCCAGTTCCCAAAGTTTTGGTTCATTTTGAAAGGAATAAATGCCAATTTGATCGGTATTCAGTGCAACCATAACATAATTATATTGCCAGACAAAGTGCCACGTTGTAAAAACTAGGGCCAGTCGAGGTCGTACATGCATACTCCCTTGGAATAACGCCATAATATTCTCAAACGGTAAGATATTGCTCCCTTCGTGCGACGGCCTTTTCTGCAACAGTATCTCATTCGATACAAGCATATCTCCCCGCCTACGAACAGTCAGTTTTCCCTGCAGAACTTGTGTGCAAGGCTTTTCTCTTGTGTAGTCCAATTTGTACCTGGTTTCCAGGCTGATGCGAACTTTTGTCAGAGCAACATTGGTTATTAACTTAGGTCATACGTCAGCTGTCGGAACATGGATGACAACAAGCAATACGTGCGATGTTTAAAGTAAGGCCCTGTAGAAAGACGATGGTTGAAAATATATGGTGCGAAAATGGGTGCAACATTTTTCCTTCTCGATGGTGCTCTATAAATTGCAAGTAAATGCATTTAATTAAGGGCGGGATTCCATCACACGTTTGTAGCATAGAGTGGGTCAGAACAGTAAGTATAACTCTCACTCAACTCCTAAATTTCTCGACGTTAGGTTCTTGCTTGATTGACCCCGTCTTATCTGTATGTATTAATACAATGGGTTTTGGTTTCGGCTGATTCAACTTCACGGCAGTCACAACTATCGCACTGCTTATTTTACTTTGTACCTCAATTTAATTACCGGAATAAATCACGTGGATTTACCAGAATAATTGCCCTGGGGCACGAGGATGACTGTTCAAACGAAAGGCATGTGCACAAAAATTCTACAAATCGCAAGGCCACGGATGAATAGCCAAGATATTGCACGGATTTGATTTACATATTGGATATGACATTACGTAACCTGATTATGGCTATTTACGTGATTTTTGCGCTGCTTTTGGCACTCGCTTGTGGTAAAATATTCGAACTATTTCATGTAATACTTCGGAATTTACTTGACTCTCCGATATCGGAATACTAAAGGAATACTGACTAGGAAACGATTCGATACTGAAAAATATACTGTGTTAATAAAGTTATCTCTGATGGGTTGTGTAGCAAATTGAAACCCACTTAGTTTTGAGCCTTCCAAGTTCCGCTTTACAAGGTAAATGGAACCTTGCTGGCGAATCGCAAACCGCCTGGAGCATAGAAGCTTCGGAAACGCATTTTAACCCCAGCAGTGAGCAAATGTTTTATCGATCAGTTCCTGCATACTTAAATGCAAAACGTTCGCAGAATCGGTTTAATGGCTCGGTGTCTCAAACATGCAACTGCCGGCTTTCGTGCTCAAATACAACTCATGATTTTTCGGCAGCCCTGGTGTTCCATAACGCCAAATTTTAAACGCCTTTGATATTTGTTTCAAATAACAAGTTGGGTGTGCTTGCCTCGCAGCAAACACCATAGTATCTGTTGTATTTGCATTCTGCTGTTCAGAAAGTAACATAAACTTACGAATGTGCATGGTCAAAAATGTTCTCTACCTGTAGCGACCACTAGAGTTAGAAATAAACTGTTTTCAATTGACTCAGCACTTGCGGTATGCTCACGTCTGTGGGTGTGCTGCAATGTATATTTACCCAAAGTCTGACAAATAAGTGTGCGATATAGGTGAATTGCTTTCTTTTCTGTCATACGAATGTGTTTACATAACCAAATCAAACTAACGATCTCCAGCCGATCGGAGGTGTTTGGAACAGAAGCATTCCGTGTGCATCAAAGTGGAACGGTTTAAGACCTCAAAGCTGATTTGGTGACCACTTTGTAAGAAGTTTGCCGAATTGATTTAGCAGATATGGCAAAGCAGGCAACGGGGCAGCTCGCTCAAATTTCTATCAATGGAAAGGTGTTATTATTTTGTCCTGCTAAATCTATTGTTCTTAAATGTTTTTCTGATGTCATTTACCTAGATCGTACTCGTGTAAAATATGAGTTGGCTTTTGATGGGAGCCGTCACCTGTCGACTAAAAATAGAAAAGGCGCTCTATCGAAGATTTGTGAAATCGAAAATTTTTAACCGAAAATAGTTTTTTTTCCAGGCAAGGTTAGGATAGATGATTTTGGGGTTGTGGAGTCATTCTACTAAGATCTTGTGAGCACTTGGCATCACATCGCTGTTGTTCGACCAGTCCTCTGCGGCCCTAGTTATGAAGTTTGTGCAAGCCCAATCATCTGTCGCTCAAGAGTGTCCAGCAAGGGCTCCTGGAGTAGTATTCACCAGTGGATTCGAATACCAGATGATCTGAATTCAAATCCGGGAAGGCTCAGGCATGCACTATCTTTAAGATCCATTCACAGCAGCACGTGCATCCAGCGCATTTCCAGTGGGAGTTCATTAGCTTGGGTGCTTGTAAAAATGTGTACGCTTCACAGAATTGTGTAGTTCATGTAAAATCTCAGAAATACAAAATGCTGCATTTGGCCTCACTATTTTCAGTAATATTTGCAACAGTATTGTGTGATATCCAGCAGAATAAAGCCACGTAAAAACCACTGTTCAGGTAACGAAAATAGTCCTCAGGAGAGCTCATAAGGTGTTGCATAATAGTGAAACTCTGGTTTGTGAAAGCTTTCCATGTCTGAGTACAGCTTGAACAATATTGTCGTTCGGACATTCATTCTTAAAATCATCGTCTTCAATACTGGGAAGTGTGACTCCTTGAATCGGTTTTTTTCATCTCAATAATTTTTCGTATTCCCGAAGAGGGCATGCTGCTGACATCTTACACAGGGTTCAAACAGAAACTCGAAAGAGATGCTCTCGGGCAGGAGTCAAGTTAGGATTTCAAAAAATCGGGAATGAGATTGAAGTCGGCTAAACTATTTATTCTTTTTATTTTTATCCTGTTTGGCTTCCAAGGGGGGTGAAGCAGGTAAAGCCAGTTGTAAGTTTTTAACTATTAGATCTTGCCTAATGCGTCATAGCTATGAGTAAGCGAGTTTAAGGACCAACTCTTTTAATAACGAAGAACACCATTAGACTATTTAACATAAGCAAATTGTGTACCCAAAGCACAGGCAATATACTTGTTAGCACTAATCGAGCGTATGTTTCTCGGATAATTGGCTCCATGCTAGTATGCAACTCGCAATAATAAACATCGATGACTCGATGGTTACTTTTGTTTACTGGACACTGTACACACCCTCTAATCTGTTTTCCGGGCAAAATTACTGTCGTCGATTGAGTAAACCAATCAAATGAAACCAGTATGATTTGAGAAGATTTTCGCTCCAGTGATTACCCGAACCCGTTTTATCCTCTCAACACTTTTCGGTTCAAGTGAATCTGGTCGTTGGTCATTCCCATTTCAATCTTACTCTCGTCCCACTGCAATGCTCTTACAGTTCTCGCCGTTGTCCTAACTTATGGACGGTAATTTGAGGGCATTTCTCATCACATGCCTCCCATGGGGTTTAGCGAAATGATTTATGCCTCGCTTCACATGTAAATTTATCTTCAAATAATGTTTCGAATAGGATCGGATAACTTAATCACTGAACAAACAATGTTATTATTTTTTCCGCCGGACGAGTGATTTGGCAATCAGTAAACAAACATCTTCGAGAGTGGATACTTTGAATGGTAATAATTTCGAACGATATTTAGAAGTTGCGGTTACCGTATGCTTTGCAGTTTGTGATGTGAATATTCGGACTGGAGTTTAGATGTCTGACCATTGAGTAAGTGAAATCATGCAATGCATTGCTACTTAGACATGAACATAAAATTCATGACGGAATATCGTTCAGGTGTATGATCGATGTGGTTAAATGCACATCCTAGGGCAGATTTTCCCTTTTATCTCGGACGCTATAGCAGCTAGAAATTCACCTTCTAAAGTCGGCGTCATTTAATATCTCAGATATTGTGTTCCAGCGTGCCCAATTCATCAGTAAAATATGCCAAAATCTTTGACTTGAATACGCATCTACTAAGGCTATTTTTCAAACTTTAGAGCCTAAGGGAAACTCTTTACTTCCAACTGTTACTTCAAATTCATCTAGATGGGGCGTTTAAATGGTTGCAATTATTGGAGGATTCAGCGGATCCACCCATTATTTTATGGTGCCAAACCCTAGAAACTTCAGTTTCCAGTAAACGCTTATGTCGTATTTTTCCGACCACTACAGTAATATAAACGTCGTGACCACAACCTCTAGTCGACAACTGCATGGAAAATGCTAGCTCCAGATTTGTAGTCTGCGTGGGCGTTGATCAGATATCCGGATATGTCAGTTTCTCCCTCTAATATACCCCCTTCACACGAATCTCACGAGAATGCTTTAAAAATGGACCTTTCAGGAGAAAATTCTCACTCACATTCGGGATATTTTTACGAAGCCATTCCCGTCCCAGAAAAGACCGAAATCCAGAATTATTGTCTCCAGTTTTCCCATATAAAGAGGCCAATGAACAAGTTTTCCCCGAGAGTTTATGAAGTTTAACTAAATAAGCCTTTAGCACAACCATGACCTTCAAATTTAGGCATTTCCGAAAAGAGATTACACCGCTGGAAGTTTCAGAAGTAAGCAGTTTGGCCGATGTAAATTTTGTTGGATTCATTCACCAGGCATTACTGACTTTTTGGGTGGCACAGCGGATTTCATATTTTCACCTCATCACTCTTACTCAAACAATGTACAAAGCACCATTTTATACAAATCAGGGTTTACAAAGAACAGCTTATAAAGCACAGCTTAAGCGCCTAGTGATGAAAACTTTTACACATCAGTACCCTCATGAGTGATCCCTCCAAACAGAGAACTTGCCAACGGAGAACAGATCATTTCACTTCCTAAATGGCACGATTCGTTGTACAATCTCTTCGACAGAATATGGGAATTTAATTAGTTGGTTCTGAGATCAAGCACATTGGTTGATGTCGGTTATAAAGGGAAGATCTAAGTGCATACACTAAATATTCCACGTATCACTGGTGATGTGTTGCTACTTTACAGCACTCATTTTATAGTGAATAACTAAGGGTTTAATGTTTTAAACATTAATAAAGACCGGGAAACTTATTAAAATCCACTTGTGTACTAGCTAGCTGTCCCAAACAAAGACAAGAGAGCAACGCCGCTCCTCGTAAACACTCGGACGTCTCATTCGATTCAGTGAATAATTCCGACGGAAAAAACTATTGGGGTTAATCGCTTGTGAGTTCAATGAGGGGTTGGACACTTGTTATGAGAAAAAAACTGTTGAAATGGATTAGCTCTGGTGAGTTTCCGCAGACGATCTTTAGAACTGGGACAATCTTGTCACATACAATTTTTCCAGGGCTTCCACCTGAAAAGGTCGAGCAAAAATGATTTTTCTGTAAGCTCTGATTCCTCTTGAGATACCACCTCACAAGATGAACCCAAAGCAGTTCCTCTGCAATTCGAGAGAGCTTAACTGCCGAAGTGCACTTGATAGGTCAGGGTATTTTTTTAACGTCCGGTTTATCCCAAGCGTGTTTGGTATGAAATAAACAACCACGATTTAAGCCGTTATGGAGGCCCTAACTTTAATTCTTAAACTGGAGTATTTCTGGATGAAGCGAAGCCGCACACATTCAGCATAATTATGACGACTTTCCGTCAACGAACGGAACAACCACCATATAGTGATGATATTTACCAAGATGAGCAAACATGTTTGGACTCGAAATTGTGTCTATGGCACAATTTCTTTGTGCAGTTGGCTTCCTAAAGAGGATTTTGTGACTTTCATTGCGGTGCTAGACTTCGTGAACGCAGAATTTTATATAGAAATGTTTGTTGAATTATAGATTATATAAAATTCAATCAGAATAATGATGCTGTATCTAGACTATATTACAGTAGTCTTGTTGACATTGCATTCCTTCCACTCGTACAGTCAATAGAGGATCTTCGATTCCACCTAAGTATGAAGAATTTTGCCGTTCCGCTTGAGTACTAGTCCTAAAGTAGGACTACTGTTTATGCAGTGGGCACTAAACTGAAGCAGCTCTGTGGCTTACATGGTACCCTCAGAGGTATACATAGACTACAAGTGTGTGGGTATCTGGAAGAGAGCAGCTTATAGACTGAACTTGTGGCTACCTGACGCAGACAGATATGATGCACCCGACCGTGGGCAGGAAGACTGAAACGTCGGACAAAGGTCGAACAGTACAGATGGGAGAATCTCACCATCACCGTTTCCCGCAAAGAAGTCAGTGTGTGAACTGGTTTTAGTGCCAAATGTTCCGGTTTATTCTGGGTTGATTTTGATTCCGTGTCAGCTATATGTAGTCGGAAGTATATGGGTTATCACTGTTCAACACTATGTTTTTTGGAAAACTCGTCATCCTGTTCACAGCAAAATGACTTCGCAATTGTAAGCCGAGTATTTCCAGAAGAAAAATTCACAAATTGATAGGGCAACGTAAATTTTTACCGCGTTATGTTGACTAGTGTTATCGAAAATTTTTTCATTTGTAGCTGGGCTTAAACTGGTATATTACGGATAAAAACACAATCTTTCGGCACCCTTTTGAACGTCTCAACAGATGTTCCTACTTAGAGACAGTGTGTAAATTACTCAACTTTCAGTCTGGATTTCACAAGTGAAGATTGATACTATAGCCCGGAAAAAAGAAGACAGACATATATTGTTCATTAGTTTGCCTTATAGTAACGAACTGAAATGCTGTTCTGTGTTATTTTTTCCAAGCAATGCTGTGTTTTTCAGCACGTGCCTACAATGCAGACAAACGTGATTGGACCATGATGTTCTGAGATGTTTTGTTCCAGCTCGGGTATCTCAATGCTGTTATCCACGTAAGGTAGCATACGATACACACTGTTACTTTGTTGTAGATAATTAGTCAAAACTGAACACTCACACGGACTTGTTGTCCATCAGGGTTGTACTTTCAACAACTTTTCAGCCTTCCTGCGGCCTTTAATTAAGTAGATTAGATCCTCACAATTCACTGCAATATCTTCACCCATAACCACAGGAAAGGAATTAGCTCTTTCAGGCTATTCTATTCAGGCAAAATAAATGTGCCTGTTTTACACACGTTACGGCTCACAACATGTGGCCGCATGACAGTTATACGGATTGATTGTGTGCGAAAATTCATTGGACATAACATCCACCCATGAATCACTGAACAGCAAAGAGAGCTGTACGTCAGCGTGAGCTTCAAACCACTTTCATGCACCGGAAGCTGTCATATTTCACCAGACTTACTCTGGGACTGGATTCTTCCCTCATTCGCCAATCATGTTTAGTCATTCAGTTTCTATGATGCCATACGACCCCGTTTTTGGTGTTCATTATTTCATTATTTGATACACCTTACGGTGAATCAGGAAATCGAGTCCGTTATTTTGGGTGAGGTGGACAGTGTGTTTGTGTAAAGGCACATAGCGATGTCGCGTTTGTACTAAAATCCCTTCTCAGTTGGCATGACAACAGCAGAGGCGTCAGCAGTGCAGTCATCTGGGGTTGTCACTGGGTCTTTTCGACCTAAGGGGTGGAATAAAGCAACGACGCAGGTTGTAAAGGCAAGTGTTACAACACCGTTGCGGTTGTAAATGCCATGGGAAGCAAACCACTAGTTTCGTTCGTGAGAAATTTGAGAATCGCAAATAGAATATCACGGAAGATATGCCGAGCGATGGAGTGATTGTCGTATCTGCACGGGGAGATTATAGCACGGAAATGTCAAATGCTGGGGAAAAGCCCATATGAAATTCTTAAGAACGGCCGCACGGCTACTTTGGACTTCAAACCGCAAATCATTAATGACATATTTACTGATATAACTGGGATCAGAAACATGTTGCCATCTACAAATTGAAAATGCGCTGGAAGAAAAACTGCTTTGGCTCACTGTGATCCGCTTTGGCTACCCAATAACTCAGTCTCCAATTGAGAAACTTCCTAACGAAATATGTGGCATGGTGCGCCCGGCCTGTGACATCAGATAAATATTGTTTGTTCGGGAATTGAGCGATTCGAATAGAGACTTTGAGCAAAGGATGGCATACGAGTGGTCGGTCGTTCGGATGGTGGCCGATCTGTTCTTCAAGCCCGGCAATGAGGGTGCAAAGCTTGTTTGAACAGATTGACCGAACGATCACAAGATCAACCACCAGTAGACGCATCCAAGCTAATAATATTTTGACACTGCCAAAATTGGGCAAAATGCAAAAACCAGGAATGTCGACTGACTTCGAATGATGACCAGATGCGACTGTTTCAGCTTCAACAATTTGTTATACCCGCAGAATAAAGTTGCATTTCCCGACTGTTTTTTGCATACAGTTTGGCATAGATTCTTACAAATTTTGGTATGGTTTTCAACAGCAATGTGTATAGACTTGTTGCTTAAACGTATTAGACAATACCGACAGCCTAACCTTCTATTTGTAAACAATAGTCTTCCTTTTGAAAAACTAATAATGGGATTTGTGTGCTAGTAATAAAGATTGACATGACAGCACCAGATTTATAGACAAATATTGCCTGCATGGTACAGCGCACGTGAATTTCACTGATTTTAATGTCGGGATGGCGCCACATGAAGCTGACTGCCCGCTGAATGCATGAACAAAACTTGTGTTTTGTGGTTTTTGCAGTTGCGGAGTTTTTGTGACCACACTGTGGGGAAAATCAAAGCTTATAAGATTTTTCTACTGGCAATTTTGTGAAATATATGTAGCTCGGATGTACTGCTTGATTGCTGGTCTTCTCGCCAAGTTGGGCAATGGTTGACCTACTCAAACCCGTACCGATTATGTCACCTGGATTGCTGTTCAGACGTTTGCAGTCCAACTGCCGCGATCGGAGAAGAGACTAATGGCAACGTTCTTTCTATACTTGCTTCCAACCAAAACTGCAACAGGCGTTTTCCTACTTGGAGGATCATGTTAAAGCAGTTCAAAACAGTCCAGTATAATCTGTTAACTGATGCGTACTTTCGATAACACCTTTGGCATGTTGTCATTTAATTGACGGAATGTAATGCAGTCGAAACCTATCACAAATTTTGCATTGTTCCATTGGTCATCTAGTGGGACGTATAGTTAACATACACCAGAACTGATGTTTTTTTACTGCGTATTTCAAGAGCAACTGTGACGAAGTCATCCAATAAAAGTTGGATGCTTAACGCACCTTGCTGACGATATTTCCCGTTATACAGTGACTGCTGACAGATGCAAAGCATTTGTGATTTAATGCTTGATCATTCATGGATTACTGAACTATCCCAGCACAGTAATGGTGTATTTGGTTATCTGCCCGTCTGAGGTTTATGGAGTGTGTTTGGAACAGCGCCACAACTCCCCAGTCAAAGATGTACAAAGCTACGTGTTTAAGGCTGCATGAAACAGTCAAGAAATAATCGTAATTCTCACAGGTTTTTCAGGAATATATCAGAAGTCGATGTTTTGTTGAACTTTGGCGACGTTTCTGAATTTTCCGGAAATTGTCTTATCATAGGAATATCATAAGTATCATGTAAACTTCAGAAACCGTAGTTTTTATCCTCTGTACTTGACTTATAGACTCATAATTGGAATGTGTGGGTGAAGCGTCCACTCTATACAAAGCTTATTCCATTGGGCTTGCTTGGCTTTATGAGCGGAATGACTCAGTCAGTATATAATATTCCCCACAATACCCAGGTTTGAAAGCCATCATTCAGCTTGATACCACAACTCAAGTGATATGCGTCTGTGCCACTATTATGCAATCGGCTGCATGTAATTGCAATGTGTACATCATTAGGGGGTGTTCCCTCCGCTGGACTGATATCTATCGTCTTGACGGTTTTAAATGTGTTCAGACCACGCCCCAAGCAGACCGCACGAAGGTGTGTGCGTTCAAGGTATGTTTAGCGCCCACTGTCATTGAAAAAGTCTAGAAAAACAAAGCCACGGTATCTCACTGGAGTCCTTTCCGGTAAAAATCCAGATGCACAAATTTAGCCTTGTAATGCACAAAGCCAGCCAGTACCGTACTTGCCCACTCCAGTGGTTCGCACTCGATGACACCACACAGTATTACTCTATTTTTCCACTCATCTTCAAGACATCTTCAAGACACTGACGGGCCAAATTAGGAAGAACGCTGGATGACTTCGTCCAGTCAAGCTTGAGAAAAATGATCATGCTAGGACTGTCTAGAGTTTTGGATGCCATCGTACATTAGCACAGCAAGATTTTCAGTGTGTTCTTCCCCTTTGATATGACTAGCGACCTACTGCTTTTTGTGAAACAATATAATGGAACTCATTCTTGTGGTTCTCTATGAATGGACCTTTTTCGGGCAGGATGGGTAACTTACAGAAACTGGAAAATGGAGACTATGGAGGCTCCACTTAATGCTGAATGTCCAGCTATGTTGAAAATCCTCGGCGGCAGCAGCAAGTTTGTCCAGCTATCATTTTCTCAATTTGCAACAAATGCATAAATCAGGCTTCCAAAAGTTAAAATAGGATAATATGATTAGGATAAAAGTAATATGATAATAATGAGGATACAATAAAGGTGGAATATAAGACCAAATTTTTTGGTTGCTTGGATTCGCTAGATGTAGTGCAGGTCCAATATATTTACGTTGCTGGTCTGAAAGTATACTCATAGTGAGAATTTCCGCTATGGAGAGATCAGCTGGAAATACCGCACAAAAGAAATTTTTCTGAGAACAGGTCAGTCGAAGCCAATATACAAGCAGAGTGAGCACATTTTTTATGCAGATTGATTACAATTAATAGTGGATCTCTCACTTTGAAAGTCTTGCATCTGGTTCATTGCTCGAGATGCGATTTCTATATGTTCCAGTTCGGTAGAAATGAAAACTGAACTGAGAAATTCAGAAGAGCATTTCGCGTGAACGGAAAGGCAAGCTTTTAACAGACTCGAACTTTTTGCTTCCTGTTTGCCAGACGGGGGTGCACAAACACAACTGCAGAGGACTCTTACTATCCGTCTCACTTGTGTATCCGAACTTCACACGTGATCAACCGCGTCTCTGCCTGACGGATTAGCATACAGTTTCTGTTGCTGATCCCTTTGTAGGGCAATGATAGACGTCTGGGTCATTGAGGCTACCATATAAGATGCTGCCTAGTGGAACTAAGAACGGTCGGCTGGCATATGCGTACCCTCTAAGTCAGGCCTTTTCATTCATTCACTCATGATATGTGTATTTGCAATGCATAGTTCAAGTTCTGTTGTTGAATGTATTACAGGTGCAGTTCATTTGCCAGCTTTAACAAACGGGAACATGCATTAAATCTATATCATGCAAGTATGGGTAGTAATAAGGGGCAAGTTAAGCGCGATATTGCATGCGTGCAAGCCAACTCATCCCTTGTAGTTGGGCACAAATTGAAACTACACAAAGATAAGAGATTCCTGGATAACTTGCAGTCGTGAATCTTGTGACCAAAAACTTTACTGATAGATACTTTCCACTGCAGCGATCAGGGTTAAGAAGGCACTCAAACAAACCTACTTGTAATTTTCGTTTGGCTAATGCGCAGCAACAAGTAATCGCCTCAATTTGATGAGTACTTAAAACTAGCGGGTTCAAAAGTTTGTTCAGCTATGTTGTTTATCTACAACACGCGCTAAAACAAATCTCTCGTAACATGTCGTGTTACGGGTCAGTTTAAAACCGTCGTGCGCATTCAACTTTGGCTTGAGCATACATTTAAGCCGGTGATGTCAACTTATAGCCACCAAATTAGGGATGAAGGTTTTCACACTGCAGTCTTCGAATGCCTAGACAAAATGTTGATCATGCTGATCACATTCGCTGTTCTTATACGTCTGAAAATTTTAACAAGCTAGGAATGATTTCATACTCCTGTGAATGATAATCCGATAAAAAGGCTAACTGTCTGATCACACTGAACAGGGCAGCATGGACACGAAGATTTCGGGATAAACTCATTTAGAATAGTTTCCTTCTCCGCAAGCAAGTAGAACAGCCTGTTGCGTAATATGACAATAGATAAATATATCATAATATAACAAATAAATTACTGTAGTGAAATAATACATAACTCTAAGGCAACTCAGCCAGTCAATAAAACCAAGATAGTCTCGAGTGGTCGTGGTTACTGGCTGACATCTGTCCATCTATATAACTGAGATAGGAAATAAATCTTGACTTGTTGTTCTGCACTTTGCAAGATTCGATCCTTGCGCGTTGTATTCCGTAAGCAGAAAATCATACCGGAAAAAATGGTCTTACTACGACTACCTGCATTCAGCTCCGACTTAAACGTACTTTTGTGATTACTTTTGAGTACTTGAAAATGTCGACTGTCAAATTCATGCACTTATGGACAAAGATATTCAGACAAACTGAAGGGCCGAGGTTGGCTGGGTTGTTTTACTAACACTTGATAAATTGTTGAGTTATTTTCATGCAGTTATAAGATGATCCTTATGGTGCCGCACAAAGGATTAGAGAAAAAGTGGGATGCTGTCCACGATGCCAAGATTTTTAGGTGTGACCTTAATGAACATGCGACAAATTCAGATGCAGAAAATAGGACGCAAAAGCAGTAGGCAAAACTGTGGTCATTCTATTTCAGTCATAATCATTCAATCTAGTGGCTCCCACGCAAAGAATACCAAGACCTCACTACTCTGTTATGAACAAAGTGGTCTTTCAACTGCAAACTTCCAGCACTATGTCTTAATTGAAACTTGCCGAATACCCTCATACTACTGTTGGTTGATCAGATGGTAGTTGATCTGTTCGCCGAGCTTGGCAGTTGGTTTGCAAACGTTTCATTCCCAGTCGAGGATACATCGTCAGTGCCCAGTTGGCACCCTCATACTACCAAAAATGTAATATACACCAAAACAGCTCAGGGGAAGATCTCATGTGATGATATAGCCCACCATCTGAGAGGTCGTCAGCCGAGCAGTCAGGCGTCATTTGATCACACAATAGTAATCGCCCGATTGAAGGGAGAGTGGCACTTTTTCTTGTCTGAGTGCGAGTAAATCATACGGCTGATTTGCTGCTCATAAACGAACGAACAGGTGTTCAAGCTAACCGACGGGAGGTCGCGGTTTCACAACACCATGGAGATATGTGAGACATGAATTGTAGATTATTCTCAGTAAAAAAGGAAACAGCTGGAGAACTGCAAAATAACAAAGCACCTGTCTGAAATGTAACAAGATACTGAGATGGACTGCGTCTGAGGGGGCGAAAAATTTGTTTTGCAGACTGTTATTAACCCTTTCTGGTGTCGTCCGAAAATCGGTTCAAAATAGCTTGACACGGATGAAAGATTCGAGTTTTCATAGCATATATTGTTACATTCCAACAAGCACTTTTGTGTGAAGACAAAACCTTAAATTTTCACCGTAGTTTTCTTCGGTGCTGCAATAATCCCGCTGTTTGGTTCTAGCACTACCCAGTAGGCCAGCGAGGAGTCGTCAGACAAAGGAGTACGGGGCATCGTACCGGGATAAAGCATTTTCAGTGAGCCTGTAGATAAAGTCATCCATCTGCGAAACGACTGTAAGGGCAGTGGTTGATTTCCATCAGGTAATCAGAATGGTTATATTTATGGGGTCAGTCATACTGCCTTTCTCCGAGGAAGGGCGGGTTTAAAAATGGCTTTTTGACTGACGACTGAGCGTGACCATTGGAACATTAGTTAATAATAATAATAAGTAATAAAATTGTTTGATCATATTTAGTAGTAAGATCCAAAACCATCGAGAGTCCGAGGCGGTTTCAAACACATCCGTTGTGCATAGAAGCGCTAATATTCAGATATTCATGCCCTACGCTCTCGGAACAGAGCAGCCATCTACAGCCAAGTGTGTAAGACTATTGAGTTATTGGCTCCGATAGAGCTCTATAAAGAAAATCCTAACAACAGCTGTTTCGTGGTTCAGACTTTTGAGACAAAAGCCATGGGAAGGGTTTTCAGATAAAACCCTACATTGTCCCAATACCTTATAGGTCAGAATATTATATCAAATGCTGTGATGCCTCAGTCGAACCTCCGTTGTCGGTCAACCGGAAAATATCATCCGTCCATACAGCCCCTCATTCACCGACTCCTCCCTACATGCCCATCAGACAAGTCTCCCACTCAGTTGTCTGGTCTCCGTATCTGTAATTCTGCCCAGTAAAATAAGTCAAAATATAGGCCCATAAAAATCGAACTATCTGTTCCGCACTCTAGCTTTCAGGATCATCACGACAACTCAAGTTCAAGCTTGCGGTTTACAGTAATCTCATCAAAATTGTAATCACTTCTCTTCTCCTTGGAACGAATTCGTTGTCAGTCCACGAAAGATCCCGTAACCCACTACTTCTCAGAAAAATTATCGGAAAAATCCCTAATTCTATTAATAGTAGCGGAATTGTTGTGAACGAATATCACTAAGCCCTCATGAACCAACCCCACAGACTTGGAGCGTCATATCTTGATCTGTAAGCAAGTAAATTTAACAAAATTCTCTCCAGAACACATTACAGACTCAGTCATGAATGATGTTTCACCAAGACAGAGGTTATTTTTTAAAGCAGAATTAACTGGTTAAAAATAACACTATACTCACTGCCCAGTTTGTTGTACGTGGTGAAATAATAACCCACTTTACTGGCCTTATCAACTTCATTTGGTTAGACGTTTAGTCATTAACTATTCTTGGTAATGAGCAGATCAAGTAACCCTGTAAATGTAAATTCGATCTTACCAGCTCATCACAGTCAGTGCTGGCCACAATGTCAGGTTTTGACCGGTCAGTCGTTACCTAACATGACTACAAATAACCGTGTTAATTGTGAAGACGTGATGCTTTCATCGCGCAAAACGATAGAAGTAGCTTCAAAAGACCGTATTTGAAAAAACCTTCCATACGCACCAAATTGTTGGGCTGGTTTACATGACACTAAGGAACCAGAAAACCAGACATCATAAGAGGCAAGCTCGTGGTCAAACAGTGTGATATCTTGCCTCAAAAGGGGAGACAGTACTAGGGAAATAATGAAAGTATCAAAAATATCTGCACCAGGTCTCCTATGTTACAAACGCCAGAGATTCCGGCTCAAGCAGGCCTCCGTATCTTCGACTTTTTCTCGGGGTTTTTTACCGCATAATAAACCTAATAACCACAAAATAAACATCAAGGCAGTAGCTTTGATATTGTTACACAGTTCAGGATAGTCCCTGTTTGCCATCCTCACCGCGGTTTTACTGAAAGGAAACTTGGCTACCTACATATGCTGGTATGCAGCGTGCATCTCTTGGCACGCAATGAGGTTATTATCGGCAGTAGACAGTTGCGTGTTTGTAGAATTCATCTTTACATCATTCGTTTAAACAGTCATCCTTTTGCCCTGGTGCAATTTTTTTCCACTGAGGGCATACCAAAGAGGGGAGCAATGCACTCGAGTTTCGCTTCTGTTAGAAATTATTATCACTGCATATCCTTGACCGAACCGGAGTTTGAATTCCGGACATCGGGCACGTGAGGCTGACCTGTTTCCGGTGCTCCAACTGGGTACATCACGCATCCGAATTTTCAGTTCCGAGCAGGCAAACATGTTAACGCTAGAACGATCTGATTGGTTGACTTGAACCGTTGTTTCACTGTTCGCTTCTATTCACGCACTGCTGAGAAAAAAGTTAGGATTCGAAAAAAGATTGGTGGTAGAATAAATCGCAACAATGAATTTACTCTGCGGTCAGTGGGCCACAAATCGCTCCGAAACTTACGGTTCAAGCGTTTCTTGGCATTTGCATAATAGCGTTACAATTGCTCTGCATAAATTACGAGAACGGTTCTTACTTACCCCTTGTATCCTAGTCGAATGAATACTGTTTTTTAACGCACACGGGGGTAGCCCTGCTGTTGCAAGTTAAATCGTTTCCAACAACCACGCCAATTATTTTCTATTGTGCTGATCAAACGCTTGAAACCCGTAAAGCGTGATGTGGCCGCTTACGTAATCACGGTACAAACGGCGCATCGTCCCAATATCATGGTCACGTATCAGCCAATATTTATCGTCTGGTGTTGGTGTTCAAAAAGCCCTGAACCGGATGAGTATAGAAACACAAAATACTGTACTTCTTGTTGTTTGATTAAGATGGTTTTGGGTGAATCGCTCTGTGTGAATTTGTTCTGAATGGAGTCGAGTAGCGAAAGGTACGACAAGATGGCCTCACCCAAATGTGACGACATTATTGCAGAGCAGAGTGGACTTGCCATTTATAAAAGTGAGGTAGACACAATAGAGGCACGCGTTGCGAGTGCTTTTATATGATTGGAACAGGCAAGGATGATGGTGATAACGGTGTCAAGTAGGATGAACAAGTGTAGGGAGGGAGTGATATTTGTCCGATCACAAAGTGAGAGACTTCGGAGAAGGACGGGATCATGAACGACTGAAAGTACACAACTCGCGAATCTTGGCTGGATTGGCGCTTAGCGCTGAAGTGTGTTGTGTACAATGGTCCCCTAGTCAGTTCATGATGAGCATGCCCTCAGCGCAGCAAGGTGCAAAATGATTAAAGGTCTGCATACAAAAAGAAACGGGAGACAGTATGATATTGCTCCAAGGAAGGAAATCAGTGAAATAGAACATATATTCTGATGGGATTCTCCTGTGACTCTGAAAGATACCACCATTGAGGTTCTCAAAATGATTCCAATTTATTTGATGAGGCTGGTGTGTGAGAAAACAAGGAGAGCCTTGTGGGGTCCAGACCTAATCTAGATGTGGTTAACGAAGTTAAAAAATGAGAGGAACCTGTTCGGTTTCACTAAACTTGCGGTAAAGGATTGACATAAGCCAACATTTCGTCGTGGATTGGTGACCTCGGACGCCATACAAGTGGTCATTCAGGAAGGCATTGTGTCTAACATCGCAGAAAGGTTTTTCAGAAAGATGGATGCATTGGCTTTGGATAAAGTGGGATTAGTGTAAGTTGTGAAGTAAATGTCACATAATTTATGACACTGAAGGCAGATTATTGATATGGACAGTCAGCTAACTCAGGTCACGTGGAGTCAAGACATAAAGGGGTGATCGATTAAGCTGATTGGCTATTATTTATCAGCATGGGAGCGAAATTCAGAATAATCTGCAGTAAGAGAATAAACCGGAAAAAGTGTAATAAAATACAGTACGTAGAATTCGTACCTATTGGCTGTTGATCAGGTGGATGTTGATCTGTTCGCCGAGCTTCACAAGTGAATTGCAAATATTTCGTCAACATTCAAGGATACGTCATCACTGCGTTACCCCGGGTGGCGACGAAAGGTTTGCACTCCACCATCCACGCCCGGTGAAAAAGGTAAAATTTTGTGGTGTTTTGCCTGGCTGTTCTTCTTGAACTTATATGCCAGGTTCGCTCAAATAGCCGTATTTTTATCGGTAGGAGTACGGTCTTATCAACTCAAGAACAATAGTTAAGAGAACAACTTTTTGTTTTCGATTTTTTCGTAATGGAGTGGATTATTTGTGTCAGGATATTCACATATTTTAATGACAGACCACATGGGATTTTTATTATTAGAGTTCATCTGACAGATACCTCCAGGCAATAAGCTCAAAGCCTAATAACGGATTTACTGTTAACCACGAAGCTCAATATATTCAATACCTCCAGGCTAATGCTAGAATAACTGGTTTCTCCAACAGAAATTTCCCGTAAGGCCCGGCTCCTTCTGGGAGGAAGTCATTATTCCCAGGATTGACGGAAACCAAATGAGCTCTCCATTTAGAGGAATATGCCATGCGTATTCATATTTTGCCTTTTCTTTCCTCTCTCTGTGAGATTTCTTTTTCCATGTGTTTTCCATTCAGTGGGCGATAACGGTGGGATACTGCTAGAGATCGCATTTCTCTCCAAAACTCCCCGTGGTCCTAAATTCGGTCCTGTACTACTTACTATTCACCGCTTTACTTTTCTCCGAGCTATTTGGATCCCTCACCTCAGCGAGTTCATCATTATCTACAAGAAAGCAGCATGCATAACTTTCCTGATTCACCAGTCTTTACTGGTACACTCCTGTAGTCGAACGCAATCCAGCAGTAGGACACTTAAATTCTAACTCATAGTAATGTATGTCATTGGAGTACTGCTGGAGCGCGGTTTGTTGAAATTGCATGAACCTAGCCTAAATCGCCGACATCATGAGGCTTTTCATGCTTGCTCTATCGGACTAATCAACTCCATTGGAGTGGGCCACGTAGTTTGAGCCGCAGCAAGACTAAGCAGAATTTACAGTCATCTTTTTCTAAAAAGAAACAGTGATATCAATAGCCTTCGAGGGGCTTTTGTGAGCAGAATTATTCACCCTACGTTTACCAGTGCAATTCAAGTATGCGCTTAATCAGGGACACACAATTTGCGAAAGTGTTGTCAAGAGGTAGTAGGTGAAAAGTTCGATGGTTTGGCTCACATTTCGGAGTGTTAATCCCTAAACTATCAGTCGTCAGTACCTTTACATTAGATCGTTTTGACTAGAACTAACGATTTTTCTCTCAAATCTTAGGGAGAGAATCGTTTTATTTCTCAGGACATGATGGCTTAAGGATCTTGGCTAGACAACTGGATTATCTGCTGAGCTTTCACTGAGTGAGGCATCTAATTAAAGATGCAAGTGCTTGCAGCATTGATAAGAAAAACCATATAGCAGTACATTTTCTTCAAGGAAACTGCTAACGAGGTTACTGAATACTCTTAGCCCCCGGGCGGTTTCGTCATTCCTAGGGCTCATCAGTTAGGCGCATTGCTCGAGTTTCTGTCAACCTTGTGTTCTAGTTCGACTCTAACTGTACGAAACTCGCCAAATACTCTCATTTGCTTACCCATAGTTTTAAGCACCCTTGAGAGTAGATCACTTCATGAGACCATATCGTGATGTCTTGCTAATTTCCTAATTGAAGCATGAGGCTACCTCTGTGCATCACATGCAGTTGAAGAATACCAGAAGCGGGATGTTCCGCTGGGATTCAGTTGAGACTCCCGGTTAAACCACCTTGGTGTTCAAATGAGAGAGCCATAGTTGAACTCACAGTCAATGGTGCCTTCCATAGGTTGCCATGTTAAACACAAGTTATAGGAAATCCCATTTGATCTGAAAGCCTAGTTAACAAGCCCAACCGACAGCATGAGGAACCTGAATCTCAGGTAGCCGGTAGAAGTAAAGATTTTTGAACATCCTGGCTCAGCGTGGCTAAGCAGAAATTGATCGGCACGCCAAAGAACGTTTGTATTTTCTGATTCCTGAAAAACAAAATACCTCAAGATGACGGTTAACAACATTCTTCGGTTCTTTTCAGGGCGTTTGGCATCTTGTTCATTAGCCTAATAGTAATGTCTACGAGGCTGTGACTGAGAAGGCTCCCATACTAGTGGAACAAACTGGAAGGAGCCCGTTCGATTATGGAGCTTTTGAATACGACTCATTATATACTAATGTCTTTATAACCGAAGGTTTTCCTAGAGTTCAAAAAATCAAGTCTAGTCGTTGAGGAGCCATTTGTCTTCCGGTGGCCTGGTGCACTCATCTTCAGCTTCACTTCGGTACTGAAACGTTTTGAAATCGGAATTAGTTGCAGTCATTTGCATTCAAACAGATAAAGAGGTTAATTTTGTCCTCATTCTAGAGTTGGGAGGTACACTTACTAGTAAGCTGGACAAATGAGATTTACTGCCTTTTTTTTGACCCTACACTTCTTTAAATTAGTCTATCCTCTTATGTTGTCTGATATGAACATTAGGAGCTCGGTATCCTGGATAGATAGATCAGTTGTCGAAGGCTTTCGCAAGTAGGGCGACGCTGATTCTATGTGACTTTTTAATCCAAATTTTCTATTTTTGTTCGCTAGCCCATGACGGGTACATGACCAATAGGCAATTCCAGAACCAGAAGTTGTGCACTATGATTGCTAACGCCTACTTTTCAACCGCTGACAGTGAGAAGATTACTATTATCTGGCTGAGGTAAACAACTTTGAAGTTTTGGATTGCACCGGTATGTGACTTTCTCTTGACAAGCTAGGCGGAACGTGTGATCCTGCCGTAAGGTTTATGTTGGAATTCTCATGTTCGCCGTCTCTGATGCACTTCACTTCCAGTTTTCTGAGTGAATTTCTCGTCACTTTGCGGCAGTCGAGTCACTTTGATGCACCGATGACAATTCCGCTTCACACTTTGTTGGTATGGACGAGAGAATTTTGAAGTTTCCGATAGGTGAGAGGACATGTAGATAGCATGCATTTTCCGCTGGTGACTGAAAAGGCGATATCATTATTACCATCATCATCATAATCATCATCACCATCATCATCATCGATATTAGAGCATCTATGTTCAACGCGGAAGATTCAGAAGCCTTATTTTGAACAAAACCAAAGGGGAATATGGAAGTGATCTGATGCTTGCTTACTACCATAGTGCTGAGGTGCCTACGCCAGCAACATCGATTGACATCCATTTCCCGCAGCGTCTCCAGCTATTCATAAGGACGTTCACCATTACCTAAACTTGGGAGGCGGGTCGCATCCACAGTAAGCAACAGTAGCCTCTCTCACACTCGTCTTCCAGGTCAAAAGTTGACCCCCACTTTAAAGTGAACTAGCAGAGAGCAAACTTTTCTGCAGGCGATGGTTAGTCATGTGTAATGGCTGAAAAAACCACCGCAAATTCTGAAGCTGGACACATTCTTCGACTGAAGTGCTTGTGGCAAAGCCAAAAACTCGTCTAGTCATTATCTTGGAAACTGTCCTTACAAATTCTGGTCCTGAGGTAACGGTCATCGATGACTTGAAGACGTCCCAGATCCAGTGCTTGTAAAGACGCTGTCTCAAAACAGTACGACAAAACGGTCTGTACTGTAGCCTGGTATACAGATCTCTCGAGATTCAAAGCTAAGCCGCTTTGTCACCATAGGACTCGCAACATATTAGACACGATTTGAAGCCTTGTTTCATTGACCGCATCTAGCAGCCTCCCAAATACCTGAAAGGCTGCGCAACCTCATTGAACTGTCTTGTTCAGGAACCTCACATCCAAGATAAAGAAATTACACTTTGTTGGGAGTAAAATTAAGGGAAAGGAATCTCTTATTCACTTCATCTAAAATGAATATGCCATAGTTTCCTCTTCGAAGAAGAAAACGATAATTTTTGCATAGTCCAGGTCAACCGGGTTCTCACAAGAAAATCTAAGGACCGTCCAACGTTAGTCTAATTATCAGGTCGATCAAGGAAATGAATGGAAAGAACGGGGTGAAAAGAAAGTAGACAGCAGTGTTGGATTTTGGAGAGCCCCACATATACTCTCGGAGGCTGAGAAGTCTGGAAATACAGAAAGCCTATAATATTCACAAACTTCCGAGACGTCTCCCGTTCAGCAAGCGTGTTGACGAGAACAGGCCAGTCAGACCGGCCTTGTCATTCAGAAGTACCGGAATTATGGGTCACCTGTGATTATGGCATTGTTCTAGCACTCGGCAGAATTCAAGGAAAATGCGGTAAACGTAACTCCTTTCAGGTCAAACTCCTGCTTGCTGTTCTCAAGTTAATGCTTTGCTGACCATTAAAGGGCCAAGCGAAGTGACGCCAAGCATCCCATTAAAGACTGATTCAGTTTGATCCTTCTTTGTTTGCCTCACTCGTTGCGGACAAGAACTGTTGCGGATTCACTCCAAAGGTCTCGGGCAGTTTTCTGCAAAATAGAAGCAACTAAAACAGACAAACACCGACTGAGGGACTCAACCCAATCTTCGAACATTCCGGGGAAGAAATTATATGAAACAGGAGCACTTATAGCGTTCTGAAGTCCCAGGATCACCGCCTAGACTTCTGGTACAGTTCAAGAATCAGACTGTATTGCAGCGAACGGCAACAGGAATTGATCTTTAAAGTGCCGCATTCAGCTATCTATACCATTGTGATCCTTGGACGTTTCGCCCACAGGCTAGGTTTGGGACCGGTCACAGAAAATGGTCGAAATCACTTCCCAGGTTCCCTGGAATTCTTTGCTTTTTCAGCCTTCAAAGTTTACCAGGTCTCGTGATCGGCGCGCGCAATGATTGTTTCTTGACGTCATTCGTCCTTATGAAATATATACGAGATCGGTTGGAACACCTATTCTGACTGTGAGAGTGAAACTGTCCTCCGTCTTACCCACTAATCGAGCTAAGCCGGTTGTACCGTAGTGCAAGCGAAACTTGCGGCACTGCTAAAACATTTAACGATCTGGTTCCAGTACCATTTGATACCGAAAAGCGGTCAGTTGGGGAGAGTTCAGAAAACCATTTGGATAAATTTATTTCAATTATAGAGCTACAAAACGCTTAGTTCCTAACCGAGAGTCCTGGTGCCTGCACGGTCAGAATCCGCGCACGTCTTCCAAAAGGACTAACAGCCTGATTCACGCCATTACGGTCTATGGCGTGTGATAAATTTGGGCCCGTGGTTAGTAAGTTGTTGGATAGGACCATGCAGCTATGAGACTTTGTTTATTCCTGAAGTTATTGTGATACAGACACAGTTTTCACTCATCACATAGCTGAAACAGGTAGTTGATGTCATCCGTACTTACTAAATCCAATTTCAGTCGGCCACCCAAGTGAGACTCAGCTGTGCTTACTCCACCAATTTTGAAATCAAACTCTTTGAAAGTACAACTATAGTTGAGCTTTTTAACTACAGAAACATTGCCCTCCGATCTTCAGAAACGGTCTTTGATGGCCTCAGAGCTACAGTCAGCTGTGGTGTAATTAGAGAAACCTGTTTGCGGACAGGATAGAACGAAACGCACAAACACATTATCGGTCACCCAGATGGCTATGTACCCTTTCATCTGTGAAATTGGAACGATGCCAACAGGCTTGTGTACTTCATTGGCGAATCGTTTCACAACCTATCATCGCATGCGGTGGTTGGACAATTTTGTATTTACTAATCATAATTCAAACGAGTTGCGCATGGTGCACATTTTAGCTAATATCACAATGTAGTGTATACCGAAATCAGCATATAAGTCCATCTTATTATACAACATTTAGAAGAGTTCAGGAGATTGCTTCGATCTAAACCAGTTCTTCTGGAGAGACCACAGTGACGTCTCCACCATACAGATTGATATCCTCCCGAAGAAAGGCCACTTTTAACAGCGAGCAAAACGCCCTACCCCAAGATGTCTACTCTTTGAGAACAGAAAGAGAGGGCTTTTCGACGAGTGACATCTTGTGTGGAGATTCCACAAGTTAGTTATGCACCAAGCTAGTTATGCACCCTGACCTACTGCATAACCACCCCCAAAACACGTGATCGTTCACCTGAAGGGATTATATACTATTAATGAGCACCGTTTCTTAACTCTGAACTATCTAAAGTGGACAACGATTAAACTTGCGTCATCTCACTGAATTAAACGGAAAAAGATCCTACTAAACACAATGGGACGTATGGTGAATAGGTACGGTTTCCGTCCTTTATAAAGGGTGTGTGCTTCCCTATTCACATGCCACAGGAACAAAAAATACTTTTGATTTTCTGTTTTAGGTGATAAAGCGCGTAACGCTTATCACATGTTTACTAAACAACCATTTGCACAAGTGTCCCGGAACTGTTGGGCAAACATTAGTAACTTTTGTTGACGAACGTAAGTCTAGTTTGCATAAATTATTTACGCAATGTGAACATGATAAAATGTCCACCAGCGCACGTTGTGCTGAAAACGTTTGTGTGCCTGTGAATCCATGCATTATTGTCCTCACCCGGCTAACACTGGTATGCTCCATCAGGTTCCGAATTCACTGACAAGTGCCACGTATTAGCACTTATCGCCTGTAGGCAGTCTAACGTACTGCTTTCAGGAGCATAAGTGAAAACAACCTGACAAAAGTGTTATTAACACAATGGTAGCCATGGTGTTGGTCAATAGCTGCGTTCATCCACATTGCAGGATGAGTTTAACTCACCATGATGAAGTTCAGTGGCCAAAGTATTTGGCAACCCTCATTTATCAATTGTTGTCCTCTTCGCTCATCAATCGCTGGTAAAGCGCTCTCTGATTTTCATCTGCCTGTGTGTTTCAGTAGGCATTCATGTGCATGAATAAAGCCAGCATTTTCTAAACTACAGTACTGTACCTACTGAATTATCCTGGTGGAATTTGGTACATTATGGTGAATTTATGAGTGTTCCATCAGATTTGCATGTGAGAAACGCCGAGCACCTCTGGACCAGTCATAACTAATCGATTATGATACATTATGAAGCAGACACGGAGGCGAAAAGGAAGGGAATATAATTACCATAAATTAGAGTTACTTAAACTCTTTCTCAGTTATCCGCGTTTTCTACGACGAATCTGACAACTTTGGTAACCTAAAGTGCCAATCAACAAGTGCAGTCGCAAATATCAAGGATCCATTTTATTAGCTGCGTCGCTTAACCCGTGCATTCCTTATTTAGGTTGAAGTATTAAATATCCTTGCGATTCTTTTAAATTGTCGCCAGATTGTGTGCTGAACACCGAACAGTGTCACCACTTGTTCACAGATGACGGTTTTCCAAATTATTCTCCAAATGAGTGTGGCCATGTGGGAAGTCGGAAAATCCTGCGTCATCAATCTTAGTGATCGTCACTGCTGGAAAATGAGACCTTCCAGCTTGTAACACCGAAATTGTCGCAGGATACTCAGCCGTTAATTTTTAAACTACGGTGTATTTGCTATAGTCTTGACGAATCCATCTTGCACCATGGCTTTCATTAACAAAGTTTCCAAAAGAAAAGTCACAAAAAAGGTGTCGGACTCAATGCGCATGTGTGTGTAGATATCTAAATGAAGTCCACTCATCGAATTGTGACAAGGTGCTGTTATGTAGAATGGAACCAGGACAACTTTCTCTGTTTGAACGTAGAGTCTGTAGTCGAATTTCTGTTTTTTTTCTATCACCCTGGGGGTCTTCTTTCCGTCGGCAGTCGAGTTCACTAAACACTATTAAAAAATTGTTCAGCTGTAGCACCCTTTTTTGTGCCTAACTGCCATGCCATCCAAAGGAAACACGAGGGCTAGGATACTGCCAGGTTGATCAGGGAATGTCGAGAGGTAGAGGTCGGGTCGGACCTTTCGGTAAGTAAATTCGCGCTCTAATTACTGAGCCATCTCGTCCTACTAAACATTATAATATTTGGCAGCATAAGTATGCAAGCAACTAGCTAAGTTAAGAAGAGTCAGCACATTCAGTTTTCCCCGTTTTTGTACAAGCAGCGAGTAGTTTAAATTTAAGGCTAATTCCCTTTCGTCCGATAGTAAAAATTCATTGTATTAACTGCTTTCCCCAAGCAACTGAAATAGTGATTTTTATGGAGATATGTCACGAATTGTGTTCTCTATATTTACACAGACATCCGAAATTGTTTTAGTGTATTTCTGTTGTTACGAATGTATAAAAGTGTAGATAGAAACAGTTGTCTAGCTTGACAGCTGGATATTACTGCTCGGTCATTTCTGTGAATTTGTAGAACAAAAACCGGTATGACATGTGGCAACCAGTCGGAGGCAAACAACAGTTTACATGATCCTTTCGCACCATGTAATTTAGTGGTACAGTCCCACGTCTTGGCAAAACACGTTTCTGAGAATTAACTGTTGAACCATTCTTTTCACTGAGTGATTCGCTAAAGGTACAATATTTTTGAGCAGAAATACAAAAACGGGCGATATGGGAGAGAAATCTCCTTAGGCACGAAGCTAAGTTCCGACTGTTGACCGTTTTTTGTTATTCTTGAGGTTCTTCATCTTTTTTGGCCGCCGTTGTATACACGCTTATGACGTATTCATTACCGTCCAATGTTACTTTCCCTGGGCCAGTACCAGTCAGTCCCGAAACTTGCTAGGAAAAAGTGACTACTTTTGTGTATGAAGGATCGATTGGATTTTATGTGCAGTGCAGCCCACAGTTGTACAATGAAAGAAACCAGAAATTAGAATAGCAACATCACTTCGCAAATAGTGACCATAAAGAACTACCCAAATACCTGCTATCCACACCACAAGTGGTGACTTGTAAAAAGTAAACTGTAACAGACAAACTTTCCACAAACATACTTTCTAAATCATCGATGGAAAAATGAAACTAAACCGCTGAAAGCTCTTGGCAGAGTAAATGTTTTGGTGTTAAAAAAATTGCAACTTACGTTGCTATTGATCAAGTGGCCGCTGGTTTGTCCGCGATGTTTGGTAGTTAACTAGCAAACGTTTCATCACCAGTCAACGTGATTTCATCAATGCACGGTTTGGTGAGGGATTGCTCCTTAATTCTTTCGGTTCATACTGCTGACATCTGTTGCTAGGATTCACTAAATGAAATATACCTTCCTCAAAATTCTGTTGATTCGTTTCGAGCTGAGTTGCGTTGTTCTTGCATTCGATTGGTCCGTTGAGGGGCTTCTGTAAGGAGAAACACCGACTCAACCGCACAGTGATGGTGGCATTCTGATTGATGATGAACCATTTGAAAGCTAATTACTAAGCTCCAAAAGGTCAACGCCTAGCTTACCAGCCGTCAGTGAACGCATCCAACATAACGATATTCAGCTACTCACCAAACACACTCAGTTGACGCTACTTCGGTTTTGAAGGTAGACTCAACTGAATCCAACTGAATTTCCCATTCATTATGTTCTTCTTAACTGGGTTTGCTGCAACATGCCGCCTAATGTTTCAGATGGCCCAGTTTTCGAGATATGGCAATACATCGTCGAGATATAACACACTAATCACAAGGTTGCTGGAAATGTTCCGACAGTTCACGGCCGGTTTCGGCCTTCTTCAGGCCTTCTTCAGGGCGCAGTCCCTCACTTTTCGTTGACCTTATGTTGTACTTAGACCAAAATTGCAGGGAATTCGCCAAGTACTATCATTTGCATACAAAGTTGATTCTCACGGCAGACTCCAACGAGCCCGGTCGAATTCCTCGTTTATGACGAAAAATAAAATCATTGGACGGTCAACTAGAACGAGTTTGACGAAACGCTGGGACTGCACCTACTTGATGAGCCCTAATAAGTGCGCAACTAGATGTGGTTATTTTCAGCAGCTTTGTGAGTAATGTGTTGCATCTAGAAAATGTACTAATACATTTACTGTCATTCTTAATGTGCACAGGATGTGCCTATTCTCTGCGAGTTTCCATACCATGGGTGAGTTGTACCCCCAGTTTTCGACTGGTTCACGGTAGGCGGTGTCCAAACGCATAAATCCTGAAAGATGGATAAAAACTGCCACTCCTGGGGAGCGATTTTGGGTATACTTTTGTAGACACTTCAGCTAGCGAGTAGGTTCTTCCAACGTGAGGCGGGATATCTATTTTTCGTTTTGTGCTTTTTAGGTGAGTGAAATGACACGGAGTTTTCGAGCTTCACTAAAGTGGAAACTGGATAGTTTTGGTTGAAAGAAAAACTGGGGAAACTAGGAAAATCAGCCAAACCTCTGATAATGTTAACATTAGAATAACGAGACCTGTACAAGTGAGCTCGACAACATGCTTTCGGTAATATTGGCGAAGGACACGGAAAAAGGTGCCTGAAAGTCACAATATATCTCCATAAATCCAAATGCAGCATGAGCCTTGAATGTATCCTGATCAGAACATAAGGTTAGCGGTAACTCAGGGTCCACGCTTACTTGATTAGCCCTCAGAATGGCGAAATCTATCGCGGTCTGTCGAACAGTTTTCAGTGAAATTGCGGGTATTTTGCTTTATGAATCAAGAAGACTGTTTACTGTTCGTCCAACGCTTTGACGCCTTCATTCTCGCATCAATACAAGGAGACTTCAAACTTGTTGGCTGAAAGTATATAAGTGTTATGTCTGCTGATTCGCTAATCTGCTGTATCTGATTGCTGACCCGCTCCAGTGCCTAATGCCGGGAAAAAAAAGACTCAGAGAAGGGAACACAACCGCTATATTCCGAACAAGCGAATGCGAGAGCGTGAGTGCATGCGAGTGCGAGAATACAACTCAAGCTAGTCATTGGTGGGACACTGTCTAACTTGGTCCAATGCTGACGCACGCGGTCTGGTCTTGGTATAGGCTGAGACGCGCTGCATATTGCGGGGGCGTTGTCTGACCTTGAGCAACGCTGACTCGCGCTGTCTGGGTTTGATAGAAGGCTGTGAGGCGCTGTATATTGAGGGGGCGTTGTCTGTCTGGTCAACATCTACAGAGCTGAGGGTCTCAGTAGATTTCGGGCATTCAGTAGTTGCTTTCGGAATCTGACCTTCCTGATAATAAGTGAAACAAGAACATAGCTTCCTACGACGAACAGAAACAAGGCTTCAAGGTAAGAGCTTGCGAGCTACCCACTTCCTACGTTGACGATATATTTTATACGTCTGATTTGAAAAAAAGTACACTGAGCAGGAGCTCTGTTGGGACTGAATGGACGACTTCGTTTTTACTCCTGGTAATGCAGGGCTAAAATCGTTCTTCTACGTCTTGTAGAGATTATTATCTAATGAGAAACTTTCATGCGTTCCGGAATCTCGGTTTTTGCGAATTAGCTACCGGAAGATGATTTTGTGACGTCAAAATATTCTCTCAGAAGCTGGACAGCGTGCATCTAAAATGAAATATGATAACTACGGGCCTGGATAGGACAAGTAGAACACGAGTATTGAATTGTTAGTGATTGAATTGAGAATTTCGTCGACTGCTCGTGATGGAGATTGAAAACTGAAACTTGTCGAGCTGGAATCGATAATTCTACAAACACAGGCTTGGCTTGTATCTCACCGAGTGACTGTACTTCAAATGGCGACCTTCACGAGCAAATTTTTACAGAACTCAGCAGAAGTTGAAACCAACTCTATACTTTGCCCTAGGATTGCTTTCATGTGCTCCCTTGGATGTTACACCTGCCTGAGAGTTGTATATTCCTATTTTGATAATTTACGTCGCATTTAGGGGCATCGTATTCGCACATTGGAATTCAGTTCTCGAAAGTTGCCACTTTTTCAAGGTTATCACATCATAGTGAAGAATCACTATTTATAAGGAATTGTTCTGCAAATTATCTGTATGGGTGATTTGCTTGGGCGAACGAATCTTCAAACTTGAAGCCATAGCACAACAAGTTAGAAGTCGAATGCGCGCCAAAAATTTGGAGAGGAGATTATTTAAAACAAATAGCAATAGAATGAAGGCATATTAGAATAATCTTTAGTTTGAGCACATGCGCAACAAAATGCAGCATTTGGCGTTAAAGGTTTTATTCCACTCACAAAGATTTTTCAGATAAGAGGATTGTGCGTCTGAGGATCGGCCACGTAGTAAGGAATGCAATCCTGTACCAAAAGCCACCGCGTTCGACACCGGTGGGCTCGCATGTGTGTGGCGTCGCACCCACTTACCCAACCGCGCTGTACTCCGTCTGTTGGAGTTGCTCTGACGCCCAATCGTGAGGCCCGTGTGAACGTATCGCAAAACCTAGTCGCGAGAGTGGTCACGGAAGGGAAGCCCGCGAACCACAGCACTGAGCCGACATTTCGCCCGCCGTTTTCTGATGTGTGAATCACGACGCTGCGTTGCGCTGATCGACCCACATATTGACGCCGCGAACATGAAAACGGGTTGTTACATAATTGTGTTTACTTGTGTGTAAATAGAACCGTAGAATTTCGAACTCATTTGTTCCGTTTGTTAATCGAGATTGTCAAACCTACACGTGACTCAGTGCCCCTTATCTGGGACACAATAAGTGGATTGGTGGAGCAGTAGAATAGTGAAATAGTGGGGTACAACTGCAGTAGTAGAGCTTATCAGCAGTGCGTAACTTTGGCCTCCAGATATTAGATAGACAAACCGACGGCACACTGGACACAGGCGAATGCGTTCAAGGCTGAGCGATGCCATTGGTTTTCCCGATACCCCGAACGGCTACCCAGTAAATGACCTGATTGTGTTGATCGATTGACCCGCCAAGCAGTGGTAACATGCTCGCCTCGCATACCTTATGTCTGGAGCTCAATCCATATCATGGCCAAGGATATGCAGTGCTGAGCACCGATAAGAACGAAAGCCGAGTTCTGTGCTTGACCCCTATGGTATGGACTAATCAGGGTAATTCCATCAGGACAGGAGGAACAATGTTCAAACGAGAGTGAGGTGGATTTGAATAACGGGTAGCATTTCAGAACGCTGAAGACAAGGCTATCGCGCACTGGACAACGGATGGTGTAAATGGAAGAGTCGGTAGACAAAAGTCCGTATGTCTAGCAGAAACAGAACAAGATGGTGGTATAAGCTGAAACGCTGCTCTTTGCGGAACTGAACTCTGCGTCAAGTTTTACCACACGTGGAGATGTGTCTCATGATCTTGACAATGGGAGCATCTTTTTTTAAGACGCCATGCGAAACAAAACGAATAAAATTTCGTTCAGTGAGGAGAACACTCAACTGAAGACTGCAACTAAAACCGAGACGAACAAAACGCCACCTCCTTCAAAACCCATATATTGTTCAACATGGGATTCTGGTAATACATGCACCAAGTTAGCTTACTGAAAATGGTGACGACCAGATTTATAAAGATGAGGGGCCTTAAATAGTACAGAATGAGATACACTCAAATAGCTCGTGGGTGAGTCATGTCATTGACTAGGAAGATACGAAGCTGTAAGCGCATTTTTTTTTTCAAAAGAACATATGGATATTGTCCAAACATTTGGTTTCAGTGTGGTATAACTGATGAATGAAAGTCGATTGGCTGTCACAGTCACGCGTTTTTTTTCAATATTACACAGCTCATCCAAAACTGAACGCCGTAGTGCACGAAACAGCAAACAGGTATGCTTTTTAGAGATGTATTTTAAATCTCGTTCCCAGTGCTCAGGACGCTGTCTTAAACACCGCGACCATTTCCGTGGCCAACACAGTCGGCCCTGGTTGGCTTCGTCGCACATACGTGTTCGCCGCACATCGAAAAATTGTCTTCTGTCTCATCGTATGAAAGTGAGACAATTCCTGTCATAACTGGCATTTTCGTCATTCATTATAACTGTTCACAAACGAAATTAATTCCATATAATCTACCTGAAATGTTACGTGCTGGTCAATTCCCACCAGAATTGGATACCGATTTAGTTTATCGTCTGAGTGGACTGTGCCGCCACTCTTGTAGTTATTTTCCAGACTATATGTGCTGTTAATTTTCTGATCTTCTGCGTTGTTTGCAGTTCAAACCATTCTTTGATTACGAGTATTATTTCTGTTTGTGTCTTGATTAGGTCACATTTTATGTGGGAATGGTTCGCCTATATGACATTTTACCCCTCAGTATCGTATAAATTTCCACCTCGTTAGTGGAACTGGCCCATCCACTCATGTACTCAAGTGCAAACCACATCGAGAAAATGTGTGACAGCCGTAAAAAGTTGTTCGTGAAACGACGAACGGCACCTGGCTGATTAGAAGTTAGATCATCAATTTTTATCGCCCACACCAGCTAGCTTCGAAGCTACTGACTGGGTTAAAAGAGCTGTCAGTTGAAGTGGTCAGTGTGTCCTGATGGAAAGAAAGTCCATATGACTGAAGTGTCTGAGTCTTCCTGAGGGCCCCTGGAATGTTTACCCGCTGCTTTTTCGAGTACCGGCAGCTCAAATAAAATTTCTTTTGCCCACTAACGCATGAATTCGTTTGGTAAACCTTGTGATCACTAAGGTCCTGCTTATTCTTCTTTAAAAATGCACGTCATCCGGAAGAAGGCAAACCATAAATGTGAGCGGGGTGGCCGAGTGGTATTAAAAAACATCCGGATGTGAAGTCAAGCTGGATAATTATCCCCTAAAGCACAATAAGCCGAAGCCGTATTCTGGTGAAAAACTTTCTATGCTCTGTAACCTCCTGTTCGTCCGATTGCTATCAGCTGATCGAATACTTCTGAAACTAGTTAAATCAGGCTTGGTCACCGTTTTTTACCGCTTCTATGATCCATTTTGTGTCATAACTGCATTCTCTGCATTCTCTCCTCTCTGGTAAGAGGAGACAGATATCACACTTAACAACAACCAATGCTTGATGCTTCCTAGGCATTGGCATCATAAAACCACGCATAAGCCCCTTGGCGCGTTATGTCAACGAACACAGTTTCTCCATACAATGAGAAACGATAGCTAAAATGACGTCTTTTGCTGAGAATGTTTCAGACTTCTTCACCAGACTGGCTGGAGAAATGTATATCAACTGGGAAGAATCGACAAGCATGTAAGTCCAGCTGGTTGGCACATTTGGTTTACGTGTCCACAAAACCGACATAGATAAATATCTAACATGTCTGTGCGTTAACTGCCATCTAATTTCCGCTGGTAAACACTTGCAACATAGATGCGAACATGTGTTGTCTGGTGCATTCCCAACCATAATCTTGTTAACACTCAGACTAACTCGAAGCAGTAAGCTATGGATGGTAAACATTTTCCAAAAATGTCATTCTTTTTGGAACAAGTATTTGGACTCGGATCGGTACCTGATTGATGCTTGTGTTGTATACTCCATTCTCCTGTGTGGAAACATACATCATTCACCATTATACTAATTACTGTTTGAAAGACGTAGTTGCCAAACTAATCTGTCTACAACGGACATCGGGACAATTCACAAATACCAACCAAGCTGTCTGGCACGATAAAGACTGGTTCGTGGTCCGCAATGCTATAAATTCGAAGTTCTACTGTGTGCATCCACAAACAAATCTATAGCCATTGGATCTAATGCCTATCCAGACCCCTAGTTTAGGCAAAGTAAGACGCCATACGGAGCCGATAATACAATGCTGCAAGGATTCCTTAAAAAAAAGACAGTCAACATTCTCAAATCCACTCCCATACTTCGGAACCCAATTTAGCTGGCCCTCTAAAAAATCAGCTTCACAATTTTGAAGAGCAACAAAGCACGCCTGACTCTCTACCGCTGCCTTGTTTAAGGATAGAAGGAAAAAGTCGTTTGAGACTTGATAAAATTCATGCAGGGCGTTTGGAAGACGGAAGCTCTATCAGATAAATGACAGGTACCTATCTTTGTTCTCACCACCATAGTTTATAATTTAGCAACAGTTGTTAATCTGCGCAGGTTTATTAACACACACCGGAACACAGACGTGAAAATCGAACAGCATTTCAGTGTGGTCGTAGATACGTTCGCCACATCTTCACGATTTTGAACACAGCTGTCAACAGCTGCAATCTTCTTAAGTCTAGAAGCACTCTTTTGGCCATGTCCTTTTCCCGATGTTTACCGAACTGTGGAGGTTACTTCCCTGAGTTCAGCATCAAAAATTGCGTTTATCAAGGGGTACAGTAGGTCACTCCTCCTTCCTACTGTAGCATTTGAAAAAATTATCGAAGAAACTGTATGTGTTTAACCTCGGTGTGAAACTTTTCACTGAAGAGGAAATTAACGACTTAGAGTATGCGCACAACATCACGCCAATCCTTTTAGATACCATCCGGATATATAGAAGGCAATGTAAATGATGTTATACGCTTTGATATGCCCTCTACGTCTTCGAAATACGAAATCCAACTGTAAGACTGGATCAGTAGACTATCAAAGCTGGCCATGACATTGAGAGTACTAGAGATAGATCTACTGGGTATTTGTATCACGTCAGATGCAAGCATTGTTGAAGCAGCAAATTCTAGGGTTCCTAAGGCTCGTTCTGCCTTCCTTCAATTTAGACAACCTCGTGGTCGGTGTGGTATAAATATGTTGACGAAAAGGCAAAATCTACAACGTATCACAGCCTCCAGTGTAACTTTACATTCGTAAACCCTGGTGATTATGCCTTGAGGCTAAAAGGAGATTCTTTTTGTCAGACTCTCGGCGCATTCGAAACATTTCAAAGTACCATGGGAACGTCAGATGGCAATCCTGAAAGTCAGCAAGTAGTAGGACTGTTCAACTGACACCGATGTGAGCGTACATTCTTAAAATCCCACAACCAACCACGACAAATCCCACTTTGGTGTGAACTCACCAGAATGATGCCTCGGACAGAAGGGCGGTTGTTCAAACGAGAGACGTGTGAGTGTGCGTTCTACAAATCACACAGCCCCTAACAACCCAAATCCAAAATTGTCCAGAAGCTTTCAAGCGTCTGTGGTACTACCTGACAGTCGGTACAATCGACCGAGACAACCAAGGTATGTAGCTGGGTCGTCGTGCGAGCTGTCGGGCACAACATTCGCATCACATCAAAACGTTTGCCTGTTCAAATGTGAAAATTTACATGCTTCCAGAGTACGCTGGTGGAGTAATGGTAACACACTTTACTTGCATATCAGATGTGCGGAGTTGACGACCGGCACAGCAAACGATATGCAAGTCTGATGAGCTCTAACAAGAGCAGAACTCGAGTCCAGTGCTTCTACCCTTGGTGTGGACTTACAAGAATGATTGCTTCAGAACAGGACGACAATCCCGACAATTGATGTGGACTAGCATCCTACAAATCCGATAAGCACGCACAGTAAGTAGCTTTCTGACAACAAATTGGCGGCTTGCTCAATGAACGGATTTGTTTGGCTGCATCACCTAAGTTGAACTGGTCACGTGCTTTGCATTTCACAGGATCGATCCCTTTGTCTTTTCCTGTTCGTTGGAATAGGTTCCGATCGGAGCACAACATAAGCTGGGCAACGCAACGTCTGTAGACCAAGCACGAAAAGCATAACAATAGACCTTGTCTGCAGTGGTTAATACGTCTGCACCCTTGGCGCACCAGAGACCTTATATCAATGCGCAGAAGTAGTCACCAACATGACAACTTCAGGAAACCAGTGGAACAGTTATGTCATTTCCCTCACTCCTAATCGCTTACCCCATACGTGTTTCATGCATCCACCGTTCCCTTGCTTCCTACGCTATCTGCCTTTACAGTCACTTCGGATCTGAACCAAAGCATCTAAATGCACTGTCGGCGTTTGTATAGCTGAGCCGAACAGATGCTAAAACAAGCCTATTATTTCCTCGCAAACTTGATTGTTATCTTTCGAATAATAAAGAGTGGTGATAGGTTATTAGCTGTTTTATTAGCTGCCTACACTGATTACAAAGTGCTCATTGGGAATGTGATCACAACGTTAAATCAGTCTGGCAAAGTTACCTGTCCTTGCAGAGAAGGGCGATCCGTTATCTTCAAACGAGTTGACAGAACCGCCACTTCCAATATTTGATCTGCAGATTGAAATGTGTCAAAACTCACAACAACATTGAACTGGATTGTACCTGATGTGATGAATGGAGTTTAGGTCGATGCCGATATTAATGGTTGCACTCAGCCACTGTGTTGGCTACTGTGTTAGTTTATTACAGAGGTCTGATCAGGTTCGGTGCATTAATATTGAATCTCAAATGGGAAACTAATCCTCCCTTCTGGGCGTTACGATGCTCTGATGAGTCTGTAGTGAGCTGAATTCGTTTCACGTAAACTTCTCTACAGCAGAATGTGCAAAACGAAAACGGATTATTAGGCTAGTTGCGGTGCTTCTATGAAACTCAAGAAACAAATTTACCGGTTAATAAAGTCGCAGCAAACTCCGAGCTCAGATTGTCGCCCTGAGTTCATTAATAAACCCTATTTTGAGGGACTTCAGTCTATGTGGTCTGCTACTTCGTACTATAACATAGATGGAAGAGCCAATCTCTAGTATTTTGCGCTGCCTGGCTGTCCGTCTTTTCCCAGCAAATTCAAGGTCAGGTAGCATAATGAGAAGCCATTTGAACAACTGGTCGACTGACCACGGTTTCAACCTTTGTCCACTTCCATCAACGTACATATCCGCACAGCATCATACAAACCGGTAACTAATTGATAATAACTGACTCTGGCATTCTGATCGGCGGTAGTAACTACAATCCTTATGTTTGCCTCGGCAGTGAGTTCTTTTATAGGATATGTGCGCAGCTGTAGCATAGTGAAGTTCCGTTCCTGTTGGACAAGTGCACAGTCACCATGCAAGCCTCTAAACAAAGAGGTTTTTCTGTTACCGTGATTTTCCATTACTACCTGTCGCTAGCTCTCATTTTTTTCAGTGCTGTGTTCATGACAGCTTTTAACAGCATCACGTGACCGTTGTTGATAGCGGAAATAGCGAAGAACACTGGCGCTTTACTACATTTCTGGCAGTACACTGTTAAGTAATTAATTCAGAATCCTTTTTTATTACATTTGGGATGGAAATGGGTCCTGCCTTATGGTTTAGGGCATTCTAACGCACAAAACCGTCGACTAATTAGATGCAACTCTATTGATTTAGGGTGTGTAAAGGCGCGTAGAACAAAGGTGAGATGAATATTAAGCATGACTACCCCTGAAGTATATAACAGACAGCCAAAGGAGCAATTGGTATACATGTGTTAGAATATCAGCTTATTAGATAAGAACGGTTAGTGTTAATTATGCTTGCAACCGTGACCATTTTCTGCCGCACAATCAAGACATTCGCGTAACTAGTAATTTGTCGCATACCTGTTATGTGTTTTGAGGTTGCAAAATCTACTAGCACGATAAAACTTACTTCAAATCAACCAAAAATTTACGCTTGTTGAAGAATGAGGAACGGAAGAGCAGCAAATTTACAGAAGGTAAGAGCACACTTGGATAAGTTATAAAGTAGCTAAAATGCAAACAAACAACTCTTGCTGAAGGCACCATTGGGTAAAATATGGTGGCAGACTGCACAAAGTTGTCCAACCAAATTTACTTCATAGTACAACTCTTCCATAAACATTACCGTGTCATTACCAGCAAAACCAGGAAAATAGCTTAATGTCGTAATTAAGTGTTGGAGGACAATTCTAATTAAGATTTCTACCAGTTGATGAACAAGTGGATTGGAAATCGCCCCACAGATTCTCAGGTAGCATAAATTGAACGAAGACTGAGGAAACGTGTTCAGATCAGTACATAAAAGGTCACCTAAGAGCAAAGTTTCTTACCAGGAACTATGGTGGACTATAAAAAGAAACACTTTTTTGGACACGATTTCGGTAGAAATTAGTAGACGGTCTTTGAAATGTCATGGTCAACTAGACATGTATTTTCACATATTTGAAAGACCAACCTGTGCAACTTTCTGGAATATCCAACTGTCCCTCTCAGTAGTGAACTTAATTAGCTCCCTTGTGCTCCATCAAAGACAATCTGAGGCCTTTTTGATCACAGTAATTCTTATTCTCATTATACGCGTCATTTATTCCCGTTTGGTAGTTCAAATTTAATAAAATCTCCTCAAAATCACACAACTCAGGACTTCAACTGTAAATGTGTGGGAAAATTTTAGTTCTTAATTTTGAATGAACTTCACGATTCACCGTCCTAAATTAGTCGTTGATCGCAGTGTCCTACAATATCACTCTAAATGAGGTAGACGCTTTAGGGGACCTTGCAATTCAGGTATTGTCGATGTATTCAATTGCCTCAATACACCAGTGCTGAATTTCGGTTCATAAGAGTTGACAATAAGGCTGACGTAATGCTCTGTTCATCACAAAATTATGGCGTTATTACATAGGAGCAATAGCAGAAAAGCAGTCACTGTAGAGAAGTAGACATCGTACACTTTGCCATCATGACCAGAATGGTGGACCGATCGCAAGTGACAGTCTCGGAAGTTCAGTGATTATTAGTAATTTTAGCACGAAATTGCTTTTCGTCTTTACATCTACAATAATCTATATTTCTGTCTGTCTGTCTTAGTAAGTCTAAATCCACCCTTCCATCATTGCTATAAATACCATCAGTTTCAGATGCTTTTTCGGTCTGCCCAGCTGTCAAGTATTTCAGATAATCCCCTGTCCACTAATGAGCTGTCAGAATGTTTCCAGTGGTAAATCAATAATCCCTACTTTCATCTGATAGCTCTTAACAGAGGCTGTCACGTCTTTCGGGATTTAGTTACATTTTTACCTTGAATATCTGGTAAAATTACATGCCTATGACATGCTACTAATTTGAACCTCCGCAGTGTACGTGATCACGTTTATTTGATGAGCTGGACAATTTGATCACCAACCTAGGTGACATCATCCCCATGCGTATCTAGGCCGCGGATTGGAGCATAGCGGTGGTTCAGTACTGGCGTGTGTGTGTGTTACTACATGTTGCCAGCCGGGACTTTGAGCACGACTGGTTGTCCGGTCGGGTGGTTCTACATGTTGGTCAGTTATCCTGTGTCCTGATTAGTAGGTGACCACGTGACCTTTGAGCTTAGCCTGCCCTACTCTCATCCTCTGGTCGGCGATGGAGTGTTCTCTGCAGCTAACCTCTCTGGGTTCTTTTTTATGATTTTCGCTGATGTAAATTCAAGAAGTCTCCTGTTTTTGCTTTTCATTAATCCGATATTAGGGTATCCTTAAGTATTCAGGTTAAGATATTGGTTCTTCTCTACTTAGTGGTGTAAGGCCATGGATCGACTCCTTAGACAGCACTTTTGTCATCATGAAATGGGATTCAGTGAACAAGGTGAACGAACTGCTCACTGCTACGTTTGCAACCGACTAACATTCTTGGAAGTTTCAGTAAACACTAAGGTGGATGGGACTCTCGAAACCTTTGTGTACGTTGCAGCCACACTAAGAAAGAATGAAGAACATTTAAGCAGGGTATTCTACGACAGTTTTGGTCAGCCGGTGCGTTGAACTAGATCTAATTTATGCACAACTACGCGAAAAAGGTGACGAAATCACCATTATTACTCAAGGAGATCCATTTGTTGCGTTAAAAATACAAGAAACAAGAAAGGCCTTGAAGGGTCATAAGGTGAAACCAAGATAGGTCAGGTACAAAGGTCACTCCAGCAGCCACCAGGAGATCATAGCAAGGGAGACCAAGCTCCCAGGTCAAATGGTCGAGGGGTTATGCAGAGAACCTGCTTATCAGGGGATCAGGTGTCTTCCCCTGCACTCAAAGAGGATTAAAGCCCTCATGAGCATCATCGATTGCAAAAGATTAGTGTTCAACCACTTATGTTTTGTTACAGTATAACTATGATTTGTTTGAAAAACTTACTATGAGGAAAAGATAAAAGGGCGACGGAGAAACGACCTAGCGGTCTTATATTATACTCAATACAAGGCTCCTGAACCTTAAGACACTCATTCCCTCAATACATAGAAATTGACAACAAGATCACCATTGGAATCGATTAACAGTCACATCTCGCAGCGTCTCTAGTCATGCACAGCGGAAATCAAGGGGACCCCATGTGATTTGCGCCGACAGTGTCCTGACTTTTCGTAGACCCCTTCATACCCCCTCTACTTACGCCACTCTTCGGAAAACAGTGATCCGACATTCGTGATGCATGACCAAGCTTTCACAACTTTTGTGTGACGCACAACCAAAAAGTCATTTTCTAATCGTCCCCCTGCGGATTCGCCGGCACCAGCTTATATGAACTATGTTTTGAGACAAAGGTTATAAAAGATCTCAGTTTGGCTGCTCGTTATAGTCAAACCTCACAGTCACACAACAAAGAAGCTTGTACTGTAGCCTGATTAACACACTCTTCAAGACTCAGTGATGTGCCGCCACCACATGTATACCAAATTAACGATTTGTGTACTGAACCCACCTGTTACACTGCAGTCGGAAATAATACAGCCCCCAAGATGGGTAAGACGCTCCACAACCTGGAGTGCCTTTCCTTGGATGCTCAGTGGAGTATAAAGTGACTGCATGTCCAGAAGCATGAGCTTACACTCTGTGATCGCAAGGCGTATGCCAAAGGACGGTATAACTTCGGTCAGTTCGTCCAAAACCATCTGCGCCTTTTCCCCATTTTAGAAGAAGAGGAGAATGTCGTCTGGTTGTTCCATATATTTGAACAGCAAGGTTTTGACGACCTTCCGGTGTTCTCCTTATCTCGTTGATCACGAAATAAAGTAGAAGTGGAGAGAGTGATCACCACTTTGTGTACGGAAGCTTCTGAGGAGCCCAGCGAGTACTGTAAAAAAACGCAAGTCTGAGAGTAGAAAGAACTTCCGGGGCATTCCTTGCTGAGCAAGCGTAATAAGGAGATCGGACAGGTCAACAGGAATATTAAAATTGCCGATCGTTTATACAAAGTTTGTGCTCCTAGCGTCTGACGGGGTATGAAGATTTGGTCAACGAAACCCCCACCAGGTGGGAATCCTGCTTGCCACTCTTGATTCAATGCTTCAGAGGCCACCATAAAGTATCTAAGGACAAGTGACGCCAAGAGCCTTGTTCGTACTGATGCTAAACTGATCCCCATATAGTTGTCGCACTAGCTATGGGCACTTGTTTTTAAAATTAAGCACTACCACCAACTGTTCTTTGTTGTTTAAGAGAAACGGCTTCTCCCAAATAGAGGCGAATAGATCAGGCAAGCGTACAATTACGAATATCAGCGGGTATCCAGTCAACAATGGTCCTTCCTCCCAGTGACTTAGGCCAGAAGGATCTGGATCTCCAAAAGTGCATAGCCGAAAGCACGCGGAGAGTGATGGGGCAGTTTTCACAACTACCGTGCTTGCAACTTGGATTCTTGTGGCTGATACACGGCACACATCAATGTTAAGCGTGTCCAGTGTGAGAACAAGAGCAGCTTGTCGTTCTGTTTGCTTCAGACACGAACAATTAATGCAGCCAGATTGGCTAGTCATTAAGGCATGAAGAGAGAATTCGAGATGTCGGCGCCGGTTGACGCGCAGATGTCAACGCTAAGACCGACGCAAGATGAACAGCGCCATCAGCCTTAACGGAAGAACTGGAGAGAGTTATCATTGGCATGGGGATGGAGAAAAAAGTGTGTGCAAGAGGAAGAGGGAATACGTCATCAGTAGTCTGTTTTTTGCCTACACACTCGGATGTATGCAGCAAAATAGATGACCCGGCTGATCACACGAAGCGACAGTTGATGTGGCATGACACTGTTTTTCTACTGTGGAAATCATGATTAAACACGGGCTGTGATACTGCCAAGGCATTCAAACCTAGACAGACCTTAAACAAAACTTCTGACTCAAAGGCATGACCACGAACAGCGGTGTTTGGTGCGAAACACCAATGCGCTACATTTTTTTAAAGAACAAGCTTCCATAAATGTCTCAACTTCCTACCCTCGCGTGTCTGAGTTTGTCAGCAACCGACTACAACTTTGCCGATAGTAACCATGGGACTCGTGCCATTTAAAGACAGTGTCTCTCAGACTGTCTTGTATGACTAAAATTTCCATACATTTCGCTGTCGCCTAGCTCATAGTTCTTAGCGAATCTGCTGTTGTGAATACATGCGTTAAGTTCCCAGCTTTCCTGGTTATTCTTCGTTCACTACTGTAATTTTGTTTTTGTTAATATTGCTGATAAATTTTGAACCGCACTCGATTATTATTAAAGCTTCCTCTCACTTTTGACCTGATGCTGTTTTCATGCAAGTTAAAAGTCATTATTACAATGGCATTTTAGCAGTCAGATATGTCTCAAGGGAACATACCTTTTTCACACTATTGTGTAGTTTTTTAATGAACTCAGCATACAGTATAATGCACACCACCTCGTATCACTTACTGCATCCTTCAAAAATTCTTTTATGGTGCCATTGGTGATGTGGCGAAATATTGGTAGCTCGGCTGAGTTTATTGGCGCACCGACGATGTCTCCTCGTATGGTGACGAAAAGTTTGCAAGTTAATTGCCAAGCTCGGTGAACAGATCAACAGCCACCTGATCAACAGTTAAAATGGTGATATTCTTCTGTGAGACGCATGTTACGGGAAAGAAGGACTAGACATGGTTTTTATGACCAAAAAAGCAAGTACAATGTGCGTGTCCTAGTGCTTACCGGCATTTGAAATATGCTTGTCTGTGTGGCAAGCAATCCTCAGTGTCTGACGTGATTCTTGATGAGCAAGGCATCAGCCGATACAAACTGAATAATAGATCTATCTAGTTTCAAGGCACTTGGTACACTGTACGCTTTACTCGTATCTTCACTTGTACAGGTTACATCATCCAGATGGGTCTAGTGTGCACCAGTAGACTGGCGACCGAAATTTACGTTACTTATACACCGAATCGCTACATCACCAATTCAGCTGAATCTGTCGATGGGACGGAACAGGAGCGGAGCTGGAATTTCGCGATCCTCTCTTTAGCTCCGGTCAAAATGGTCTAAACAATTCACAACAGTGGAGAGAATCTTCAACGAGAACCATAGTCTCGCAAGCACAGCAAACCACCCATTGCAAGCAACAAATAGACGTTCCCTCAACGAGGTATTCAATAACACATTTTGTCTGCATAAGATGGGAGTGGAAATAAATGTTGATAAGGTACTTCCAGCTTAAAAGTGACGACTATGTGAAGGAAGCACACATAATTTGGGATTTTCCTTAGCATTTAAGGCCCGTCTGCTTAACAGTCTCACAAATTTTGGGTTCTTTTTTGTCAGAGTATCAGAATCAGCATCCTAAATTTGTGTATTCTGAAAACAAGCTACGTTCTATGATTATAGAACATACCAAGCGGATAGCAGCTGTTTCGACCAACAATAATTTGTCAGATCTGTATGTAGCAAACATTGGTTTTATTCGGAAACCAAGCTAGGACGTTTACATCACTGGATTAGAACTGTAAGCTTTTGTTGTTAATTGGGTCAGTTTCAGGCTCCACAAAAATCTGTGGATGTGTAGAACTTACTTTATTTCCCATTCTAAAGAATCAGCAAAACGAACATGTCGGAGGTTCTTGCATTTTGCTCATGAACACTAGATAAGTGAATTAATTACGCAGAATCAAAATTTAAGAGGTTTCCCGAATGCTCTGCATCAAGACGAAGTACAAGGTGTTTGAAAATCGTTGGATATTACTTCCATACAATGTCTTTCAATCCCTACAGTTCAGTTAATACTACTTGACTAAATATATTACATATCAGTTCATCGAACTCGCCTTATCAAACTTTGAATTGTTAAAAATCCAGTTGGTCGAATATCTGATTCATCGAAGCTCCAAAAATGTGACGTTTAATTCCGTTCATCGTTCACAAAATACAGCCTAATGATAACACTCTAGATAAAATGTGTTGAGGCAAACTTGCAGATCAAAGCGCTTCCGTAAGCATACTGGATTGCTCCGCGTTTCTATAAATGTCATCCCGGTTGATTACCGTCACTGAAAGAATCTGACTATCAACTTACGAACGCACGCCAGGGATATGAATATGCTTTTTGGGATTAAGGAGCACTAGTACAAGCCCAGGACAGTTGACAGCAGCTGGCGAAAGATGAAGTGAATCCAAATCAAAAATGGACCCATTCATTCATCACAGAAGTCTCAATACACTTTGACAGACTAACTGCTCAGCACAAATTCCAACTGCATACAAATACACCCGAAATTCCTGCGGAAGTGACAATGCAACACCCGCCGCTGTATGCCTTGTTTTGCTTTCATTACAGTCATTATTACGAATTACGGAGTCTGATGGTCGACGATCTCTCTCAAACCAAGACAAAGTGGCACAGACTATTTTAAGCACAAATCTGACTTCCTTTTGTTTTCATTGCACAGCACTTCGCGCGTTTTGGCCTGATACTTTTCGCTGTTACTTATCTAATAAGAGCTACTTTGAAAGCGACAGGATATTTCTACACGGAGTTCACTGATTCTACAGAAAGCTGGCGAGAAACACATAACGACATTCTCTTGGGCAATGATCGCCCCTCTGGAAAATGCTTGGTTTGGAACAAACCATGAACCAGTACCGAGATAGAGGGCTGTCACTTACCACGTACTGAATATCACTGTCTGACACCCTAGGATGCAATAAAGCCAGAAGACTGTTCGCATGTGAATAGAATCAGTTGGATGGCTACTTTATTAGATGACCGTTGCTGAATACAGGATGTGGATATCCGATCCCGACCGACTGAGCGGAATTGATATATCACAGGTTGGCCACTCTGGGACAAACGACTAAAAGTCTGCTTGAATCATCAGCACATTTTCTGTCGGTATTCAAAGCCCACACAGGAATTTCCGCCTATTTTTCCACCCACTTGACTTTTTATCTGAGACGCACCATAAATCTGACTGCATTTCGTCATAGCTTTAGTGGTACATTTTTTATATATGTTAGAGAAGAGACAGATTGTTCACTGGTGGATGAAGTTATCAAGAAACTGTAACCTCATTATTATTTGGCTACTGACTAGGTTGATTGATGCATGAACGTTTGATGAATTTCAGTTCCAATGGTCCAAAACTTTTGCATTACATTGTCGACAAACTCACAGTCGAGGAATTGTTCGATCAGCATTATAGTACTTGGTTGAGTTGAGGCAACATTTTTATCCTGAGCAACCGTTGCTGTGGAAAACCACGCAGCCTCATAACATCCTTTCAGTCTTATTCCTTTGTGTTTAGACTGGATAACCGGCATCCAGTTGAATGCAAAGACTACTCATTGCGGTTGTCGTTCAATGTACTTGGAAGTGACAAGCCAATAAGGAAATGAATACCAGCCTGCATTAATCATGACAACTACTGGATTCGTGATTAGTTGTAACATTTGCGTCTTCAGTCCATGCACAGTGATATTCTTACCTATTAAGCCACAATAACGCACCGTTTGACTGGCCACTTTTGATTAGTTCTGAATGTAACACGTGTAGGCAAAATTGACCTTTGGATCGTGCTTCCTGGAGTATGTGATTACGATAACACATGTGAGCTACTTTTCTGTCCCGAAGGCGCCAGTTGCTCAACTCACTGACTAATTCCGATCAGTCTCTGTGTGCTTACATAATTTAAGTATACTTTTCAGGTGCTCCCAATTGCACATGGATTTGGATTTTCATAGGACACTCGGCCTAATCCATCTGTGTCTTTCTTTGATGATGATTCGCTTCAATTGAATGTGCCGCCCCAGTCATCAGGAACTGCGCTTACCTGATCAGCTTCAAGGAAGGCGAACCCGGTCGTGGGCTGTCGAAGGGTTTTCAGCAAGGTTATCCGTACAGTGTTACGTACAGTTTTCAGGGTGATGAGGTGTGTGCTATGAATTTCAATTTTCAGCGTGAAACAGTACTGTTTTCATGGTAATTAAATTCGATGTTTCCATAAACTCTCACCCCTGTGATGTGATTTAAGCATATTTATTTTGTCATGTGTGTCTAACCCTGATAACAAAAGCAACTACAATATTCTACTAACTTTCCAGTAAACGCAAAAAAATTCTGTGCCATAATGAGAACCCACCTGTCAGTTTTCACACGGTGATGCGGTAAGTCCCAGGCTGCGTGCCATGGGAACGTTGTTTTGTGTAGACTGCTGGCATTTGTCTACAAGTCCTTAGCGGAATGCAGTGGAAAAATAAGCATTTGTCTTAGTGTCCAATTTTGGCGACTTTTTCTTCTATTTTTTCTTGATTAATTTTTGTGGAAAAAATGTCTTTTACTCTTTCTTTATAATTTCTGAATTTCGAATGGAACGTTTCACACCATTGACTAAGGTGAACAACCGCTTGGCGTGGGGTGTTTTTGTGTTTGGGTTCTCATTTCAGGCGCAGTCAATGTCTTTTTTTAACTTCAAAAGTTATTAGCTGTGAGCAGTCAAACACGATCAAACCTTCATGGGGATATTTGGGCCGCTAAACAGCCCCACTAAAGTTCTTTTGCGAAAATGGCGTACCAGAAAACATGCATTTTGGAATCACGGGTCCTAGATCACTCGTAACTTGAGCTACTGGTCCTAACCCAAGTTACAATGCTTTCCTAATCATCCTACGTTCCCACATTTATCCAGGTAGGGTCAGCTGATCGCTAGGATGCGAACCTGTAGTAAGAAAAATAAGGCTTGGCTAGCTGCATTATCGAATGTGAGAATGAAACTTGTTGATTCCCTGAACACTGATATGAAGCATGCTCCTTTGGTGAGCTCGCCACATGAGCGAGGTACTGGCTACAACGCATACAGTTGAACTACATATTCGCAATTGGTAATGGTGGCCAGTACAAATATTCAGAAAACTTATTTCGTGACATTGCACGGCATTATTACATTGCAACGTATTGCAGCATGGCAAGGAGAAGCGTGTTGGATGGTGTGTAGCACCTGTCGTGGTCTGTATTTAAAAGTGATTTAAAAGTGCAAATTCCTTTGCGTGGAGTGTGTTAGCGGGACTGTACAGGAGTGGACATGCACAGTACCCAGCCAGTCATCACCGATCTTGAACCCACACCCGTATGCTTATCAGCGACTGACGATCTACGAGCGTGTTCTCAGTAAATAGTACATCGGGACATACAGCAGCTCCATTTTGACTAAGCCGGGGGTGAAGTTTTACGGGGGGAAACAAGTGAGATCTATTATCGATGCATAAATTTATAGAAAAATGGCACATAAATGTTTGAAATTCTGAGAAATTCCTCTTTAGGGACAATCATTAACCAGTCAACTAATCAACAGCCAACAAACTACAAGCAAATGATAAGCACAAATGCTCACAAGTTGAAGGAGACTTCCAGTCTAAGATGTCGTCACATGAGGGAGCAATCAATACATGATCATGCCCTGTTAATTACACTACTTGTAACTGGTGAGGTATCTTGTCCCATATCAAGAAGTTTTTTTCGGTATGTTGTCGTCAGCCGCCCAAGCATATTCAGAAAGATTTTAAACTATTCGGAATCCAAAAGAAGGTTCAACTGGTTAAACCATGTTTGAATCAACCGCTTTTGAGTGTGCAATTCATTTTGTGAATTCGTGTGGCCAAAGTACTGCAAAGTTGAGTCTTTGAATTCTAGGTAGCTGTGGTAGCCCCACACCAGCATCTTGTATTACGCTGACTGCCAGCACAGGATTACTTGCTGACCTGTGTCGATTGCCAATTATTTCCCTTTTGTTAAGCCGGGAAGCAAATATTCAGGAGCGCTTTTAGGGCAACGTTCCCGTCTTCTGGCCTATGTGGATAGACATTCAGGAACAAGCAACTTGATGAATAAACGTAGAACTTAACCGGCGAGGTAGTTACTTTCTCAATTGTCGTTTGCTTATGGAGCACACAGGGGGGCTACACAAAAAGTGCAATTGGTCACACTAGTGATCTCTCATGTTAACGGCTGATTGAATAGGCCGCTTTTTAGGACTGTCTTAAGTTTACCAGCTCTTTTCCATCTAAATAAAGGACTTTTTCTAAGAGGATGGCTTGAAATGGGGTTCACATAAAGCTATCGGTACATGTATACCCGATAGGGTTGAAGAGAAAGTCATCCTCTCCAAGTGTTGTGTCCTTAGTGCTGTGATGAACGGGAAAAAATCCTTAACTTCGTCTGATCCTCAAAGGTAAAAAAACTGTGGAGACAAGCATCCCACTTGATGGACGTTCTACATGCACTTTTTAACACTCCATGAATGAGACCTATCCATACTGAAAAGCCAAGAAACACTGTGTAGTTTCATCTTCATTGGGCATCACCAACAGTGCTCATGTGACGAAACCTCTTGCCTAGTAACTGACGCCTAAGCCCTTTGACCATGGGCTAACTCGCACTTATTCCCACTAGGCCTTCAGTCACGGGGTTCGTGTCACGTGGTGACGTATTGACTGACCGCAGTAGCGATTATTCAGCTGAAGGCCCGTTCATCGTGTGAATTACTCTTCCTTCTTAGATGCTTCTTATCATCTGACTACGTCAGTCTTCCGCTGCATTACCTGTCCAAGTGTCACAGCCTTCTGTCCCACACTCCATCTAGAAGTGATCAAATGTGTTCCATATTAAATAAATTCGGAATAATCCCTGAGGCCGGTTTCCATCACATATTCGGGTAGTTTCATCCACGAGTCTGGGACATAGACGCTAGGGGATTACTTCATTACGTGCCTTTGTGTTGGAGATAAAGATATCAACTAAAGCTGAGGCGAATGGTTACCCCACCACTAGACTTTATCTCTTGACAGATATTGTTCAGGCGCAATACGACATACAAAAACCTCTTCGAGTGTGGCCACCAAATGTTCGCTTCACTGTATGGTCAGAGGTCAAATCGCCCAAGATTTTCTTACTTCTATGTCAGGGCCTGGCAACGAGATGTTAAAAAGCATTTCTTTGTTCAAACAAATGATTGTTCACAAGTCATCTGTGGGGATATTTCATTAATTTTATCCTGCTATTAATAGAATATAGTTCAAATTGAATAGCTATCATTTTTAACAATCGTTCCTGTTTTACTTCGAAGTTACTAACGCTGCTTCATTGAACGTCTCCTCAAATTGGATGTCTCCTAAAGTTACTGTGGTCTTGTTATTTGTTATTTCGTTTTTAGGGCACCTTCACTGGTTGCTCCAACCAGGATCAAGTCTCTCTGAACGACATTTGAAATCGATACTGACTGGTGACACAGACGTAGTGTTTTACCCAAGGATTTTTTATTTATTATGCATTTGCTAACACCGCTACACCGGTGTCTACATAACGCAGCAGGATTTGGCTACCGGCAGCTTACACCTTTGAAATGGAAGCTAGGAGTAGTATGTAAGTATGTATGTATGTATGTATGTATGTATGTATGTATGTATGTATGTATGTAAGTATGTAAGTAAGTATCCCCTGCTAAGTTGATGGCAGGCGCAGTCACCATCCACCAACTAGTATGTTGTTTGGTATACGAATCTCTCGCTGGAGAGAATTCCAATGTTACCACAAGATGAAGGGAACTACAGCTGATCAAGTTGTCCCGATGATCTTCAGCGTCCGTGAATGGGGATCCACGTGACCATAATTACCTGTGATTGGAAACCATCAAAAGCACGCAAGGACGTCAATCCCAGTTACACGAACTGTCACTTCTTAATCCGGCTGTGAAACCATCTCTATCTTTTTTTGAGCTTGTGTTGAGAAACGCTTTTAGATGGTACTGTCTTGATCTCGCCAACAGTGTGCTATCCTAACATGTTTCCGAGAACCACGAAAGTGTAGACGACTTGTTCATGGTCATTCTTATTCTTTGTAATTAGAGCGCAATCGTCCCTTTCATTTTAACCCGTTGATAAACTATTCTTTCTTGATTGCTGTGTGACAGCTTAGCCCAGACACTTATCAATGTTTTGATGACTTTGCTGTTTCAGCTTGCTTTCGCATAACCGTTGTTTGAACAGTCCTCACACTGATCCAGCGTAATTGCTATGGTCAGGACACAATGAGGAGGAAAAGCAATGAAGTTGCGTTTGACCCTTCTTGGAGTTCATTGGCAGTACATATCCCTGGTCATGCAGAAACTAAGCTACCAGCGTTCGCTGAAAGTAATTGCCTACAGATGTTCAATTAGAATAGCCATATGGGAAGTGTTTGGAAGAAGGAACTCGGCGTGCAGACCGTTCTGTTCAGTGTGAGGGTAAGCTCAAATGTGAGCAGTGTCCCTCAGATTTTGATTCGTGTTTGTTGGCTGCCTAACCCGATTTTCAGTAGTTTGGAGACGACCGGTGCGTTGACCTGCCTTCTGAATTCAGACCGGAAACTGCTGAGCACTTCCTGAATGTGGTGGTGTTTTGTTGTAGTCTCATATAGCTTACACGGTTTTGTTGCTTTTTGGGAGTGAAACCGCTCCTTGTGGGCTCTATTTGGAGGCAACATTGTTACGCAACCTCCCAAGAGATAAGAAATCCCATGTAATTTTGCTGGTTGATGATTGCCTTGGTCTCTTCCATAAAATGACTCCTTTTCCGCGGTATTTATTGTGAGAAAATACAGCATGTATATTTGAAATATATGTTAACTGGACGCAACTCCGTAACATATCATTGTTTTGGCCTCCTCGGTTGTTCGCATTCGTAATCTTGAGACCCGAATTTTCAGAGTTCAATAATACAGAATAGAAAATCAGTAAGAACCCATTCAGTGCACCAAATTATCTCCAATTAATATGCTTTGAGGTATTCTCATACGGATACAGACAACCACAGCAAACCTTGTCAGTAGCTATGGGTTAATGTCAGAATACTCATTAAATTAAACGAAGATCAAAAGGTTTTACATTTTCTGGTGACCCTTAGTACTTTACTGGCGCGGTTATAATCCCTGTGTGAAAATGGCAGATTAACTTTTGCAGAATAAAAAAATTTCTCTTAGCGAAACAAGCCGATTATCCTATATGAATGCCTGCTCAACAGATTGAATCGGTTTGCCTGTCTCGATGTGTGGCCTATAACAACTGAGACTGGGCTGTCAGCATGGACAAGGCACGGTTCAGTGAGCGGTTATATGAACTGATCTACGGTTCACCGAACCCTCTGACTAGCTGTCTAATGACTCGATAATGAGAATATGTCGAGTGATTTTACGGTCATATCTGGGAACTCGGTGTACGCTCTTTTCTTAGCGTCCCTAGCATGAACGAAAATTTGCTTTCTGATCCGTCTGATAGAATATGTACCTGATGGCTGAAAACATTGATAAATTGCTCAAAGAAATGCAAAACACTTTAAATTTATCCTTCATGTCTCCGACCGCAACCATGCACCTTCATTCAGGTCTAGCCACATGGGAAAAGTTCTCACCGATTACTGGTGTTGTCGCGGACTCTTTTACTAGCAGCACCGACAGTTTGACGAACGCAACAGGTCACCAAAAACATAATCAGGAACCACCTTCGATAGGCTGGTTGTGATCTTCCTCACCGAGAACAAATAAGACGCATGCCGTCAGTGTTTGCCACTGGTCAGTGTAAAGTAGATACCAATGTTATCCAATCAGCCTCCACAAATGAATACATAATTCTTAATAAGAAAGAATGCAGCCTTACTGACACTGACCCCACCGACTGAAGTAAAACGTTTTTCGTCGGAACACAAACTGCTGCTAACTGTCATACCCCACTGTTCACTTCGAGTTTGGTTTGCTGTTAACTACTTCCTCGTAAAATTGCCGAAAAACTATTGGCCCTAGCTCGCAAATACCCGATAATACAGTAGGTAACAGCAGCTTTATGAGTTTGGCAGCCAGTAAGTTGCGGTGCAAGACATAGGCGAAAGCGGTTACTGAGCAAAATACGTCACAAAACATGTGTGCGTCAGCCGAATAGATCAAGAGGGATCCAGTAATGTGGACGGGTTAGTGATGACTATTAAATTACCGATTAGGATGGGCCAAAAACTGCATTGTCAGTAGATGCAATTGGTTCGGAGTCACCAGATCCAAAAATTTGTACTTGGTCATACCAATTAGGCTGAAAACTTCGGGTTTGGAGCCAGTGAATAACTGGTAGATGGTAGGAACTCAGTACTCTCTGCTAACCTCAGTTGCGCACTAACAAACATAATTTTTTTGGTCAACCGCTGTAAATTTTCGGTGCATTACGAAGACCAGAATTCCAATGATTTCCAGGAATAAGGGACATGTTTGATTTTTATTGTCATTATGATATTGAAATAAGATGAAAAATGGGAAGAACTGTGCACAAATACACTTTTATTCGTAATGCCTTAGGCGCGAAATCCTCTCTCATTCGGCAGGCATTTTCACCCTGCTTTCAAATTGCTTCCTACCCACTTAGTTTCTAGCTCAATCGAAACCTGTTTTCTATGCCCCTTTGCCTAAAGAGAATCAGCAAGGCACTTCATTGTCCTATGTGCTGTGATTAATGCCAGGAAAGATGGGTGCTTTGTGGTAGCTAATTCGTACGTCAAGACCGTCCATCCATCGTGGGATGGTTATGTTGTTTGCTTGCTTGAATGCAAGCTAAGGAGGGAAAGTACATGCGTCTCACAATTTCTCTCTTGTTTTGCAGCAAATTTCTTTGACTGAGACAAGTTGTTAGCAGGTAAAAGCAAGATGAATATGTGATGGCTTTTAGGATTACAATGCAATACGCGAAGTCGGCTCCAACATTCTCATCCATTATCCTAACTGAAGGTTGAATATGCTAAACCGAAACAATAAACGTAGGTAGAAACTAAAAGAAAATCTAAGGTCACTATTGTCCTCGAATAAAAGAAAGACCGCCGTTTGGAGATGACTGATGAGTGTATGAGGATTATTAGTTTTCTAAAAGCATTTGTTAAAATCTCCGTCTGTGAAAATGATACTTATGACACTCTATTTGGAAGCAATCTAGTTTACGCAATGTTTATGGCTGATGCATCCCTCCACCAGTTTTGTCCAAAGACTAAGTGCAGTCACAACTGAGGGAACTTGGTCAAGAGACAAATTCTTATAAAAAAAACCTAGTTATTGTATCGAAAATTAGTCCAGCTAAATGTACGACAATGGTTTCTAGTCCCTTCCCTATTCTCTGTCGTCCGCAGTTCTGTTTTTGACATGCGTATGTTAACGCTTGGTAGTGCTCACATCAAGTGATGGTGAAAATCGTCCCTTTGGCGTTCTCCAGGCTAAGATGCCTGAACCCATTCTGCTAACGAATTCAACCGATTCCTGCTCTAGTCGGATGCTCGTAACACATCAATGACAGCATCATCAAATCTACTCTTGGGCTGTTTTCAGCTTTTGTGTATAGATTTACATCATTCACGGCACAAAATCGCGATTAAACTGTTCTTCTTGCACTACTCAATACCTAACTAGTTCAGAAGAAGGACAGAATCCAACCGATGATAAGACTTTAATCTGAGAAGTCGTTAATGAAGGAGCCACTCGAGATATGTGGCAGCGTGTTGTGGATCCTGTGGCTGACGCACGAGCAGCGCTATATCCTGTCGAAGTGCGAGTTAATCACAGTGTTGACCAGCCACTCGTGGCCGAAAGGCTAAGTGTTCAAACTACAAATCTTGAGGTGGAAGTTTTGAGACTTCATTGAACTTTGTGAGATGCACACTGCTGGTGACTCTCAACATGGGTAAAACAAGCTGTTTTAAACAGAATTTCGAACGCTTTTATGTGATCAGGTTGATATCTTGTGTACAGGGGTTACCACTTTTAGTTTTTTGCCATGTACAAGAAAAAAGTTATGAACGAAAATTTCTTAAACACTAGAAAGCGGTCCTGAATTAATTTTGAGGAATTCCGTTTTGTTCAACCGTAGGGAGAGAGAATACAAAAGTTCTCGCCACCAGACGTTTTTTTCCGAGTACACTCTTCCTTCCGGTTTAGTTCTTCACAGGAAGTTATGTTCCACAGTGTTCCTGTCACTGAAAGAAAGCTATCCATCTTTACATACCAGTAGCTATCCTGATGGGCCGTTCGAAATGCAAATTCACGCCAGGGTTAATAGATTCCGTGGCGGACACTCTTCTTCAAGTACACCATAAAATACACGCATTATTTTGCTAACAGTGTTAAGAAATACCAAAGCTGATATGTTTTGTACACCTCAGATCACTCATTCAAAATTTGTACGAATAAGATGTCATTTGAGTGAGTAAATTAACATGCGTTAGCAATGCACTAACCGGCGAGAATCAGAGAGCCTCTGCAAGATGTTAATCCATAAGTTTCAGGTTTGTTATACCCGTATACATAGAGCGATTGCGTCTGTTATTTTTACCACCCCCTACTGAATACTGTCTGCAACAACAACATTTGTTGGCGATATGCAAAAAGGCTTGGTCAGCTAACTGCGTTAAACTAATGGAATTGCACTAGCGAGCTAGATGGGTGGACACAATCAGAAAGTCTAACGGAGATGTCAGAGTATTCCTATCACAAAAGTGACCAACAGCAATTAAATAGACAGGCCTGTCTGAACTCTTGTCTAGATATTCTCAGGGTTAGAGGGCTAAAGGGATAAAAAAAGGAATCACTGGATCCCTGTGAAATACATACAGGTACGTAGATGTTTGAAGATATTCCAGATTTCACTGGAAGGTTGTTGCTGATAAGAGGATATCAGTGATTATATGTCAAAGTTTTGCCAACAGGCAGAGAAGAACGCAATTAGGTAGAACAGATGAACTTGTGTTAGGGGCCCAAATACTGTAACGGAAAAGTACAAAACAGCAGGGCACACAGGATTTTGAAGACAACCAAATACGAAGGATTCTTGTAGAAAGTTTTCTAAAGTGTTAGAGGACTGTTTCAACATAAGCCTTCCGAATTAAGTTAGAGATGCAGCTATTTCAAGATACTGAGAGCCGTTGGTGTCAGGGGATGGATGCATATTGTTGAGAAGATGCCCTGCAAGATTTTTTAAAGGCCACAGCAAGCCAATGTAGAAGATAAGTTAAATCCGTTTAAAGAATAAGTTTAATTCCATAAAAGTAGATCAGATATACCTACCTCATGATAGTATATATCGGATGGGAAATAAGCCAGGCAGGAATAACAATGTTATTTGCATGTTAAGAGCAGGTAAGCTTCTCGAAGATCTTCAGTACAACACTTAAAAAGACGAGTTGATAAAACTGCGTGAAACGTTTTTTGTGTGAAAAACAAGGTATGTAAAATTACGCTGTAAGTAGGTCTGGTTTCACTAGACATAGGTCAAGAGAACCATAGTGTGCTAGAACTAAGGAGAAAATAGCCAGCCAACCGAGCAAGTGAGGAAAAAGAACATTCAACAGAATGAAGATTCGATCGAAACATCCGAACACACTCAACCATGAAACTACCTATGACCAGAGTGGATGCACTGAAGTAAGCAATGGACGTAGCACCAGCTGATGTATTGTGATTTCTCATATAGGTCAAAAGAAGAAAGGCAGTTGATTTGTTACATATTGCACTCATGAACTGAGTTCATCTGGTCAAGAATTCCAAGTGGTTACAGTTTGTTCAGCTAAAGAAAAGCTCCAGTTCAGTTACAACAGCAGGACCAGCCGACAGGATATGGACGCTGTGTGATCAATTGACGGATGGGATCTAAATGGAGGCGTCAATAGCATCGCTTACTGATTTCCTAATATCCTTACTTATGGAAGAACTGGTTCCAATTTTGTGCTCACAAAACCATACCCTAGCGCTGTCCCATATAGGTAGCAATACGGTGGACGGGTAGGCATTTTTCTGCTTGGAATTCATAATTAGAGATCTCTCTAAACTAGAATAGGTGGTTTTGGTTTTCGGAATGTTTTTAACTTTGGAGTTCTACAAATCCAACCAAGGAAAAGTTAATTACTCATCAGCAAATTAAGTGGTTAGTGACAGAAAGTCCAACTAAATCCTTTTTGAATCTCCCATTTGCAATAACTGTAGGCTGAGTTTACGGTGTAAAAGCCGCCCGTGTTGCACTTGGAGCACCCTTGAAAATGTTTATGTATAGTTCTTGGCGCGGGCCATCTACAAAGCTGATGCAGAGTCTTCAACAGCAGTTTTGCTCTTCTTATATCTCATGAGGTAGAAGCAGCTCCCGCCGTTCCAGAAACCCTACTCCCCAATTTAAAATCAAATGTAACTGAAATTGTAGCATCCTATACATATACCATACCATATGCGCATAATAGATAATTCACCATGTTATAACAAAGAGGTTGAGCTGAATTTACCCCGCGCCCCTGTTACCACACAGACTTTTCTAACAATTGTAAGATGGATGGATCCTGTGGATAGTTGCGCAGTATGCAGCTTGTGACTTTGTTGCTGACTTATTATAGTATATCAAGGCATCTAAACTCTTATAAAATAATGACAGTACGGTTTGCTGTGTTGGTTTTCTCAATGGAAAACTGCCTAGTATGTAGTGCACTTCTCAATGCTTATGGCGGGTAAGATCACTTGGATTATTATATTTAGAAGGTGTAGCAAACCTTCTATCTAAGAGAATAGCTGTTGAACGAAGAACACGGTGGTTTCTGCTAATTAAAAATGTTATTCAGCGAGGTATTTTTACTGCGTACTAAAACCTAGAAAGTAGTGAACCTTGCTCTAGGCAGTTTTACCAAGAATATCGGGGATATGGTAGCAGATTCTCTTAGGGGTCTGCATCAAGGGCATATCTACTTGCTATTATTCATGTATTATAGTTGCTTATAGTCACTCAACCCACAAGGAAAGTTCATTATCAGAAAAGCAAACGGGAATTTCCTTTAAAAGTCTCCAGATGGAAGATGCAGTAGTATTTGACCTGGCTAGATATTTGCATCTAGAGAGTTAGCTTAGTGGGGCGGTTCATGTCTGGTTCTTAAACATCGATCGTGTTCGCACAAGTTGAGTCTATTCAAAGCTGGGTAACTGAGAAATTCTATAATATCTACAAATAAGGTAGACTTACTGAAGACTAAACAAATGAATGCACCATAAAAGTAATCGAACTTGCGCGTATTATAATGTAGGTTTAGATTTAAAAGTGACTTAATCTCAGCAACCAAATTGTTCATCTCAGCAAACAACACAACAGCATTCGTCAAATACTGTCATTCGTTATGAGAATTTAGTTTTGACGGGGAGTCAAGTGAATTCAGCCAAATCTCTGGCTTATAATGCTCTTCCCGATGGTCTTCTTCAACAAACCAGAAAGATTTCTCTGAACTGCGCTTTTTGGGGTTTCATTTACAGTGTGCAATCTATAACGGCCCTCCCTGCATCGACCAGTTCTCCAGCACGGCAATCGAACGTTAAGACCATTCTTGTCCGCATTTTTCCATAGTAGAGAGGTCGTCACTGCAGCCCCACCTGGAGCACCGCATGCAACAGTAAACGAGGCAAATAGCATGTAATGACAAGTGGTCATGAAACGTATGATGGCTTTAAAAATTCCTTTTTTTCTGCGAGAGCTCTCTGGGGCAATCGGTTAGGACAAATAAAATGCTTTCGGGCGGATAATCTTAAAGCATTGATTTCACCGAAAGAATTTCAGACACATGATGCAGGAAATAAATTGCAGTGATATCCCAAACACAACTCATCATTACTTAATGTCAAAGTATCGTGTATTATATATATACATGTATATATATATCATATGTGCGACATTCGGCTGAACAGCCTGCAGAATGGTCTTTGAAGGAGGCATAAGAAGCCCCGAATGTGGCGCGCCGCATTGTTGCCTCGTCTATGTGAATTTATTTAACATGCCAATGCACGAGTCTTAGGGTTAAGTTCCTACCATTTTCGAATAAGTAACTCTCAGCATTTTCACCCTAAGGAATAGAAAATCATCAATCTTAGGTAACAGATTCATGACGCTATACAGGAAGAGATGTGGTATTGCGCTGAAACTCAAGGGGGGGTGATGGACGATACAAGCAACTGAATGCCCGTGTCCACTGTTACACTATCATGGACACGCTAACGGCCTGCAGCGGGCATCTGCACGTTCGTTCACTCGGTTCTAATGGGCGCTAAGGACTGGCATTAAGCTTCACACATAAGCACACAGCCCAAAGCGAACGGTTTGTGACTATTATTCACGGCCGTCCAGCACCGTTGGCCAGTAAATTCCATTTGGATACCAGCTATTCATTTATATTTTCACCTGGAATCCGAAAAAGCCGAATTTGCTGCTATGTGCAAGACGCTGGGACTGACGTAAACCTTCGAGAATAGGGTTGGTATAGATCAGTGGGGACTCCTTGGTTTCCTTCACTCAGCACAAGCATGACGGCGTTGCAATGAACACCAGAACAATGACTTTGTCCGCAAATCCCCCAAATAAAAAATGCAACAATAATTTTCTATGGAAGATGCCCGTTTGCGTACCATTTATATAGAAATAAACAGCCGAACGGTAAACAAATAGTCGGATGACTACTGCCATCTGGTAATGTGACAGTCCAGTTGGGTAGCTGTTGACTAGAAGTCGGAAAAGACTGATAATTTGGCAAGACGCTCCTGCAACCTTCAGACTCGTTAGCTCAGGAGGAACTTTGCAATATAAGATTCAAACATTTTCACTGAAGATTTCGTTCTCTGAGTAAAGCCAGTCTATACTAAAAAGCCAAGAAGTAATCTTCAGCTATGTCACCCTTATTGAGGGTCATCAGCACCGTTCATCTCACAAAAATCCAGGGTGCTTCGGGATCGCGACCCCTAGACTGGTTCGTCCACGAGCGACGGATCAAGAGTGTGCTTAACTCCCACTCAGAGAGTTTGTGTCGCTACCCATCCTTCAACCACAAAATTCATCTCACGTAGTCACGGGCTGACTGACCATACGAGTGAGAATTTCTCAAACGTCGGTAGCGCAGGTAGGTTTTGGGATTCGCAATAGGGATTTCGTCCAGTAGGTGAAGTCAGTCTATTGTAAATAGTCCAGAAGCACTCTACAGCTCTTTCATCACAGTGTACACCTCAGAAAGCTCCGGAGAGTTTCGAACCCACCATCCTCTGACTGGTAGTTGGAAATTTGCATATATATATATTTATATATTCTGTCAAGAGCGGCTAAAAGGAGGTGCAATAAATTCACACTCAATCATGACATGCCTGTCACCTGAGGAGATGGTCAACACGTGACCACATGATATGGATTTTTTGATTAAAGTACGAGTTAAAAACACTACTATTTAACCGTACGTTGCCTAAAAGTTAGGTGTTCAGTTAACCGGGAGGTGGCGGATTCGGAACGTCTCCAATGAAACTCAAAATTCTCTCACACCACCTACGAGTTTTTTTAACCATCTATGCCAACTGACAAACGAGTGTTGGGTTGAAAACTGCCAAGAGATCAAATTGCATATAGACCGAAGACGTCATAGGGAACACTTTTGGTACTAAACAATTCTACTGAACGACAATGCAACGCCTCTATTTTATCCGGGACACCCAGGCTGACAGAAGGCCGAAGGGTCCCGACACATTTCGCTACACTATGTAACGATAACCTGACACTGACTTGGACCGTCTTGAAGAATTCCTTCAAGTCCTTATAAAGATGGGTGTTTCCACCCCACCTATTAAGCCGTAACTGAACCATAAGACGGAGAGACTGCTAGAGAAGATGTACACTTGGACTGACAAATGCGTTCACTTGACATTCACCTGATTTTTCACCCGACTTACACAGGCTTGAAGGCCGAAGTTACCCTACAAGAATTGAAAAACGTCGAAGAAAAATAAAATCTGTGGTAAATTAATATTGACTGAAGAAGCAGTCTTTTCAGTTCCGTATGCACAATCCTGTAGGCCTATCACTCAACAGGCTTAACAGTGATGGAGGGAATACCACTAATTAGTGAACTCAGGAGCGGGCAAAAAGCGAGCGACCTAATCTTTACACCGGTTTGCCTTTAAGGGCCGAACTAGCCGTTATATATTCTGTGCGTGGACCTCAAATCAAAACCCTGGATTTGTGAATTTGGAGGCATTGCGGATCGTTCTCCAAACGCTTGGCTACTTCGGGAAAATGCCATTCTTCGTTCCAATAAGAATATCTCAATACATCCCGTTGTAGCACATCACCAATTTTGAATTTGGCACCGACCTGAAGTAAAGATGCGTAGAGGCTGTGAATTTGTCCAACGTGGATACCATTTGCCTGAGAGCGCTTTGTGATTCTGAAGACCAGTTACCTATCCACCGCTATCTATGCATTCATGTCTTCATCTTGAAAAGTTTTATGTTCAAAAAGACGTTTCAGAAATCAGAGCTCTTTAAGTTGCTTCTCGCACAAAACCGTATTTTGGAATCGGAATAGCAGAAAATAACAAATGCATTTATCTGGACAAAATCACAATTTAGAACGAATATAAATGTTTTTAGAGCATGCGTTTTCAACAATATGCGTTTTTCAGCAGTATTCCCTAATAACAAACACCCTTCATCCAAGTTGATAATCATGATATTGTTCACCTCAAACCCTGTGAACACGCCTGACGACCGATACTTTCTGAGGTTGTTAAAGCAAGCAGTTTATGCCATCGTCCATAGAAACACCTGTGGAGCAACCACACCTCAAGCAAGTACACAGAGATAATTAACAATGTACCAACATATTGCATCGTCTCACAAGGTAAGTCAGGGGACTTCGCCCATTTGTCATTGTTTTAACTATTCTATGGCAGTAAAATATGTGCGCTATACTAACTACACACTTGTATACTTTACTTCACACTCACAATACCCGAGCAAGTTACGCCGCGTGGGGTCAGATGGATTTCCCATGGATCAGGACCACCAAAATCGGCTGCTGCTTAATTGAAAGTCAGCTGCACCAGATAGGCCCCGTAAAACTAAAGGGCCTTAGCTGAATTCCGAAGCAACGTGTTTACAGTCAAATGAAGAGAGCGGGACAAACTTGGGGACAGCCTAAATTCTTTCGTTATATTATTTTGAAAAGCCAGGGACAGAAGTGTCACTAGTGTCAGTGTTTCTTCCGTGTGGAACATCTTGTCTGCTGTATTTTGTTTCAGCAAACCAGGTTGTTAATGTTGACCACTGAAGAATAGTAAGACAGGCGTCACGCCATGATGTGCCCTGCTATGCAAACTGACACTACAGTTCACATGAAGCTTTTTATCTTTAACATAATGCTGTCATGTCAGAATAACTCGGTGATTTTGTGAAAACATCTTACTGACCTGTGAAAATGCAAAATATTTATGGACAAAACACTGAATTATTTTTAAAGACGTGACGTTGCTCTTCCCCTAGACCATGATGAAGGCCAAATGACGTAGGTTGTCTGATGAATGCAAGTTGGAATTTGTTTGAAGAGGGTCTGATATTCTTCTGCGCCACAGGATGAGTTCAACACAGCTATGAAAATTCACCTTTTAAGTAATTTATGTTAGAGTACGGCAAATTTATCAAAATCACATTTGACGTTCAGCAGTGCACAAACTTCCTTCGGTGTAGTTCAGTAGACAAGTGTTCTATTGGCAACCGTCTCTGTTTCGCAGAGATGTTAACTACTACACCAAAGAGAACAGTCTGACAATATACACTCAGTTATTTGTATGACTTTATTCTAAGTGTAAAGCCGAGTTTTTCAATGAAAAGATGTGGACTTCTCCCTTGCCACATAGGCTGCATGAGTTAGTTTGCGAAGCATACATTCAGACAACACATAGTAATATAAGTCATATTAATTCAGACCCGAAGATGAAGTGTGTATGGTGGTTTGACTTCTACCTACAATTGGCCTGGTTTTCCGATTATTTCTGTCCAACATTTTGATATGTTCATTAAGAGGAAATCTCTCAAGCAAATTACAAACCTCGTTCTACCATCTCGTTTTACAAACTTGTTCACAGTGCCATCCCGATTAATCTGACGGTAAGGTTTTTCACTTGCGAATCCATGTTTGGATACGAACTTCCGGCATTCTGTTCAAGTTAACGTTGAAAGAGAACGCGTAACAGCTGTCCTCGGCGATGCGGGTTGTTGGCATCCCGTGTTAGCCAAATGAGCAACAGCGCACGTATGCATGGAAGGCACACAATTTAAACAGCGAAAGAAAACTTGCTCTACAAAAGTGACAGACAGTAAATATGCAGGAAACGAATGCTAACGAATGCTAGAAATCATGTTCTCTTATGCACTGGTAATCCGTTTCCCTCAAGCTGTCAGAAATGTCAACCACTGAATCGTTTCAAATTGGCACTTTGAACAACAACAATGTTTCCGCTGTAGTTCAAAACGAAATTTATTTAAATTGTCATGCCGTGCATACATCAGCTTAAGGAGTAAATATAACTTGCGTAGGACGGCCGAGATGTCCCAAATGCCGGTTTCGTATAACGGGTTCATCACAACCAATCGGCAAAGAACAGTCGAGAACGAAGGAGTTGCTAAATGATACTAACCAGTGCGGAGAACTTCTGCCTCTTAAACAGGTTAACGGAATTGCGAATAAATAGACCGGCCACTAAAGTACAGGATAATTGAAGCATGTTTTTTTCTGCAAAGTATAAGCACATGAAGAACAGAACTACACGAGAACTCATGGTTCCAGCGAGGTTAGGTAAAAAAAACCTGTGGATTGACTGGTGGGCAGTTTCAAATTCACACACCTACCGATCACGTGTTGAAGGTTTGTAAGGCGCATATGTTCGATTGACGAGCTTGGTGGCAAGTTGGGAGTACCATCCCATTTTCAACATTAGATGCATTAAACACAATGGAATTCCCTAATATTTGGTTTTCAGACCTCTAGGTACGTCTCAAACATCTGCCCAAATTGCCCTCTCAGCGGCCAAATCCTTCCTGAAACAGAGGGTCCATTTATCCATCCAACGTTTCTCTGATATTTGCCATTAAACATATTGACTCAACCGCGATAATCACTCCTCACTTTTACTGCATTTTCCAATTGCTCATTGTCAAAGCCGAAGGGGTAAAGTGAGCTCAAGTAGAACAGTGAAAAGATAAACAACTAGGTGAGAATTGCTTTCCACGACCCTGTGTTCTAGTCAACCCACAGAAAAGATTAAACCATCTGCTAGCTATTGCAGCGTTGTCGCTTTGTTAGATTGACCCTTAAGTAAGGAAGAACACTGTCTGTTAGAGGAAGGATTGAATTTCTCGGTAAGTAGAAGAATCAGTAGGGCAGAAAAAATCATTCCTGCTGTTGAGTCCGGGTTTCAAAAGCTTTATTCAATGGGAGCGGAGAAATAACGAGTAGAGCTAATCACAGTTCTGATATCCGAAATCCAGGAGCCCCAAAAATCGCACCAACAGAGCAGAGGGGCTTTAATACCTTAAAACACATAGACAGTATAATAAACACAAAGGCAGCTAAGGGTGAGGCCACGGTTATTATGAATAAGAGTGACCGTCTGCAGAGTGTCAAACAATACCTGGCTGATGCGCCTTACGGACAAATGAGCAGTGAGACGATTACGGCAATAATTAATAAGAGTAAGGTTGAAGTTGTAAGGCATTCATGTTCGGTGATAAATCATCTGGTTCAAAGTAAGTGGTATCAGTGCTATCCAAAAAGTGCAGTCTAACCATGACTTTATGGGATATCCCAAATTCACAAAGAAACTGTCCCCATAAGACCAATAATGGGTGGTATAGGTTCAACACCACAAGAACTGGCCAGATTACTGGCAGGTAGGCTGAAACCACCTAGCGGAAAGCCATCCACATGTGTGCAAGATTCGTACGACTTTGCCAGAGAGCTTCCGCCAGACCTAGAGGAAGACCACTTTAGCCTTAATGTCAACTCGATGTATACGAAGTTCCCTAAAGCGGATGCTCTGGGAGTAGCAAGGTGGTTGTTACTAGCAGACACAACACTGCAAGAATGGACACAACTCTGTCAAGACGAGATAGTTAGAGGCATCAAAAGAGGTTAAACCTGAAACTGAACTGAAAGCTTTAGCTGAATTCTGGTGCCCAACGATGTTTTTTTGGCGTTATCCCGGGGGGGGGGACGTTTGCTGTTTCAAAGCGCGACAACTTAAACACTTTCAACAACTTAACACTTTGTATCTTCATACTAAGTTTAGCATGCAGCCAAAGTCCACACCGGGGACACTGCCCATGACCGCATGATACACAAGAGTGGCAGGAAATTAAAACGAATGTTTACCGGAAACTAAAAACAATGGTATTGTTTTAAACTACTCAGCAGCACATGCAATGGATGTATATACTAGTATAGCGCTGTATATTTCTGATGAACCATGCGAGTAGATATTGGTCTCGTGTCCAAGGTCTGCGCCGCATCTCATCAAAGGTGAACCACTTTGCACTGTGGGTTCGTTGTTGTTTAATATTCAGTGAACGCCAAGAAAGGTTCATACTACAGCAACTGGTGGTCGAGGTGGTGGAAATCGCCGAACCGCCCAGTGTGAATAGAATGGAGGACATGGAACTGGCGGGTGGAAAACGGTTTTAGATAAGCCAAGGTGAAACGAGGCAATGCGCAGTTATCAGAGAGCTGGTCTGCGCCTAAAAATTAAAAAAAACTTAAGCGTTGTAAGACTAGTTTAACATCCCCCAACCTCTATGGTTCTGGCACCCCTTAAAACACATAGACCAACAAAATCTGTGAACGACACTCGGGAGGAATATTCCATTAGGTGTCCCAGACCGAACAAGCTAGGCTCAAAAGTCCTGCTTCAACATGATGGCAGTTCTCCACTAGTCATCCACAGAAGCTTCAGACTGACACCCAGCAGTGACCAAGTCGGTTTTGTAAGAAATCTCACCGAGTGATTCTCTGACTACCTTAAAATTCGGTCTGCCTAGCAGCTTATTCACTTGGCCTGACGAAGCTACTTTGTCAAAAGCGAAACGGTGCCCAGCAAATAAGTCCACCGATTGTTTACCAAACCTCTCCGAAACATTGACCATTCAATCGGTCCCAAACGATTCCCAGTTGATTTTACACATACAAACTAACGTATTTAGTAAATGAAAATAACCAAGTTTACCAACACTGTGGATTCATGTGCACAAGTGTTTAAGTGAACGCCAACGAACATCTTGGAAGGGTTGCCACTGAGGTCAAGGTATAAAGCATCAGTAAATAAATATGTCCAGTTTTAAAAAATATGGAGAATTGCTAACAGGGAGCTGCAGCTTTGTGCTAAGTGTTTTTACACTTGAAAGTTTCAACGGAACCAAAGCTGACAAAAAAAGCAAGGAACTTAGCATGGTGTTGTAAAAAAAAAACAGAAAAACTTTTGCATACACTCAGATGTTTTTGTTTCCTTTTGTTCCTAGCTCAGTAGTCACGCAGCCCTCACTGTCACATTTGCTTGTGTTACAATAATAAAGAGATAAAATATCAACAAGATGCTAGATGCGTTTCCCATTGCGTGCGCAAAAAACCACGTGAACCGATTTTTGTAGCGTGTACGAGATGAGTGACGGATACTCTTGAGTTTGTGGCTAATCCGTACGAAGAAAAACACCATTTGGCATTGGGTATCAGAAATGTGTGTGGTCCAAGTAGTTCAACACAAACTAACAGAAACACGTAACATCACCCAGGAAACGTGCATTAGCAAATTGTTTGGATTAACTCCCAAAAAGGTTCGCTTAAATACCGGTAGCTAATTGCCTAAACTTGTTTTGCCCAAGAGAATGCGGCTGACTCCAGTGAGTTACCAGCAGGAAGTGGAGATAATTCAGTAGGTTTTCCATTGCCAAAGTGTGAAGCACAATACACGGAGTCAGAAATACTTTACCCGATGGCTTTTTTCATGTCTACCAACCTGGAGAACGGGTTCATGCATGTCGAGGAATGTGTGTACCTTAGAGACTCAAAAGATTAGCCCTCTTGGTGATAATATGTATTGCAGATTTGACCTCTCCAAGGGTGACCTTGTTCTCCTGTAATTCTGGCACTCGCCTAATTAGCCATCTTTATTGTAAGGGTAAGTTAATTTGCATTTGGATGCCAAAGTCGCACGAGCGCACTTGACTTAGATTTGCTCTACGATGATCCTCCCTAAAACAACTCAACTTTTATTAAGTGGAATACTGATGTCCATTTGTCGAGTCCAAAAGATACTACATTCCCGACTTGCGATAAACCTATAGAATGCTTAATGGTATTTCTCCGGCTGTAAGCTCAGGTGCAGTGGAATAAAAACCAAATGGCTAAATCAGACTTAGTTGGACGGGCTTTATTTTGTCTAATCTGATACCACGTGTGCGACATTCCATTTGGATCAAAGGAGGATGGGGACAAGAAAACGTCTACTTTCGCGGTTGGTATTCCGGTTGTTTTGGTTTGCTGTCCCTTGAGACAAGAATTAAAATCCAGGTTAGTTACATTGGAGCCCCGGGTGCTTTTCAATCCAGTAAAAGATTAGTTTAGGTCATACCCGCTTCCCTCTCCAATGCTTGATTGAATTGGCGAATGGGTGGCTGAAGGGATAAAAGCATAAGTGAAAAATTACAGCCTCGAACGAGAGAAGTTTATAAAGCAGCCAAATTGGCGTAGTGGATAAAATTTATTCCGCAGTAGCAGTAGAAATTCAATTCGGAGTTTGCACGTTTCCTAGTACTTCGCACTCAACCGTTACCATCTGAGTACGTTGTACAACAACGAACTTTCAGGATGACCGAAAAACTATTCAAAGCTGTCAAAGGTAGTGGATACCTTACATTTTAGTTGTGAAATCTCTGTCCTTGGGCAATTCTTCAAAAAGATACAACACGCCCCGCAACCTCCAAAATATCACCCATCAGATTAATTTTTTTGAACTACACAGTGATGCACTATGGTTTCGAAAAATTGTGAGTAACCTCAAATCGTTTATTTCATGGTGCTTTCGTAACGACCGTCAGGGTCATATAATTCAACATCGTGAACGCAACAGCATCCATTTTTTCACAATTCTGTCACCCAGAGTTAAATTTGTCCCTTTGTAGCATCCAGTCAAAGTGGAAACTAGTTGGTAGATCTAACAGGCCAACATTGAACATCCTGGCAGTTACATGACGAATTCATCGATGAAAGGGATCGACGATTCAAATTTCACAGGTGGCTCGGATAAACAAGACGTCAAATTTCCGCGATTGTTACCTGAAAAATACCACCTTTTGTAGTCGAATCATGCAACGGTTTCAATACTGAAACGATCGAACAGCTCCGATTATTTCCACTATGTAGGCGTTAAAGGACATTTGTTTGATGCAAGAACGCTCCTGACTGGTTGGTTCAACCCTGATCTACCCGTGCCACTAAATGACGGTGTCGGGTGCGGATTCGCTACTTTGAGGTGAAGGACGTTCAATGCTGAGCGCATGAGTGGATGTAGGGGGATTTATTCAAGTGCACATCCTAAACCAAAGATGAGGTCAACGCCTCTTCGGGTAAGGCGGAACATAAATTGATTCCTATGGATATTGCTCTCCCGGTAATCGACGATGCCCAATATCGGTGCACCGTTTTTGGAGATTTGAATAACTGGCAGAGTACCCCATTCTATCAAGTTGTGTTTCCCGCTTGGCTATTGTTGCTCACTGAAAACATGTTTTGGTGAAATATTTTCTGAGGAAACTGCGCTTCTCAAGTTTACATATTGTGATGGAAAAACGACGCAATTAAACAATGAGATGATTTGTCTGACATTAATTTACTTTTAACAGATGGTGTAACGGTGGATACTACTGATGAGGCATGTGAGTAGCGCGTCTTCTCGTAAATCTGCTTTGCGTCTCTTGAAAAGTGAGATCTGTTACGGAATTTGTGGAGTCTCTTTGTAGCATTTGCTTGCAGTTGAGTAGCAGTCAATGAATATCCAGAGAAAGTTCAGGAAGACTCGTTCAAGGAGAAGGGGGGTATTCAGTTTTGTAAACGAGATGCAAATGAGAGTTTTGCTTCCCTGTTCAATAGTCTGTAACTGTTCAGTTGGCGTTCTCAAATAGATAGCTCCGCAGCGAAGGCCTTCTTCCTTTCACTAGTATTCAGGCTTTTAACCAAACCGTTTCCGCTTTTAAAACTGCCGGATACAAGCCATCCGGCCAAACCTCTTGTCACGTTTAAGAATGGAGTACCGTTGCTAGAGTGTAGTTGGTGTTGAGCTATTCCGGTCCTTGTGCCGAGGAAGGCCGGCTGAATCCTTTCTTAATATATTCAGTTCATCGTCCAATACAACACCTCGGTAAATGGATCGATGTGCTATCATATTTCCACATTAGTCCGTCGACCCTGCCTTGGACGAAACGGCTGAAGCATGTTCTGGGTGTTTTCTGCGGCTTCCGCTGTCCACTAGTGTTATTTGTAATTTTCGTCCCCTTGATTGTCTGAAGTTCGACTGATCTGAGAGTGCAGCCTTTGTCATCATCATCAGGATTATCATTGGCGGTAACACTGGATGAGCAAACTGGTGCCTCACTTCTGCACAAACGTGTCAGTTTCCATGTATATAGCCTTACAAAGAAAAGAAGAAACGAGGAAGAAGGAAGGGCTAGTCTACAGCAAACAGCCTAGGTGCGCCTTCGCCTCCAACACTCATTGAAACAATCTGGATGGAAACTGATAGCATGAACGTCACTGGCATTGTTTAGCTGTCACGAAATTCAATGTCTTCAACCCAGAAAACGACGGGTCACATGGACTCCATCCATGAACACTAACAGCACCAACAGTATCCAAACTTTCTCGTAACATCCTTTAATCACTTCCGTCATCAGGAATTCGATCCACCGCGGAAAACAGGCGGTAAGTGGATATTCTTGTGTGCTAGTTTCTACAATAATTTCACCGTACCACTAGAATCCAACGGCTGCACCCAACAGGATTTGGGAAGCAACCCGTTACTTTGGCTCAGGTTTACGAAGTGGTGCCGTTGAGAATGTCCACACTGGTGATAATCGTAAAGACGAATAATGTTTAAAACAATAATGATAATACTGACGGTGAAGATGATGATAACCACGAGAAAAAAAAGATCAAGATAGATTAGGGTGGCAAGCAAACTAAGGAAGATGACAATGATCAAAACTAACCACCGAGTCAAAACACATACCATTTAGCGGCGGATATTTTGATCGAATCTGGAAGCAAGCATCGATTTAATGGTATGCATTAACCCTTGGTGAATGCATCTTGCGTCGTTTTTGTTACAGCTTGCTCAAACGTTGTCTTAATTTTCAAATAGGCATAACGTAATAACTCCCCGACTTTTACTGTTAAATTAGGAGATTGGATGTGATCGTGCATTGGACAGGGTAGATGAAAAGTCTTCTGTAGGTTCACAGCAGCCTTAAAGGATAAAGAGACACAAATACAAATTGGCCAGCACAGCGCCCCCACATGATCCGTTTTCATTCTTGTTATTATCTGGTACGTATTGAAATAAGAGGTTAAGGTTCATACTCGTCAGACTGAGTTATGTAGCCTCACTATTTGTTCTGTTCAATTTGTTATGCTTCTTTCGCACAGCAGAGCGTAGAAAGCTGCATAACTGAAAGCCGAACTAACACCCCAGCAGTTGTTTGACTAGACTTCAAAACTGTCATTGATAACTGCTTCCGATTTCAATAACTTTTACCCATTTAACGAACATCATGTTTGCATGTGAGTGAAAAGGCAATCTGTATGACTTCCATGCATAAAGTACATTCTTCGTGAAGCCACTGTTGGAATACCACTTAGGTCCGGTAAGACAGATTTTACTTTCGTCAGGCTTCAGATGACACTCGTGCCATGCGTATAAATGATGTTGCTTCAAGACACTGCAGTCGCTAAAGGATATAGCGTAAAGTATGGATTATAGCTAACAATCGTGTTGGTCAGATTTCAGCAACAAGTGCTCGGACTACACCGTCGACCAGAAGAGTGTGAAGCTCACTCCACGGAGCTGGAAGAATATTAAGCGGAACATCATCGCGTTAACCAGTGTAAACAATGTCCAACGAGCTTATAGGCCCACATTTTCTTATTCGACATCTATCCAAAATATCCGCCGTCCTTTTTGTGAGTTTGGGTAACCACGATGATTCTGGTGAAAAGTCACCATAAAACTTTCGAATGCACTCGATAAGAATACTACTTATCTCGATTATAATCTAATGCTGAGCAGCTGAAAGATTGAGTTTACGAACAGGAAAAACTATCTGGGACTGAGCTGAGTGCTTCTCTCTCAAATTCACATTGTCATCTTCGAAGTCCTACAGCAGGATTTAAATCAATGTCAAATTAGCGTAAGTACTTTATACACACCTTTAACAGAAGATAGCGGACGTCACAATTTGAAGAAGGCATAGCTATACTTACGATGAACCCAAACGGCTATCTATCCACAGAAGTAATTTTAACCCGAAATTTGTAAAAACCCCGAGGATAAAGTTTTGAAAATTAATAAGTAGAGGAAACAAATGCTCGAATAATATCTCTTAGAATTGGTGACAAAACTGAATTTCTGACCACTTATGTACATTCAACAGGATGATGGTGCTCATTGAAAAGAACCACTTCCAATTATATGTGGATTTGTGTTTCACCCACATTAACTGGCAGTGATGATACCATGTTTATAATAACGATGAGGATTTAATTTACAACAATTAGGCATACGTGGTTTAGCACTTGCTAGGTCCCAGCCGTGTGTAGCATAAACTGAATAGGTCGCAAGGTATGCGTTCAGTGGCTTTGGTTATTGTAAGGAAGCTACACGTTCGTTGCCAGAAATTGTTTACTTATTTTCTGGTTAATTCTCGAATCGGTTGCGCCATCTAACCGAATGGTCCTCGATCCTAAAGGAAGGTCTGATATTTATTGGTGACCGGTTATAAAATCCTGGATGACCGTATCGTGGACACTTCGTGCCGGGAAATTCTTTACCGAGTCACTACATTTCCGAAGAATATATTCTCCTTATATTTCACTCAAAGATAACAACTTTTAGTCGCTGTAACTTGAGGGGCCTTGGTCCCAACTCACTCCATTCGTGAACACTTCCCCTCAGACAACTCACACTCTAGAACAATTTGTCAACCGAAATCTCACCCACGAATTCAGTGAGCAAAATAATTATTCGGCCACCGCTTTTTTGCTCACGATTTCAGTAATGCGGCGCTCACAACGAATCTGTGCATAAAATTATCGACCGCGCATATCATATGAACGAGTTTAACATCGGAAACAGCATACTTCAAGAGAATATATTGTCTGAAATAAGTGACATTAGGTAAGGAGGTGCATTTCGACTTCCTGTCTGTGTTCCCTTGCAGCGCAGTGACGAATCTGGCACTAGCCAAAATTGCCAATTGCTTGATGATGAAAAATGTTTAACGGAGAACGACATAAGTGTACATGAATTTGTCGTCGACTTAAGGTTGTCTCGCATTGGTCAACACCAGAAGAGCTCCCATTTATCTGTTTGATACATCCACTCATAGCTGAATTGGTGCTAAACACGGGTAAAACGTCTATGATAAAGCCAAACGTATCAGTTGACAATTTCGTACAACGTTTGGAACGCACATGCCATGTTACCTTAATTATACTGCCGATACTGACACGTGGGCTTTGTTGCAGACAAACAAACATAGTCCAGCTTATTCTTTCATTCGTTAATTCGACTTCCTTTATAGTTGGACGCCTCGAATAGTTCTGCGCCTAGCCTCGGGTAGCATAATTACGGAATTGACTCTGACGGCTGTCTAATTCTCTTTTTAGCTGCAACGCTGACCTCTGATCCTATTCGACGAGGCAGATTTTGAACAGCTGTTTGCGTTTGAAACTCTCAACTAGCCCTCGGTTCAGTGAAACACAGGGTTACTGGTTACCGAATAGTTCGGTGGATTGTAGATGATGATCAAGCGAGTTTATGATTGCTTGTACTTTAAGCAACAACTCAAGTTCGGTGCTGGCCAAATAATATGGTGTCGTTCGCAAGTCGTGTGGATTAATTCTACAAGGGGTCATCTGCTGTCATAACACCACAGATTACTTTACCACATCGAAAGGCTGAACTTGTGGAAAGCACGAAGTGTGGAAACTGTGTAAGACAAACAAATCGCTTGAAAAAACTACGGACGAATTGGAAATGGTCATTTGAGGTATGTCGCAGAACTTTATTCTGGACGAGGTGAATATTTCTCAGTATTCCTACCAATCTTTTAGTCACGGTGACTTTTTAAGCTATTGTGATTGGATTTTTTTCTAGAGAATGCTTATGACAACGCACTCAAGGCCCAGTCGCCAAAGCAACCTTCCTTCGGCCTTCACTTTACTTTGTCACAATTAAGGCACTTTCTTTGATCACTCCAGTTTGCTTCCAACTCCCTTCCCGCTTGTCCTACTACAGTCCCGAGAAAAACTTCCCCAGTACCAGGACTCTGACAGTAACAGACACATTGCCCGATCTAGCAAGACATACAGAAATGGTTAGAATTCAATATTTCACAGGTTGTCGACCACGTGAAAGTGATCAAATGATAATGCAAGATTCATGATTTTACACGCAAACACATACACAAGTGTTGCGGATGACGTGGTGACGGAATAACAAGCTGATACAAAGGTTTATTCATACTTTGTATATTGTGATGAGATGTGTCGAAAGGATAGTGTACCAGATGTGTGTCATGGTGTATTGTCTCCCAGACCTCAGAGAACTAGATGCTACGGGGGAATTCTTAAGAATTACCTTGGGCGTTAAAACTCCTCCAAATAACGTCACAAAAGTTACATCCGACACGCATTTTTTAGGCCATAAATCTTGATGAGAAGAAGAGAAGTCGATTCTGAAAGCATTTTGGATGTTGGTGCAGATTTCTGCAATTCGACCCGCAGCTGCGCCATCACTTTTAACGCAACAACAGTTTACCTCTCGCGTGAGTTAGTATAGTTTTTTCTATTGTGCGGCGCATCTCCAGGGAACATATACCAACTTGAAACCTGTCAGAGTTGACTGGTGCAGTTCGAGACCATGTGCACAATGGGTTCGTTAAAAGTAACATGCGCCAAACAACCCACTACGCTTTCTTCGCAGCGAACTCCAGGACCGTAGGAAGCTATTTCAGAGCAGATCTTATCCAGTAGTGCATTTATTATTTCAAATGGTTAGCTTTAAAAAACGTTGATAAACTACTAAGTCACTGTCTCATTTATCCTACCATGACTTACCACACCGACACACCATGGCAAAAGAATTATTCCGAACCTGTTGGATCCATTCATATTACAGAGTTGTTTTCCAGAGCAAAGCTACCCAAATGCCCTTAGTTATGACTCACGGTTTTTCCTCTATCAGCAGCATGATCAGTTAGCAATGTGCATACACGAAATTTTAGTAATCAAACAATGATTTACTCAAGTTAATACATTAATATTATGAAGATACGTTATTGAACTACGATATGACAAACACTCCCATAAAATCCACCTGCATTACCCTAGACGTCGTCAGGATTTAAAAGTTCTCAAAATTTCTTATAGAAGCCATGGCCTACAAGCGCTAGTTGAAATTACACCAGAGTTCAAATCTTTGCAAGTTATTGGTATCAATATTATAACTCAATTATTACAACTCAATTATTACAACTCAATTATTATAACTCAATTATTATTTTATTGGTCTCAATATTATAACTCAATTATGAGTGCTTTAAACCGTGGAGGAATGCACAAGTGTGAAGTCTGTTCAAACTTGTGTTAATTCTACACCGCAATATGTCCATCAGTTGCATGTTTGCTTACTACGGTGGATCTTAAGCGTGTATTGCTTACGGACTCCTGCTCTTACCAAAATGCGTTCCGTTGTCATTAAGTGTTTCTATGTATACAACCATTCTCCCGGTGGTTAGCACTAGCTTGTTTACCTGAGAGAGGCCTTGATAAGACGCTCGTGAGTCTATATTGTTGCGCTATGGTGGAAAGTAACGAAAGATAGCAGAAAAATTTTCCGATATCTTGAAAACACTCCTTGATAATGGACCACACTCATATGATTCACGTAATTCTCGTATTGTCAGACAAACAAAAATGAACGAACCAAACCAAACACATCAGTTGAAGTGTAGTCGGATCCTCACAATGCAGGGCGCCAGGTCCTTGTGATACACTCCTTCAGCGGCAGGCCTGTTTCATGTTAATCTCATGATGATTTTTGCTGTGCACCCTGGCGTTTGCTGACGTCCATCGAGATTCTGTCCTAGGAGTGGACTCAAAAGGCCGAGAATTTCCATGTAGCTGTTTTATCCTTATTTGGAATCACTAGCACTGCCCATTTCACGAAAAGATATCTAAAATCCTAAATTTTATATTTACGAATCATTAGAATGGAAGTCCTCATTACCGTAAGACAACCGTACATCATCACTGGTATGTGGGGTATTCGGAGAATTAACTTATGTTATTTAAAAAAATCGGTATCTCGTGATATTCCGAACTCTTGGGGTTGTGCTAGCCATTCTTCGCACAGTAACCAATGAATGGAGCTGCGGGTCCCCTCAGTTCGGACAGATCTCCCTTGAGTCGATTACTGTCTAGTAACTTGCATCATTGCGTTTTTCTGTGACATTCAACACTCCTGATTCCATTGTTTTCCTGCCGTGCATAAAATGAGAGATGATTGGACGCTAGCGGATGAAAAGCTGCAAAGTCCAAACACAGCTGTCTTGCGCAAAATGCCAGAAATTTCATAATGAATGAATGCTTTGTTTGCTTCATTTTGCTGACATCTACAAAATCCGCTTTCCACATTCCAGACTATGGAGGAGGAAACTGGTTCAATAGACCTAATTGTGAATGGAAGCTAATTTTGCCCCGTCTTCTTCAGAACAATGACTGATCACTGTAGCGTTCACGGTTAACACGGCTGCAAAGCAGATTTAGGATTAGCAACTAGGCTGAAGACAAATTTTCAGGTTTTCGTGTTTTTGCCGGATGTTTTACTTGCGGAAAACCATAACAATAATTTTTCACCCTGATAGTTTTTGAGTGGAAAATGGCTCTTCGAAGACCTAGCGTAGTCTTATGATTTGGATGGTCTGCCTTAGGATATCCACTGCAGCTCACATCTCACAGAACCGAACTGCATCGCCATTAAATGGAGAGTAGTATACCTTTGGAGGGAGTTTGTTTCGAGAACATAATGTACATGTGTACATGTGTGTTGCAAAAATATGGAATAAATGAAATGATGCATGGAGAAGCATGTACGAGGGGTATTGTTATCAGTTAATCTCTGTTTGTGTTATTAGCTTTTCGGTTAAACCTACGTCAAGGTTTTCCTGGCAGTTTGGTTAAAAAGTTTGGCCAACTTGAGTAAACATATAGGAGTTGCTTGACTGGGAATTTTTTTCTCTTTGACCCAAATTCGTGCTGACATTGTGACAAGAAATGTGCAAGACGTAACTGTAATACAGGCCAGAGAAGCCGTCAACCTGTCATCTCCGGATGATGTCAAGGATCCTGTTTGCTTGTGTTAAGGAATATCAAAGTCAAATCCCAATTGGAGAATACCACACCAACGCCACTAAAAAGCCAGTGGAAGTTTGGCGATTTGAAAGGAGCCTCCGTCAAATATGTCCTTTATTTAAGTCGCGTGTCATGTGCATTTTCTTGTAACAGCAAGCGCCTGTCAACAGCAGATATTTCTCTTTGATCTCGTCGGAGGGGAATAGAGATTTTCTGGCAAACATTTAATCGTAAATCTTGATCACCAACTGCTTATGCGATCAAATCGAACCTGTCCTGTCAGTGTAGTGAAAACGAGGTACAAGTTATGAAACATGTGAACATCACAACATGAAATTTGAAACAACTGGCCTCATGGGGTCGGACTTTACGAGAATTACATCATGGTTTCAATGAAATAACCCAAAAACTCACGAAATAATCTAGTATATTCCGCGGTTTTATCAAGAAACATCTATGAGTATTAACAAGCTTGTTGTATAAAAGAAGGACGGCATCATGCCACTCTCAGCCGTCCCCATTCCTTGTAGGCATCACCGACAGCATAACATTAGTTTTCAACCTTGATGTTTCGCTGCCGTAAAACCATGATTTATTTGAAACCCTTAGCCTGAAGAGAAGACCAAAGTTTGGCGGGGAAGAGACTTAGTGCTGATCTACCATGATCAGTCCGAGATGCCTGCATCATTAGACACTCACTCAGGCAATCTGGTTGGCTTTCCGAGTTCACCAGACTTTACCGTCGGCGCGCAAGAGTCTGAAAATTCGCCGGGCCAAGCTATTTCCAGTATCGGCAAGGACATTTAAACAAGATTCAAACACCGAAACCCTTCTGTCTGATATCCAGCCCTCGAAGTTAGCGCTGTGTCATAGATAAAATTGTCAGCACTGTGAAAAGATGTCGCGATCTCGTTCCAGCATGAAATCACATGTGATGGTGAAGCAACTGAGGATACTACGAAAGACGATTATGGTAAATTATTCTAATTTCCGGAGTTTTCAGTCTTTCAGTTACTAAACGATTGGTCCGCACCTTACGCGGCCCTAGGTAAAGAAATGAGAAGCGACTACGGATGAATGCGTGGTGTGAATCCACAGAGTGCTTTTGCCAGCATTGGATCCATCCTTGACTGATTACTAAGTGACCAATTTTGATTCGTAGCTGGTATGCTTTTGGAGGTTACCAAGTAGCCAGAAAAAAGGTTATTTCGGAAGTTTGTACTACATAAGGACAGCCGGCGTTCGGAGCATAGCTGAAGCAATCGTTCACCATTGTTCGTACATTTCGAGTCCAATCCATGCTGGCCACCTTGAACATCACGTGCACTAAGCCTACCCACTTGTGCACTAAGATCTCTACGACAACCATCACGACATCTGAGCCTCTAACTCGCCACAACAGGGCACTCAAGGTATTATAAAACTTTTCTTTGATGGTGTCAGAGCTACAGCCAGTTGGGACGTAAGCAGGCACGACAAGCAGGCAAGCAGCACGGAAGCGACTATCAACGGGTATCTAATTGAATAAGAGTCCTTCCGCCTGGTGACTTAGGATGATACCACCCCTTGAATACCGTGTCGCAACGGTCCCTGTGTCGCCAGATGTGCGCAGCCGAAAGCGAGTGGAGAGTAATGCGGGTGGGGGGTTAGTTCAACCATTGTGCTTGCACCTTGAGATCTTCCTTAGGTTATACAGCAGAGGTAAACACTAAGCGAGCAGAGTGTGTCAGCAAAAGCGGCTTGCATTCCTGCTTGCCTCAGAGTGCAGAAATTGAAAACCGCTGCAGGATGAATGAAATCACCCATTCTAACTTGTGGGCCTACAAGTAGAGAAATATTACTGGGGCGGAAGAGGAGGGAGCGTATGTAAAAGAGTACCAGGGGAGCCTACAGTTGCACATCTCATAAAAGGAAGACCCGCGGACAGTAGCGCAGTTGGCTACAGTTCATGTGTAAAGTTAGTTGGCCCCGGCAGCGTGGATAACATGGTTTACTTCGATTTTTTGACAAGATTACCAGTGCTGGAATTAATAGCAAAACATGACACTGAAGCCATCAAGAAAACTCTCCCAAAACATACACCAACAATATATGAAAATCAGGTTTTGTTCTCTTTAAAAATTAATATAGTCGTGAAATATTCGATTGTTGATTTGCAACGACAGTGCTTTTGAAACACCAATTCATTGAGTGTCAGAGTTTTGCGGTTGAGTGAAATTTTGTGCTTAAAAGACCCCGGGATATTCTTACCCAAATTAACATCATTTCTAATTTCATTGAACCTTGTCTAATATGTTCCTTCAATAACTAGAATTTTGGACACTGAAGTGGTTTTGAAGAAACAACGTTTGAGTAGGCACGCCCGCAACCTTTACACGGCATATGTTGGATGGTCTTGGTCCCACGCATATATTGGTACCCACATGATGATGATCATACAACCCCACACGTAAAATATGCTTGGGGCATTCCAGACACAAGGCTGGGACTCCTTTATTAAAGTACGCAGCACATCCATAGAGTTCCAGTTACGCCTAATCGGAACTAACATTCAAAAAGGCTAGGAATGACACATTTGAGGGAAGGTTTATGTTATTAAAGCTAGCAAAGAGTAATGCAGAAACCGATGGCCCAAACCAAAGCCATAGCCCAAACCTACACCTCTTGATGATGAAACGTTAGCGGAATATAGTTGAAAATCCTTACCGGGTTGATCCACCCGATAAACATAATCACAGATGATGACTGTGAGGTAAGCCAACAAAAATAATATTTTGAATGGCCTACAGTTCATCGATTGATGAGATAGGTGTTAGCACGGCATCGAATTAATGTCACACACACTCACAGGGCTTTCGCTTCACCCAATGAATGAGGGTGGGTCTGGTAGCACATTTCTTAATGCGTGCTTGGTCTATCGACCAGTTTGTTGCACTACCTGAAGTTTCAGCCTAGGTAGCCAGCGTACACTTACGGAGAGAACATGTATACCGGTTAGCACAGAGAAAATAACAGGACTGCAACCGGAGAACAAAATTGCTCATCCTAACATCAAGTGCTGTTCCAAACACACTTCCACCTTTATCTCACACAAAATGGCCAACTCGCGAGCCAAGTTCAGTGATGACAGCAAACTTTGTCCCCCCTCGATTTTCTTTCATTTTTCTCACTTCTCATTGTCCTTGATGCGACGAATGACAATCGAATAATGCTACACTTATCTCACCACCCTGAAGACTGCTTCAGTTCATTGGCACCTTCCAGTAAGTATCAGATGAGTTTGGAACTAATGAGATGGAACATGTCACTTTACTCCTTGGGTCTCATAGCCATGGCGACCAATAACCGGACCAACTGCAGACAGTTCACTTGCAGTAGACTTTGAAAGGGACACTGAAGTGAGTGTGATGTCAACAATAACGCTACACACGCCTGGATGAATTCCATATTCATAGTGATCCTCACAAAAGGGCCAACCACCATACTTTACCGACAAACGTAAGGGCGATGAATGTATCAATCGCAGACGTTTTATTGGCTGTGAATTCTGACTGGAAGGTGGGGAAAGCCTATCACTATGAAGGGTCATTTTTACCAGATATTTCGTAGATTCCGCGGTACACACTTGATGTGTGCAATTTCAAATGGTTCCGGGCATTCAGCCATACAGGTCTAGTTGGTCCTCTCATAATTTGACTTTGTTCTCAATAACATGTGAATCACTCTTGTCACAACTCTAGTTTTCTGCATTAAAACTCAGTTATGGACCTGCCCTCAAAGTCTCGCCAGTGAATCAGTCCGAACAAAGCGACTGGGCTAGGTACCAGAAATCACAGGTAAACGCATGCCATTTATACACCACATGTACTAAGCCATGAGTTCCTTTACCAACGTTGACATAACAGTTGCGAACGATGGTCCATCCTGGTAATCCACTCCGGTTGAACTGGGTAACGCCACCAAATCCACAAATCGGACCAAATTATATCTAATTGTGGTCGTAATGGATGAAACCCATTCAAGAAAGCTGGGGAAAACAAATGAAGAGGACATGTAAACAATGTGGCAAAGAAAACTGATAATTTTGTTCCAGCTGACGAATTTGTACCGAAAACGAGTAACGCAACCGACTGGATTTGTGCAATTTATTTCGGAACTGCAACAAAACTGAGGTAAGGATGTGAAGAAGTACAGTAGCCGGTTCCGAAATCTGTTACCGAAATGAACGGAAGAGTGAACGATGAAATTGTGGGCTGTGGCAACCTGACAAGCAGGCTGTGGCCAAACTCATTTGAATACCGTGAACTGAAAACCATCCGTACTAGAAACACTCGCAGGAAATTGTTCTGGAACTGGTCAAAACAGTCTGAATCAGTCTGTGGACAGCTTAGTATAGACTAAAAACCAGAAAAGAGAAGTCGCCAAGTTCAAACGATCTGCAAGGCCAGAAAAGTGGTGAGAAATGTGGGAGACTAACAAACAGAATGCTTCAAACTATTTCTCGGAAAGCACAGACTGATAGTAAAAAAAGGTGAAACTAAGAGAAAATGCATGACCGCGTCACTGGCTTAGTTAGAGAGGTAAAACAATGCTCATGGATCGAAAGTTTAGCAATTATGTGTTATATCTGACTACTGACCCCGCTCCAGTGCCTAGTGCCGGAGAAAAAGACTCACAGAAGGGAACACAACAGCTTTATTCCGAACAAGCGAGTGCGAGAGCGTGAGTGCGTGCGAGTACAAAAGTACAACGAACTCAAGCTATTTATTGGAGGAATACTGTTTGAACTTGGTCCAACGCTGACGCACACTGTCTGGCTTATGTACGAGGCTGTCACTCGCTACATATTAAGAGGGCGTTGTCTGTCTGATCAGCATCTAGCGGAGCTGAGGGTCTCAGTAGATTTCGGGCATTTAGTGGTTGCTTTCAGGAATCTGACATTCCTGATATTATGTGGCTGTCATTCGGTAAAAGAAGGCGAGTATAGATAGGATATTGATTAGAGTTTTGCATAATCCTAGGTTAGCAAATAAAGATGCATTTTTGGGTTAGTCTTCATAGAGTTATTTAATTTTGCAACAAGAATCCTTGTGTAAATAATGTCTGTGTTGAACGAATGACCAGTGTGGTGTTTATGGGCGCACTCAAGAACTTACTATTGGCTTGTCACAAATGCTTGTTAGAAATAGCGATGATAAATACAAAAAGCCTCCAAATATTTTGCGAAAAATTGAGAACCTCATCCTTGACGCTGTTGAAGACACAGGTTGAAAATTTACTTTTATTTAGCGTTAATTATTTCACGATCGCAGAGGTATATCGTTCAACAACTGGTCCGTAAGACCAGAGCTGCCCTAGAAAAGAGATGGAGAGATCTCAGGATCGAAGAAATATGAGGAAATAAAAGATGCTCAAATTAACCAAGAGGAATATTGCAATTCATGAAGCACAGACCACATGGCTTTATTGCAGGCTGTGAGAGTCTGCGACTACACTATGACGGGATACTTACAGCTTTACGACAGGTTATACACAAAAACTTCAACGCAGTCTCCAGTACAACAAGTAAGAAGGGAACATTAAGGAGCGATAAATTTTCGGAGTCGCACTGGCTCACAATGAGTAGCAAGCAGATACACTACAGGCTCATAGCTGCAATGCGCAGATGATTTTCATACATACCTGATAGCAGAGAGTATAAAGCAAACATCCCACCAGCATATGATATCTGGCTGAACCTCAAAGGCCTCTTCCTTATATCTCCACGCCTGGATCGGATCAGGGCTATCTTTCCCACGTTGCGTCGAGATAAGCAGTAAAAGCTTGGTTTTTTTGAGGAAGTTGACCGCCAGAATGTCTGCAAACTACCGGTCAAAGGTTGACTTTTGGACAAAGTGTCTTCCAAGTTGGCAACTCTAAATGTACAGTTGCGTTTTCAAAATGCTAAACATTTCGGCATTTTGGAAATCGAATCCTCCGAAACCTCAGAAGTAAAAAAATCACATGTATGAGAAGCACGACCACATACTTTGGTAAGCCTTGTCATTTCAGAGGTGGTCTGTTGTAAACCGACGACAGCTGGTGTCGCAAGGTGTGATGATCCGCTCATTTCTTTCCAGACTAGAATGGTTCACATCCGGGAGTCCTCTAACTGAAAGGATCAACTCCTCAAGGCACACCACTACTGGTAGGCTCGTGGAAGACTAATAAAGCTGAGGACCCAGAATGTTAGCTATTGTTTGGTTAGTTCGCTCGTTATCCACCAATGTACGTTTGTGATAGCTAAGTGTAAGTAAAAAAGAAAAGATGGAGATTCTTTGACCATATGTTGAATAAACCTAACTTACTTATTGCCGGTTAGCTATGTAGGTTCCATAGGAAGATAGAAAATCCAGCTTACTCAACTGAATGACCAGCTTACTAATTGACATTCCCAGACTCGACTTCCTGACTAGAATAAAGATTATTGAAGTTAAATCATGCTTTACTGATATAAATTATAGCAGTCAAAACAAAATATAATATAATATCGGGTATCCATATGGATAGTCTTCCTTCCAAAGAAATGCCTTTGATATAAATGGAACGAATGTGTAATTTCCGTGTATAGGAATTCTCCCTGATACCAAAATCCTTGGTTGAGTTCCTGACTTCATTAAACGTTTTGTACCTTGGATGAAGGCCATACGTTCCGCAGTACCTAAACCCTATCAGAACCCACCATCATTAGATGGCTGTTTTCGGAATTTGACTGCAGCATTCCACCCCGTGAAGAAACAACTCGCAGCTCACCACGGTAAATCAACTATCGATAAAGCGATAACATGGAACCTTCCCAATAAATAATAGTTCTGAGAAGTTTTTAGGCTTGTAAAATTCACGTTCACATCAGTCTCCTTGGGAAAGGCGTCCACCTATCACGAAGCAATCACTCTGGCGAGTTCATTTGCCTTTGACGTGGACTCACTAGCGGAATTGCACAGGACAGAAGGGCGACAAATCAAACGAGTGATGTGAACGGGAAGTGGTGGCTCATTAAAAGTCTCATCATGACGGTTTCAAGGCAACCTTTTGTTCGGATTGTTTTACTACCTAGAAATACGTGTATAAGTTGCAATATTTTAACATCTAGAAACATGAAAGTTCAGCACACAAATGCCCTTTGTGCACTCGACAGGTTTGCAACGGCAGTTAACACGCGTATCTATAAGGATTTTCACAGTGATTCACATCTAATTGTGGGAAATTTAAATGTGTATTTTCAATGCGATAAAAATTTAATTCAATTCTTGAGAGACGAGAGCTACACGAAAAACAGATAGTTAAATAGAACTATTTTGTAACTCAATCTTACTTTTACCCGAATACGCAGTGCCTGTATATGGTTTTGAATATGACATGATAGAGATTGGGCGCGTTCCTACCGGGGAATTCGTTCTTCTTTACGAGTTGCAGTCTCTTGAAGGAAACCGCGCTGCCACATTATCACTTCTCCATGTTGTGCATTTTATTCCCCCAAAAGTTTCCCGCTGACTGGAGAGCCAGAGAAAAAGTTGAATTCTGTGTAGTTGCTTTCACCTTGTTAAGCTTCACTTGTCTCAGAAAAGCCGCTAATTCAGCAGCTTCATTTAGGTACCTTAGTTTTTGTAGTTTCAGATTGGTTGCCGCCAAACATATTTCCGGGTTATATACAACAATTCTGGAACTAAAAATCAGACTTGATAGTTCCTTTTGAATAACTCGTGTATGTTGTTAAATTGTGCATCAAACCTACCTACTTCCGTTGGACGTATGCAGATAGGTTATTGGAAGTCAACGCTTTACCCGTCCTTAAGTTCATCGAAGGAAATCGTGGTGTACAGCTTTCAACTTTTCATCTGACTATTCATAGCTTGAAAGTTTTTCTATACGGGGCATAGCAGATGTCGGCATGAATACAGGATGTTGAAAGACCTTTCCAAACAATAGGCCCATGTAACTTGTAATGTGATAGATTAGATGGAAAGTACAATCAATCATGCCGATAACCGGATAATGAAAAACGGACGAATTATTTCAGAAAAGGTAAAAACAAATAAAATGAAAAACGTCAGACTGGAAGACCAGACGAAAGGGTTTTATCTCAATGTCGGAGCAGGTAAATGTTTGATATATTCGTAGTCTTAGTTGGATTATCTGAACATCAAGTTCATCAATTACAACCTCAAGTCCCCAAAAGAATCGGGACAACTAAGGATGTCCTGCAATTTTTTATAGGAAAACGATGGGGGACAATGACTTTGTGTTTTTCTGACGTAAGCTGATAAGCATCATTCAAGTGGTGGAATGTTGATAGTGTAGTGCCCCTAGCCAGGAGCAACCGCTCATTAAAAAACGATAGGTGGTCGGTCTGTTGATTCTATTGATCTCAAAGATCTAAGTGAAATAAAAGCACCCTCTTTTAGGACATGCACTTAATTTTCACACTCTATCCAACTAATCTTCCATGGGCTTGTGGCTTATATACACATCTTTTGACTGCACTCTTCGATTACTAGAAATACGATGCTTGCATTCTCTCTAATGGGAGCAAAAATCGTCTCAGATGCAGAAATCATGAGCTCATCTCGGCTCGAATATTACTGGACAATTTAAAGCACCAACTGTTTTGTAACAAGGAAAGCTTCAAGTTAGGGTAGCATCATAACTTATTACTGTGTTATTATGGCAATAAATGCCAAAAAACGCTTATTAACAACGATGAGACGGGGTAAGAAAACTAGGTGTTCTCTGCGAGAATAAACCAGAATAACGGTTCTCCTGAAGCAGCGAAATTTATACCAAATCACAATCTCACCACTTGAGAGCTAAGATGTCTGTCGAATCCAAACACCACACAAACTACACATACTTAGTGCCCAGTGCAGAATTTCCGGACGAATAAATTAGCCAGACTGGAACAGACTGAACAGAAACATCGTTAGTTTTAAAAATCCACTTACAGGCGGCGCATAGCTCGTTACTTAATTTTGTTGCATCTTTTCAATGTCCATTTATCTGAACTAGATGCTTGGTTTTAGACAAAACTATCCTGGTGATTATTTTTAACACTAGGGAAGTCATAAAGGAAAAAAGATTGGGTTGCTCGTCCTGGGACTTTAAACTAGAAGTTGGTAGGGAGACGCCTGCGTGCTGAATGGATACAGTGTCGCATCTGGTCCTTGCAAATGAGGGAAGGGGCGCCTTTAAGTGTGGAGTTGCTGGCAAATAAACAAAGCAATTACAAGCTATCAAACACGGAAATAAAGACCTCAGTTGCCTACAGTGTTATTATTATTATTATTATTTCTTCACGTTCCTTGAAAATTTGACATTAATGAACCAACGCCTTAAAAATGTCCAATAACTTACTGATCAAACTCCAGACATATGCAGCAAACGCGCTTCAAACCACCTGACCAGATGCTACTTCCTCGTTTCATCAGTGATGTGTGGTGTTACCCAAGAAATGTTTGTGTTCGTTAGCTCAAGCATTCTTACGTCATGGACCTTTTTTATGTACGTTTTCGTGTGAACGATTTGTGAGAATTACAGTGCTAGAATACTTTGCTGAAGAAGTGGAATATATGAGTCCAAGTTTAATTTTGGGAGCCAGATAACTTTGAGTATAACAAATGTGCCAGTGGAGACCCACCGCAACTCAGGTTTAACTGCGCTTAGCCTCAGCAAAAGTCGCGCGGCTCCCTGAATAACTCCCAGTTATTTCATTGATCTTGACAAGCAGTTTACTTTTATATTAGTCTTTATTGTGATGCACAAGCGAAAAAGACAGGTTGGTATGCATATGGCACTAAAATGACTACTGACTGTTTACCACACGCCTGTCGGAAAAAGCAACAATTTTATGGCGCGACTGCCTGGCCCTAAGAATCTGTCGTAAACATGTAAAGTTTGGCATATAAACCACGCTCTTAAATAGGACTTTTGCATACGCATGCTGACAATCCCGTAAACATCGAATGTGAGTCTATGTAATGTAAACTGTCTTCGTGATTTCAAAGGCTAGAGCTTGTTCACTACTTTTGTGAAGTCAGTGTTAGGTACAAACCATTAAACTCTGTGCTATAATATGTGGGAGAGTCTTGGTTAATGACCCACTAGTAACAGTCTTCAGAGCAGACTGTCACATTTCTATCGGGAAGTCGTTTTATGATTGCCTGTCCGGGTGAATTTGCGGTCAGTTTTACTTAGGCGTACAAACCTACAGTCCTTAGCGGTAGATCATAAGATTTTGTACTGGGACATTTTATCCTTCTGTAGGTGCTACAGATTCTGAGGCAAAAAGTGACAACCTCCCAAACCAAACTTGAAAAACAGAAGTTTTGGTAATCGTCCAAAAATAAATCAGTACAAACATTCTCGCCCTTGTTTCCACCGTCTTGTTATCATCTTACTGTTTGAAATTGTAAGTCTAAATGACCCGCTGCTCCATGCTTCGCACCGAGCCTCGAAAATGGCTAGAGTCCAACTACATATGGGAGTGCACTTCACCACTTCACAAGCTGAAGTTGAGTGGATCATGGAAAACTGTCCACAATCCCTTTTTGTCCCATTACAATTTTGGGCAGAGAAATGTGCGTACGCTACCTAGGAATGCGTTGGAGTAGGATAAATAATATACTATCAACTACCAGAATGCCTCTCACGTTAAACGTTAAGTTTCGTCAATGAAAGTAAACTTCTCGGCCTTTCAATCACATATGAAATACTCGACAGAGAATTCTCCAGCCACACTTACCTCATACATATGTTCAAATCAGCACCACACCGATGGGGCCAAAAAGTAGGCTTTGAAAACCATCACTGGGATAGAGAACCCTCTCCGTGGTGTACCGTTTGGTTGGCTAAACTGAAGTTTTTTTAATTGCAGTCTAGGAAACGCATGTAAGTGAAATCAAATTGCTTGATTAGAAGACAAATGTTCCTCCCTAATGATGCCAGCAATTTATGCAGTAAAACTGCGGCAATGAACCATCCAGTGATTATATAATCCTTTTAGACTGATGGTATATTTGTCAGCAGGCGGTTTATGTAGACGAGCACATTACATTTGAATGGGTTACAATTGTAACGATTTACGTTTCTTGATGTCAATTTCAAGGTTACATTCTTCTCTCCATTCACCCAGCATCCAACCGTCACTGAGATCTCACTAACTTATTAGAACTCATCTTAGACTCCCCTGTGTCTTTTTTTAATGCATTGCTTTACTCATTCTCGGATGAAATTGCTCACAACATAAGTTAATAGTTATTGGTACGAAAGTGAACAGGTGGCACGGACCACTGAAATAAATATGTAGAAGAAACCACTTTATGAAAATGCTGCTTATCAGCTCCTGTTTTTTTACCAGGTTTCAGTATGGATGATCTAAAAAATATAAAATCATTCAGATGTAACACCCTTATGGTGCTTTGCTGCCATGCCACCTAAAGGAAGCACGAGGGCTGGGATACTGTCAGGTTGCCCAAGCCTAGACAGCGAAAGTCGAGAGGCAGCGGTCGGGTTCGAACCACAGACCTTCCGGTCAGTAGATTTGCGCTCTAACCACTTGGGCAATATTCACAAAGTAAAGCACATGCGGAATAACGACATTTATCAAGGTGCAAGCCGAACCTAACAAGGTGTTCCAGTATGAGTACAGGGTGGCTCATTTTATAGTGACAACTGCGTCCCTTACGTAACCATTTCAAACCAAAGTTTCCACTTTGACCAACACAGTTTAATGTTCAGAAGCACACACCACAATCACTCACCTCCCACAGAATTGTCAAGGATGATGTCTAATGCAACCGAAATTATAACCAAAATATTTTCTTAAATTCCCGCCTAATCCACTTATTCCTGAAGGATAACAATGCAGCTGTCTTCTATAATGAATTGTTATATGGACCCTGTAACAAAAGCACATGACCTCCTTGGTGTTTAAGCAAATCATCCCCACTTTCTCAGATCTAGACACAAAAAATTAGCAGGTTAGTGGGCAACACAGAGTGACATGTTTATATGAAATTCCTGAGTCCACAAATCACCGAGAGGCACACAATAGGAACAAACGCGAAGAGCGGCCCCAAAAGCGTACATGACTACTATTATTTCAACCTGAAATCATCCAGTAAAAAGGCCAAACAACAGAATATTCGGTTCGAAACTAGATTTGCTGCAATGTTCAAGTTTACATCTTTTGAAAACCTGTTACGTTCATTTTTTTGATACTATTTGCAGTAAGTACCAAGAATGACTGTATGACTGCTAAGCGCTGGAACCTTTCAGACCATTACATGTCAAGCTTGGGTAGGTCGAGCTAAAAGCAAGTCCACTGTCCCTCCAACTTCGGTAAACGTATCATCCAGAGCCTGCATCAGCCACAGCTGGTTTGCAGAAACCACCAGTTAGTCTGGAGTGCGAAGAACATGACAGCGTCGTGAAGTTTCTACCAGGAATACTCACACAAACGTCATAAATACATCACATCTGATGTCCCTAATAGTATGCTTGTGTTCCCTAGTCTTTGGGTGAAGTTGGATGCGCTCCACAATGCCTATTCCATTCTAGTGATTGTGGTGGCCCGTCATATGCCAAAAAAAGATTACCTTGTTTCCCTTCTGTTGTGAGCCACCCACAAACGTCAAACTTGCTTCAGTTTTCAGTAGTCATTAGCCAATAACTTCTTCATATGTTGCAGTTAAAATTACAAGAGTTACGCCTGAGCAACAAAAAGGCCTTACTGTTTTGTCACGAGATGCGAAAAAATGAAGAATACTCAGACTGTAATGTTTATATGATCTGCCAGTTATTGTCGCACTCATAGTCCTTAAAACTGGTGCAAAACCGGTAACTGGTTGCCTCAAACTAAGACAAAGTTTTGTTGAATGTTACAAAGCGAAATTTAAAGTGGTTCAGTGCTCTTGAGACAAATTCATTCGGGTAAAATCAACTCAGGAACAGTCTGGCGGGAGGGTTCAGACACACCAAACACGTAGAACACACACGAGCTAGGAACGCTCAAAATCTATTACACGCAGCTTATGTAAACAAACAGTTAGCTCTTGACTCGTCACTATTCAGTCGAAAGCGTTTATTTAGATTAAACAATAGACGCGAGCCACTTATCAATTGCACTTCAAAAGTAAGCAAATGAACCTTTAACAGTCATCAATGTAATTACTTAAACTTCATCATTTCATCGTAACACCGGTCGGGTAAGTAGATCGGGTGCAGTTTTGAGTAATGAAAGGTTATGGGCGATTCCGTTGCGGATGCACCACTGAATCTACACTACCGGACATTGCGCAAGCCCCATACGCAGTAGAGATAAAAGACAAGCGGTAGAAATCTGAAATCCTGCTAGAGTCCGATACACATTTATACATGTTTTTTCAGAAAATGATAGATTTTGTCTAATCCAGACACGGAGCTAGGCAAGTTGGATGCAAACATCTTGTAAGGTTTCCAAGTTCAGCGAACAGAAAAACAACCATCTACACAGCTTGAGCTCTCAACAGTTCACCAAGTGGTCGTTAGTTTGTTCGCTGAGCTGGGCACTTTGATTGCAAACGTTTCATCACCAATCGAGGTGACATCATCAGTGCGTTGGTAGGGAGCGTGATGGAGCGTAGCGATGGGTTAGTGGTTGTGGTTATGGTTGTGAAACATGATATTTATCCAAAGCTCACGATGCAAGGTCATCCGTAGCTCTGGTGCTCTGACATTTAGGCTTATTTCACCTGCATCGTGCCACGCATCGATCGCATCTTCTTTGTGTTGCCTATATCTGATGCATCTGATAACCAGAATTATCACTTGAAATCCGGCTGTGTAGCGCGATTCCTTTGTGCTCGCTCATCGATAAAAGGTTCAGTCTCCTGACGAACATGCTGTGTAACCAGCTGTGTTGAAATATTCAGACAGTTATCTGAATTATGGAGTTTTTTAATTATAAAGTCAAAAAACAACGTAGTGGAATAGGTTCTTTTAGTCCGACGTTTCGGTTGCCTTTTTAACACTCTTCGAGCTGATTTCGGCCCGGAAATCCTAAAGTTATCTGAATTATTTAATTTGTTACCTATCGATTTTGGTAATTACCCAGCCACGGGATTGTGATTCAACCGCGTGTTTCGGACAAACGTGTACGTGTATGTACGAGTGTGAAGCTCGGCAAAGCGACTGTTTTTATTCATCAACCAAGTTCGTAAGTGGTTCGACAATACAATTAATTCGTGATAGCTGAACATGTGTATTGAGAGGCCTAGCAGGAATAAGAAGGTCAAGTTACTTTTTTGAGAGTCTCGATTTCATCTTGTTTACTCGGTACCCGGAGACTTCCGGTAGTGTTTTCGCAAGCCCTAGTTGTTCCCTCTCTGAACAGGAAGGTACTTCATCTTCTTTGGGATTTCGGATTGTCGGAAGATGTGTTGATTATCTTTCGTAAGAGCCTACTTTCGGCTACATGATCAGTACGTTGCGGACATTATAAGTTATCTGGTGGAAGAATCCAGCTGGATTTAGGTCTAGAGTCAACTGGACAAGTTAGAAGTTAATTTTCTAACAGTAAGTCCAGTTGGCTTTTAAATGCTAGCGAAGGATAGTGGACTGGAACCATAGATGGACAGAACACATGTGAAAGCTGGTAACGTGCGCCTGATAAACCGTGCTGCGTGCGTTGCCTAACTCACAAAGTGTCAGGTCCGTCGGTATTTCGCAATGCTTTGCATATCTCAAGAAGCCTTAGTCAAGCAAACAACTTTGTACACAGGATGGCGAATAATAGACTTCGTGCACTTCAGTACGCTGTCAGACAGCTTGAGCTACGCGCTTTCGTACGTTCACCCAAATCTGGCTGGCGGATTGTGCCTTTCGAAAATACACAACGACATCAGTATATCAACCGGAAAGGCGAAACTTAGGTCTCAGACACCCCGTTGTCACTTGCAACCGCATTAGCCGACCAAGACGAGTGGACCAAATTTAATAAATCCACCCCACGTCTTATTTTCACCAAAACAGGCCAGCCACACAGCTGGCTATCAGATGGCGATGATCTCCTGATACCAAACTAACAACGGACAAGTGTGAACATCACTGACAGATAGACGATCCGGTCTAGTTGTTTTCCTCTGTCTTCGTATTCAGCTGTTGCTTACTCCGACCAAGGGACACCAAAATGTCTCGAGGTTTCATGTTATTCTTAGCGCCATAGCACATACGCTTCTCCCAATTTACTATGTATGTATTTTGTGCATTTTGTGTTCGAAAGGAGTGATGCAATTCAGCTGTAGTTTTGTTGCCAGAGCACCAAGTGCCAAAACATCAGAACTGGAAGCATTCAGTTCTTCACCACACATGAAGCATTTCATGGAGCAGCGAAAAGTCTAATGAGGTTAGGATTTAAAGGCTGTTGTTCTGTTCTCTTTGCAACATTATCACAACCGTTTTGTCACCGAATAAGGTACATAGTGCACGAACTCTTCGTCGAGATTTAACCAAGTGTAGGTATGAACATTAATCCACAGTTTCCCCCACACTAAAATCATAAATGATGGAAATTCAATGCAGAAAATATAATAATTGCACCATCTGAAAATCTGAGACGAGCGAAGGAATTCCTATAAGCTAAAAGCTCAATAAAATGATTTATTGTGTTCTACACAATATTCGCATCGCTACGACCGAATGATCGCCAACTCAACTGGACAACTCGGATACAACGGTCTCTCAGACGATTGGACCAGATGACAATCATGTGAGCCACGGAAGGTATGAAGTAAATGTCACCGAATTCAACTAGTAGAGGTCAAAACCTGGAGGTTGAACTACCACAGAAGAGGCCAATGACTAGCCAATGGGACTGATCGTACAAAAGATGACCCCGGTTCAACAAGGCGTACATAAACACAGGCTTATCATTTCTCAGTGCCCATACACAGATGCACATTTGAAGTACCACCCGAGGGTAATCTTTTGAAACCACACTGCCTAGCTTAACGGACGGAAAGGCTGCTATACAATCGAGCCGCTGTAGAACGAGCAGGGGATACGGATCCTGAAACAGGTCACAACCTGACACGGTGAGCTAACTTTCCGAATCCAGTTTGGAGCCTGTCGATCAATCAGCTCAATATTTCATGTCGTACAATTTAAGTACAACGCAAGCCAAGGCTATCTAGTCAGCGGGCTTCGTTTGTTTTAGTCAGGAATGCAGTTAAACAATCGGGGAGATACAAATAAAGATGTCCGCTTCGCCTAAGCCACTAACGCACCAATCAGTTCCCGATCGCCTCAAAATCTTGGTCGATTTCAGCGGTTGCGACGAAATGAAACGAACATCTCACCCAGCCCATAAATTGAGTGACCTATTCGGTCAGCACTCAAGACTTCTTTTAAATTTCATTTGTGTCTATGTACCTTTTGCACTTGGTATTGATTAATCACTATTTGGTTAATTAGCCTTTCAAAGGTAAAATCATTCACCCGCCTAAATTGCTTCATCGATGAAGTTATCCAATTTTTCTCCTACTCTACACCGATCTCCAACACTATGGTTTTTTTAATTATTTTTTTAAATTAACAACGATGCCTACTATCACTATGATTAGGGAAACATGAACAACGAATAAATGTTCTCTCTTCCTTATCTGATAATCCCATCTGTGAAGATAATTGAAGGAACACGTTTACACACGAGCTAAACAGCTCAGTGAGATGTTTGAAAAAGTTACTTTTGCCCAAAATTTAAGAGAATTATAAATTTGAAAGTGGATTCGATGCACAGAAAGGAATCCAGTTACATTGTTCTCTGGAAAACGAGAAATAGAAATACGTTCAGATAGAATTGGACATTACTTGTCGTATTTATTTCAGAATACGATACTGTGGGATGTAATCCCCACTGATCCTTGAAGATGCTCAAAGTGTTAGGTACTTGTGTTTGAGTACTCTCAACTGAGTGTTCCTTATCGTCTTGTGTTAGTTATCTCCTTATTTCTGTTTAAACCCCCCTTTCGTCTTCATTATTCGTTTCTGTTTTCTTCACCTCTTCCTGGATGAGTTCAGCGTAACCGTCATGTTTTCTCACCTAAGCGAATATGAAAGGTACTCAGTAAACGGTGTAATAAAGAAGCTTACATGGAACGCAGTAGGCTTCTGAACAAGGTCTTCATTCCCTTCCAGGCCTTTCCGAAATTCAGTTGAGAGAATTGTGACCAAATAGTTTCCTGCAATTAGAGAAGTACACTCATGTGCAAATTACATTGATGTTTGCGACAGTCTCGACTAAATCGGTCTATCCTGATTGTCGTGTGAAAAGACAGCACAGTGTCACAGTGTTCACCAATGAACCTTCACGGCCGTACAGCTATAATGTATTCAAAGCGTTACTTAAACAAAAGAATAAAAGTGGACGGTGAAGTGAATTAGACCTAGCTTACCACAATTATTCCCACTACCTACATCTCAGACACTCATTCATATAATACGGATAGAATTTAAAACATTGTGATCCCCTAACAATTTTTGTACAAGTCGGTGAGAACGTGCTTGCAGAATGAATTCATTTCTTACAGTCTCTTCCACCGCAAAACGTGTATTGCAGTTCAGCCTGTCACATTTATACATTTCTAAGACAACATGACGGATAAATAAAACCAAGATAGTCACAGATTTGTCCTTAGGTATGCCCTCAGAAAAACCTGGGGTTAACTCTGGGGCTGTCTTTGTTCTGTTGTTTGGTTACGCTATTTCACATTCGAATTAATGTTGTAACGTGCCCAATTCAGAGTGGCGTAAGCAGAGAGGTGGCCTTCTGCCTGACCTGGCAGAAGGGTATGAAAGAAATCACGAAACGCTTGGGTGCTGCCGGTGCTACTCGCCTTCCAGGATGGGGACCGCGTGATCCCCACTGCGCCTGGTTGGAGACGTTGCAAGATATGGCTGCCAACCGATGTCAGTGGCGATCTTGTTGTCAGTTTCTATCCAGATTGCCTGAATGAGTGTTTGGAAGTGTAGGCACCTCGGAATGATTGTAGTAAGGCAGCAGTAGGTCCCCTCCCCGTCCATCTTTATTCTTTTCTTCACAATAAGGCTTTCAAATAAACCATGGTTGTACGGCAGCGAAGCATCCGTGTTGAACACTGATGTCATGCTGTCGATGATGATGATGATGTAACGTGAATTGCATTACGTGACTTGCGCCTTTTTACAACATTTGCGATTAGAGAGATTGTACGAAATGAATCCATCCCAAAACTTTGTTTTTCTGACTGGACAGAGAATGACAACAGGAACGAGATTCGTATCGATTAACAGCCACAGGTTGCTGTGTCCCAAACCACGAACAGGTGGGATTACGCGGACCCTATCCTGCAAGACAAGTCAAACCGACAGCATCTGACCTGTTCGTAGTTGCTTTTACACTCCTCTTTGAAGTAAAAGTTCGACCGCCTCTCTTCTTCCGTCCCTTCAAACTGGGCACGAAGAGCAGCACCATTTCCGACAAGCGATGATCTGGTACTGCTCGATACGCGACCAAACCACTGTAGATTTTGGTGCTAAACACATCATTCGACTAAAGTTCCTGTTACACAAACAAGCATTTGTTTTTTAATTGCTCATGGCAAGCCCGTCGGCATTAGACCCCACGAGGTGTCGTCCCAGGACTGAGCCTACTGGTCATGATATTGTTCGGCTGAATGTGCTGCAAAAGAGTTACTGCGTGTCCCAGTTGGCTTGAAATTCGAAATAGCCCAGTCGGTTTGTTTGACAGAAGACCACTCGTTTATGTCGGCTTAATTTGCAAATGAGCGTATCTTACGACTGCTTTAATTTTTTTTTGTAATAGTAGAGCTTTAGTTTGATCGGAACTTGATAACACTTCTACCTGATCCGACCCAAGAAGCCCCCAGCGAGTTACTGAACAGTTTTATGCATTTTGCTAATAGTGTGCTGTCAAGTTCCTATAACATTTTTTTTCAAACTTTCCGCGTTCTCCACGAGGATGATTCCGCAAATGCTTTTGCATTCTTAGATTGTGGAAATTTCCTGTTATAAAGACAACGGATTAAAAAAACTGGGGAATCTCCGCATGATTCATTTTAGACCTGTGTGAGAGTCCATCAAGTGTTTGGTTTCCTGATAAACTCTTAGGAGAACAGCATGAATGGCGAATTTTTATGGGTTGCAAATCCCTCTTGCAGGCCACACAGATAGCTCGAGTACTAAATCATATTCTCCTGACACCCTGAGTGCCCAAAATGGATGGGTATCAGACGGCTAAGGACGGAAACAAATGGCCTAACCGAACGCAATAACGAACGATCAAGGAATGGCTGGCGGCCAAAGGAGGTGACTGGGAAGTGAACCTGCGGATGGTATCGCTAGCACATCGTGCCTCTATACAGCCAACAGATGTACGGTCGACATCCACGCATTCCAGGTGATCAGAAAATTGGCTTCTGGCCGGCAACATGCGTGTCGCCGGAGGAGCTAGGAGAAGAAAGGAGGAAAGCTCGGAAAACTCCCCTGCGAAGAGCGTTCCTCCTCACATTTGGTACTGAACAAACCGACCCGAAGTTCTTGATGACCCTAACAAAAAGTGGACACTTGTAGTGTGATAGTGAAGACTCTCGAAAACCGCGTAGACGGTATGCTAAAACCAGCACAAGGTAAGTGCCAGCTGCGCGCAGCACGCATTGAGGGCTTATGTCGGATTTTGTGGTAGGTGACACACGTCACCGGTGGAAATAATTTTTACGAGACGATGAAAGTAACAAAATTTTGTCGGATTAGGACTTTGCGTTTTGGTTATGGCAGCGCACGTCCGCTGAACAAAAATACAAGCGTCCTTCTACCACTGGGATGTGCCTGTTCGGATGACGCGGTATAGGTTACAAGGTTTTTGTAATTGGATCAGGATCATGGATCACGTCCTCTCTGGAGGCGCACACTGTTTGCTGATGTTTGTAATGCGGACAGTGCACTGCACCAGATATCGGTTGATTCTAATTCTGACACTTGAGGATACAGATATTATACTAATTTTCAAGACGCGTCCCCTGAAATTACTTCAGTCCAATCTCTGGTTGCAGGATTGCGTGGTCCGATCGTTCTTGTCTGTCTGTTTTCGCTTCCCTTGAGGAACGGAAATCCGCTGCCGTTGAGACCTGTCAAATATCACATCAGGATTTCAAACAGCCGGATGTACCGTGTGGCCACTGTTCGAGTATGACATGAATAGTTTGAAGCGTGTTTAAAGCGTGTTTTTCGAACAAAAAATGGAATGAAGTTGAAAAATTTACCCCAACTGTCCTATTATTGAAAATAAAAACTGTGTATTGAGCTTCCGATACGGAAGTTTGAGTCACGCGTAGGTTTGATGATCCTGAATATCAAAAAAATTGCTTTCGAAAGTCTACGGTGCTATCTACACAAAAGTGAACAAAATCATACAGCAAACCTCATTTAGCGTCAACGAGTTTGCAAGTCTCTCACAGATCGGTACAGTGCAGTGTCAAGGTCCGCACACCAAACATCAACGAGCAGATTGTTGACTCAGTAGTGTGGGTTGCGGTCTTCGCACCGGAGACCAGTCTCGTGATTCGGATTCATGGCGCGGTACACGGAAATCATGACAGAACAAATCAGGGCAGGTTCATCGAACGAGGCACGAACAACCATGAGTAAGCAGATCAGCCGAAAGCATTCACACACACACACATGTTAATATGCCACTGTCGGACGACACGGTGGGTATAGATAAGCAAAAACAAGTAAGAATCAAAAGTACATGGGTGGAGTAATCAGATCAATGGGAAAATTCTCATGAGTTCAAGTTAAATCCAGTACCGTACTTTCAAGCTTCAAAAGCTAGACGGTGCGGTACGGGTATTTCGGTCACTGGCAACTGTAAGCAAGTCGTATCCGTATCCGTTGTCTACATCTCCTTTCAGGTTGTCGTAAAATTTACCCTAACTGTGCCGTTCGAAATCTGTGGTAGAGATATTTACGAGAGTACCAAGGCGACTGACAATAAAAGCCTCTGAAAAGTGCCACTACAATTTCCCTATATATTCCCCATATTCATTCGCCAATCTATTCAAATGCTAACAAAAAATATAAAGCCAGTCTTCTAATACAACATGTTTACCAGGAGAAACCACTTTCTTAGATAGAAGGATTCGAGGATGAACGCGTGCAGTTACATCAATTTCTGAACAGCAAACTATACTGATGTTGCATTTGCATTTATGGCGTAAGTCTACTCCATAATCTAATCTAGAGTTCATAATCTAAAATTGATTCTTCCTCCTCCAGGACACTGAGAGGGAACAGGATTCGTCGCCAACCGGGGACAGTTTGGCTAATAGGATTTGTCCGCAGTTCCCTCAGTGACAGAAAGTACGAACAAAACTATACGTAAATCAACTCAGTTGGCAAACCATCCACATGGCTCAAGCTCGCAGAATTTCGTAAGTTCAAGCGTGGCAGATCCAATGAGTTCAGTGTGCGTTCGCAGATATCGCAGATATCCGGAGTCCGCGTTCCAGCACTCTAGTGACCAGCACTAATACGAGCGAAAGTTAAGGCCACTGGTTCCCCGATCCAGTTAACCATCCTGAATACGCTCGGGAAAGTTTCAGCACCGGGAGCTATGAAAACAAACACAAAATTCAGCTGGATGATATATATACCATTTATAATAACTGTTATTCCAGACACTTCGAAGGTGACCACTGCAATGAGGTCTCACTCCTTAGACTGTCCCGAGTCAGTCACGAGTTAACGCAAAATTCCTTCCTCTGAAGTAGATTAAAATGACAGAAAAGTAAATGCCTACTTTGGTGTTGTATGAATGAGGGTGTGGTACCCTATCAGATAACAAAAAAAAGAATGTCTAACACGGACCAAACGAAAAATAATAATTGACCAATAAACCAAAACCTTAGTATCGCAACTTGCCGGAGCTAGTGGAATCCGCGTATCAACAAGCAAACCTTGTTTATTCTTAGGTGAGGAACCCGTCCAACAAACTGTAATTTCGCAAGTTGTTTTTATTTTAGAGAAACGGTGGGAATGACAGTATTATAAAGACTGATACCACAGAGAGTAACCCACTGAATAAACTGCTAGTTGATTGTTTTCCAAAGAAACATATAATTTTCAATCTGACAACCGCTTCTATTTATTTTTTAAATGTCAACTGCTCTTACTTGAATCTGCTTGTGCCCACAAAAAGAGCTTAGCGAAGGTCTGCCCTGGATTTTACTGCACCAGTTGTGTAGTAGATTATCTAGAATTTTCCAACTGCCTTCATAGTATCCGTATCGATGCAAAGACATCGTTCCAACTGGCTTTTGTGCCGTACACTAATTTGAATAGTATTACAAATCAGTAATTGTATTAAGTCTCCTGGGTAATACTCACAAAAAAATTCATTCCTCCAGTTTCAGCTGTAAATTTCCAAGGTCACTTTAGAACATTTCTTCGGACGATAATTGGTCTACTTAAACTATTGAAATCCAAGCACTTAGGCGAAGTCTGTTAAGGTCGTCTTCGTTGACCTCAATTTAAGACCAGTCGATTGAAAACAAAACTATTCATTTGCTCGTTCCAAGTCCTCTGGGAAACTGCCCCAATAAGTAGCAAACAAACTGACTTCCTCTTCGCTTTTACTCTCAAGGGGCACTTGATGCGCGCTAGTTTATACATTGCCCCTCAATGACTTGCCTAACGCGCACGTCGATTGGTGAGCAGCCCAAACAAATGAAGGAAAAACGCCTCTCCTCCAGAAACTGACTGAATTTGGACAATACCTAGCAAATCCTTGTTATCCGTACCAGTTAAACCGGAACAACCAATCGAAAGGCTAAAGGAAGTACTGGAAATTCAGCCTCAATGCATATAGTAAATAGTATGGGAACAGAGATTAAAGTACATTGAAAACTTCACACTTTTTTGGAAAACAAAACAACTTTGGCGAACAAATTGTAGATGTATTTCTGGGCAGGAATACTTTTTTGATACAAGAAATCCATCACTCCAAGTAACCGGTTCAACAAGCTGATCGAATTTTCAGGTAGAAACGCCTAATCCCACTGACAGGCTAAAATCAACGTCAGATGTGAATGTGAGCAAGCTCTAAGGTTGTTTCTTCCAGTTCTCTTTGGGTGTAGCTGACAACTTCTGTTGGTCTGTTTGAGTACGCTAGAACTACGAGAATCGGGTTGAGCGAAATGATCACATTATTTTCTGTCTGGTTCTCCCTTATATCTAATCCACTTCTTCCAATAATAATCGACAATCGTACACAGTTCCGCATTAAATAACTTACCCTACACCACCCTCTATTCGCTTGCCAGTTTTAATCTGTTCACACTGGAAAGGCTGGCGAATTCGGCCGCCTCAAACATCAGTTGTTCTGCTGTGAATGGTATTCTCGGGTAAAACCCTATTTATTTTCAATGTCCTGTATCTAGCGTATTTTCCGATGTGTCTTTGACCAGTACCTGATGTTACTCTTCATTTTTTTGGTGGTTTGATTATTTATTTGATGTGCTTTACAGTTCTAGTGAGTAGGTCCCTAGCGATTTGTTCAAATTGTTTTCAATTGTGCTTCTGAAGTGATAAACCCTTTTGGAAATTCCACCCTTTGGTGTGTATGTAAACGACTTATTACCATAAAGAAGAGGCAAATGCCCTCAGGCCTCGAATGGCGTAGTCAGAATTTGTCACCATATTAGACCATTTGGTTAACACATGGCAAAATGATGCACGAGAACCATCATCTTATTTTCCAGAAGATGCAAAAGTTGAAATAGCTCTTACTTGCAACATCTTTGCTAACAATTGCGTTAAGGTCCTAAGTAAACCCTTTTTCCTCACTATAGGCCAAATTCTCTTTGTTTATGCCGTGTTTTCACGTAAGCTTGCGCGAAATCGCTCAAACTTGCATCGTTTAATAGTTTCTTTGTGATCCCAACGAACACGGATGTTGTTAATGGTCATTGATTTTAATCCTCAATCCTGATCTGGTCTTTTTATATGCTACTCTATGATATTTGACCGAATTTCGGTATATATTGTAAGACACACAGTTGCGCCATGTGTGCGTAAGAACTTTTCCCGCAGGCGCGATACTTTCAAAATTATCCAGTTGGCTCTCCTCGTGTGCAGCTGATATTATCCGACTTGCTCCTGAAAGAATACTCAGGGCGTTGAACAGCGTCTAATGCATCAGAGCCCAAAATCAATTAGGCGTGGAGGTTACATTTCTCACAGTATGAGAATTAGTTAACTGTTTAAGATAGGTGATTGAGCGCGCGAATCAACAATGTAAGGAAAATACAAAATTGACTAACATGCATAAGCTTATAAGGATTTAAATGTTCCTACGAGGGCGCGAATTATAGTAATATTTCGAAAGGTAGTACTAAGATAAAATGAACATAAAACTAGGGGCAACATGTACTAGTTTTGGTATCCCGTGGGAGGTGAAATTATGCTGTTTTGAATCCCCAGTGGTTTAAAAATAACACCTTTTCGGTCCATCGCTATAGCGTTACTCGAGGGAAACACAATGGCTGGGATATTACCCAAGCTTAAACAGGAGCGATAAAAGGACAGAGTTGAGTTTGGTCTCAGGATGACAACCTACGTAGTGAGTGTAGAACTTAGGTTTTTTGTGTCATCTGGAAGATGAATTTCGCCTACTCATAGAGGTACATGTACAGTAGCCCTACGGAAATGAGGACTACTTGATGGGGACTGCCTAAATGGTGTTACCTAGGTTGAGGAAAAAACCATCTGTCGATTGTACGAGCGAAAATTCATGTGAGTACCTCAGGTTATGTTAATACGACGTCGGTACAGTGAAGCGAATTCGCCATTATTTTTGCTCTATTTAGTACCATAACAACTACCTTCATATGTAGGTTAGCTTTATTGTCCGCAAAAAAATCGCCGCGATAAAATTTACGAAAACTTAGTCAGAAAGCCAACACGTTACATATTCTAAGTGGAATTGCACCAGATACTATAGTTCGGTTCCCAACATGTGCGCATTCTGAGTGTAATTATTTTCACTCGGTTCTTGGCGGGGTTCTTGGGGGGTAACCACAGTGTCAAGGTTGTCTAGGGCTAGGTTAAATGTTTGAAAGACGGTGACATTAAGAAGCGTGGTATAGAGCCATCAGGCAACATTCTAGTTTGAGTTTCTATACTATGTGATCCGCAATATATATATATATATATATATATATATATATATATATATATATATATAAGCAGTAAACTCCAAACTACAAAGGAATAAAATGGAACACTAGATCATTTTGGGTCTGCATTTTTCAGTGTTTCGTCGACAGAATGAGTGTACGTGTGTACGAATCCCAAGAGCGGATCATTTCTGATCGATCCCCTTAAGTGGTCTTCCTGAAGCAACGAAATGCAGAAAACGCTGTTCCCTCAAAACGACCGTCCGCATGAATGCAATAAAAGCCAGCACTTTGGTAGCTGCTCCTTCAAAAAGGAACATGTCGAGTTCATAAGTAACCAGCTGCGAGTAATCTCATCTGAAAGGTGGTTTTATAGACAAGAGAAATTGTAATGATTTGCTATCACGAATTTTACGTTATGATCTTCGTTGGGAGGGAAAATTGTTCGTTGGACACACTACTCCATTCACAAGGTGGATTGATGATGTAACAAAAGCACTGATTTTAGGACTGATCTCTTTGAACCGTAAGGAAATAGTATTTTATGGGATTCACCGGGAGAATTATTGTGTATTTACTGTTTTGGAGCTACGTAAACAGCTGGCAACTTATTTTGCTCATAAAAATGAAAAATCGAGCTCTCATGCTTGCACTTTTAAGGAACGTTTCACTGTGTTACCACCTAAGACACTGTGCACATGCACCTAGTCTCACTGCGATCTTAATCTCCAAGGGCGTGTAACCGAACTGTGTATCTCCAAAGGAACCGGGCTCATAACGAATTCCATTTAGATGTATACCGCGAGTTGCTCTGGGGATGCCAAATAGCCTCGTTACCTAGGGTAGTCCTTGTAGCTGCTGAGTGTCCGGATGTAATGCAAACTAACGAACAGTACCTGAACGAATTCGCGATACAATGACAGCACTTTATCCAACGTGCCTCGCAATGAGCAACGTTCACGTGATTCACGTATCATCGCCTTGGATAACCTAAACACATATGTTGATGGGTATTCACTCTCATTTTTGTAGGGGTGCGGTACCCATGTGAAAATCATCCATGTGCATACTCTGCAAAAACTGTTTCATTGAGCAGACGAACCGCCTCGTCTTGAACTGTGAGAAATTGCTGCCCAGTGTTGTGACATTTTAAATTATCTATAGATTTCCGATCCTTATTCAATAACCTCTGCCTCTCGACTTCCCCTATTTAGGCTTGGGCAACCCCACAGTATCTCATCCTTCCTGAAAGTAATATTATATTTTTTCCAGGGGAATGGTATCTGTCCAGGTAGTCTTTCTTGGAATACTACTGCGTAACAATCTGCATCTCTGCTGAGGATTTTCTTAACAGCCGTGATCCTACTGATCGTATACTATGTACAAACTGACAGGGAGATAACACCATACCTCCAGTGCTAATCTGAGCTGAAACCCTTCTGGTCCACTGGGTTCTACCAAAATCCGAGAATCCCCGCGTGAATTAGGAGAGTGTGTGAAGTAATTGACGTTCAAACCTTCCTGCGTTTCTCGCGTCATTTCGTGCACGAGGACGTGCTCGTGGACGTGCACGTTGTTTGATGTTCACGCTGTAGACTACTATGGTCTACTTGTCTTGTCATGAATGGCGGGGAGTGTCACTGTGCCCTCTTCAGAATGGGAACATCTCCTTAGAGGAGCCTATTCTTGGCTGCACGTTTTGACATTCAAGGCTGACGTAGCTGAAAACCATGTTTAGAAACATGGATCGCACTGAAATTAAAATAATATATTTTAGGGGTTATGTGCCTGCGCGGTACCTTACTGCGGGAAAACCCAGAATACCAGTTCCATATCTCACTCCATCTTGGAAGCCGAACTAGGTCAAAATGAACTGCTCTTGATTAGGTGTGGAGTACTGAGAGGGCTACAGGTTATATATATATATATATGTAATGTTGTCGCCAACCCAGGCACCGACTAGCTAAGTGTCCCGCTGAGAGCAGAAATCATTTTTGGCATTCTCCAGCAATGCACTGCAAATCCCGGCGTCTTCCCAGCGCACAGATATATTTCTATGTTTGGCTTATCGCTAGCGTTACCGAAGCATGCCGTTCATCAAAGTTTACTATTAACTAGTATCACCCGGATGATACCAGAGCGTACGTGTGATATGGAAATCATAAAAAGACTTTTTCAACATAACATGTTATTTTTGACCACTACAGTAAGTATAGTCTGATAACAAAGCATTTTTATCACCGTTTAAAGGTACTTCCTCGCAAGATGTACACTGTATTCCCATTTCTACCCATGCACCCTTGACAGAAGTCTGATCATCCTAACTGACATTTTGAAAAGCAAGTCGGAGTTGAGGTTGTTTATTTTAAATCCCAAACCGTGACCAAACAGCGTGTGCCTGGCGTCAAAGCCGCTGTTTTTCTTACCAAATTTTGACAGCCATTCAACGCTGTTTTGCTTGTAAATCACGTAAACAAATCCAAATTAGTGCACATCAGTAACATTAGTGTCCAAAAGATTTGAGAAACCTCTTCAAAAAACAGGTCCGAGACCTGCTGTTATTGCATTTAATAATGTGATACAAATACGTCAGCTGAAGTAGGGGGCCTTTCAAAAGCGAAGTACCCACCAGATGCCTTACACAATCGAAGTCAACATTCGATCACTCTCATTTGGATCTACTTACTAGACGGAGAGTTGTTCTCAGTAAACTAAGTACCGCTCATGTGTCCTGTCTTCGTATGAGTGCTTCGTGTTTTTTTGCTCGCTGCAACGAATGCACAAATTCAGAACTAATGTAGTGTCCATGTAATGGACTTAAAGATACGCCACGACTAGTATTATTGTTGTTGTAAGAGCCGCCAGAGGACGAGTTAGAACTACATCAGCTGATTAGCTATCACCGTGGTTTAGTTACACTAACGCAAGCTATACTCCCACCCACTGTTCAACGGCGCAAATCGTCTCAACTGGTCTGGTGGCTGAGGATTTAAAGGTAATGTTCAGCTGTGCGCTGCTCACAGTGAACCAGTTCAACAGTTTCGGGCAGCTTTACATCATGAAAATCCTTAATGAGCTTTGGAGCTGCGTTAATTATTTACTTTTATCGCTTATGCGACCACCGGCCGAATAATGAGTTTAGCATGAAGCACCCCATGATTTTATCAAGAACATATGGTGACAAAATCAGTGTATTCGCGGCCTTGTCGTCAGGTTAGCACATACTATCTAGTGAAATACTGGTGTAACGGTGGATACTACTGATGAGGCATGTGAGTAGCACGTCTTCTCGTAAATCTGCTTTGCGTCTCTTGAAAAGTGAGATCTGTTACGGAATTTGTGCAGTCTCTTTGTAGCATTTGCCTGCATTTGAGTAACAGTCAATGAATATCCAGAAAAAGTTCGGGAAGACGCGTTCAAGGAGAAGGTGGATATTCATTTTTGTAAACGAGATGCATATGAGAGTTTTGCTCCCCTGTTCAATAGTCTGTAACTGTTCAGTTGGCGTTCTCAAATAAACAACTCCGCAGCGAAGGCCTTCTTCCTTTCACTGGTAATGATCAAAACAAGCAGCTTTTTTTATGTTCGTCACTGAACCAATGTGTGCAACTCATTCTCACCAGCACCACTACTGGGTGTTTCCAACACACGCATCAATACATGGGATTTCTCATCAGCTAGGTTTTACAGTACCCGGTCCCTGGAGTAGATATAATAAAGGTAGTTCTCAAAACACACCGCTCCGATATCCTCCGAACCACATCGAACTCCTCATAGGCTAAATATTCGGTAGTGCTTCTGGTTGTTCATCAGTATGACGCTGAGCTACCAATCACGCTTCGTCCTAGACTGACCTTATCGGAGTACTTTTCAAGGCCGCACTTCAGGTGGTCGGGTGACTTTACTCAAACTTATTTCACTAGTTTTTTATTGACTAGACGGAATACAACTGCAGAATGCAGAAACCAGATGATACACTATTGAAAAAAGTCAACAAATCCATCTATCAGTGAGTTGGTTTGTGTACGTCTTTGAACTATATGTAGGCCTTTATCAATTACGACGAACCTTGTTTAAAGCGAACCGTTTTACGACAACCACCCATCCACAGTGACTGTATTCTGTTGTTCCATGAAACTTCCCACAGTGTGTTCGTAGTGTGGCCGTACATCACTGGTAGTTTTATCGCTCGACATGTAGCACTTTGGACTGAAAAAGCAATCTTTAAATATTCGGCCATAGATTTTTCCAAACGTCCAGTTGAGCGTTAATTTGTATCTAGCTGTGTATGTTTCTTATTTATCTTTGAACTGACTATTTTTTCAATTACAGTGACGCCATTTTTATCTGAAAACGAGAGATCCAGCGACATTTGGGGTCTATCCAGGGGCCGTTACCCCGCCCCGCTGCAAATTCGACGGATGATCTGTGCAGTGTGATATGACATGAGATCTGCCTTAAGGAAACTTGGTGCCCTGCACTACCTTGCTATGGGAAAAACAGAAAACTCAAACATTAGTTATACATTAGGCCAGACTAAAGTTTTCCTTTTCAAAACCAGCGGTGCTTTTCTTACCTATCTGCTTCTATGCTACAATCTCAACCGAAAAATCAGTTTCAAGTGGTTTTTACTGCACCACTTGTCTAACCAATGACCGAATATGAGCACGAATTTTCCGTCCAATAATGGCCAGCATTCCATGTTTCTTCATAAAGTAGACAGTCACTGGCTGTCCAAGCACCAAAATAATGAAGTGTAGCGATCGAGGGCTGTTTCAGCCGTTTTCCTTTTCTTGGTATGTGGTGACCCCGATAAATGTGATACTAATCTCGGAGACACGATTTTTGTTAAACGTGTAAGCCTTCCACCACGCCAGGTGTGACTTCACATTAAGAATTTTTCATGTATGCTGGCTGACCTGACGCACACTTTCTAACGTCCGAATATTTTCAAGTCAGACATGGTAAGTAAAAATCCATGGCTGGAATTGAATGTAGGATCAGACATATTTTTCGCCACAACTCGACTACTACTGAAAAGCAGGTAATTCTTTTGAGTTATCGAATGGTGTAAAGTGTAGAGAACCCAATTAAAAGCCCCTGTGATTGCGTTTGAAAGAATTAGTCTCGATCACTAAAATCCCGAAAAATGGACTCGATGGAATTCGCAGAAACCTTTTGCGATACCAACCTCCCTGGGGAGGTTTCGACGATGTTTTCCAGACCTATTTCGGTAAAACTTTACGAATGTTTTTCCCAGGATTCAGTGAATACTTGGTTGACATTTTCACTGACAGTATTCAGCCTCAGTGGTCAGCAACTCATTTTTTGTGCTGTAGAATCTTGTGCGTCTTTACACTCAGCGCGCTAGTTTGTTCTGCAGGCTCTAGTCGGTTTTTAAATCAGACCTATGGATCGGTCGGTTAATATGAAACCCAGTTACTGGAAAGCCAGTAGTTGTGCAACCCCATGTTTTCCTTGCGAAATGTCGCACGCGAAATTCTATATGTGAACTCGAGGGTAACCAAAGTTACCCTACTGGTTGAACATGCCCACCATAGCGTCGAATATCATCCTGAAACTCTACTTCGTGCAATCAACTAGCCGTAAATGTTCTTCATATCAGCAGCTGAGAATTGAAACCTGCTTCCCCTAGCGGTTTTTCTTTCTGTAGTATTTCCAGTTTGTACTTGCTACACTGGCAAACAGTGCTTTCCATCACCAGTGGTTATTTAACCTTTAACATAGTACAGGTGAGAAGCAGATTAAGTTGAAGTTACCCGAAACGGATGCTGATTTGTGAAGCCATGTTCACTTTATTAAGTTCCCATATTCCCCGTTTGCTGTAACTGTTTCATTCTTTGAGCCGTGTCGACTGGTCGCGCACGTCCAGTTAAGCTTTCAGTCTCTAATTTTGTACAATTTTTCAAAAAGTTACCAAGGGATCGCGTCCAAAACTACAATGCGTGTATGCATACATTAGAGGAATGGATATTAGCATTCGTTCTGACCAGTAAAGTGAGCAGGAATAGGATAAGTAGGGGTCACACAACTCTCACCTTGTTGAGATGTGAATTTCGTCCTGTCAGTTAAAAATGCTGAACTGATTAATTCGTATTACTAGTTTAACAGTCGACCGAGATTCACTGATAAAAGTGGACCGAAAAGCTAAAAGTAAAATCTCCACTGGACACAGCATTGAATAACAAAGTTGTTGTAAAATGTTCTGGGGGTGTTTTGGTACGAAATCATTGTTGAAAAGGTCACAAATTTTGTCAGCCGACTCCAAGTCCTTTATGCCTTGAGATTAGCTCCTGCGGAAAAGATTGCTGCAGGCGCATGGTTAAGCTGCTTATGCTGTCCATTGCCTGATGACCGTATATCACAAGATCCCTTCTAGTACTGTTGGGGCTGTAGCGGAAAACACGAATGAACCCATAAACCACTGACCAGGTGAAAAAATATTTTCTTTATAAATGCAATAAAAACCCAGCATATCTTTCAATGAATTCAGAAGCGGAATGAAGTGATACGAAATACTACTGACTGGGCTACCCCTTTGGAAAAATGCTTGAAGTGCTACTTTGTCGTGAGATTCGCGTTATCTCACTAATCGGGAAAGGTACTGAAGTACTTGTCGCCAAATGGACTCGGTTTATCCCCGTCATATACGTGCGCAGGTACCTAGTTTTCTTTTGACACCCCGAATCATTCTTTTTGTTTCACAACCGACGTGCGTACTGCTGAACCAAGCCGGTTATTCCCGCTTAGGTGAACAGGAATCTGGATGACAGCTTAAAGTCCATCGCAGCCAAACGTCGGCGATAAATGATTCACAGTAAGTCTCTTTGACCTGGAAATTCTTTGGCAGGAGATTTGGCTAAAAAAATAGAAAGTACAAAAGAGCCTTCCTTTGCGACTGTGTGCAACAGAAATCAAAAGCAACAGTAATACTTTCTAGTTGACCAAGCTGTTCTTCCTGTTGGACAGGAAACCCGATATTGGGACTTCTTAGATTTCTTGGCCAACTTCAAATTAGGCAGACGGTTTCGTAGGTGGATACTGACGGTTCGTCTCCGTAAAAATTAATTCATGTGCTAATACAACCTAGTCATTGCGCACATAAGTATTTCCTTCAATACATATATATATATATCACTACGTTAACCTAAGACACAGGTCTAAACGCAGAGTGAAGCCATTCGATCTTAGAGTCTTATCGTGGTTCTCAATCTGCGGCAAGCGTAACTGATAGAACGTTTAAAGCCATAAGAAGTGTCGTATGGTAAAAATGCCAGCGGTCAACAGATGGAGACCCGGTGCCTCAAAATCGCTTTGAAAAATTTGAGGGGTCATTGGTTCTTATCGCTGAGTTTGTCAGCAGACATGTAATTAGAACCCCTACTTTATAAAAAAGAAGTTGACAGGGAATACTTAAGCTGAAATAGCCAAATAAGTTATATCCCAGAATGACCAACCAAAGTGGCGTTTTATCATCCAAAATTAGCTACTCGTACATTTGTCACCACTGGCATAAAAACTATTTATTATCTGTTACTCTCTGAAATGGGTATGGTGGAATGCAGTTGGTTGACTGTTCTGCGTACGCAGAGAACTATGGTGGAATGCATTTGGTTGACTGTTTTGCGTACGCAGAGAACTGATCATATGAAATCAGCAGCATATCTAGATAGATTAGTCGGTGGAATATAGTTCCTAATCTCGGACCGATTTAGAGGATAGCGTGATAAGCACGGAAACACCTGAGGTTGGTAACAAATAAAATTGATGCGGTGTTCACGTTACAACACTCGCGAGGCCCTAACTATATCGCGTTCTACCTACATTATTTATGATATAGGATGCTAAACCGCCTATTAATAACCTGCCCTTACCCAGGGCTTACAGGCCGACAAATTAGTTTTGCGTAGCCTTGCCTACTGTTTCAACTCCGGAATTTTGACTCTCTTCAAACTCCAGTATTCACTAGTAATTCGTTATAGGGCCAAAGTCCTCTGTCGGGCAGTTAAGTTACCGCTTTGTTCTATGTCACAGATCAGTGTCTTATCCCTCTGAAAAGCTTGTGACTTTAATTCAGTGGTGCTTTGGAGAAACTGTCTTTTAAAGGAAAATCAGGCTTGAATTATAAACAAGTATACATTTTGTTCATGCCCATTCATCAAAATTACCGACTTTTTCAACCGTTCTGCTGAGATAAATTTGACACGTGTCACTCATCTAATGCCAGCAAATCAGCCACGTTAGGACCCACCTGGCAAATCAGACTACCTCCACCCGTTCTACCAGTTTATTCTTCCTTTTGTACAACTATTCCGAAACATTCAAAAGTCGACTGAAGATGTAATTCACTATCCTGCTGAGCAGCTATTTTCCATGTGCATGCCACAACGCGCTTACTTCGGGAGCAGACGAGGCAGAAACAAATGACTTGGCTGATTTCGAAGACAATCCTTCCCTATTTTCTCCTCACTAAGCACTGAACAACCTAGAGCGTCCCATCGTTCTTCTTTGCAATTTGGATTGCCATTCCTTTCACGTGCTGTTTGATGCCTGATGCCTTAGAATTAGGCCAAGATTAGTTCAGAAACAGAATTTTGACCCTTGTCCGTCATTTTAGGCAGGAAGTGCCTTCTACACTGTTTCATGCACCACACCTGCGTGAAGATATTCTAAGCATTGTGCTTTTTCCTTGGACCAGAGATTTCCGGCCTTGTCTCTGATGTTTGAGTAAAAACCACGGCGCGATATTGGATTCAGTGGAAATAAAGCAATATGTCAAAATCAACAGGGCGTTGACCGAGGTAATCGACAGTGTTATGTATTAACCGGAATAAAATGAACGTGCAACTTAGCGTGCTTGACTTGGACATTTCTCTCCTATTTATATAAATTTACTTGTTTGAATCTGGTCAGCTTTGACAGTTACATGCGGTGAGTGGGAGTTTCTTTCACTCCTAAGTCTCACAGGTAAGTGAAGAGTGATAAACAACTCAAGTATTGCGTAAACACACTTATCTCACTGTCAAAGCAGTATCTGCTGAACTCCGACTAGGCACGCACGGGGACACATGCACACGATACTAATCGATCAATATGTGGAGCGTTTAGCTTGTTTTTTCTTCTATGACATGTTGATAAAAAACGGTCTGAGCTGAGAACTGATCTCTCAAAGTCCAAATAAGAGACTACTTATGAAGGTGTATTCTTCTGAAAAAGGTCCATTTTGGAATGCTCACAGCAAGATAAACGGCAAACATGAGGAAGAAAAAAGGTGGCTTATCTTCATGAGACTCAGACACAAAGTCATGCCTCAAGGGAAGAACCTATTGTGGGCTCTTCCGCAGACCAAATCCTTTAGGTGGTCTCTTTTAAGTTCATCTAGAAAAAAATGGGAAACGTAACTTAATATTTTCCAACCACAAGTGCTTTCAGCTGTTTAGCTGCGAAAACCAGAGTGAGACTAGTACACTGTTCAGAAAATAAAGATGTTGGCATAAAATCTATGAGATACTGCCCGGCTTTTATCCAAGGTTCATCTAACGCTGTACGGCATAATGTAAAGTTTTTTTCAGGGAGACAGAGTTACTCTCAAAACGGGTTAAGTATCACGATCAGTAGCATTCTTTTGAGGTTAATTACAGAGTAGTAGGGTTGAATCAATATGGTTGGCGCTCAAGATGAAACCCACCCTCAGTAATCTAGGTCAAATTACTGGTTAGTATACTATGAAGTACACTGAACACAAAATAGTTGAGGTATTCTAAATGTCTCGTTTGCGTTGGCCAACCAGCATTATTCTTGCAGAAGTATCAGGATCCGTTGACTTGAAGGAAGCTTATTTTCCAAATATGAGTAAAGACGAATCCCTATACAGTCCATCAGACCCTAGCGACTGCAATTCTGCACTGGCCACCACTGGTTCACCACTTCAAAAAACTTGGAATACTCCAAAATTTTCCATTTAGAATAAGAACAAAGACGAACAAAATACACTACCTATAAAATTGTTGGAAACGACAGGTTTCTTATTTATTGGAGCTCATCAGCTAGGCGTAGTCCCCGAGTTTCCGTCTATCTTATGTTCTACTTTTAAATTCATACAGTTACAAAAGCGGAGACAGCAGCATTCAACATAATTCAATGAACATGGTGGACATAAACAGGAAGCCGATGGAGAGAAGGCACCGGTTACCTGTCAAGGAACAACTAGTTCAAGTCACCAAGTGGATGATTTGACTATGTTGGTGCTGTGGTGTTTCGGTTTTGTTCAGCACGGAAAGCGTATGTAGGGGAGAGGTGAGCTGGACCATAGCAAGCCCTTCACGCGGACAAGTTTTTTCAGGTGATTGCGGGATTTTGTAAAATACATACATGACTCTCGGTTGAACAATCCTCCTCCTATCCTGGCGCCACTATTTTGGTGAGGCCGCATCAAAGGAGGGGAAGCACTGAACTCTAGTTTCGCTCTTATTAGAGCTCATCAGCAGCGCATATCCGATGCCCGTGCCGGAGCTTGAACTCCGCACATCCGACATGCAGGGCAAACGTGTTACCACTGCTCCATCACCAAACACTGGACTCATCCGAAGTTTTACTTCCGAACAGGTGAAAATGCTCGCGCTTTTTTGCTGACAAAGGATCGGGTCACCATATCGTATGGTGATGGCTTCACCACCGCGATTGTGCGTCGGTGTACTGATCTGGCTTGATTAGCAGGCGTCTTGTAAACAATAATGGAAATTTTGTCGGGTGTCACGCTATGTGCCGTGTCTCTAACAATCTGAACGACAAAGTTGGTTATCATCTCCCTTGTTCCAGAAGCTAGCCGAAGTGGACTAGGCTCCATCATTCTTTGGCCGAGTTGCCTAGGTGTCAATCTTTAGGTAATGAGGCCCCATGTTCCCAGGCCACACCAGTAGGACCAATATACCGACAGCTTCTATGATAGCTTCCCTCTGCTATTTGGAAATAAACGCAAGTTGTATCATTATGCACAAAATACATGTATTACAACACTCTACGGTGTTACAGAACGGCTGTTTCTCAAATGCCACGAGGTGATGGGGTTTCGGTGAGCTTTTACAAGTCCGTTCGAAAAAACCCAAATGCTCCAGAAATGCGGCGAACAACTGCAGTCTCGCTTTGCAGAAAGTAATTAACAAGTCCTTTCCAAACGTAAAATGGGTTCCATGTATGGAGGAAGTAGAGCATACATTTTGGTTATGCTTTCGGCATCCGCCTTTTAGCCGAGCCCAGAATCGTAAGCGGATTTTGAAAATTATTGGAAATTAATCACCTACTAGGTGAATACTATAATCAACTCTTTAGTACGGTTTTCCCGTTGAAGTACGGTGCACCAGACTTGTGGACACAACACATCAACAACCAAATACTTATGGCACTTTGAACGCAGGTTCTTGAGAGTCCCTGAAAATTTCTATTAATAGTGTGTTTTGTTTGTCTCTTCTCAAGGAATCAGTGGGTGTGCAGACGAATTGCTTTCATTAATTCGGAAAATGACGAGGCAATCCTCATGGCATTGGTTACCGAGGCATTGTGCTGTCTTATCAAGAGGCATTTATTAGTACTTCTACCTTGCCTTTGTTTGAGGGATGAAATTAACAAACGCGAACTCAGAACCAAAATTGATAGATGTGCATCACACTGGAAGAATAGTTTTCTGGCATGCAAATTTTAGGTGGAGTGCACCGGTTTTGAATTGGCCCCGGATTGGTGGGTGTAAACCTTATAAAAACGCGTAAATATGGACGCAAGTGGCACTAAGACCCCATCGGCCCCGGGTACAACACTTTCCTTTCGTTACCAATTAGAGAGTCCAAGAATGCAGCCAAACGACAACTGACCTCTCTGTGGTAATAATGACACACAGGCCACCAGGTTAGCTACCGTAACTTTGGTGGCTACTGCTGCTGTGATCTAGTGTACAAATGAATAGTTATATTTGTGATACAACGAGGCAGGCGACAGTTGTGGATAACCACGTTACGCACTATAATTGGGGTGCATTTGGTGCCTAAACTAACAGACCTAGTCGGCTTTGGGAAAATGCTGGATTTGCCACCAATGTCGTGTACCGATAATTGTCAAAATCAAGGTAGCATCCTCCTTGTCTGTTTCAGGCTGTTGTATTTCAGAGAGGGAACACCTTCTACAAGTTATAAGGGCGTGAAAGTGATAACTAGGAATGACGGAGCCGTTAGTGTGACCTGCTTTCCAAAAGAGGGAATGCGAAATCCTCATGGTCTCCACCGCAGATATTGTAACATACGATTGGTAATCTACATCAGTGATGTTCTCCCTGTTAAAGGTTACTCGTCTGGCCTGAGCAGGTGTTTTTTTTTATTTTTGCGTACCTAATAGGCCGGCACCAGAAAAATTCTCAATAAACACTAAGGCATTCTTTACACAACTTATTGTACAGCGCATTATTGTACCGCATTAAACTATGTCTAATTTATGCCCAAATCCTGACTCTGTGAATCAAATCAAGAAGGATCAGCAGTAGACTCACGTTAATCCGGTTAGCTCCCTGATGCTAACTTGGCCGCATGAGCGGATGCAAATATATCCTAATAGAGTGCAACTGTTTTCTTGTGTGTCACATCCAGCTACCCACAACTGGTTTATACACCTAATTTGGCATTACCAGTTGTTCTGCAGCTAATGCGGGGTGGAAATTTGCTTTTAACTATCTGCTGGTCCCTATTGCTAAAGCCACTCCGAAATAAGTGGGAGGAATATCAGCTCCTAGTGTGCCGACTTCCATGGGAGATGAAGAAGAGTTCTGTTGGTGAAAGAGCCGGATAATAGGTGAGCTCCTAGTGTGCCGACTTCCATGGGAGAAGAAGAAGAGTTCTATTGGTAAAAGAGCTGAATAATAGGTAAGTAAATGGTCGTAGCAGCTGCTATAACGGGTACCGTGCATAATAATCACCTTAGACCAATCCTGCACTCTAATTTTTGCATAGGAGTACGGCTTCGCACAGTAAGGGCATTATCACCTTTGTTGATGAGTGTACGTCTAACTGTGGAAGGTGATGACACCAGCCCGGTGAGCGAGAATAGCCAGAGCGTTAGCGTTCACACTGAGCAGCTCCCCTTATGACTCGCGCACCTCGCGTACTAAACCCGAATGTACATTTACTGTCACTTCCAGCGACGGTATAATGTTTATAAAGGTGGTTTCTCCAGTTAAAGAAAACACTTACAGTGAATGCATCATACAAGATCCGAACAACCAATTTTATAGTTGATGACTGTGCTGACAGCCGTGGTATCACTATCACATATTAGTACAAGGATACGCGGACTTTTCTATTCCCAGGAGGGAAATAAAATTGAGAACGAAAACACGCCGACACCATTTATTGCGTTTGACTCAAGTGAGACAGTTTGTATAGACTGAAGCTGACGATTTTCCTATATTCATCCAACCGTTACCTGTCTTACGTTAAACCTTATCTTAGACTGCCGACAGCCAGAACAGTGGCAAAGAACACGTAAAATAACTTCATCCAACTGTGGATTTACTGCAGTAAAATCTATACAAATGCATTTGTTTTCTTTCATTCATATTGTTTGAAGCCTTGCGGGAAAATATTCTCAACTGTATGATCAAACCTTATATTCCGGTATAGTGGACGCAGGTCCCTGCAAGGAGGGAAGCGCTACACGAGGTAGTATTAATAATCATCTCGAAAATTCAACTAAATGTGTTTCTTCCTAGGGATCTGTTTGACTTACAGTTTGACTATATCACGACGTATGTTTTCACGCTTGGTATTCCAGGAATCAAATCCTGGCCTATAACATCGTTCCGAGCTAGGTCGTCTTTGTCACGCAACAATACTATTAATCAGAAATGGAAACAAAGGAGTTTGTTTGGCTTTATTGTCAGAGTATTTACTTTTGTTCCATGTTCATCTTAGTTGTGAGGTAAAGAGTATTACAAACAGATGTCGAAGCGAAATGACACATCCGCAGGCAAATCTGTTCAGTGTGTATGCTTGCGTTGTTTTCTTCGATTACGTTTCCGAGTAGATTCTGTTTCACTTAGCCAGAGCTTGTTTATCTACGGTGACTTAGTGGAAAATGTCGTAACATCGTAGTAGTTTTAAAATATATCGGTGTCTCTGTTGAGACTTTGGGGCTTCTGTATTATAACGTATATACGAGACTAAACATGATGATCGGAGAAAGTGTTCGTTCCAAAATGTTAAGCTTTGTATCGTAATCTGTTTGAACGGTGACCATTCTCCTAGAAATGCTAAAACAGCTTTCGTGCTCACCACAAACCCACGCCTGTCTCGGTCAAAAAAATACCGCTTCAAAAATGCATGGACAAATCGTTATTGCTGTAATACAGTCGTCCTGATTTTTTTCGTCACTAAATCCCCGGAAGTACAACGATTGTTTTAGGGTAGATAAATAAGGACGTTAGTGTTGTTATTAATTGCACTCGTCATGATTTTCCAGCTCCTGTGTAATGTAAGTAGTATCTATCGACATGGATGCATTCAACTAAAAAGAATGATTTACACAGTTTCACATCTCTTTAAGCAGTTCTTGTCATGCGGTTAAATTTATCCAGTTTCTTGTTAGCCAAAACTGGAAGAACTCTTATTTTTTCAGGTTAATCTCACTTTTTTGTATTTCATACCGTGCCGGATATGCAGTTTGTAGCTGCACTTTGTTTCCACATGTAAGTGGAAATCGGAATCCGGTTTTGCGTATATATGGTAGACGATGTTGCTCACACAGAATGAGATCTTGGGTTGGAACATAAAATTTTGGGTGCTGAGACTTTTTCTTTGGCTATAAAATTTAAGATATCATTTAACTAGATAGTTTTTACCGATGTCCTACAACGAAATTTGAAGGGATTTCTAAGTCATATGAACAATATTCGAAGCCCGCCTTCGATGTCAGGCGAGCTGTATTCAGGCGGAAATCCAAACGGAAAGGATTGTGTGGAGAGGGTGCGTTTTAACATTACAGCGAAATATTTAATAATGTTAGCCTGCTAATGATAACGTTATCTTGTGCTGGCTTACCTCACTCCCCAGCTTCAGCAATGTTCATCCACGATTCCACCATGTTCAGAAATGTTACATTTTGAGCAACTCATTAGGCTAAATCACGTCATAAAGGCCGTTTGCGTGACTGGATGTTACAGTAGGGTTGGGCGCGTCAGCTGTATTTTCTGATAAGCTAGAATCTGGATAATTCAAATATCAGATGTTTTCACGCTGATTCTTCCTCTCGGGGAATGAATTTATTTCTGTAACAAATATATTTCCACATGGATGCTAGGATTTTTTCTTAGTGAATGGGAATTGAAAGAAAGCCGGTAAGATAGACAGATAGCAGCATTAAAACCGTGGTTCCGATGGATACAGGGACGGTAAAAGACCAAAAGCTAGTTAGTCGAACTTCGCATGGAACACCTCTCGATTGTTACAACACCAACAGCGTTTTAGACATTACAAATAAGGTTGCTTGCAACAACCGTTTTTGTGAGTTTAGCGACCAAAACGCAAATTAGCCCTGTGCACGTGGCGTCTATGGGAATTTATTGGGATGCAGAAACTCTATGAGGTTTTCATTCATACAGCTCTGAGGTTGGCTAGAAAGATAATTCTGTGTTTCGGTCTATCCCAGACAGACAAAAGATAGGGTAAATTCCCCCTTCCTACTTTAATTGTATCAACTCCGGCATCCACTGAATCAAGCTGTGTTTGGACACATCCGTTGTTTTCATCCATGCTTTTGGTAAATCGATGTGGAATAGAGGAAGGGACTAGTCCAAATCTTCAACCCACCTTTTTTGTCAGTCAATTGATGCAAAAAAGTTATTTGCGGTTTTAGTTGTTTTTCATGGAGATTTCGTCCTGTAAGTGAAGTCAAGCTATGCTGAAAAGCCGAGAAGCACTGTACAGCTGCTGTTTCATCCTTACTGGGACTCATCAGTAGTGCGCATCTCAGGAAACTCCGGAGAGTCTCGAACCCGCGACCTCCTGGCTAGTAGTTTGAGCACTTAGCCGTTCAGCCACAGGCGCCTGATCGGCAGTGTGATTAACTGGCATATAGACAGGATATAGCGCCTCTCATCCTCCAATCACGGGATCCACATCATGCGGTCACACATTTTGACTGGCTCCTCGAGCAACAACCTCTAATTCTAGTTGTATCTGTTATTTTTGATGACCCTCGTCCCCTAACATACATCACAATGATTAGGGACGTGTTATAAAGTGCATAGTTTTGGATGACGAGATGTGGAAAATAAACGAAATAGGCAGCCTAGTGTGCTTGCACGGTATCTCACCAGTATAGATCGTCTGTGGTCCATACTGTCATGATGTATTGTAAAGCTTCTGAATGAGGTTTCACAGATTCCTCTAATTGTCGCATCTCCTAGCAACGCTTCAGGTCATCTTAATGTTTTTGACTAATGAAGGCATTTCTCGATGCCTTGCGCCCATGGCACCGACTACCTAACAGTTTCTCCGTTTTCTGCCGTGAAAGAAGTGAAATAAACTAAGGTGGATAATGTGCACTCGCTCGATTCCACGTAAAAGTGAATCTTTCTGTTTATTGATAATTTCTTTGATATGAATGTTGTTGTTCGTCAAGTGGAAGAGGAGCACAGCTCTGAAGCCACAAGTTTGAAGAAGCTTATTTTGGCGGAGATTCACGTCTAAACCACTCCGTTCATAATTCGGAGAGTTCGGATACAAGGTTCTGTTGCACTGGTAAAAGACAGTTGAATTTTATCCAGTAGTCGTCTCCTTCATGAATTGTGATCTTTTCGATTACCAACCGCATGCAATTTTACTCGGGGTTAAAACCTTTACAGTGTCGAAATGTGGTCATCATGTTATTTCTCACTACTATTTGGACAACAAGCATCTAAGTGAGAAACTTTTCCCTGGCTGCTTCTCGCTAATAAAAAATAAAAAAATAATCCAAACTGCATCCTGACTGTAAACGGAGGAGATCGATACCCGGTTATTTTTTATGTTGAAATCAGCCAACCTAAGACTTCAAACTACTACACTTTACCCCATCTTTCTCCAAGTACACGTAGAAAACGACTTAACCGTTTTATCGGGAGTCCCAATGACTGCAGCTAACGTCATTAGACTTGCCTCCCAGAATTATCACGGGACATGACACCAGAAACTGGATTGTGACCAAGCTTTTGATGTACACAGAAGCCTGTGCGTAACATTCTTTCAGCATGAGACGGCAGTTTGTCTAGGGCTTCATGCCCCACTTCCAGCTACTCGTGCTTTGCAGCCCAGTGTTGTCAGATATCTAATGCTGTTCCTTTATTCACTTACTCAGGTCCTATTTCCACGTATGTAGTCAACCAGTTTATTTACCCTTGAAGACGATTTCCGTCAACTGGGCCCAGAGCACTTCCGTGGTTTAAACAGTTCAAAGCATGGTTGTCCTCCAGTTATTTCGCTTTTTTGAGGGTGTTGACCATGTTCATACCAGGAAGTAAGCCAAGTCTATATGTCGCGCCAGATAGCTGTTTTGTTTGCAAAACTAGCCACAAAATCATGGTACACGAGGATCATCAATAGGTCACTAAGGCGTAGCCGAAAGGAGCAATTTGGACTCAGTGCAGATGAGTACAGAGAAGAGTGGTTGACTTGATTTTATCACCTCACACGGGGGGTATACGTATCAAGCCTGCCGGTGTTGTTTTACTGGTCCTCAGCGGAATGCAAAGGAGCCACTTACCAGTCACATTCAACCAAATGGATATGAGACTCGCTACTCCAATGAAATTCGAAGCTGTGGTTCAAGAGTTACTTAGTTGAACAACATGTTTACAAATGTTACAGTCATCCTAAAGCTGTGGTTCAAGAGTTACTTAGTTGAAGAACATGTTTACAAATGTTACAGTCATCCTGGTTTCAAACATTTACCGGCCACAAGAAACAACTTTTGTGCATAGGTAACAAGTATAACGGGGAGAGGAGCGCATGGAACTCACACATGCAGTATTTGATATGAGGTCACAAAAACGGAGAAACAGTTGTACAGTCCAATTTGAAGTTCGGGCACAGGTTGATTCTACATTTGAGATGACGCAACTTGGAACTGGTTCAGCTGGCCACCTCTGAAGGATGTGTTCTCCTCTGACGAACTAAACTCCCACATGGGTGTTATGCATGAAGTGGGCAAGTTCTTAATACAGTTGCGCGCAAGCTGGATTTTTCAGCTATTTTCTTGCGCAATTAAATGGTAGTAGGCATTGTCGTTAGAAGTACAGTTCAAGAGAATTGCACGTGACGCTTAACAATGCTGCGTAAAATTGGAGCGTCTCAAAGCACACAGCTTCTAGACGTCTTACCTATGTAAATTTATTTTAAATTGTTTTGGTATATTAAAATAGCTTTTAAGTAACTGCACAATATAGCAACCAGGGCGCTACCAGTAACCATCATCATATTTGATCGCTCAATGAACCATACGCACTAGAAAAATCAGTCAATAGAATGGAAGCTGTTTTCTTAGCAATCTAAAACCTAAACAACCAACGCCTTCTTGGTTACCTGATTCCGCAATCATGGGGAGAATCCGCTTGTCATATTAAATAGAAAGATTAATGTAAAGCTGTATGACCTGTTTAATTTTCTTCTTGGTACAATTTCCCCTTTTATGCTAAACTGTCCTCTTTTGAGTACACAAACCATCCCCTCACCCCGACAAGCAACCTTATTTGGGATCGGTTGATTTCACTGTTTGCTAGAAGGTATGTTGTTGGGGGTCTCTAAAATGATTGCATTTTTTTCCGTTAGTCGGAAAACAGTTAAGTGGTACCTTTAACAGCCTACGACAAGTGACCGCACCTTGTCACTGAAGGACCTTTTATGCTTTTATCCTGTCCAGTAGCTCTACTATTTTTTTTCAATGGCTCGAGACTGAGTAGACTGGACCGTGCAAATAGCTTCAATAACCGAGGTTACTTGAAGCGGGCGAGGAATTTAGACTATTCGCTAAAAATTGTACGCAGGTAGTCGAGCATTGCTTAAATGACTCTGAATGTTTCTGAGGTGACAGTTACTTCCGGGGTGGGTGCTTGTAAACCTTATCCTTGATGCCAGTTACAGCAGCCGAAATAGGCATTAATTAATCCCTATCTTCGTGTCACTGTATCGCTCCGTTTAAGGTCTTGTCAGTGTCGGATAGCAAAGCTGAACAGCGGGATCACCCAGAATGGTGTTTACCTATAGGTAAACACATGTATATATGGGAGCTCCAGATGACTCTGTTGGTGACCTTGAATACTGTGAAGAATTTTCATCTCAACCTTTGCACTTCCTAAGCCCCGAACTCGGAGACAACCCTTCACAGTTTTTTATTTCTTAAACATTATCAACCACTGTCTTCCAATCCATTCTACACTCTCACCCAACATAAACAACTTTGCATCGATATTTCTCTGATTATCGCGGAACGATAGTCTGCGTTTTCAGTTTCTCCATGTTACCTCTCAACTTCAGCATCTTAATACACACGAGCCATAAGATCTCTCTATTCTACTTTACTCCACTTTACACCCCACCTTCAGCAGCTTTTGTTACATCCTTCATTGATATCAGGAACCGGCCCAAAAGCATGTTAAGATAAGAAAATGAATAGAACAAATAGACTTAAATAATAAGATTGTTCAGAAGAGGACCTTGAGGTGCAAATTTTTTAATGTAAGATTGAAATCAGCATTTCTCAAAAATTAGCTGCAGTATTTCAAATTTGGATTTTAAAACTTTTGTTCGCTTGGATAAATAACTGAAACAGACCATGTTGGCTTGCATCTAATTACTCCTGTTGTCCATAGTTGACTGGGGTTCCTGCAATATACTGGCATGGGTGGGCATATTCGTGCTATTTAATTGAGAACGGGGAACAACCTGCTCGTAGGATAAATTTATCGACCGGTTATGTATATCTCGGATCGTGTGAATGTACGAATACATGACATACCTTTTTAGAAACATACTTTGTCAGTTCTGTCAATGGAAGTTACTGCTTGGATCCGCTACCCAATCTGCATCCACAATCAACCTTCAAACAGGGACCTCCATAAACGAGTTGATGTAGCTAATCCGTATTAAATACTCGAGAAATTTTCACAAAAGCTAGTCTAGTGCATCTGTCAGTCATTACTTACTGAAAATCAGCTGATTTCTTCCGGCTTGTAAGTCGAAAATGCCGCTTAATTTCACCCGGTTCAAAAGAAGACCTATGAAACAACAAGCGTCCGAACAATTCAATTCATCTGTCCTACCCCAGTAAATTCCTTGTCCTATGGGACTGGAAACAAACTCCCTTTTTCAAAATGGCAAGCAATATGCACTCCCTGACATTTGCGAAGATCATATTACCCGCGAACTGGAGAGCTTGCAACAACTGATTCCTGATTGTTGGACAGAAAATTTTATTTCTCTCCGTCGAAACCGCTCGTGTTCGACAGCCGTTCCGGAAGAGATTAATGAAGATATTGATGAAAAGCCTGCTGCAGCACTTGGTTTTCAAACACCCCATGTGAACAAAACCAGTTCACATTGACGTGAATGTTATTGTCAAAAACCTGTAATTGACGAGCGAACTGTGCACAACACTAGGCGGCTCTCTATGAATGGGGACAGAAGGTAACGTATCATTTCTTGATTAACCAGTGAGCGAAAATAAACAATTGTATTTTCCAAGGAGAAATTCAGATATCAAACACAACTACTTGTCAGGTTTTTATATTTACACATTTTCAACAACAGTTTCACCAAACATCTTGGGATAGACACTGAAAAACCTACGCACAAACGGCTGCAGAAATTTGATAATGATGGTTCAATAAACGCGAGGATAAAATGAGTAAAAATTGGCGCACTAGACAAACAAAAGAATCAACATATGAGTGCACATCATTCGGATGAACTCTGTTAATGCGAGCTTGTGCAATTCACCTGGTTCGTAAAGATAACGGCTACAAAAAAAACATTCAGTATCCCCACTGGATAGCTTGTTCTAGCCACAGCAATCAACATATAACCTGGAAGGTCTTTTAATTGACGGGTGCTGTTGCCTGTTCCGGAACTGGTTTAACTCTGACACAACAGAATGCATGATGCAAGAACACAAGCAAGCAAGGAGATGACACGGTGGCGTGCTATGCAAGTACCAGTAACTATGCCATCCATTTAGATTTCGTCTTTATTACAGTCTGACGAAAGGGCAAAAAAGATTAAAAGCCGCATGCGCCTGATAGTCATATCACATTTTTCTACATGGACAAACAATCAGGCCAAATACAAGAGTTTCCCGGACCTTAAAATATCACCTTAAACTCTAAATTCTTGGACCTTGTACTTATTATACCAAAAAAAGGCATACGATCAATTCGGTAACTCTCCCTGGTGAGTCCTCATCAGAACAAATACCCAGCATTTTCGGACAGCCTACACTCTGCTACAGTGCTAAGACCAATTCTGGAGTTCTCTAGCTAGGGAAAGGACACAGATCACACTTCAGTATAAGCCGTATCAGCAAAGAAAGCTATGGGTAATTCCGCTGATTTTTTATTGTTCAACCCCTCTTTCACTACCCCAGGTAGTAGTAACAACATAAATAAATGTATTCTCACGGGCCATAAGTGAATAACTGACAAACCTGTAACTGAAGAACAACTTCGCTAACAAAAGCAGATGTTGAAACCTCCAAAAAGTCCTAAAATAGGACCACACAATCATCCGTATGAAAAAACATTAGTCATGGTAGATGCAATCTGATTTAGTGGGAATAAATTGATTTATTTTGTTGCCATGATGGCTGAATAAACACAGACAAAAGCACTCCGTTGTCACACTTAATTCCACGTGACAAGTCTTTGGTTTTAGTGCAAATGCTAATTCACTAGTGTTTTCTGTAAAGATGTTCGTTTTTTAATTTATATGGTACTATGGGAGTGCCCCTGGGGCATTCCCGTAATGACCACATTTTTTTCCGTTGCTTATTAGTTTGGTTTGACACGCTTCTGGTAATGCTGCCTAATGCGTTGGATCACGAATTTGTTCTTTTTAGGTAACACTGTTCAACCGTATCCAGGTTGAACCAGTAGGATGGTGGTAGAACCCTCACCTCTCATGACCGGTAACCGGTGCTCGAAATCGGTTACAGCTCAGGGTACACAGTGTTGGTGAGCTCTTCTAAGGTAATGTGAGACCAATGATGCCACAAATTAGTATCTGCCATCCATAAAAACAATGCCAAACTTTTAAATGGGCTGCCAAAGGATGAGTGGTTTGAATATGAAAATTAATTCGAGAAAACCTTTGCAGTGAACCCCACTGTAACACCCCTTTTGAAATTATTGAGGGTTTTGTAACATGGTAGAATAGTTGGCTTGAGAATACTTCCACTTCAAATTTGACTTCTGGCGTTATTAACTCACCAGGGGGTGAATTAGCATTCCTTGCAAAGGTACGCCGACGTGTGCACCGCGCGTGACAACAAATATACTTTAAACGCTCAGTCCGCCGTTTTTCAATCAGGTACGAGTGGAACCACTTTGGCTCCAAAGGCGAATGTTGACAGACAATGGCCTACTCCTCCCGAGCTTAATAAGGTTGTGAATTGACAATCGCTGGACACGGTGTTGTGCGTCCTAAACACTTCAAATTTGATAGCCTTAGCTACCGCGGCAGAGAGTCGGTTTCATTGCCAAATATTCCTCCACGCGCCCAATCACTGAAGGCACGGTGAGGCTAGCTAATTCTAGTCATACTATTAAAGTACCAATTATTGGCTGTTTGCAATGGAAAAAAACCAAAAATGGTCAAACTCAAGGTCAATTTTAGGTACCCCATTTCTGTCATTGCACGGTAGATTTCTAGCTAACATATAGTTCCTGAATCGGCGACTGAAACTATTATTGCAAACTATCGACACTGTGACCTTGAAACTATTCAAACACACAGCAGGTAGTCATTCTTCAATTGCAACCGTTTTGAGGACAAATTTGCGAACCACTTTCAACTTAAGCCTAGCGAAAACAAGACAAAACTCAGCTGAGTAGTTCCGTTAGGAAAGGTTCACATGCTTGCCACTAGAAAAAATGACATACTATGGATTGAGGTTTTCACCCACATTTAAGGAGAATCGTTGATGTAATCGTGACACTATTTAGGCCAAGTGGTGACTATTTCAAAAGTAACCTTTAGGTAACTAAGAACCCGACGTCCATCCACGTTCCGAAATCGATTTGTTACAGTTAGATTTGATATATATATATATATGTATCCTTTTTTATGATGGGGTTCTCAGGGAACGGTATAACAGCAAGCAAGTAAGCACAAGTGACGTCAATGAGGCCATTCAAACAAACGATTGAAAAAGCAGTACGTGGATGCAAAGACCGAATCTTGTGCTTATAATTAGAGGTACTAAGTACAAGTTGCACGATATTAAGATTTTTAGAAAAGCACTATCGAAGAAGGCTAACTATTCCTCTTGAAACCGTTATAATTCTTTCTTTCGCCCTATACTGGTATACTGATATCATGTTGACAGTCTGACTAGGTATTGATAACATGCTTTCCACAGAGACCGGTGGTGCCACATACAGTGAACTGTTCAGTCACATTCAAGATGAGCCACGTCAGTCACAGTCTATAAGACGAAAAGATCTAATTCCGTTTATTACAGTCATTTGCCTTCCGGGTTTCCAAGTTTTAGTAGCTATTTTGTATGAATATGGAAACAAAGTTTACTTCTGACAGCATCCTATGCCGTAAAATATCAGCGATATGAATTTGAAGCTGCTCAAACCCACGACAAAAGCTGAGTCATCAGCGACAGATATTTTCATTGAATCCTGCAAGATATTCCGGTTTACCGCCACTTTGCTATATCTAGCCTATGGTATGACAGCGCTTATATAATAGTGAAGTTGGAAGGGAATAGAGACTTTAAGTGGAAAACCCTAATGACATTAAAGACATTAAAGCCACCAGGGAACTCACACAGCTGTCAAAAAGCAGCGAAAAAATTTTTAATAGAGTTGCACCGATTGGCTGGCATCCGAAGTGGCTGTGAGAGTCAACCGTAGATTGACTCACAGTAGCTAAACCAGAGGCTTTTTTGTCATCGAGAGTGGTGTTATTTACACGCCACTGGCGATGACGTAAGGAGTCATTAGACAAACACAAAATGCCCGTTTGAAGCCACCAATCGCTCCCAACATGCTGCTGTAATAATGAACACTAGCATCAGCTTTTGAATATCAGATATTTTAGGTCACTCGCCCATTCCCCCAAATACATGTTACACCACACTTCCCCGAGGCAAATTATCACAGCGAGGCCTTCTGGTAGATACCCATAACCGAGTATTGTAGATGAAAATTGATAGCCACTGTCAACTCGCAGTATGACAGTATGGTCGTGCGTGTGATCACTGAAAGTCGGAGTATTAAGATCTTCGACAGAATTTGGTTAAAATTAGGAGAAACTCGCCCAGACAACTCACTGGTGCTTCCACTGTGGTTCGGAGAGAGCACATTGATGTTGGGGGGAGGGGTCGATCGCACTCTGATATGTTCGTTCGCAGGCTTCGCATGCAGGTGGCTTTAATCAAACGACGCCCTCACTGCTGGGTGTCAAAAGACTCCATGACTCAAGCTTCTTCAGGCTTATGCAGATGGCATTTCTTCAGGTTGCCTTGTCAAAAATCAGATTTCCCCGAGACCAAAAACTAAGATTGCAGTTCTTTTAATTTACCCAAAGACCAAATCAGTGGTGAAATTTCAGTCGCCCAAGAGATTGATCTCTATTCTTTAAGTGGCCGAAAATAAGCTGCTTCTGCGTGCAACTGTCGGCCACTCGTTTTACGTAGCCCATTCAGTGTAGCTGATTTCACTTGATGTAGCGCTCGATTCCTTTGGTCTTGTTTCGTTTGAGGAATTCAAAACCTATAATTCAATCTGATCGCTCGATCCGAAAGATCTCTATCAGACATTGTAGATGAAGTTCGTCAGGCATTGCAATACGGCATTAGTATAGTGGCGATATTTTGTCATCTGTTGAAGCCTTCTGTAAACTTTGCGCCGTGGGGCAACGTTCGTTTACTTCAAACGCGATTATGCTGCTGTCAAATGCAGCACGTTCATATAATTCAAGACTCATTGTCATATTTTTACACCGTGCTGTCAAGGTAACAGAATTCTTCACATGCTAAGCCGTGACTACTAATGTGAATGTAGCGTACCTGCTGTTGTAAAGCCATGCCAGATATTCTAAATATGTTTATTTAAGGTTTAATGTTTAGACCAAGCTACCAAGACTAATGCTGTGGTTATTTGTTACATTCCTTATCTAAATGTGAAGAAAAAGCGCTGTTGTTTGCAAAAAGCATGAGTCTTTTACTCATGCTGCGTTTTTTTGGGCCTCGAGGCATTTCGAGCCAAGTAGATTACAGTAAGGTACGCTATCTCCGGAATCGTGAAACTTTTCTGCACAAATTACAGTCAGACACAGATTGGAAGAAGTTGGAGACAGGATGCAACCATGCTTCACAGAAGTGCACGAGCAGACCTTTATACTGAAATAGAAATGTTGGGTAATGTTACCAGTTATTCAAAGATAACCAAGACGTTGAAAAATAATCCACAGCGCCCGCTGCTTCCTAAGTCAACTACTTTCACGAAGTACACGAGGAAAGCATATAGAGGTTGACTTAACCTCTAGCATTTTTCCTGCAGCTGACGAGCGGCACACTTACAGCTAACCTTGCTGCATCAGCTTCACATCAAAATCGTTCTTCAAAGATATTTTCTTTTAGAACAACAGTGTCCAGACCACAGAGTAGGATGCTTGCCAAGATTTTGCATGCAGTTCACGGAAGACTGATTCCTCGATAGTTATCCATTTTGTGTCTGCTACCAGCTACTCTGTGCTACTCTTGCATGCAGTTCACGGAAGACTGATTCCTCAATAGTTATCCATTTTGTGTCTACTACCAGCTACTCTGAAAGAGTGTGCTATTGTAACGTCCGTTAACTCTTGTAAAACATTTTCAGTCAGAGCAAATCATGTGACAAGCCTTGCCCTCCGATACTGGTTCGCTCAATTTGACTATTCGGACAGGTATTACGTCTTCACCGGTAGTCATTTTGCTTTAAAGTTCAGCTGTGGCCCTTCGGTGTTTAGCTTTGTAGCGTTGTAAGGTTTCGTCTTTACAGGGGTTTGTTACAAATCTGCTAGATAGTCAACATTTACTTCAGATGGGTTGTAAGGTGGAAAACTGGGTCTTGCAAGCACCAAATACCAATGCAACCTTATGAGCGCTCAACAAGTTTGGGTGTCCTGCATATATCGGAGTAACAACACCTTCAGTCCAAAAATAGCTTTCAGCGACCCAAGGAATTCTGTGCCATACAATTATTTTGCATAAGACAAGCTACCTTTACTCTTTTGATCCATCACTCGCCCCATACTCTGCATACATAGTTTGAAATTCTGTTTTCGACTTGCAAAGCTCCTCCCATGCAAACGAATTTGATGATTACTACTCGCTGATAAGTGTGGCTTTCTTGTTGACCAAGTACAATGTAAATAAAACCAATCTTAGCGCCCTTCTTCTTGAAAGCCTATGATCCTAATCGCAGCAGTCCTTACATGTTTTCTGATATTATTCCATACAACTTCCTAGGTTTATGATGCAATTGAACCAGATACCTTGTGCACTGTAGCCTCTTGGGGCTTCTGCAGTGCTGACTGATCCAACGGCTGTCTGCTGCTGAGTCCGGCGCATAACAACCACATCCCATGACGCAGCCTCTCCAAGGTCGATCGCAGTCCGATTCCTACTGGTTTATATTACCATCGGCACCACCTTCTACCACTTTCCTTGGATTAATTCGTCGCACAACGCTATAATCTATGGCATGTCTGTGTCCCATTCCTGGATACCCCCAAGTAGCAATGAACGCTGCCCCCAGCATTGAACCGTGTATTAGTAGACGCAGACCACTTATGTTCATGCTACCACATAAAGAGCTGCCCCATTATCCATTTACGTGTCGGTTTTTCACCATCCATTCGCACGTTGGGATCATCCACGGGGAAAAGGCGATCAGTTGACCGAGTGGATGTGAAAGTAATTGATACGTGTAATTTTCCGCTCACCCTTCTGATGAGACATCGGCGGGACTCACTGACCCATGTGTCGAAACCATGTGTCGATCGACTAAGTTTTGCTGAAGGCGGCTATTTCGATGCTGTTCAATTTCAACTCTTTGGTAACAAGGAATGTACGACATTTGGGTCTGTCGCTTCCATCCTCCTGCGTAAAATCACCATCGAAAATCATTTCCGGAGGACGCAACAGTTTGTTCTACAGTCTTCTCAAGACTCGGTACACTAATGCTTGATACTTTGTGGTATCCCCAACGTGAATTTAGTCACAAGTTACTGTGAATTTTCCATTTTTGCCGCAGTGGCTTCACTTTATTTTCCTGTTGGAAAGAGCCAGTCGAAATGATTAAATGGGCAAGTCCTACGTGACGCGTGAGTAAAGGTCAGCTCCACTCTCTGAGTTTGACGATTTGACGACGTTCCACAGTCTGAGCACTCGCGTTGTTTGCACCGATTCGTTTGACACCTGGTATTAGCTGAATACCTAAGTAAATTTACTGGTAAACCGTACGTGCACATAATGGAGACAAATCTGCTGGACGAATAAAGCATGATCAAATATCGCAACAGCCTGACAAGCTTTAACCCAAAAACTTTTTTCCTCCTATAGTTTAATTACCCAGTGCATAATTAAGATTTCTAAGAGATGCTTCGGGTGACTAACATCGTTTGTACAATGGTAGTTCACGTGATTGTCGTTCTTCTTTTCATCCAGCCGATATCACTGGGAGAAGTCCAATCCCGTGCTGTTGGCCAGAAAGATTGGGACCGATAACTGGGTGTTGCTTAAAGCCAGAGTGAGTCCTACTGTGCTACAACAAATTCCATAAAATAAGTGAAATTTGCTTTCCTCTGATACTGACTCAGCAACAGCATAATTGTCTCATTCGTCTTGACTGTCCATTGTTTTAAGTTGTACCCAGATGCTGTTCGACCAGTCTATGCAAGAACTGATCACGGTGGCAGTTAGCATACGCAATAGAAATGCACCGAACGACAGTTTGAGTGTATTAACAACGTGAGACCACAAAAAGTAATGATTCTGAATCACTAACCTAAAAATAATAACTTTTTAGGGGCTCCATTCTCCTATGCTGCACAGCTTCATATGTCATTGACCTTCAAAATTATTCGTTTTTCGACTATCCTGCGGATATATTGACGGACTTTGACAAGGCTTCTTAATTCTCAAAATAAATGGTTATATTCTGGGACTATTACGGTTGTTCAAAATTTCGCCAGAAAAAAGCTGACACTTTAAACCGGGTCACAAATTAAGGTGATAGATAAACCGATAGATAAACCGTATTGTTTGACGCGCTGGATCTCAAACCAAAAACAGCGGGGACTTCAGAGTTGTCAATAAATCACCGTATTGTTTGACGCGCTGGATCTCAAAGCAAAAACAGCGGGGACTTCAGATTTGTCAATAAATTTATGCACCACGTCTGCACAAATGACTGTATAAAGCAACAAAAGAGCTCAGAGTACGGAAGCCTCCGTCCGAAATGAATAGAGGTCTGTACCCTAAAATGTGATCAAGAGTTTGACAGCATCACTCGTGGATGAAATGTTCATTTGAAATGGTTTAGAAATGAACGTGTACTCACAGAAGAAAGTGATCATTTTTCAATGACGCAGATTAGCTCACCAGTCTATCGATAAGTGAGCATAAAGAGCTAAAATAATGTGCAAATATAGTTGTTTTGACAGCTCGATCTGTAGGGAGGTGGGAAGAATGATCGCAGCTTGATAGCTAGCTTGAATTCCTTTCACCACCTTCACCAGATACAGGAAACTGGAAACGAAGAGACGAAAACAGTGCAATTTTCTTTGACTAAGTCCATCTTGTTTGCCTGTTACACCTCCTACGGCGACCAAAAGCCTGTTGTTTACCTATTTACTTTGGCGTGAATAACTTCCTTGTCGCTCTTGTCACGAAACAGTTGGGTGTCTTCACCATCTCTATTCGATTTGTGTACAGTCACAGTCACAGTCTGTTTCGACCGGGTACTGCTAGTGTGTTGTTGCTCAGGAATAGCCAACACAAATCACCCAGTTTCATGTGTCTTCTAGAAGCTGACCCAATATGGTGCACTGGCAGAATTCTGGTATTATTTTTTGCGCTCTATTACCAACAACTTGAGGCATTCCAACGGACCGTTAGGGCCAACAGTCCAAAAGGATGGAAGGGACCTCCGTTGTGCTTGAATCTATGTCATGAATAAATCAAGGAAGGGGCTCCACATGAGTGTCAGTGTGCAATAATCGGTGGTGCCATTTCCCACATCCTGAATCATCAAGGCGAAAAAAGGCTACGTTTTCGTTTGCCCGATGATAAGATCTGAAGTACTAAAAGCCTTACCTAGACTGTTCTAGAGTGCAAAATTCTTATTGAGCCTTTGCTTGGAATTTGTTACATACACACGGGACTCCTAGACACAGAAGGGTTGACTTGAGGACCTAATTACAACCGCAGAAATGTGGAACAAAAAGTACTTTGCATCAAATAAAACTGTTCCATATTTATGCTAGCGCATCGGCTAACGCGACTCACCAGAAGCCAGTAAGCTTCTGATTGTCCACAGACCTTTTCAGGAAAACGGAGTAAAAGGCTTCCGTTGTTAATGAATGGAGCTACTGGCTTAATTCAGTCAGTTGCAAAGACGCTTGAAGCCGATCGGAATGTCACCGCGTCTCAGAAGTTTTTTGAAAACGAGCCGGTGGATACCTTAACATAGTCTAACAGTAGATACGTGGACCATCTTATAGACATGCGTCTCAAACCCGTAACAACACTTTGCGTCAGCAGTAAAGCACACGTACGTCAAGTATTCTTATCTATTCAGTTTACTACTAAATTTCGCAGTAGAAATACTAGGCACAATCTGGTAGAAAAACTCCCCTATCCCGACACTCCAGTTCACACAAAATGTGTGGCGCTCTTCATATGAACGCTGAAAGACTGAACCAACTGGAGTAGTAGAACAGTTTCATGAATGCTGATTTTGTCAAGAGAGGTTATGTAAAGACTTACCCAACCATTATATGGGTTGTGCAGTACGTCTCCTGAAAAACACACACACCTTTCAGGCTTTTGACTGGACTCCATAGCCCTTGCGATTGATTCATATTCTTTTACTAAATGTGGCGCTTCAGTCAACCAGGTCTACAAGTCTTCGTTTGGTATACCTTGTTCTCTACGGCGAATCCACAGCCACAGACTGTGGTGACCACTCTATGATGCACATCATGAGCACATTCTCACTTTAGAATCCCTTTTATTGGGCAAATTATTGGGAAAAATACTTAAGATAGACGAAGAATGAGAATCTTTCCGTGCTAACAGCAACTCCAAATGGTTTTGGTCTGTAAGTAGTAAGGTTGCTCAGTGTAATAACGACCGAGCACTTAAAAAGGCAACAGTATATGGATCAAATTTTGCGCCTTATATTGTAAGAGTGACTAGAAATTCAACCCAAAATACCAATAAGTAACAGGAACAAATACGAATAATATTGAGTGTTTATGAGTAAACTTGTGGCAAGTAGTAAGTGCAACGCATCATAGGGTTTGCAAGTCGGCATTAACCAGTACTTAAGTTATTAATAAATTGTTGATTTCTAGCATCAGTAAATGCTCACCTGACAGCAAATTGATAGTGGTCATTTCAACATCTTCCTGCTTCTTAAAGGTATGTGCGCCTACTATGAATAGCAGACAAAAATTAAACTGTCCTATACTCGAGCTGCTAATCTAGTTGAGTTCTGGTACACTTCATCGAATGCGCACTTCCACTGGTTACTGTCACGGAGCCCTACATTGCACTTTATCAAAGCTCAGCTGACCAACAGATGTATCGTCAGCTGACAGCAAAAGTCCACCCCCCGTTCGAGAATATTTGACTTGCCCGTTTAGTGCTCTGACAGTAATTAACGTATGTTTTCACCGTTAAATTCGACTGTTTAGTAATGTGAGAATTTTGGCATTATAACCGTCCATGCAATAGGACATCCGACTGTTTAGTAATGTGAGAATTTTGGCAATATAACCGTCCATACAATAGGACATTGCTTAATCACTGATTTCCTTTCAAACCTCAACGGATGTCAGTTACAAAAATCGTGGTGGTATCCTGATAATGGACAAGTGACCAAAAATCAGATCAAAATTTGAGTAAGTTATCGTATTCCCCATGGGGTCATAGGTACAATCTGACGTGCATGTTTGGAGAGGCCAGATTAATTAGGCTAGGGAGAGAATTTACGCTAAGAATGTTCGCATAAGGAACCTATTTGTTGGAGCAAGCCCATAGAACATCGATCGCCGGTTGGGATGAAAATTCTGGCCATCTACCTAAACTACCTAACAAAATCAACTGATGTTTGTCCCGTCCGTCCGATGACACCATGGTCTTCCTTGCAAGGCACTTAATCTCATGATCGGGCAGAATTCCGATTCCATTCTTGGGAGCGCCCGCTTCTTGAGGCACAAGTTTTAACTCCGTAATTGCAAAGTCTCTTCTCGCAGCTCCAATTAATATAAATGAAAAGCAATAATTGTGACTTTAGAGATTTATCTGAAGCATAAGCTGCGAGAACTACGAAGACATGAGAAATCACCTATTTTTGCATCAATGGTTCGATCTTTAGCAGTTGACGATACTTGTGTGGATCATATCTATCGCAAGAGGGACATCTAATGAACAATTAGGTAATGATCGCTTAATGTCATTATTCTTGCTCGGTTGACCGCTATTTCTGAGGCCACGTCATCTTCACATCGTGGTTCAAATTCATTCTATTGTAAGCAAATCCAAACTCTCAGCGCCGACTTACATGGTCCTTGATTTTGACCACGGTGCACACTTAAATTTCATTGATACCAAGGTTGCCAGATATAAACTTAGTTGTTTGTGTTCTGATAACTGGTCCAGAATTTGCTCGAACACTTCCTTTAAAAGGTTTCCTTTGAACCCTAATAAGAACTAGACCGGGTTCGAAAATGAGCACAAAGGTGCCGTTTATTGTGTTGCCTGAGGCCCGAGACCTAACAAAAGCTACCCACTGACGTGTTGAACAGAAATGTGCAACTGTCCTAATCATATAAAACATTACCGTTTTAGACCAACGTCAGTTTCATCTAAGTTGGACGGATGTGTGGTGGATGTTGCATGGACCGGAATCCCCCAACAAACTTCAACTGTCGTCACGCACGAGCCCACGGCATCGATTGTTCCGTACGACATCCACAATAGTGGTCACTACAGCAAGCCGCTTGGTTATTATCATTCTTCTCGAACAACTAAAAACTTTCCTAATGGAAATTACTCACAAGGTTTCTGAAAACTCTACGACAGCCCATGACCGGTTTCGCCCTTTTTGGGGCCCATCAGGTTTATGGAAATTTAGAACACACGTGATAAGTGCTTAGTTCAAGTGCCAGCAGTCTGAAATATTCTTGGAAAAGTTCGTATGGGAAACACCCGTCTATCGCCGTGCAAGTAGTTTTTTGTTGTACCTAGAAACTCTGCATTCTGTGGGACGCTTGTGGGCGGAAACACATGAAAATGTTTTTCAATTAAAAACACTGTGGATGTGTGAGCGCTGTAGTCGATTCTTCCACCGAACTGCAACATCCTAGCGTACATTAGTTGATTGGGTTTACTGGTGAACTGCCAAACCAAACGTTCCCATAAGTTAACCGTAGACCGCGTAAACCGTTCTTCTGGCCATTCGCTTTTGAACATTTGTACGTTGACTGCGTTGACTGTGTGGTGTTGCACATCGTGGCTATTGACGACCCTGCGCCATCCATACTGAAAAGAAGACATCCTATTTTGGACTGGACATTTGTGATACTTATTTATGCCAAGATCACTGGTGCGTGGGCACCCCGTGCAGTTGCCCTGGTCTGTAAAGCAAAGAATGTTCAAGGAGCGAAAAAGGTACTTCCAAGTGTCTTCAAACACCAGCCGAATTTCAGATCGATCTGTCCGCCGCGTATGTCCGTCGACAGTCGTGTTCAGCTGGGGCAATTTATTTCAGTGTAACTGCAGCCTGGTCATTGCAGTTCGCCCAGCACATCTGTGCACCTATTAGGGAACTGACCTGAGTTGTTATCTACCTTACCACGCACTATACGACCAAGTTTTGCGCGTTGGTATAAGGACTGTGGCTTCCTTAGCTGTGTTTTGTTATGCTAATCGTGGCAGGACACTGTAAACAGTGGTTATCCTATACCAATGATCACGTAAGATTACCGATTACCGTTGTCTACTCATGAGACTGAGTACAGATAAGTCAAAATTTTCCCAAAGATGGCAAGACATCCAGGGAACAGATCGATTCAAAGTGCACGTACCGACAGTAATATGAGGTTTTTTGCCCGGATGTGTATAAAATGTCCGGCTCGTTTTATTGGAACACAAGATTAACGAACATAAGATGGTGTTGTTAGGTTTGTTTTTGAAAACCACGAGTTCATGGGACAAAACTTTGAAACTTGATTTCAACGACAAACAACACATCGAATACCGTGTTCGCTCTTAAATAGGTGCACTTTGATATTTTAGCTAGGACTTTTGTCAACATGAATACGGATGAAACGCTTTTGTCAGTAACCTATGCCAGGATTGTATCCGGAATCACTTGCTTCATCATTACTCTATCGCATTTACTCGGAGTCTTTAAATTTGTATGGCTCCCTAAAACGATTTGGGTAGGAACGCTGAAACCTAATGGATGGTTGTAGTATAACGATGTCATCTGAGACTTTCTTTTTTCTACTACTGGCTGGAAATATCCGTCATTTTCACACCGTATTTCAGTATTACTGACCTTTAAACTTGCCGAATGTCTTTTAACCAATTCATTTGTTTTGCCCCCAACCTAACGTGAAAATCGCTTGGTTCCAGGATGTCTGTGTAAATTATCTCCAAATGAATGCACACAGTCAAAGTTGCACTAAAAATTATCGCAGACAAGCGCATGATAAAGCGCTGTTCGATATTCTTCCGCAAGCGGGTTGATAACTGCATTCATTATCACCAGTTGACACCTCTCAGTCACATCATGTGTGCCATGGTATTCGACGCATTTCTCCAGCTTGACAAGCTGAACAGAGATGCACGTATAACGGCAAACCTCCAGACCTCCAGACCTCAGACCTCCATGTTCTTCTCAGACCGTATTCGTTTCCATGTGAAACTAACAGCAGAAATCGGGATTGTTGCCGTGACCACTCTCACTGCACTGCGCTGATTGTTAGCGGCCACTGTTCGTGCAGATCATTTGCGTAGGTAAATTTTTGGTCCACTCTTTTCCTGCGCGATTGTTCTATCCATAGGGAGCCAGCACACTTGTTCGAGATTCCACAGATTCGCTGTAGATAATTACGGGATTTCCAGAAGCCATACGCACACCACTCTAGTTTGCTCTTTCTTCTAGTTCCGCGCAGGGAGTTTTCCGCTTATTAGAGCTCATCAGTAATGCATATACCCGATCGTCCTGAAATTTGAACTCCACCCATCTGAAATGCGATGCAAATGTTACCACTACTGCATCAGCGCCAGTTGTACGCGCCTGGGCGAACGTGGTCACTCATAGATGACTGACTGATTCAGCCAAGGCATCAACCAGTAACTGTCCTGGATGTGTTCATCACTTGATTGGCCTATCAGGATTTCTCAGTCATATCCCTGTTTATGAGACCAAACATTTTCCTAATAAACCTGAGCTCCTATGCAGTAATGGTTTTCATTGGTTGAGTACATCGGACAATTACCAGTGCAGAAATGGTTTCCTCTTCTGTTCTGGAGAACTGTTTGCTCGAGGTTTTGCCGTACAAAGGATTTTTCGTCGCTAAACAGTCTTTTTGCAATAAGTCTTCAGTGTGGGCATTGTAATGAGATATAAGTTAGACACCCCATCCAAGTGGGCAGAACCACGTTAACACTAGTTAGCAGTTGATTTGGGTCACCTTCGATCAACACAATTTTTACGCTTACATTATGATGGACAAACAAGACTTTTTCCTTAAAATTTGGAAACGGCTTTTACTCACATATGCTGGTCTAATCAACTTCATATTCTATAGTGGATGACGAAATGTCCTAGGACAATTTTCAATAGCTTTTCAGTGGAAGAAAATTTTCATTCTCTCAAGAGGACAATTTTCAATAGCTTTTCAGTGGAACAAATTTTCGTTCTCTCAAATTCCATTGTCAAAAATGTAAAACGGCAAGATTCGTTCACGGGAATCGAGTGTCCTAACTTTGAAACTACCAACATGAATATTCACTATAAAAGCATGAACTGCCGGGTTCAACCAAGCATAAAACTTTAGTACAGTGTAAAGTGTTGAAAGAGACTGTATCAGCAAAATACTGCATTTCGAAGACATAAGTTCGGCATATAATAAAAACTGGGACTCGAAGTCAGGCGATATCAGCAAAACCGCTTTTCTAAAAATATTCCCGGTCTGTCGAAGAAAGCTCGTGGGATATTACATTCCGGAACCAATTACCAGAAAGACTTAAAACATGAGTTCGGAAGGAGGAAAGCTCTCAGACACCACTTGATATTTTCTCATTTCCAGTTTTATTATTCCCGTCGGAAGGAGGAAAGCTCTCAGACACCACTGGATATTTTTTCATTTCCAGTTTTATTATTCCCACTATATAACGTAACGTATGTCTTGATGCTTCAAGATGTGTCCCCTAACTAGCCTAAATTTTATGACGAGACCGCTTTTGAATACGTTATAAAGGCATCAGAATCAAACTGAGCTGTAGCCAAGCCATCCAAAATAGTTCATTAAAGTCACCGTCACATGCCTCTCGGATACAACAGATCAGCTGACTTTGATATGTTCATATGGATAGTAATTTACCGTCCAACTTTTGCCACAATAGCTACTCCATATGAGCGAAGAATAATCACGATTGCATAAATAAAGTACACACTCATATTTGTGTTTTCAGTGGGCGGGTTGAATAGCTAGCGTAGCCGGATGGTCATGCAGTCATTTTGCGTTTTCGAATTAGTGAAATACGCAACCTTCTCTGCGTATCAAAGTTACGGGATAGTGTATTCTACCTCAACTCACTGACGGCCCAACTTGCTGCTCGTTATCGACCAAAAACGATATGGAAGAATTTACTCAACACATCTCCATTCCCGCTTCACCCTTACATGCTTATCATTTTCTAGCATAGAATTTTGTGCTCCATTGAACGGTACGTTCGTTTTCTGGGTGCGCTATCAACGGCTGGTTCAAAACCTGGTCGATACGGTCCCACACACTCACACATTCCCGCCCCCTGGGAAATATATTTTCAGATTTGATATTTGGAACTAACATCTGCATACTGCAGCCTGGAATAAATTTAAAAACTCTACTGACCAGTAATGAATTTAACTGGAAATAAGCGAGATGGTAAATCGGGCTGTTTTTGATTACTACCTCCCCACCAGGTAGACCATTTTGGACGCTGAGCCGCATTCATTGGCCGAACTGTAAACGAAAGGATTGAGTCAGATCAAACGAGATTCAACGTCATACAAACCAAAACAAATTGGAGTAAAAGAATTATTTCTCACAACATACCGGCGGTGCAAAATCACCCATACCTTCCTGTGCTCTAGTAGAAAGGAAACTTGCTCACTACCGTCAAAGGAAAATGACTGAATACCCAAACAGCAACCATTTTCGTGTGGTTTCGATCAGACTAGAGTATACAAAACAAAGATTAAATTGCTTGAGGGATTGTGAGATTTTCAGTTCATTTATTTCACTTTAGCATTTTAGGGGAATATCCAACTGTTTGTAAGATTAATTCGTCGCTCGCGATGCATGTGGTGTTTTGTACGAAAACTAGGGAGTAGCTATCAATGTATTACATTCCGGACCAGAAGTCACGGAACACCACGATAAACTACATGGGAATACCGAGGCTATTCCTGTCGGATCAAACTGGCCCGAAACACAACTAAAGTCAGTAGTTCATCATCATCGTCTGATTTACAGTTAACCAGAAACATCCACTGACTTTTCCCATGATGATTCCGGTACCATGTGAGGCTCGTGAACTTCGCGTTTTTAATTTAAATTCAGAGTTGCGAAGCCGAGTGGGACAAGTCGAACGAGGCCCTACGAACCCATGATGTTGCGGCTCAACTCCAACAAATGGGTCTGAAGGACAGTCATGCAATCATCCGTTTGGCCTGCCCTGATATGGTGACTAACGGACCGTACACCCAAGGAATGACAAAGTGGGAACGCCTGCACTTTTTTGATACCGCATTGAATCGTCGCGCAAAGACTGGTTTCCATTACTGGGGATACGAAAAACCGAAGCCCACAAAGTGTAAGTCACTCTTGCAACCTAAGTATTCGAGTTGACATCACATAGGATGACACCATAGTGATTCAAATGAAGCCCTATCATAGGATCACGTTGAAAGCTGAAACGGTGTATCGTATCTCTACAACTTCCAGAAGGCGGACCAAGCGTTAGCAAGACAAATCAGAGAATCTCTGAGACGACCGGACAAACAGTCAAGCGGTTAACTTCTAGGTCTCAGTTCTGTCGTTGCTTTGGATTAAGAGGTATTACAACTTGGGACAAAACGATCGAAGTAGGCTGACAAACGTTTTCCTTGGCCCTAGCTAGTGGTGAAAAGGAACCAGCATATTGAACAGCTGAATACCTGGACGATTACCCTCGACGTTTGATATTTTATACTCATTAACACATCCGCCCAACAGCGCACTGAAGATGTCTCCTCGAATGGTGACGAAACGTTTGCAAATCAATTGCCAAGCTCGGCGAACAGATCAACAGCCACCTGGTCAAATATCAATCAGTAACACAGAGTCCAGGCCTGCAGAGATGATAGAGTGTGGGTTCTAGAACAGCCATAAACTGCAGAAACTAACAACGGTAAATTTGGACTTCTTTCACATACGCGGTTTATGAAACTCAGATTCACCCTATCGGTTACCAGTTTCATTGGGAAATATGTCCGAATCGAATCACAGATGGTGTAAAGATCACATATGGTAATTTGAACCATCACGAACAGATGAATCACCCTATCAAGAAAGGCAAACGTCTTCGTTAGTTATTGCTATGACAGATCTCTTGGAAATACTGTTGGTCGGATTCCCTTTGAGTTGACTCCAAACGTTCGTCCCTAGAGGAGGATCACAGAGTTTCATTAACCGTGTGAAAGACACGATCATCCATTTTAACGCATCTGACCAATAAACCTGACGCTTTCGACTGAATCAATATCTGGTCTATGAGTGGTCCAATCTATTGGCGAAGCGCTGAAGACCACAAACTGGTAAAATGGGTTGCGCGCCACCTCATCATCATTCCTTGCCAGCCTTCCTGGAATCAATGAGGCACAGAAATCTCAGAACTATGATTTGCTATTCGGATGGATGCTTTCCTTCTGGAACTGAAAATCGGGTTTTACCGCGTGAAACAAAACGTACCGAAAACCACCACTAAGCCTCAGTCACCATCTCGACGGCTTAAGTCCCACATTTTTTTCGTGAACTGTGCTGGTAATAAATTTAGTCCATTACACCAATACAAATAAAGGTCTTTATGCTACATCACAGTGTTCAACCCGAAATTGTAAGTTGCATGATGCATTCAGTTCAGTTCATTTCATTTTGAGTATGTCGGTTGTTCATCCGAGGAACAACATCTTTCTCGTTCAACCCGAAATTGTAAGTTGCATGATGGATTCAGTTCAGTTCATTCCATTTTGAGTATGTCGGTTGTTCATCCAAGGAACAAAATCTTTCTGCAGCAACTACAGCAGGCGCGCGTAGAAGTATTATACGAGGGATTCCTGCAGTCTTAATGCACTCATCAGGTGGTCCAAGGCAGCATTTTACGGGGCCTTTTACTTACCGCTCGAGGCATTCTAATGGGTATCCTCAAAGTCTACTCATTCAGGAAGGCAAGAATACCGTCCCAGGCAACTTAATACTTAATCCGTCTTGTATGCCAATAGTTGGCCGTTCAACATATATTCCCAATGCGCCTGATTAGCAATTAAGAATAGGCCTGGAAACGTGTACTTCGCTGAATTTCCAAGGTAAAGTTAAAGTGGTAAGATGATTTGTGAGATGAAGCGAAAGTTTACGTCGAAAATTAGCCCAGCACCACACTTTGATGGCATAAAGTTGTCCCGCTTTCGAGATGTGACTCTCAGGATAAATCATCATTCACACGTGACAACATTTGGCAGGTGTCTTCAAGCTGCCGTTGAATTTTAAGATCCTCGAGAACACCATTTAGTTTAGGCCACGGACCAAGTTCTGAAATAAATCTCAGTAGAAATACCGCTTGTTCGGTGTGCGATCGGGTGCTTGGTGTTCTTCAACGTTGCCCATCATTAGATTTAAAAAGCTCCACAGAGGGCACAAAGAAGTACTTGTGCTTTTGCCGGTTATTTGTCTGATGTACAGCCAATTGCGGCGTAGGTGTACGATACACGTAGGACCAGCCGTCACGTACACCAGGATTCTTGCTTTTTCCGAACAAATCTGGGATTCTGGGGTAAGCTATTATACATGATATTGATCCGCATCCAAACAATGGATCTCCAATAGGACCGTATCTTTGCTGGAGACCTCTCGACAGATTCCCCCTGGCCGCGACCACAACTCCACCCGACGCCAGGTAAAACTGAGGGTCCGTGCAGACCGCGAAGCTTGGTAGACCCGAAGGGCCGAAGAGATGGAAGAGGCAAAACGGGCTGGAAAGCTGTTCCACTTGGTTCGTTCAACTGGTCCTCGGAAACCTCTTGTCGGTGAAATTAACAGGGACCGAAATGGTTCTCTGATACCCAGTAAAGCAGAACTTTGGACCGCTGGGCACAGTACTCCTGCTGGCCACCTGCTACCTCCAATCCAGAATCCTGGCCTTCGACAGAAACGCGGGCTGTGAATATGGCGCCGCCTTCGGTTTTAGAAGTCTCCGAGTGTATATCTCTACTCTAGCGTCATCGTACTTCTGGTCCTGACGACATTCTACCTGCTCTGTTCAGGGGTGGCGGTGGGCTTCTCAACCAGTACCTGTCTAGCCTATTGGGTCCACCTGGAAGAAAGAGGCCGTCCCAGACAAGTGGGATGAATCGTTAGTAGTGCTTATGTCCCAAAAGGTTGCCGGCATTGAACGTTGTAACCACAAAGGTGTTAGTTTGTCTCCCGTTGTGACAAAGCTTATGGTGTCACTGATTCTTCGTCGTCTTACGCCGGCATACGGAACCTTTGCTTATGAGAATCAAGCGGGATTTCGACCAGAAAGAAGCTATTTTGACGACATCTTCACACTCTGTCAGATGCTACAGCAACGCCACATGTACAGACGATCCACAATCTTGGTGTCCCTTGAGTTCAACGGTGCATTCGATTCTATCGATCGGTCAGTGCTGTTAACTACACTTCCTCAACAGGGTAGGCCCCAGAATTTTGTAAACATATATACACATCACATATACACACATCACATACTTCTGGGTGTGTAAGAATGTATGGTGAACACTCAAAAAGCTTCCCAATAAAAAGTGGTGTCCGACAATGATGTTCCACTCTCTCCATTCTTGTTCAACTTCGTCATTAGTGAAATATTAAGCCGAACGCTGAAAGGTCTTCAAAACCCCGGTGATCAAATCGTTGCCACTGAGAACCTAGTCGATCCTGAGTACGCAGACGGCATCGTCCTCACTTTTGAAGATAAAGCGAAGCACAAGCCCGGTTGAATAGACTAATCATACTTATACCATTTTTGGCATGCACTTTGCACCTTCAAAGTGAAGCCATGTTCCAGAACGTGCAGTCTCTGAACGATACCCCTTACACGTGTATACGTAATGTCTGGAAACATCACAAACGGTAAATTCAGCTGGGTTCCAGGTGAGTCTCTCGCAAAAACCAAATTGTTTTGCAAATGAGTGTATTTCTCGATAACCCTTACAATTCAAGGAGAATCATTGGAGGTTGTGGAGAATTCTACATACCTCGGTAGTTGTATTAGTTCTGACGGAAAGGTGTCTGATGAAGTCAGCGGAAGAATCTCAAAGGCTTGAATCATTTGTGTCACTTGTGGCGCCAAAAAGGCATATCACTGGGGCTTGAGGGTCACGTGTACCACGCTACGGTAAGGGCCGTGTTGTTCTATGAGTGGAGAGTGGCCCATGCTGACAGATGTAAAGGGTCTTCAGGTTTTTTGACCACCAATACCTCAGAAGCGTTGCTGGTTATGGATGGCTCCAGCGGATTAGTAACGAAATGATCAGAAAACGAGTATCTGGTTGTGCGACACGTACTTTGATTGCAGAAAATATCCAGCATCATCAACTGCGGTGGCTCGGTCATGTGCTACGGATTCCGTCCACTGAGATGACTGTTGTTCTCCGTGCCTCCTTCAGAACGGCGTAAACCGCGTGGTGGGCAACGCATGACTTGGTAGAAGGGTGTGGAAGAAATTACAGAGTTTGGGCGTTGTTGTTGTACGCCTTCCAGGATGGGGTCCCCGTGACCGCACTTGTGCTTGGCTGGAGACATTGCAGGAAATGGCGGCTGATCGACGTCAGTAACGTTCGTGATGTCAGTTTCCATCCAGATCGTGTGACTTAGTGCTTGGCGGTGTAGTCACCTCAGAATGTTTGACATAGACCAGCACTAGGTCCCCTCCCTCACCCAATCTTTTTCTCTTCTTTCCACTCTAAGGCCCTGAATACAACCAGATGAGCTTTATGGTTGTACGGCAGTGGAGCATCATTGTCAACACTGATGTTGCTGTCTTTCGTCCGACGCCGACATCAGTAGCGCATAGTTCATGAGTCCCCCGAAGAAGAATGGCCGGATTAAACCGGGATCAGCCATAGGAAGTGTCATGGGTCTGAAACGTTTGCTAGACACATTTGCCATAGTGGACGATCCTTCTGAGTATTTGCGACAGAAATTAGGGCCAACTTAAAAAGTCAGTTATGGGGAAATCATCGAAATGATGCCGACAGACACATCCGAAGAAGATAAGCTAGGATATTGGTCTTCGTAACGGATGATTTCTTGTAAGGAGGATTAGTCTCCCTCAAAGTCATCGAGATGTGAAAATATTTCACTTGAAACCCCATGAAAAAGTTCAGGCTAGATAACCTGAAGCAATTTCATCCAGCGTCAGTTAATGCATACCACCCATCTCATCTTATTCAGTTCCCTTTCTGTTGCTATTCAAAATTTCCACTAAAAATAATAACATGACCGTTCAGCTGTGCACCCTTTTGGTGCATTGCTGTCATGTCACCGAAAGAAGCATGGGAGCTGAGATAGCGCCAAGTTTCTCAAACCTAGACAGGAGCAGCAGAAGTTGGATTCGGACCATGGACATTCCGGTCAGCAAATTCGCCCCCTAACAACCGGGCTATCTCGAGTTCAGTCAGACTTTTATACTATTCATTGATCCAAATTTTCATTGCATAATCAATGGACCCATTTTTTCTATGTTGACTGTGTTTCGTTTTTCGAGTTCAATATCCAGTGCCACGCAATATAACGTGATATGATCATCGAAATGATAAAGGATGATTACATGACATATGTGATCTGCTTTACAGTTGGACGATACTCAATGGGTGCGAAACACACGTTCCTTGGTCTGTGCAACGCGCCAAGAAGCTAGCTGAACAATGGAGTGAAGTTGACGAACGAGCACCATCGCTTATCTGCGCGCGTAATTTCAATAGAGGTATTCATACACATCAGGCAGAACAATCAAATATAAAGCTACCAAACGGAGCAGACTTTTTGTTCACTGAAGAAAAACCTGGATAAGTGAGGCATCAAAGTAAGACTCGTAAAAACTTAAGCGATGGGCGACAGGCATTGAATTCAGACTCATCAACAAACTCTGTGGTCTTTAGGTAAGCTGAGACGGAACGCAACCCGTCCATAGACCCTGTAAATTCCCACTGCTACTTAAAGTCGAGAAAGAGCACAAGTGTAATTCAGCTGCGTTCCAAGCCAGATATAACTCGTCCTCACCTCCTCCATGGTGGGCGGATATTTCGCAAAGTAGTGCTCAACCGACCTTGTGCCCAGTTCAAGAAGTGAAGTCTTATCCCCACAGTTCAAAAATAACGGCGAAGCCCATGGGACCCCAACGTAAAAGCTAGCTTACTCTAATGCGCATCCGCACACCTGCTGCTCCAAAACGAACAAGCTGATCGTCCGTAATGCTCCTCAGATGATTTACCGGTTGGCTTTTTGATATCATGGAAAGTACAATAGCAGGAGCGATATCACCTCGGACGTACACAGGTCAAAAACATCTTGAACCTAAACGGGATACAGCACCACTGACTTTCAGCGATGCACTTCTTGGCGGTTGATCAGGCGCTGACCTGCTTGCGAACTGATAGTCTCTCAAAATGTCCTGTTGTTTGCAGGTAGTGAGGCTGATGTCTGCCATGCATGGCCCTGCATTCAACAATTAAGCGGAAAGTCGTGAGTCTGCATCGATTGTCGGCTTTTCAGCAAACATTCATTAGTCATCACATCGATCCAGTAAATCGACCCCGGGGTCAGTCTGAAAGCTGAACCCTTAGCTGATAGCGAAATATCAGTTTGACTATTTACGCGGATTTTGACCCATTTTAAGTTCACATAACCAGTAACTGTACGTCCCCTTCCGTTGTGGGTTTGCTTTCAATATTCAATCCCCGGATCCGCGACTGAATCTCGTGGAAGAAATGCTAAGCACTATACATTCACGGGGGAACAGTAAAAAGTATCATTGACAGACGTAGTACACTACTCACAAGGTTGCTGAAAACTCTTCGACAACCTACAATCGGTTTCACTCTTCTTGGGGCTCATCAGGTAGGTGCAGTCGCCGTGTTTCCGTCAGCCTTATGTTCTACTTGAACCCAAATTGCACGAAATTAGCGAAAACACTCATATGCGCACCAATTTGGTTTTGACAGAAGACTCACCTGGAACCCAGCTGAATCTCTCGTTTACATTTCTTAAGCTTGAAAAACATCATAAATGACATTCAGCTGGGTTCCAGGTGGACGTCCCGTAAAAACCGAATTGGCATGCAAATGAATGTATTTCGATAGTACCACTGACAGTTTTCAAAGTGGTTCCAATGCACTTGAAAACAACTAGTAGCAAACTTCAACACCCTTGGTCTTTACAAACCGCCCACAAGGTAACCATAGACTGGAACGACAGAAAGGCAAGGTTGAGTAATCCGGTTGTGTTCAACTGTAACAGGGAAGTGCAAAACTCATGATCTATGTACAAAAAGTCTCTGCAAGTTGGCCTCCCGTCACTCACGACGACCACCTCTTCGCGGTTTATGTGCCAACAATCGAACAGGACGTCCAGTACGACCACCCCGCTGTCGTCCCTTTGAGGCACCACGGTCACGAGCACGGAGATCTGCTTTCATGCGTCGATCGACAATTTTCACTTTGGCTCCCCTAGGGGCCTTCGTAGTTTTGTTGCGTGCTCCACCCTTTGTGTTCACAATCAAATGCAATGGTCTGCGTTTTTTATTCAGCAAACCGGCTTTTTTGTACATCCTATTAAGAAAAATAAAGACAAAGGTAAGGACGTAGGCAATCGTTCCCGATAATGTCGCGAAGTTAGGACGTGCCAGGAGAGGAAAAACTGCTCAACGAACTGGTAGAATCACGGGAGAGATGTCTAAATTACAGATAAAACCAAACGAAGTCTAAACACAACTTCCATTTTTCGTGCACGGACCAAGCAACAATTTGGGTGTTTTGGCCGGGAATGAGGTAGTCGGCACCGACAGAATTTTACTCAACTGCAATAGTGAATGAAAACCTTTGAATCATCTAGCAAGCTTTAGTCCGATAAAGCCACCACAACCTTACTGTCTGTACAGACGCTCTTCAGTTTCATAACTTGGATAGACATGAATGAAACTCACGCTTTTGTTAGCCGGATGCGTAATTTCGCTCTGGGCTGGGATGTACAACACAGCTAGTAACATTCAGTTGGATGAACAAATATAATGTGTTCATATGTGTCTACACCTGGAACCCAGCTGAATCTCTCGTTTACATTTCTTAAGCTTGAAAAACATCATAAATGACATTCAGCTGGGTTCCAGGTGGACGTCCCGTAAAAACCGAATTGGCATGCAAATGAATGTATTTCGATAGTACCACTGACAGTTTTCAAAGTGGTTCCAATGCACTTGAAAACAACTAGTAGCAAACTTCAACACCCTTGGTCTTTACAAACCGCCCACAAGGTAACCATAGACTGGAACGACAGAAAGGCAAGGTTGAGTAATCCGGTTGTGTTCAACTGTAACAGGGAAGTGCAAAACTCATGATCTATGTACAAAAAGTCTCTGCAAGTTGGCCTCCCGTCACTCACGACGACCACCTCTTCGCGGTTTATGTGCCAACAATCGAACAGGACGTCCAGTACGACCACCCCGCTGTCGTCCCTTTGAGGCACCACGGTCACGAGCACGGAGATCTGCTTTCATGCGTCGATCGACAATTTTCACTTTGGCTCCCCTAGGGGCCTTCGTAGTTTTGTTGCGTGCTCCACCCTTTGTGTTCACAATCAAATGCAATGGTCTGCGTTTTTTATTCAGCAAACCGGCTTTTTTGTACATCCTATTAAGAAAAATAAAGACAAAGGTAAGGACGTAGGCAATCGTTCCCGATAATGTCGCGAAGTTAGGACGTGCCAGGAGAGGAAAAACTGCTCAACGAACTGGTAGAATCACGGGAGAGATGTCTAAATTACAGATAAAACCAAACGAAGTCTAAACACAACTTCCATTTTTCGTGCACGGACCAAGCAACAATTTGGGTGTTTTGGCCGGGAATGAGGTAGTCGGCACCGACAGAATTTTACTCAACTGCAATAGTGAATGAAAACCTTTGAATCATCTAGCAAGCTTTAGTCCGATAAAGCCACCACAACCTTACTGTCTGTACAGACGCTCTTCAGTTTCATAACTTGGATAGACATGAATGAAACTCACGCTTTTGTTAGCCGGATGCGTAATTTCGCTCTGGGCTGGGATGTACAACACAGCTAGTAACATTCAGTTGGATGAACAAATATAATGTGTTCATATGTGTCTAATTAAAGTCCAGATACCGAGGAGGGAAATGTGGAAAGTTGGCTATAGTCTGAACCAAGGGCTGTAAAGGAAAACCAACGTCTGCCGAAGTTACAACACAGAACCGAATTTCCGACCAAAAATAGATCGTAGGTTTATACGCCCGACTTATCCCGCAAAGTTAGCCAGCGTTTGTTCAACTGCCTACCAGCCCAGCGTCTCGTAAGTAGCAAAACCAGACATAAAATGTTCGACTTCCTTAGGACTGAAAACTATCAGTTGTTGTACGCCATGACAGCGCCTAAATGCAGTAGTTTATTGCTGGAAGATCAGTACGGAATAGGGACACAACTAACTTCCCCGGTGCCACCATAATTCGATAAAGATCAGACAGACAAGCGGTGAGATAGCTGGCCTGAAAATCAATCGGTAACCCAATCCATTCATCTAAGAAAATGATTGTTTCAATTTTATAAGATACAAGTACGTAATTGCCTTTCAGCCGATTCACCAACCAGTCGTTCCATCTATTATCACTTGTACGACAGAGGAAGAGACCGAAAAGAATGAGACCAAAGCACACACACACAAACATACAATTGCAAAACGGTTTTGCAAACCGAGCGGTGTGCTCAAGAAGCGATCGATAGTGGAACCGGCACTACGTAGGAATGTGTATTACGTAGGAACGTAAGGCGCAATTTTATCCAGAAAAGTGCCAAATATCCCTACTCTTATTTAATTCTGTGGTACGCACAAGCGGCGGTCGTTCCTTCGTGAGAAAAGTGACAAAGAAGAACCATGTCACAAGCTTTCCGACGAGAGCCAATAAATATTTTGTTTTTTTCAGGCATTTTAAACAAATATTGTAAGCGAATGACGAAAATATGGGTAGAAGATAATCAACAATCGTAGATCTGTGGATGATGCACATATTGAGATATCATTGTGGTGACCACGTACAGTGGCCGTTAGCCACCGTGCTGCCCAGTCAAACTTGAAAAAGGGTCATAAAAGCAGACACTTGAATGAGGAAGATGCACAGTGTGCTACTCCAGTGTCTTTAGTCCGTACTGAAAACGTGTGAGAAATCTGATGATTCAACGACGTCAGACTGACGACCAAGTCCAATTAATTTACGTCTAATATGAATGGATGGCATTCACGGGTCAGTGGTGGTTAGGCCACTGGACGCTTGCACATGGTACTAGAGTCACAAACGGTTTGCATTGGGCTGAATGTGGTACCGTTGTTATCCTCCCCCATCCCCCCACAATAAAGGTAGTTGCATCCATCCATTTTGCAAAACAGTCAATCTGTTCTTCTGGGTCAATAATAGCAAATATTATTACTATGATATTGCCTCACGATGAGGATTCAGCCATTCCCGCACCATCCTGATGAGTCCGGTTTCTACAGGTGACTAACAGGAAAATCCGTTGGTGCCACAAACTTGGTGCTGATCAAAGGAGTGCTTGCTTCTAGGGTTTATCGCAGTGTTATTATGCTTATGTGCACTGTCACTCGTCTGTTACACATCTTTAATTATTGGCTGCGCATTAAACGGCGTCCTCCGATGGTAAGTTCTGCGGTGGACTACGGGAGACTGCGCAAGGTTAGTGTCCCAATAGCAGTGGCTCGATTAATTGCTCAAGCTGAGCTCGTAATATTTGTTAAGTGGGTGGTACGTAGCGAAGACTAGGAAAATGAATGGAGCTCGACGAATCAGCTTCCATACGGTTTGTTTGGGCAAATGCTTGCGGAGTGTGTACTCTGCAGCGCCTACGATGAACGACACCTGTTCTTTCTTTCACCGCACCGTCATATTACCATGATTGTGGGATCGTGTAGCATTAGTGTATTATGGTTTTAACCGGATTGCACCCCGTACACTGGAGAACTATGCGGCAGCTATTAAGGTCACTGATTACCGCTCAATGTTGCTGCTTCGATCAAGGACTGTGATTGGACTGTGGTTAAACAAAATTATCCAAAAATGACATGAGACGACTACAAAGTGGGTTTCCATGGAAGAACCTGTACAAGATCCAACGCCTACTTACTGTTTGATTTGCTGCCATTTTTCAGCTTCCGGAACATCATCAGAAATCTCCTCGGCCTTCTTACGAATTCGCTTCAGTCGCTTAGCCAATCGTGCTTTTTTCCGTGCCTTTGCTTCCTCGACCTTAGTCATGGAACGTCCCTGGGTAGGACGATTCAGAGAGACCTCCTCCTGCGTTAGGAAAAACACCAAAATCGGGGTTGGTGAAGAGAGACTTGTAGCAGATAGAACAGATAATAAAGGGAACGTCAGACATATAACGTACCACTTCTGCAATCCGAAAAGGTTGATCGCAGGCAAATACAGTCATTAGTAAGCCAGTACAGCAATGCACGAACAAAGGCATCAAAGCTAAATACTTCAGGACCGATTCGACAAGACATATAGCTGCAGCTACATATCATCAAATTGCAGGTGTACAGACTAGAAAACTGACCATTGCCCAATTACCAAACAATGGGTGGTAGTTGTCTATTGATACAGAAACTGACTGCGTTTGCACAGGTGGCTGTAGAAGCACACAAGGGAAAGAACATGGATTCAAAACGAAGTGATAACAGGGTTTATAAATAGACCAAAGAACAATTGGAGACAGTTGTCGACTAGTAAATAGACAATCCATCATCCAGCGCCCAAAGGTGTTAAAGTACAAAGGGACGGTGACCAGCTCGCATGTCTGAAAGCAAAAGCTAACAAAAACCTGCCGCCCTGACGTGTCGGCTAGGCTTAAGTGCTGTAGTAATCCAGTGAGATGGATTGGCTGGAAATTCATCCATCAACAAGCAAACATGTCGGAAAAGTCAAAGTGCAGCAGCTGGTCACACCATGAGTCATTGGACTACGAAACAGACTGCAGGTAGAGTCGTACTGTCCTCTAGGACAAAAGTGAATGTACTAAGGTGTTTATGAAAGCAATGATGTTGGTCCCCACGGAACAAGGAGGGTGTGAAAAAGTCGGCTCTGAAGGTCGAACACTGTGAACACCTGAAGATAGATCATGACCCCCGGTGAAATATCTAACACGACCGTCAAAAAATAAGTCCTACAAAGAACCCCGATGACACAATAAGCACATCTGCAGTGAACAGCAGCACACGAACTTCGACCGTTACGTTTTACCCTCTGCGCCCCGCACAGCTAAGTAAGTCCACCTAGTTATTGGCTCCGGGCAGGGTCATCTAAGAAAATTCCAACACCCGTCGGTCAAGACCACCGAACCAAATGCTAGGTCTTGGAATCGAGAAATGACCTGCGCACCTTCCAACTGCCTCGTAAGGCACTGAAAGGCGAGGTACGTCAAACAAAACCACTATTCGGCCAGGAAAACTGGGAAACGTTACTTCTCACCACAGCATTAGTGAAGCCGACGGTTCGACCTTAGTTCCCTTCTTCCTCTAATACATCCCATCGCTTTGATAAGTCTCTCCTCCTAATCTGTGGTCACCAACTTTGGAACAATAGAGGAGCTCTGCCCATAATCACTCCTTCCACAAGCGATATTTAATGCCCGCATCATTTTTAAGGATGATCAACGAATTTCGCCACCCATTCTCCATTTTCACTGAAAACTGGCGTGTGCTGTACAACAGAAACAACGTAAAAAAACACGATGATGACCCTCGCCAAAAGGCTCAGACGAACTCTCATTGTCCATGCTTTGCTCTTCGGATACCCGATGAAAGTGAAGCTGTACCGTAATGCCGATTGGGAGGATATGCCTCGTCAAAGGTCAAAGACGCTCCGCTAGACTTGTGTGAAAAGCTTGTGCGCATCGGAACCAAGCCAGATCACCAAAGTCCATCAGCAGCGGACGAAATGGTATAATTTGCTCGTGATTTCTGCGAATCTTCCAGAGAATCGCAGAGTTCTGTCGCCACATTTCGACTGTGCTATAGACGGCAGAAAGCATATATCACAGCTTCAGCTGGCGAAATGAATGCTCAAGTTGACAGTGAGCGCCGTCTGCGTAGTAGACTCGGGCTTCTCTGCCTGAGGAAAGACAGATCATTCAAGGTATGCCTATTTCGAGCACCAACTTTTACCATAAAAAGCATCTTGTAACCAGACATCCTCTGAAGCACGAGCGAACATGTGCGAATTTGGCTAACTTAGCGACCATTTATCGATTGCGGTGTATTACCAACCGTCGTTCCTTTTCGAACAGTTGCACGTACTCCAAGTAAGACTCGCTATAATCCTACTTGACCGTTCGTTTGCCAACAGTAAAGTGAAGACTTGTCCCTCAGATTGAAATATTGTTTGCAAAAACCGTCGATGAAAATATCAAATCCAACTGTCGAAGCTGTCCTAAACGGCAGCTCTGATGAAACGATTGAGAACTGAAGAAAGATCATTGAGTTACCATGACCGTAGGTTTTCAGTCTGCCCTTCCGAAAATATGATCGCAACAAAGCTGTCAGTATATGAAACGCGCTTTGTTTCTCTTGTCAAAGAAAGCAAAAAACACTCCATCACGAGGGCGCCGCATGAAAATCCATCGAATGGTGACTGTCTCGAAGCCTGAAAAACGACCATGAGAAGTGATGAGTGGAGGGAAAACTGGAAGCGCGAGAGACTTTCGCCAATCTACTTCAACCCATTCGAAAAGCCAGTACGAAAAAGTCTATGGTAAGCCAGCCAGTAAATCGGGTGACGCGAAGTGATCCAAAGGAGTCGGATCCATCGAGAGAGCCGCCGTTTAGAATGATGGGCGAAAAATTCTGCATGGCAGTTCAGGTGGCCTTACTTATTAGCAACAGTACCAGTATTACCGGCTTGTGTCGCGGAAAGACAGAATCTCAGTTCATTCTCTGCTACTCTCTGAAGAAGTTCGTGAACACCTCGAAATTCATAATCTCGCTAGTCAGGAGAGCTTGTAGATTGGATTCATTGTATACGGAAGGAATGGGAAATGTTGGGAAAATGCTGTTGTTGTTCTTATTTGCGATACTGAAAGACTGCAAAGACTACAAAATCCCCACCGCCACGTTGCTCAAACCTGGACAGGAGCGTTCGAGGTGCCGAAAATGGACTCGAACGTCGGACCTTCCGGTTAGTAAGTCGGCGCCCTAACCATTAAGTCATCTCGAGTCATGACACCGCTAGTTGCAATGAACCAGTCCCGATGGAGCAAACTGTTACCACTAAGCACGCTCAGTTTTCAGTAAAAGCCACTAGCTTCTTAACTTTTTCAGAACAAATTAATAAGACAAAGTCAGTCACAGATACCCTCGGTACAAAGCAGTGATTTCTGGAAAAAATCCAGTGACGGTCCCTGGGATTGGGAAATGAAGTAGTCGAACCATATTCATTGTCTCTTGAGATTTTGGTGATGAAAAACCATCCATATCTGCCCCATTCTTAGGGCTAAAAAATCCAGAGAAATTGTTTTCCCATGTGAGGATTTCGCTCCAAAGGGAAGCATTGTATATTCAGAACAGCAATGGAGCCATCATTTCATTCAGTTCCAACAAATGAAGCCGGAAAATGGGTTCTGCATGTTATATCCAGAGGGAAGAGGTTCTTAGTTAGAGAAATATTCTCTGGGCTGACCACGGGGAACAGACGTCGTATCTTTATGCTGTTAAACCTAAACGTATCGTGTTACAATGATTGCAGTTCGCCTACTCATAAGTAGCTCGATACAACGCCCCTAATTCAGATGGAACATCACCGAGAGCGCCTGCTATTACCCGGGAATCCATGGTGAACCGAGCAAAGAGTTAAGGTCTCCAGAGCAATGGTTCTGCACTGTATCACAGCCGATACGGCTGAGACAACTACAACAAATCGGCCACAATGAGGTCACAAACAAATAGATCTGATGGGACACGGTAGCCTTCCACCCAGGCAACTTCCAACAAGTAACTTTCGGATGAAGTGGTTTTTCAGGGTGAAGAAAATTCTATTAAAGGTGGGTCGATTGGTGGGCCATAGGAGTCAAGTTAATCAAGTTAATCCTTTTACATAGCACTAGAAAACCACAGAAGGTGCCATAGCTAATGCAGCTCACGTGGAGCAATAAGTCGTGAACCGTGTCTATTTGACAATGAATGTCCGACAAGTAGGTGATTGCATCGGGAGATGCTCAGTGAATATTGTTTCGGAAACAATATCGTTAGTGATAGGTGATTTGACTGATTATGTCTGACAAAAAGTCTTGTAAAACTATGTGAGGGAACTAAAAGGATGGCCAGGAATATATCAAATCAGCTATTCAGCAGAGTAGGCGCTACATTTTCCTCAGCACATTAGCTGGTGTCTCACAGTATCATAATCATACCGTCACTACCAGCTGTCCAAAATGATTGGACATACTCGGTAATATAGATGTTATCCATCAGCTGGCCATGAAACCTATGCATAGCATGTTTGAGGGAAACACAATGGAAAAAGACATTTTCGGAAACCGAATGACCTTTGTTAGCGGCAACGGCTTTCGCATGTGTATTCGTTCATCCTCAACAAACCAATCAGGTAGGTCAGACGGGTCTTCGAAAAACTGCATGCGGTGATAGGCTGATTCGAGTAGCTCCCGGCGAGACTTGGCCGAACGAATAAGTCGAAGGGCTAAGGCACGCTCTTCCGGAGTGAGGGGGCGACGGAGACGCTTCAACCGTTGTACGGAATGTTCGGTCACCGTCGGGACTATATAACAAGAGACAAAGTACAAGTGACGCAGCTGAATATCAGTGCAGTAGGCAACCTACCAAGGTTGCTTCCACAAAACTTATCATCGACACGACAAAATGCTAGGCGAACAGATATAAGGGTAAAAATAAATTTGTATACTGGTATAAAATTTAATTTCAGGCTAATAACAGTTGTTCAGCTGTAACACCCTTTCGGTGCCTAGATGCCACGCCACCCGAAGGAAGCACGACGAAGGAGATACTGCCGGGTTGCACAAGACTAGACAGGGGATGTCGAGATGCAGTGCAGCTGGTTAAACGGATACAAGATAGCTTTCAGAAAGGTGGGAAGTTATTCTCTAAGGATCGCAGTGGGAATCCGGTGGGTCACTCCGCTGACGGCACTCCGTAGAGAGGATTCACTGTAGTCCGGTCATCTAGAATATTGTCCGAATAACAAATGGCAATGGTAGAAGCAGGATATTCGTGGGTGAACTTAACGAGTGTCACAGGCTGGATGAATGCATCCACCAACAGAATCTACAGTCGAAACAGAATGAACGTGTTCGTCAGCCGTATACAAATAGCATCCAAAGGACCGATTAAAATCGTTCGCTGGTGTGGAGATTTCCTCTGAGTGAATTCTGATATTCTCCTGCATGAATGGAAGTGAAACACTCATCAATGTATTCACAGTCGTCTGCTTCAATATTCGGTCATTTCAGAATTTTATCGACCATGAAAACAAATGGATTTGTTTCGCCCCAGCAGGTGCGCGCGACTACGTATTTCATCTCATTTGGTATTCATCAGGTGGGTGCATTATGATTCGACCACCTGATGCTGAGGTTCAAAGCCCAAATTCTCAGCCTCAACAGCTCACAATCGCCGGCCTTATATGCACACGATGTAAATGAATTCAACTGAAGTTTTCCTAGTCTAATGCGACCAAATTCCTTAGGAATCGGACCACCTGTGAGAAGCTAATAATTACCACGCCGTGGGGCATTGTTTTTTATACGTGGTAATTATACGTCACAACTGGTCGGTGCCAACTGAAAAGATGCTTTTTGAGACAGAACACTTCTGCTGCGTAATTACCGACCTTGTGTCAATTGTTTCATTATAGACGAATCAGCGCGGAAATCCGCACGCACTGCAGTAACAGTAGTGTTTTAGCCGGACCATTACAGTCGACGTTTTCATACACGAGTTGTTAGCTAGCTAAGCTGGTGAATTTCCAATAATGTACAACGGTTGGTATTTCACAAATTCCCTTGTTACACTGTTTTCTGATTAATGCTCAACATCATTTACTTGGCAAACGCGGACTGTGTGGGTGAACAGAGTTCACTGCAAGTGGAAATTCAATGGTCACCTAGATGATGTTAAAACGATGCGTATTGTGATTTGGTTCCTTCTTTCTCCTCGTGAACATGGGTCCCTATCAGCAAGCTCAGCTCTGAGTAAATCTCACTTTCAAGTGATACTCGGTCCGTGTAAATCGGTAGAACTAGATAAGATACGTGCATAGGCTCCAGAAAATAATCGCTGCTAAGTGGTGTTGTTTTCATACCTCCCGGTCAACTAAACAAGGTTTGCCCGAGTAGTGATCGTGTTTGGGAGATCTGGCTGGCCGGTACAGTCAACGGTAAGAGTTATTTGCACTAAGTGACTTTTGCTCGAGTGTTCCCTCGTATGGAGTCAAAAGGAGGAATATTTAGACCAAGGGGAGTCGTTCCTCTGCGTGGAAATATACGAGAGAAAATGATCGAGTCATTCACACAACAAAATGGGCGAAAGAGGACAGTGTTATCCATAACCAACGCAGGACTACAAGACTGTTGTTTAGGTAAGCAAGTATTTAGGACAGTTTACCTTGGGTCAGTTTACCGCGAGCCAAAATGGTACCGCACAAATTCATCGTGGAAGAATTCAACAGGCAGCCAACAATATTCAATTTATTCACCAACCGGCCTATAAAGGTTGCTTGAACCGATGGGCTACGTAATATACTCCTATATCACTAACTGTACTGTAACTCTAGCCAACACCGGAAGCAATGGCAGAACGGCTAAATATGGTACCAGCTGGGGTTATCGACAACAGCAATGTAAAGTACACCAAAGATATGGAATACACATTGGAAACCACTATTTAAGTACGCTTGTCAGCACACAGAAGCTTCACTGAGACGAAAATGTCACCCTTGTACAGGGTTATTCGACTGGGGGTCGTAAATACCATCCTGCAAAAACAAGTCATCACCCAAGTACCCTGCAATAATGTAGCTGGATTTTGAATAGCAAAAACCAGACTCGTCTTTAAAGGTCTTAACGCCGTGTTGCCCGCAAGACTGCCTAAGTTAAGAGAACCCAAACCGGCTCCGGGCGAATTGACCCTGGGGGGAATAGCTCACGATGAACTGAACGCCCATAGGTAGGTGATAAACGACCTAGCAACAAATTGGTACCAGATACATCGGGCGGGCACCTGTGTAAACAAAGACCTGTGACAAAAAGCACCAATGCTGTACACAAATGGTGACATCATCAACTCACACAGAGTTTAGTCAAATGGTTCAGCACGGGATGTGTGCACAGAGGCGTAAGTTGAGTATCCGGAATTGGTGCACGGGTCAAATGAGTGGATGAAAGAAATAAGACGGAGCCGCCGACCGGATACCGAATTCCTCGGGTCCCTTTCGAATCAACTCACTTCACTTGAGAAAGGGATAGCCAGTTAGCCCACACTTCCTAAAACAGTTTCTCCTACACAGTACAAAAACGAAAGCTATGAGAATCCCTAAGAGTTATCCCTAAATCGCGAGTACCAAGCTTGGGGATGAAATCGCCCGGCGGTATGAATTACAGGTAGTACACCGGCTAACCTTGAAAACAAGTCCTCATGACGCTAGAACACATATCAAAACAAGAACGCAATAGCTTTTGAAACCGAATAGGACAAAAAACATTGAAAAGGAAGAACCCCTTACCACTCGACTCGTTAGTCTTAGTAGCGGCTTCCTCCGCAGAACCCTTTGATACCACTCCCGCCTGACGCTTTATACCGGCTGGGCTGCCCGTTTCGACAACAGCCGCTTTCTTCTTTTTCTTTCCTTTAGTCTTCTGTTTCTCTGTAGGTTCATCTGAATCGGATGAGGTTGTCGAGAATTTGTCGTCTCCCTCAACAGGAGCCAACAAATCCTACAGATGTGAATAAACGGCAGAATAAGATAGAATCAGGTATGCAAGCACTTGTTCTTACCTGAGGGAAGACGACAGTATGGCCAAAACGTTCAGACTACTTGCTACGAACGAAAGTAGACAAAAGGCGTAATGAAAAAAGCTCTACATAAAGGCCAAATAGCAACGGCATTAGGCCTGTTGATCTCATTGACTACCGCAAGTCAAAGGTACAACAACATGGAGAGGCTGAGAGTCAGCTGAGGCGAGAGATGACACACATGGAGAATTGTTGTGAAAGCTCCCCTACTTTTCGTGAATATTCCAGTTCCTTGTAAACTTACAGTCCTGAAAAGCTGTAACGTAAATTACTCTACCGATCACACGCTTGATCCTATTAATCTGGTTTTACGTTCTGAAAGTCATTAACAAGGTTTTCGTGCGGTAATAAACCCTGGGGGGTCAACAAAGCCACTCTCACTCAAGAGTGGAAATAGATTCCTTCGTATTGGAATACAATGCCACTTGTTGTTGAGCTGACATGTTCGACTGATCTCCATGGATTCACTGACCGTTGTTCACATATGAAATACGGAGCCTGAAAAAAAATAAACTGTTCGTCATTACACCCATTACATTCGCCTGGGGTCCCAGACCTAAAAGATGAGTCGGTCAGTCCACAGTCATGCACTTCGAAAAACTTGCACTTTTGTGTGGTGAAGTAAAATTGGAATATTACATCTCCGGTTTATCGTCTGCGTATGCAGGGTTGTAAAACATCGTTGTGGATAGTGACGTACGTTTCCGCCTTCCGGTAACTATGCATTATCGATATCCGACCTATTCTGCCGTAAAAATCGTCGCCCTATTACCACAGGGTCACCTCTACCATCTTCCTTATCAGAAATGTTTCGTTGTTCTGTACGTCTCGTCTGTAGCACATCAACGCACCTAGACCATCCAGGCCAAGTTTCCATTCCAGAATACATTTTTCGCCGTATGCATACTATGGATTTAGGCGCGAACTTCCAGACTGTAAGTGCCGAGGTTCCAATCCAACCCCAGCATCTCGACTGCTTCCGTCTAAGCCTGAACAATCCGACAGTATCCCAGCCCTCGTGCTTTCATCGGGTGACATGGCAGCTAGGAACCGAAAGGGTACTACAGCTGACCGATTATTATTAGTATGAGTATTATTAGTACGCATGCTAAATGGTGCGAGTTTAAACGTGTTATTGCCAGTCACTTGGATGTTCCACATGGCAGTTCCTGGTTCTCTCGCCCACCCAGTGCACCCTCGTCCAGTGAAATAAAAAATAAAATTGAAAAGGTCCACCTCCTTGCTATCATCCATCTACTAAATATCACCTACATTTGAGTTAACATTTTCAATACTGATGAGCCATGTGTCACCTTCCAGTTGAGCAAAATTATGCGTTTACGTAGCTTTCTTTGTGTGTATCTACATGGTGGATACTGATCACCTGCAGCTGCTAACGTGAAAGCAATAAGCTGTCGGCCACAAAGTATCAGTCATGGTGCGTCTTTAAAATCTAACTTGGAAAATTCAATGTAGAAGGGAAAGCCGGAATATTTAAAAAATGTGACTCGCCTTCATACCGGCCAACAACAGAGCGGATTGTGGTGCATCACAAGTTTATTGATAACGGAAGCATTACCTACCGGACTATCATCACCCAGACGCAGGCACGATTAAAAAACGGCTAAATCGTCCGTATTCATCGCTCGAACAGACAGACCAGCAATGAACGTACTTGAGCTTCCACTCTTTCGACACGTTCCGCTCATATGTAACCAACAGGCTGCTTGAGGAATGATATTACTTCACATTCGAACATGTTTACCTATAAACAATATTGTCGTGAAGAGCTACGTAAATACGGTTGTTCAGTGATTTAGAGCCCCAGGAATAAGAACATACCGAGAGGGTAGCATCCGGGTAAATAAACAGAAAGGAGTAAGTTGCTTGTTGGGACAGCAAGCTCTATATCTTTTCTAGAAACTACCTGAGATAGATGTTTTGCTGCTGTGGACACCAATATCGAGAAAACGGTCTGGAAGATAAAGTAATACGTGAGACAGCGATCTCCCTGGATGCCGTTTTTACCCTTTTCAAACAGAAAACCCACATGACGGAGCGCTCAACCAAAACCCAATTTATGCAAAAAAAAATCAGTAGATTGTTTCATTCATCTAAGTAGGCTATAACCCAACTGGTTAATTTCACTTCACTGGCCAAACTACAGCAAAGTGACGTAAAATTAGGCAGTAGAAGTTGACACACGAACCACTCAGATGCCGTGTGAGGCAAAAAGAACCTCGCCTTTGGAGCAATGAATGAGAATTCACAGTTGATGTGGATTACAAACCTTCATTTCCTCCGAATCCAACCAGGACTCAATCTTGCGCTTTTGTTTAATTTTTTCCGGTGCATCGTCTAGATCAACTAGGAGTGGATTCCGGGGCTTGGTGATTGCGTTAAACCCGTCCACATGTGGCAAAGATGTCCTTTTTGACTCAAACGGTCTTGTGGTGGGCTCGGCAAAACGTGCTCGCTTGGGATTTGGGCCACGTAGCTCCGCATCATCTCCCCCTTCACTGTGGAGATCCACATCTACGTCTTCCACATCAGATTCGCTTTCGTCCTCCTGTGTATCTCCGTCATTTTCTATACCCTCATCTTCTTCGTCCGAACTCAGGTAAAGGTCATCGCGATGCGTGTTACCTGTTACCGTAAGGAAAAAAGAATGGGCAACGATTTAACGGTGACAGGTACAGTGCGTAGAGACCCTAAATAAAAGTTCCCTGTCTGCGCATCCAGACTCTGTCGCCTCTCAAAAACTCGAAACTCCAGGTTCTTGTAAAGCCTCGTTCCGAGAAGGGGACAAGTAACAACACAACTAGATTTAGCGTATTCGTACTTCGTTACAAGGTCGTTTACACTGTGTATGCAGCTGGGGGGAAGGGACCCTATGAAGTAGGCAACCATATGACGTGCCAAGCATGTGTTATGATCAGTATACCCCACGGAAAACGACTTCGCCGTCTACCAAGGGTCGTGTCTTCGCAAAAAAAACCCACTTGCTAGGTGATAGACTACAATTCTGACGCTAAATGCCGAAGGAAAGCAATTCCGTTCACGGAAATGTATCGAGAAATTGTTAGCTTGGGTGTGTTTACTGATTATTTGCAAGCTAAGTAGTTCCAATCTAACTGCCGACCTCGGTCAGCAGATCAAACATCGCCTGATCAATAACCTATTTCGTTCATCGACTCCAACGGGGGTTTCAGTAGACCATACAGCATCGTACAGCATAGGTGTGATAACTCACCAGATATCTGTTGACTATCATAGTCGGGTTTGTCTGCATCGTCACCCCGTTTCGAAAAGTGAACCTTCGTTCCACCCTCAATGGCCGATCGACGCTCTTCTTCTCTACGATCTCGGATTTCTTTCAACGCCTTCTTTATCTCATCACGAGCCATGGCATCCGCGCCAGTCATACTGGTATCTCCAATCAATTTCCTGGCCTCTTCCAATCCCACAAAATCGTGCAGTGTAGAAAGAGAAAAAAGTTCGTCATCCACTTGTTCTATGTGGTCACCTTGATGCTCCATCTTCAATACTAGACGTTCAGCCAGCTTCATTTTAGCCTTCCGGACACGCTTCAGGCGCCTGAAAAAACGCAGATGGGAAGTTATTTGGAGAATAGCTACCAACGGGTTACTGACGTCAAACTGGAAGAAGAGTGACATGTCCAAGAATTTCGGGTTCAGAAATTCTTACTGAAAACATGAGCTATTGTTGAATTACTGACTTTTTCTTTTGCTTCTCCTCTTCATGAATCAGACGCTGAACCTCTTCTTCAACTTCTAGATCCTCATCTTCCTTGACTTCGCTGTTCTCGGCAGCCTTGTCTTGTTGTACCGGCTCCAAGCTGAAAAAAAAACAAAGATGGAACACGTAAACCTCGCAGTAAGTCCTCACAAAAATACTCAACAATCTGAAGAGTCTCACATGAGAAGAGTGAGAATAGAATGGAATATATAGAATATCACATAGAATAGAATAGAACACATGAGAATCTCACATGCATTGAATTCGCTATGTGAAAAAAATGGTTTGGCCTTAGCACCTTTTCAGCACCTAGCTGCCACGCAAAAAGAAAGAAGCACGAGGGAAGGGATACTGCCAGGTTGCCCAAGCCTAGACAGGGGAAGTCGAGAGGCAGAAGTCAGGTTCGAATCATGAACCTTCCGGTCAGTAAATTCGCGCTCTAACCACTGAGCTATCTCGACTGAGCCGTCTAGGCCTTGATAACTACATTAATAAGAGGATTAAAGACAGCTGCCATGCCCAAAACCACTGCACCTTTGCTTCATGCAATCAAGTGCAAACTACCAACCATAAAGCTGCGAAAACGGGTCGCCGTTCAGCGCCTGTTCGCAACCTACAATCTGTGTAAACCCGCACAGATAGCCATAATCCTGATGCCGATATCATGAAAGAGACTGTTGATCATTGCATCCAGAAGACATGGAAATGAAAAGGAGGTAAGCGACCATCTGGTCACAAATCAGATTCTCACTCATGCCCTCATCCAAGACGTAAACAGTGCGGCACTCAGAGACAAGAAACAATAAAAGTCCATTTGAAAGTAATATAGAAAATGTGGGTGAATATATTCTACCCGGTGGCACGAACTGAGCGTTGCTTATTTCAGTGGGAGCCATCACCGAATAAGTAGCAAACCATCAATAAACCCGTGAGCTGAGGAGACAAATGAAGCACAAGTGATCGGGATGACCGCACAATGGAAACTTGCCTTTTTGACTTGTCATCCAAGGCGGCCAATATATGCTTACGCCACTTCAGTAGATTCCTAGGAAGAAAATTGGATGTGAATAGTGAGATATGGATATAGACAATGATGCAGTTAAATCTAAAAAAGCATAGTTTCACAACGAGGTCAAAGCTGTATACTTCGAGACTGCCCATTTCAGGATTGGCCAAGGCAAATATTAAGCAGTTCCTAATCCGAAGAATAAATTCCACGTATGGATTCGTAGCCAACACTGTTGTATGGTTCCAGTGTCCGCACTACCAGTTGCGAAGTTTGCACCCTATTTTTGCATTCGGAAGCAGAATTAGAGGCTGACTATGGTCCCTGGACCAGCGGTATCTCGCTTAGGTTTGAATAGAAATATTCCCAAGACACTTATCTTTTACAGGAACGTCCCGATGGCTCAAAATAAAATCCCATGTATTCGGTAAAATGGCTACGTGCTGTATGATCATCTGCTATCTTGGCAGAACAATATTCACAGGTTTGACATCTGATAGCGAAAATAACTCATGAATTACAAAGGTCAGCAGGGCATTTGGACGCCTTGGGAAACATATCTGAAGTAAGCGTCAGATTCGCACATATATCAGGATTGCTGTGTACAAGCCAGTTTCCAATAACGTACAGCAGCACCATAGAGACATGCTGAGGGCTGCTGACCGATTTAACTTGCAATTTACACAGATGGATAGAAACTGAGATAGCGAAGAATTTCGAAGAGCAAGAACTGATGAAGCTGAATGCAGTCTGGTTTGAAGACAGCTCCGCTCGTTGGACTACTTGAGACGAATGAACGAAACTCACACGTCAAAACGAGTTGTTTACGGTCAACTCAGAAATGGAGTTCGGAATCGCGGGGACCTCATGCTCCGCACTGGGATAAGCTTCAATTAAGTTTAATGAAACACCCATTTTAGACCGTGAAAGAATCCGGCACTAGACAGAACTGCCTAGGGAACAAAGGCGAGGAAAACTTTAGGAAGCGATTCAGCAGGTACTTCGGTCGCGGAAAATGTGCAGACCCACCAGCTGTGGTGACTGGGCATGTGTTACGCATCCCAAAACATCGACTACCGAGATGAGTGTCGCTCTAAGTACCTCTTCAAATGGCACAAACTCCAAAATGGATGCGTGAAATGGCAGAGAGAGTAAAAGATATTATGAAGAGTTTGGGTGTTTTTGGTGCGGTTCGCCTTCCAGAATGGGGCGACCCACCTTCTCGTGCGCACATTTGGATATACTGCTAGAAATGGCAGCTAATTGATTTCAGTGGCATTCGTGCTATTAGTTCCTCTCAAGATTGTCTGGTTGAGCGCCCGGAGATGTAGACAACGCAAAATCCTTGCAATAGGCCAGAACCAGGTCCCTCCTTCATCCACTTCGTCCTATTTTGCGCCTCAATGCTTTAAACATAACCAAACAAACTTTGTGCCTGGTCGTTGGTTTGTTCTGAGTTTGGTAATCCGATTGAAGAAATTTCATCACGAATCGGGGTGACATCATCAGTGCGCTGTTAGGGATCATAGTGGTCCCAAGGCACAACCACTGACCCATCGCTACGCTCCACTACGATTCCCAACAACGCACGGATGTCAGCTCAACTGGTGATGAAACGTTTGTAACAAAAAATGTCCAGCCCAGCAAACACACCAACGACCATCGACGCTACCTGAGCTACATTCTCCCCAATAGCAAACTTTGTGCTTGTCACCATCATCACCTTCAGCTGTAAAAACCGCGTAGGTGTTTACAGTAAGTCTGGGGACTCATCATCATCATCACCACGCACTTGTTGTACAGTGGTTATAGCTACCACAGTTTCGTTCGCCGATGATCTGGGGAGATACAGGTAGATAGCTACGCATTGGAGGCGGTAGCTGATTTAAATTATATGTCAATACAGGAGTGTCAGTGAACTTTTCATTGGGAAGATCGGGAGAGCAAGCTGTGCACTGAAGGCAACAGCTTGGATGAATGCACGCCATTGATCGTGCGATTGGGCCACATCTGACTACATCCCTAACCACTGCTTGTCTCATCTCGGGGTCCTCTGGGAGCATTTCGACCTCACAGGCATTACAGGCTCGAAATGAGTTTTACATTATCATACCAATGGCGAATTTGAAGAGGAAGGGTGAAATAGGAAAACACTGCCAAACCCCACTTGACGCAATGAACTGAGCAGATAGCTTCTCACAGATCGTCTTTGCTCCACAGACACTGTCAGCGCACCAGACGTTAAGCAGAGTCAAAGCCAGTGTTCAAGTCAAGGAAGACCATGGATGATTGGCACCGTAAGGATATTACAGCCGAAAGGTTATTATTATATTATTTGCAGGATGCAGCCCAGCTTTATTTTCGCGGATCTCCTCTCTCTGTTTTCAGCTTTTGAAGGATGAGACCAGAAAGTACCTTCGATGCCAAGCGACTAAGCTAATGCCAGTTTTCGGTGTTCTCGTACCTTTTTTGAAGATAGAAATAATTGACGATGTGCCCCATTCTGCAAGCACATTTCTGTCACTCCATATCGCATTAATGGATTTTGTCACATTGGTCACCAGGAGTTCTCCACCTGCTTTGAAGAGGGCTAAATGCAGGATGTCCGGTCTTGGTGCCTTCTCACGTTCGTATTTTATTTCCTCTTCTAACGGGCGATTAAGGTTCATAGACACGTACGTATTGTCTTCAGAGGCTCTGAGGCCAGCTAAACTGTCCTTCAAGGCGTTCGGCCCACTTTTCTAGTCGGCGCTTTTGCGAGTGAAATAATGAGCTGCCTTTTTCACTCACCATTACACTGATCTTTGCTTTCCTCTGGCCAGTCAATCGTGTTAATTGGTATAGGGCGCGGCTACTTCCAGTAGCGAAAGCCCTCACAATCTCCTGAGGTTTCAACATCCACCGAAGCTCTCGGCATATCCTTAGCCTCCTCATTACTTAGCGTTTGAGGAATTTGCGTGCGCCGTCGTATTTGTTGCCTGCTGGCACGGATTTCCTGGCACCAATCATAACTAGCGATCTTGACAATGTCCAGTGGTCGAGCCGAAAAAGTCAGACAGACAACAATGAATGCCACTGGTGCAGCTTTTCACAATTTGCCATAATAGCAAATAATCGTTCAGCTGCAACACCCTTTCGGTGCCTAGCTGGCATTCCACCAGAAAGCAGGAGTACTCAGGAAGTGCTACGCTGACCAAGCCTAGAGGGGAGCAGTCGAGATGGGTTCGGGCCAATAAACTTCAGGTCAGTAAGTTCGCGCCTCAGTCACAGAGCTGTCTGAACATGTTTTGACATGCCTCATCCAGCAGTGTTGGTTTACTACAGAGGGTAGTTGAGCCAGCTTAGACAGGTTGTGCTGAACTATGATAGATCTTCGAAGATGCTGGATTGGCAAGCTTCTTACTGGCTTGCAAGGGTCTGAAGGGAAGCGAACTGTCACGCATTTCCGTACAATGCCGTGAGCGGAATCAAGTTGTGCGCCTCAAAAAGAACGCCACTCCTGTATTGTGGCTCTCCACCGGTCGCTGATAGCCGCATGATGCAGTTTGGTCCACGCTTGATTTGCACTTGGTGGCTGTCAGGTTACGCGATGTGAACGTTTATGCTGAAAGTCCGTACTGGCCAGAAACAGTTGATGATCGGTGCTCAACTGGAGGAGTAGCGCTCCGGTGTCAGTGTGAAGGGCGTCAACTCCAAATCGACCCCCCCCCCCCCGATGTGATTCCAAGGAGCTTAAACATAAGACTTGGGTATTCATGTCGCTCGCAAAGATGACAGTATCAGTGCTTGTCGCATGACGAACGAGCCCAGAAAAATCCTCAAAGAAGTAGCCCCTCAGCGTTAGAACTGCAGTAGATTAGGTTATATGCCGAAACGACAAAAAGGCAGCATTCTTTTATTTCGAGTAACATTGAGCCTGACTGGATTGGGTCACCGCAAGGCGCAAAGACGACTGTCCATTGGAATCTAATCCAGAAAAGCGCGTTCAGCTGTCAGGCTGAGTGTGACTCCCACGCCATATATTCCACGAGTCATAGCTTCTAGATCACCGAATACAGTGAGTGAGATGTGAAAAAGCTTAATCTGTCCCTTCTGTTTTACGATACGCGATTGCACTTTGATCTTGTGTGCGTATTTCAGATTCACAACATACATCAATTTTGAGAAATATGAGATCTGGGTAAACAATCAATCAATCAAGCAATTTATCAGCTATAAACCGTGTACCATAAGTCTATTGGTCCCAGCTGCTGCAGTTTCGATCACCGGGAAACGGGAATGTGGAACGTACAACAAAGCCTTGGAGGCGAAGGTATGTTCAGTTTGTTCGGAAATTGGGTAGCTACCATTGAAAGCGATAGCTTTAATGTACGAGCGCAACTGACTGCGCAATTGGGCCATTTTTGCCAGTGTCATTAACCACTGGTGACTTGAGGCCCAGGGTCCCCATCCAGGGAGGCGGCAGTTGCCCACCCGACTAAGTTTACTGGTTAGTGTTTTCGTACTTCGTTGCCAGGTCATACACTGTCCACCTCTCGGTCGCTTCCACTCAGCACAGGGCTGGGCGAAAAGAGCTCTGCGGGGCAGACGGTCTTCTGGCATGCGGAGTACATGTCTCAACCAGCGCAGCCTATGAAGCGTGAGTAATTCATCTATCGCGGGAGAGTTCCTTCTTCCTAAGACCATCTGACGTACCTCAGCATTACCAATCCGTTTCCACCAGACCTGACCAATGCTGCGGAGACACCGATGATCAAACACTGACATCTTCCGTACGTCCTCTGCGCGTAAGGCCACGCCTCTGATCCATAAAGCAGTATGGATCGTACCACCGCACTGTAAACTCTTCCCTTGACAGACAAGCTCACGTCACGTCGGCGCCACAGGTGTCGGAGGTTGAAAAGCTGCCCTGGCCTTTCCGATTCGAGAAATGATCTCATCTCCAGCCAGTCCACCGGAACTTATACAGCTGCCCAGGTAAACAAATTTATCTACCACGTCGATTGGCTCACCTGCAAGCATGAGGTGCGGGTTTGATCCCACAGTCTTGTAGCAGCACTTTACACTTTGCGGGTGTGAAGCGCATGCCAAACCGTGCGGCAGAGTTAATTAGGTTATTTAAAATCGTTTGCATTTCGGAAGGGTCTGAACCAAGGAGAACAATATCGTCCGCATACTCAATGTCTGCGAGGGAACGTCCGGAGCATTTCGACTCCCGAGGTTTCAGAGGCAGGCAGAGAAATTTCAAGCAGCATGTCAATAACAAAGTTAAAGAGGAAAGGAAGGAGGACAGCCTTGTCTTACACCACTGGACGTGAACTCAGGCGAGAGCTTCCGTATACTCGTACGCGCCCACAGGAGTCCGCATACAGTGCCTTGATAAGAGAAAGATTTGAAGAGGGACACCTTTGATCGCCAGACACTGCCAAAGTTGCTGACGATCGACAGAATCAAAAGCAGCTTTCAAATCCAGAAAACGACCAACGTGGGACGTCTGAAGGAGTGGCGCTGTTCAAGAATTTGTCTCAAGGTGAAGATATGGTCGATGCATCCTCGACCGGGCGAAACCCAGCTTGATTCTCACGAATCTGTCTCTCGCGATAATCCATCAACCTGCGCAAAATAATGCCAGGAATACCTTAGATGCGACGGATACCAGACTGATACCACGATGGTTTTCACATGACGTTCTTGCTCCCTTTTTGAAAACTGGGATGACGGTCGAGGAGCTCCATTCGGCTGGTATTCTGTTTTCGTTCCAAATCTCTGCAGTATGGTTGTCAGACTGTTCACCAGGACCTCGCCACCTTTTTTGAAGAGCGCGGGTGTAGACCATCCGCCAGGTGCCTTGTCGCGCTTCAGGATTGAAATCTCACGCTGGATTTCGGTTGCTGATGGTGGGTTGGTGTCAATGTTCCATTCGGGCCTGCTTGGTTCTTCCAGTGGTTGTGTTGAAGGGGACCAGGTGAACTGTTCTTGGAAGTGCTCAGCCCACCGCTCAAGACGGCGATTGAGGGAGTGAATTGTTGTTCCGTCTTTTTCGCATATTGTCTCACTGACACCTGCCTTCTTTTGACCCGTTGATCGAATCAGTTGGCACGGCTGTTGCCTGCAGCAAAGCCTTCTCCATTTCCTGGGCCTTCGAAATCCACCAGCGCTCTGTCATTCTTCAAGCTCCTGATTATCCGGATGTTTGAGGGATCTGCGTGCGCCATCATAGTCGCTAGTTGCTGGTATGGACTTTCTGGCAGCAATAAGATCTGCTGATCTCGAAGATATCCAGTGTTCATTGAGTCGAGTCAGATGGGCTGGACAAGCAGTTCTGAAAGCTGACAGCATTGCTTTTTTAACTCGCCTCCATCCATCCTCCAAGCAATCTTCTTTGTCCACATGACTGTGCGTTTCCAGCAGCTTTCTAGCCAGATCAGCTCGATACTCTTCAGCTACTGGAACTTGTCGAAGTTGATGAACGGAGCTGCCCTCTTTCGGCAAGCGTAGTGCTGGCGGGAAGCGAAGTGCTAAGCGGGCCCGCACGATGGTGTGATCAGAGTCAAGTTGTGTACCCCAGAAAAAACGACAAAAGTCCAGCTGTAACACCTTCCGGTGCCTAGCTGCCATGCCACCCGAGGGAAGCACGAGGGCTGATACTGCCAGGTTGCCCAAGCCTAGACAGGGAAGTCGAGAGGCAGAGGTCGGGTTCGAACCACGGACCTTCGGTCAGTAAATTCGCGCTCTAACCACTGTGAGCCATCTCGCCCCCAGAGACGACAACTTAACTGAAGCTCTCCATCGGTAACTGATGGCCATATGGTCCAATTGAGTCCACTACTGTCTTGTGGTAGGTGGCCTCCAAGTAACTCGGTGTAAGCGTTTGTGTAGAACAGACGATGATCTGCACACAACTGAAGAAGCCGCTCCCATTATCCGTACGCACAGCATCGACTCCAAATCTACCACCCAACTGTGCTTCTTCCGGACTTAGCCGTCCAACTTGGGCATTCATATCACCCGCCAGGATTACTATATCCGTCCTTCTTGCCGACCGAAGCAGTCGTGACAGATCTTGATAAAACTCGTCCTTCTCATTCTCAGAACTGCTGTCTGTTGGGGCGTATGCTGATACGACAAACAAACACCGTTTACCGCATCGACCTGCGTTAATCTTAATTGAGCCAGACAGCCGCACAGCGCAAAGGCGACTGTTTACTGGGATCCAGTCCAGTAAGGCGCTTTCAGCCTTGGGGCTGAGTGCAACTCCCACACCGTAGATACCACGAGCCATTGCGTCAGGATCACCGGATGTCCGAAGAGTGAAATGTGGACATCTGGGTTCGCCCTAAGCGGCTTGAGGAGCACGACCGAAGTGGAGTCTTGTATGTGTTTCGGAGACACAACATACATCGATAGAGAGGGAAAGTAAGGTTTCAGCAAGGGATGCCTGTTGCCCAATTTGACATAGAGTACGGACATTAAAGGCTGCAACATGGATCAGATCTTTTGAGGTTAGTAAGTGATTATTTTGGTTTATTATTCTGGGCGATGGTTGAGACCCGCAACAGTGGCTAGGTGACTGGCAGATGGGTTGATTCTGCACTGTATGTACGATGGGTTGGGAGGGAGGGGGAAGGCCGGTGAGCGAAGAGCTGCAAGGACAAATGATACTTCCCGGTTGCCCAGGCCGAAGAAGGTTGAGTTGAGGTACCCCACCTTGAGCCTTTGACTCAAAAGTCTGACCCACAAGGCAGTGGGAGGATGTAGGGTTTTGCTCGGGGACCCTGCCCTAGCCTCTGACTCAAGAGTCTGTAGACATTATGGGGGACCCTTCCCGGAGCCAATGACTCAATAGTCTGACCTATTGGCTGTAGGGGGCCGGCCTACCCGAGGGCGCAGGGAATAAGGCATTACTGTCTCATTCCTGATGCGGCTGCGCACAGCAGGTGCCTTTTGAGCAGCACCGGACTCTTTGGTTTTAAAAGTAGTTCGACCGTTTTGAATAATGCGCCGTCGGTCTCTGTCAACCGTTGGGCGACCGGAATGTGCGGTTTTTAGGGCCGACCTTTTCTAACCCGTCCTTCCTCGGGGGAAGGCAGCACCACTGCTGCCATAAATATGGAGATGATGGTCGCCTGGGAGAAACGCCTTACTGCCTTCACACTCCTATCGCAGAGGACAGTACGACTTTACCTCCAGACCGCCTCGTAATACGATTGCTCGCAGTACGGTGGCTCACTGTTCTTCGTCGGGCTGCTTTCCGTTGGCCTTCCTGGCATGGTTAAACCTTTAGGAACTGAGTTCCAGCCAGTATATCCCGCAGGATCATTGCAGCGCAGAAGCCCGACCACCACGACAAGGTGACAGCTTTTCGTCGGGGATCTGGGTAAGCATTGCTCGTTTGCCAACTTGACAGAGTATGGACGTTGAAAGCCCCATTGTGGGAATGGTCACGCAGATTGTTGTTTTGTTTATTGTTAACTGACAGCATGCTGTTTGGGACTCATCAGTAAGATAACTGAAATTATCAAATGACCCAGCAACGTTTGCTGGTATGGTGGGAAGGGGGTGGAGAGGGACACCAGTGGACAAAGAACTGTACGGGCGAATGATATTCCTCGGTTTCCCAGGCCAAAGAAGGGGTTTGTCCCTTGAACTTTTGTCGTCTTGAACTTTTGACTCAAAAGTCTGACTCGTGAGGCAGTAAGCAGTAGGGTTTTCTCTGGAGGCCCTGTCAAGAGCTGATGACTCGATAGTCTGACCTGCTAGGTTGCAGAGGGCGGTTTTTAGGGCCGACCTTTCTTATCAGTTTCTTTTTCGGGGGAAGCTAATATTGTCGCTTCCATAAATATGGACACGCAGGTCGCCGGAGGGAAACAAACATTCTACCTTCACACTCCCATCGAAAAAGAGTACGGCTTTAGCCCAAACCACTCCGTGATACGATTACTCATCGTACGCAGTCTCGTTGCTCCTGGTTTGATCGTCTCCATTTACTCTTGCTGGCATGGATGTGGAACGAAGTTCCAGTTAGTGCAGTCCACGGGATCATTGCAGCACTCAAGCCCGACCACGGTGTCAACGTGTCAGCTATAAATACAATTAAATAAACCTTGTAGTTTTACGGCGGTGAGGAATGCGTCAAGACTGATGTTGCTGTCCGATTATGATGATTACGACGATGGTCACGATCACGAACATGGGGCGACAGCGCGAAATGAAGACAGTTACTATCGAGTTCAACGATGAAGGGGCTTCACGCCTCTCTGGATAGGGTCCACGCGATTTCGTGTGGTTGGAAACCGAGCAGAATATGGAACGTATCCTACCCTGTTGACCCGCTCGTTGGCACTTTTTAACCAAACTGTTTAGCTGGTGTTTGTTTGAACTAAATTTGTGTTGAGATTTGTAAGCCCAGATCACGCCCATTCCTTGGTTGACCACAAAGTAGTCCGGACCTTGACTAAAACCGAGGGTCTTAGTACAGGGCTCTAGGGGATCTCGAAAAGGGGACAAAAAGCTGACGAGTTCATTGACGCAGTCACCAGATGTGACAACTCAAACCGACCAGCAGTCCTCGTGGAGGATAAGTAAAACGCCACTTAATTTAAATCCGATCAAATGTTAACTAGGACACCCATCATATAAGCGACGCGCACTGCAAACTCGATGAGTGAAGTGCGTCTGGTGTACCGCACGCAAAATTACTGATCACATGCCCAAATGTACATTTAAAAAAGTGAAGTGTTATTTGCCCCATATCTCTTACTTGATATCAGCTTTGCCCAGAACCTGAATATCATCCAGGTCCGTCTTTACAGCGTTCGTTGTGAGCGGATGATTCATTACTTCCGGGATATCAAAAATGACCTGAAGGTAATTGGTACGAACAAAATGTAAAGTTACTTTGTTGGCCTTAGCCAGGGCCTCCAGCGGATCAGAGCAATGAAGAAAAGTGGAGACCGGGAGTTCGTGATACAGCTTATCACCATCAGCATAGCCTTCCGCCTTCCTGAAACAGCGTTACCAGAAAGAAAGATGGTTACCTTCTCTTCTTGCAGTCCTTCAACAAACCTGATACGATGGCTGCCCGTTCCTTCGGAACTTCAACTTCGCCAAAAACGTGTCGCGGATCGAGGAAACGGTGGTCAATTCTGTCAGGAGCACGGTAGTGCTGGCCAACTAGGAATATCTCGGCCGATTCCATCCGTGAAGCTTCCGGTTTTACGGCACGAACAGTCCGGAAAAAATGAGACAAGACCCACTTGAAAGGTTCATAATCTCTGCTCCGAAAGACCTTAGTTATAAACCAACCACCTGGGCGCAATACGTCTGTCGCAAGCGCAAATGCCTGCAAACATAAATTGGCTGAGGATGATAGGAAGAGAGCACGACAGCATACCTTGACTGTACTCGTCGATCGACCACGCGGTACCAACATTTGGAGCGCCATCGTGCAGGACGACGTCAGCTTTATTCTGCATTAATTCGGCCCTAATAAGCTAGATTGCATTAGACAGGTCATAAAAAACAAACCTGTTTGCACCGCTCTGTAGTTATGTCTGCAACGAACGTCTTCACTCGCGGAATCGCCTGGATTGGAACTAAGTCAACGCCAATGATTTGACTTGACACCGGCATTTCTTTTGACGCAACTTGAAGCCATCCTCCAGGTGCAGCACAAAGGTCAATCAGGATTTTCGAGGTGTTCAAAAAATTAAACCGCCTATTCAGTTGAATCAACTTGAAGGCAGCACGCGACCGATATCCTAAACCCCAGGTTACAAAATACGAAGCTCATATACCCGTTTCTTTGGCGAGAAAATAAAACTTGTCCTTCCTCGCTTTTCCCGTCTTCGACTTTTTCGCCATTGCGGTGCACGGCTGGGGATCTTCGCAAAGAACCTAGCTGTACCTCAACCGCTCATTCGTCAACTATTTATCACGTGACCCTTCGAGCCAGTGAAATCTGAAGGACGTCAAGGTCATCTTACTGACCCAATGTTAAATTACGTTTGGCCACGAGTTAGAAGCCTCTTTAGGGACTTGTCTATGTGTCGAAATACTAGTAGCTCAAGTGTGTCTACTGGTGGTCGCATAGATGGTCGGTAATCTGTTCGCTGATCATGGCACTTGGCTTACAAAAGTTTCGTCCCCAGTCGAGGAGACATCTTCAGTGCGCAGCTGAGTGTGTCCCCGTTGGGGTTCTCCTGGTTTGGGGTATAGGGAAGGTGATACACATAAAGGCATAAAGTGAGTAATCCTCGGGACGCACGAATGCTGAGAAATTTCGTAAGGCCTGGCTGGGAAACGCATGTTTCAGGGTTCATCGCGGTTTGCATTTCGAACCACTCTTCCTCCATTTTAAGTGGCAATCCGGAAACGGTAGCTTCCAAATGCCTGAATGGTGTCAGATGAAATGGTGTTCACTCCAAGGCCATCGAGTGCGACGGGCGGCTAGGTGCCTTGAATGCCAAAGTGCCCAGAGAAAACCTTCAGCAAATAGGATTCATTGTGGACGATCTGACGTAAATCGGAGTTAAGATCAGGTGTGCGCGCCCACGAAGAAGGAAGCAGGACTTGAAGAATGTTCCCCCCGACTGCCGAAGTTTGACCCACTGGCGGAGGTTGCGCACAGGGGTATTCAGCCAATCTAACCTTTTGAATTGGAGGTCGCTCAGATTGTACGATTTTAAGTCTTTAGGATTTTGTGAGGACGAGAAAGGTTGCTGAGGATCTTCACCTCTGAGAAGTCTATATGGAAGCTGGCAGTTAGGCACAAGGATTTCATGCAGTGAATTTTCTGGGGCATAATTTTTCTACCGCCTGCTCAGTGGTGTGTCGTAGATTTGAGGAGCAGCTTTTCGACGACTGAAGTGCTGGATAAAGATTTCCTGAAGTCAAATATCCGATGCTAAGATAAACGCCTCTGATTACGCATTCCATCCTGTTGGTTAAGCCGCGGGCAAGCGGGGGACGGCGTTAAATAGTGCCTCAGAATATCCCAACAAGTTACTTCGTTAGAATTTTTCGGTGTCACCGACGGTCCATTATGGCCGGTAAGCCTCCGAAGGGATACTAAGCTTGTTAATACATTTGACAACCCTAGAAACTGCACCAGCCGGACCGCGCTTTGACAGGGAAAAACAGTGCACTAATTATTTGAGCACGAACAACATTAACCGGCATGCTTTAGCGTTAAAAGCCAGCACCAAGAGGATGCGTGGCTGCGCCTAAAAACCAATCATTGCGGCAGCCTCAACTTATGGTTGTGACCGACCGGTTGTGTACCGGCCTGAAGGCCTATCAGGTCTTCAAACCCTCGAGTGCTTTTGCCTTCATAGCAAAGCGGGCGTTTTATCCTTCTAGCACGTCCGTAGCGTAGCGAGCCTAGACAAGAACCAGATAAAGTCGGACTCGCTAGATCGGCAGATGAAGCTTGTTTGGTTGGAATGTTTTGGTAGTTGGGTAGCCTATCAGGCAACCATTCAACGAAGAAAGTTGTGCGCTTCATTCCAAACTCTTGTCAGTGGGGGGCTTGCGGGAGAAGCATGGATATATCGATGCAAAATAAAAGCAGCCACATTACCGTGACGGCTACGAAGTTTCCGCACTTTCCCGGATTTTGTTTGCCCAGTCCATCCTGCGCCTGCTTGGAAACCCTGAAAATACAACGCAACTGTTCTTAACGGTGTAGTGGCACCTGGTTTCCAGTTAGCTCACCAAGTTGTAGGTCACTTCTCGTCCTGCGCTTGGCTAGACTTGACTAAGGTTGTTGGAGAACGTAAGGAGGGTGGTCGGAGGAACTTATGGCTAAATGCGGTTGTTCACCTGGACCTAAGTGCCAGCATCCTGCTTTTTGTCCCCAGTAATAGTCGCCTAACAATTTTACTGGAACTATTAGGTCTCATCGTAAGATGAATGCAAAGAATCCGTTCTTGCTGCTGCTTCATTGCCGTCTGTAGCCACAACGACTGTCAAAATAAGATGGGTTGAAAATACAAAATGAGTGCGTGGATTATTCACAGTAGTGGTGACGGTATCACCTGCGTTTTTATTTTTGAAACCTTTAGGACGCTCGGGATATATTGTCATGGAACGCACCAGCACGGGTCAATTTTGTACTAGGGCCGTGAAGATGCTCGGGATGAAAATAGTATAGTTGCTTATCCCCGGCTGGTGGAAGAGCACAGCGTCAAGCACGGTCGTATTAGTGCTGTCAGACTAAAGGCACGACGGATTTCAGTAGTAATAATACAGGAGTAGGTATACGAATAATGTGCATTATCCGATGTAGAAGGGGTGATGCTCAAAGTGGCACAACCCAAATGTAGTGGCGGGGCATCAATTCTTATGGTAGCTTTTGTCCCTTAGGTCACATATCAAACTGCAGAAGGATAAAACCGTTACACTTCAGAAACGGCATGCGGAAAATATGGAACCAACGACTTTGGGGTAGTAACAGCATTTCAGTGATTCGGTCGGCCACTCAGAACAACTTCGAGGGCTTCATGGCCTTCCGCATTTGAGTTTATGGCTGGGGTGGCGAAAAGCGTAAGAAGGGATTAAGTGGATAAGTTCGCAATAAGGATAAATGGTAGCTTGAATTTTTAAAATCGATGAATGGTGAAAATATCGACCTTCTTGTGTCACTGTTGGGTTGGAGTCGGGTGCTAAAGTCCCTTGAGATGGATATTCAGCGCTGACGCATAAGACGGAACGCCAGCTGCAAAGGAAATCATTGACTTTGCAGGAAAGGCAAGGGGAGAGTGCATTGTGGTGGTTAAATCCAAGGAAAATGTTGAGTGGATTAGAGCCAACTCGTCCCAGATGCTGTTCGGTCCAGGCAAGAAGCATGCTTGTTTCTGTAGCTAGGGTTCCGAGAAAGTTAGAAGGGGCAGTCCGGAGCATGAAAATAATAGTTGTGAATGTGCCTTTAGACCGAATAAGGCAGTGCTGTGTTATTATTGCACTGACATATTTCGGTTTCGGAGCAGCTCCGTACCGGACGTCATGGTTGGGGTCATCGGACCTGGGACAGACAGTTCTGCGGACAGCGGGCTTTTGTGTTAGCCAACAGGACCTACGCGAAAAAAATGAAGCCAATGTAGGATCACATGTAATTTTGGTCTTGTTAGAGGTCCATCGGGATATAAATCTTGTTAAAGGCGGGGTGGTTAACAACCATGCAAAGTGCTCAAAGCAGCCACTGTCGTGGATCGACGCATGCACCAATTCACACGACAGAGAGCCGCATGAGAAGAGAAATCCAAGGGGACCCAAACATCCAAGCCTCTATGGGGGTAACCATGTCGATAAGGAGGGGCATTTTCTGCGGGCAAGATGAAAGGCGTAGAAGTGGCATTTCTTATGGGCATGCAGAGCTTTATCTAGGCGTTTAAAATGAAGAATTTGGTTTTGTTCAGGAGGACGCAGATATTGATGACATGACAAGAATGGCTACGTCACATCTTCGGGCCATCAGCATGAAATAACGCTTACGGTCAGATGAAGCAGGAGTACAACGTGAATTAATAGATGGGTATTGGCACCGATTCTTCAGGGACTTGAAAGAACATATAAAATCGGAGCGGAACTGAAGTACTAGGGCCCGTTTGGGAAGGCCGGCAGAGTGTAAGGTCAGAAACTCATCCGGAATTTGCACCTCGTACTTCCAGTATTTCCCGTGGATATTCCCGTGAAGGTTAACATGGGGATTTTCAAGAGCACTGCAGATGTAAACATGAAAGCACCCAGTGTAGGTACGGATCCCATCCTGGGGGGAGATCAGTGATTGCTTTAAAAAGGCAAGAGCAAAAATGATACCCAGTGTAGGTACGGATCCCATCCTGGGGCGAGATCAGTGATTGCTTTAAAAAAGCAAGAGCAAAAATGATGGAAACCGCGCCGATCCGATTTGAAAAGTTTATTGGTAAATAGACAATTAGATGAGGGCCGTTAGATGGATTTGCGTTTTACATGAAATCCACATGAGGATCTATTATAGTCACCAAGACCGCCGTTTCTGCAGATGAGCATAAAGGAACGTCGGAATCCTGAAAATAACCACAGTCAATGGACGGTCGCCGTCCAGCAGAGTGTATGATAGACAGACAGTTGAGACTTACACACGACGCTGTCCCGTCAACATTTACATGTTTTTAATCGCCAAAAGGAGGAACAACAACGTTCCGGTCTGGAAATCTTGTGCCTATGTGGACTGTCCCTCTGGGCAACAAAATAGGGCCGTTGGAATAGTTATCGGAAGAATCGGTGAGGTGAGTTAAAGCGCCCGGGTGGGATCACTGATGTGAAAACTGCGCGTAACTTAGCCGCGATCGACTGAGGGCTCATCCTCAAAAGCTGAAGAAAAGTTATTAGACCTTGACCTGTGTCTCGACGATTATTATCCTAAAAAACAGCAGCAAAAGCCACTGCTCCACATGTACCGCCCAAGAGACACCTACTGCTGCAACCAAGACGCGCCAGAAAAGTGGTGAAACCATTTTAGCTTGACCTGCGCTGACAACCATACATCGAACTGCCAAATGGCGGAGGTTTCAGGGACGTTAGATTCCTGATAAAACATAAGTACCGAAATCTACTGACACCCTAAACTTTACCAAAATGTCTATAGGGATGTCAGCAAGCATCCAGGCCAGTCAACCAATCAATTCAACAACAGCCTGGGTCGATGTAAAGTGAAATGCAAATAGCGCATGGTCTCTTGAAGCTATCTTACTCAGTTATTTGCAAAAAGTTGTTGCGTTCCTTTTTGGAGAGCCATTTTCCAGCACAAAGCCACTGGAACGCATACAGCAGTAGTATAAACCAGACTGATGCCTCTCGAACCCACGGAACCATGACACTAACTGCTTAAGCATTGTAGGAGAATCTGCTGTAACAACAAAATCTGTTTGAAGCGGCAGCACTTGCGTTTGGTAGAAACCTCGACGCAGCAACCCGAAATTCAACTGCCGAATTCCTCTCCAGATACGAATGTCGTCGACTTGATCACCAACAGCTTGACGGAGCTGCATTACGAACCAGATTCAGTTGTATCCTTCGATTCGTGGATCAGCCGTTACGGTGATATGTTCAATGTCGAACTGAGGTACAAAGATGATGCCTCGAGAGTGCGCTCAATTCTCAGAAAGCTTGGTACAACGGAACAAACACTTTACCTCAACTTCATCCTGCCAAAGAACACGTGGGACCTCGTTTCCGGCAAAACCATGCAGTAACACTCGGAAATGTTTGGTTAGAGTTCGTCTTTGTTTAATATTCGCCATCAATATACACAACCAGCGGGAAAGAAATCAGAAGACTATATCTTTATGCCGGTGAAGTCATTCTCGGATGTGAACAATTCAAGTTATCTACCATGACGGAGCACAATTTTCCGTGTCGCATTCAGAGAATGTCATCAGAGCGAGGCTATTGAGCAAGATAAAAAATCTCCCTAGATAAAGCCGCAGTCCATTACTCATGATTATCGGCGCTTTTTGTGAGTCAACCAAGATACGGAATTTTTGTAGAGACCATCATTCAACCCTGCTTTCAATATTGCTAAGAAGACTTTTAGGAAACCTCCCGTGGCGTCAAACTCGAACGAAGCAAGACTCCTATTGGCATTCTGGCACTGTGGCGAATGTCATTTTGTACGCTATTCCCTGTAAAAAAGCTGTTGTATTCTTTGTTGGTGAGTCTTCTTCTGGCACTAAGGCACTGGAGCGGGTACAGCAGTAAAATAAAACATGGCGAATATCGAAATACCCAATTGAGAGGGGTTACACTCTCGAGGAACAAAAACGGAAGCCAATATGGGAGACCGGATGCATTCAAGCATTATTTTGAGGATTTAACTGGGCTATTTTGTACATGGGGAATGCGATATTTTAAAGATTATTTGTTCCCTTTTGTGCCTCCATTTAGAACTATACATATGGATTTAGCAGGACTGCGTGAAAAGCATCAGGGATTTGGCTGGCATCCCTCGTTGTGGAAGTGCGGTGACAGTCCGTTGTCCGTTGGATCTGCAGGAAACACGTGGTTTTTCCTAGGGACAAGAATACTAGAAAAGCAGTTTAAGAGAATCCCACGCGCCGGATGTGGTTTCGCGTCGGTTTGAACTTCGTAAGCTTTTATTGGAATTGGACCTCATTGGCAGAGGTTAAAGTAGGCTTCAAAGCCCCAATTATATCAATCCAAAGATTAGCGTGCCCACAGATTTCGTCGCTGATTATTGGGCTTTCGAATGCGTCCAGAGAGCTTCCTGTTCATTCGTAGGAGAAAGATGTCGTTTGTGGTTAACCGTTTGCATTCAAAAATATATATCGCTCTCCAGGCCCCTCGGAGGGCAACGTGAATGGCCGATGGGTCCACTGACCCAAGGTTGGAATAATGGTCGTGATTACCCCCAAGCTGTTATTGGAATACCGTCAAGCATGATTGTGATAGTACATTCAGAATAAATGCATAACTTCCTGTTTTTGAGCGTCTAGCAATGCTTGAAATTACGAAACCCATAGAAAAACTGGAACTGCGCGACAACGGTGGAGTCATGCCGCACAGTCTAAGCGCAACGGGCATCCGAGACCATGAACTGAAATGGCACGCGGATAGTTTGACGGGAAATCAAAAATGAAAGCAAATCGCGTTTTGGGAGGATGAACCTTGCATCACCATGGCATTTTATAAATAAAACTCCAATGTTTTTACCGATCCTGAGACGGACACCCCAACGTTCCCCGAAAACGTGGTTTGAAGGAAGGAATCTTCGACACAGAGTTTCACCATTTGGTGGTATCTATTCCAAACCTAAAATACTCCAAATGCGACAGCAGTTTTGTTGAAAGTTATTTAAACGTGCTCGAGGCCCACTATGGGAGCAGACTTCATGTTTTAATGACTGCCAACGGCTTCGCATATTGAATCTCTAATCGTATGGATAGCAGATATGAACTGTTTGTCCTCATGCATCTCATGGCGAGAAGGCTGGTTTCTTCACGTTTTTTCTGTGTTGGACTTGAGGTTATTTTAATTCTTGCTTAAACTCAAAATCGATCAATCGTTCGCCATTTGCATCGGAAAAGTATTCTATTGTTGTTGCAGGCGTCATTCCAAACAAAGCCAAGAAATTCGCCCCAGCTCGTAAGTTTTCTGTTTTTTTAATGTTGGTCAACACACGCCGTTTCGAGTGCACGGCAAGTTTTTATCTTCACCGGTATAGTGAGGTCCTCATAATGCCAGTGGGAGAATTAATGGGTTTAGGAGCAGAACAAACAGGCAGTACAATAGATTGGCCAAGACTCCGAAGTTCTGGCCCGAATTCCGTGGTTTGGGACGGCCTTGTTTACATATGGAACGCTCGGTCGGAAACTAATAGGAGTACAGCAAGCTACGAGCAAGCCAGGCCGGTATGGTAGTCACAGCACCCTCATCGAAACGTCTTACTTGTGTTGGTGGACAGCCCTGTACATGAACTTCTTGGGCGAGTCATTTAAGGCTGTCATAGTTAGGATTGGGCTTAAAAGTCGTGAAACAATGAGACCAGCATGGATCAAGGATATTTTTGTCCCTCAGGGGACGCGGTAGTTTAGTGCTGCCATTATAATAATAATAATAATGTTTATTCCCAAATTTTGGGTGACACCGTCTGGCATGATCATACGTTTACAGTCAGAATGAAGCATGACTGGGGGATTTGCGGGTAGTGCGGATTGCGCGAAAAGAGGACAATGTCATAAACAGTGGGAAATATCCGATGAAATAATAATAGGTTGCTTTCCCAACTTGTAGGGAACAATGGTCATGAGGTCCGACTAGTTCAAAGACATGAACATGGCATGAACTAAAACTGAAAACCATTGCTGGCCATGAGTGACCTTGGGCGCTTGGGCAAATGGCTGGAGTCACAACGAGCAAAAGTGGAGATGGAGGTAGAATAATTCGAATAGGGAGCACATGGCGAGTTTTGTCTCAAAAATGTGGCTTAATCTGAAACTAAGCAAACTCACTGTTGTAGGGAAGTCAGTTGCAGCAGATAGGTTGGATGGGGACGTGGTGTAATGCATAGGGCGAACCAAACATCGTATACGGATTTGAACTTGTGGAAGAGGCAAGCCGAAATTGTGGCAGAAAATCAGGCTAGCCAAATTTGGGCGAAAATTCATCGGGTACGAAAGAACTCGTCCCAGAGACGGGGCCGGATGAAAATTTGCTCGTAGTTGCGACTACAGGCTCGATTGGGCGAGGGGTTGCGGTCGAGATTTTGAAGAGAATAGTTGCGGGAGTGCCATCACACTGGGTATGACAGTGCCATGCCATCATTGCACTGACATGCTTCGGTTTATGGACAGCCCCGTAACGGTCGTCAAGGGTGATCGGAGAAGGGATACGCAGTTCTGTGGCAGCTGGATCTGGGTGAGACGGGGATTGACACAGAGAGTCAGACGGATGCAGGGTCACAGATAATTTCGTTGGAGGACCGTGTGAGTGTAGACCGGGGACCAGCCAGTTTGAATGAATAACAGTCCTAGGGCGTTTGGGCAACTGCAGTAGAAGTTTGAAGCTTGGGAAGAGGGGCAACGAGGAAGAAGTAGAATGAAAGCAGTAGCATGTTGCGAGTGTCAGAGGCATATGATACAACGGTGTCAACAGAAAAAATCTAAAGGGGATGACAGCAAGCTAAATGGACCCAGGAAAGGTGGATACGTTTGCTGATCTAGAAACCAAGTACTAGTTGGGCCAGAGTAGGTGCATAGTTTTAGGATAGTAAGAACTTTGTCGTCGAGGTAGCTAGCAGGGAGGCTAGACGTTGGACTAGTTGGAACGGGCGGCAGTTTTTAGCTTACCAAAGAATCATGACATAGGGTCTCCGTTGTGAAAGGGGTTAATGTGAGCAGTGACAGTAGACAAGTAAAAAGCGGATAGGCAACAGGCTCCCAGAAAATGGATAAGAACCGTGGCTTAACTGAGATCTACTGCGTCAACCTAACAGGAGATTAGGATTAAGGATCACCAGTCGCCGAGTCACTGCTGTCAACTCCAGAAAACGAATGGTGCATAGCAAAAAGAACAGCCATTAAATGCTAGCTGTGACTGGTTGTAATCAGGAAATAATAATTTATTTGCATTTTGTGCATATGATCGTTATAGATGACAAGAGGATAGAACGTGTGTGCTATGTTTGGATGGTGAAGTGAGCTTGGGATGGTGTGATCCAACTAAGACGAAGGTGGCAACTCCTTGCACGTCGACATTAGCCGTGAGCCTCACACAGTACCCTCAGGCTACCCCATGCATATATATATATAAAGACAAACGAAAAGACACCTGTCATTCGCTTGTATTTCTTGGTGTTGCGAGACAAATGACAACCGGACAAGTCCAATCCAGCTACAGACAAACGGCAACGGTGCTCTTTTTTGGTTTTCCTGAATTAAAGGCCAGGCTCAGAACCACCGGCGATGGGCGATACACCCGTGCTGCTGGAGGGGTGGCGAGTATACGAACGCACCATGGTGCAACGTAACAGGGCGACCCTCCCTGCAGGACGTACCCGTCCACCACACGAGGTTTTCATCCCTCGTGCATGCTACCAGATCTGCAGGGTGACAAGTCACCAAGCAGTCATAATTGCGGCTTGTGCATTAAAAACTCCAGCTACCAGATATTTTATCCGGTCGGGGAAAGCCAGGCCAGTAATACAGCTCAGTCATTTCGAACAAGCAAACGGCAAACAGCTGCTGGAAGAGGCAAGTCGCGGAGGCAAATGAAACGTCAACTACGTTTTGGGCTATGGGAGTAGAATGGAGATGTTCAGAGCCTGTGTACTATGGCTAAACGAAGACGAAGCATTGGTGTGAGCCGCCTTGTCAAGTAGAGCGCACCAGTGTTGTGTGTATGTGTGTGTGAATGAGTGGGCTGTGGGGCCAAACCAGTATTTCGTTTATGGCGCATCTCCAGACCCACCATTTGATATGCATGCGCTGCGCGTGTTCAGGGATGCAGAATGGTTCAGAACAGCGAGGAACTAAGGCTTCGGTTTGGCTTAGGTTAGTTAAATCCAGTCAAAGCAAGCCACCAGACATTAAATAGAGCTGACAGAGTTACTCAGGGATGGGACCAGGCTTGAAGAACTAGGAATAAGTTGGCTGGGTACAAAAGCTCAAGGCCGGAGGAAGGAAATACAACCAGGTCAGTGGAAACGGGCTTAACGACAATTATGATGGCAGGCGCTAGACATTCTCTGCAAATCAACTACGCTTCAGACAGCGAAAGAGTTGTGGTCGCAGGAAGTGAACGTCTGCATAAGAGATAGATAAAGTGGTAAGTTATAGACAAGAACACTTGGGAGGGTGACTGTCGCGCTTGTGGGTTAATGCTAAAGGGTTCATTCTGGTGAGTATAAATGCTAGGACCTAGTAACAGGACAGTCGGGGTGAGTGCGCAGATTAGAAGGGCTTAGGGCCTATTTCAAAAGTGTCTAGTGTAAGCTGAGGCGAAAAGGCGCTCAGCTCCCTCAATAGAAAGGTAAGAATCGATGGCCTTTCGAAAGCCTACATGAGATGAGATAGTACGGATATGGGAGGGAGCTTGTTCCATAGTTTGGAATACAGGCAAAGGAAAAAGTTTTGTCTAAAGACAGTTCGACATGTCGACAATGGGAGTAAACACCCAGAGTTGCGAATATTATAGGGGGTACGGGAAGAAAATTCAGGGCAGCAGTCAGCTATGTAAGCCCTCCGGTAGATTAGGCGATGCAGAAGGCCTAGATTCAACCTGATGCGCCTTAGCCATAATGGATCCAGCCCAAGTGACAAACAGCGAAGACGGTACGGTAGTGTGGATGACACCGGAAACAAGGACTTCGTAAACGAGCGCTGCACATTCTCCACAGCAGTCCGGCATGCCTGTGAATACTGTGAGGCGAATTCAGGGCTGGATTCAAGAATGGGTCTTACAAATTGTTTAAAGATGGCAATTAAGCATGATTTGTTATGAAAGGATCGGCGAATGTAAGCGCAGAGCTTGCGAGCTTTAGCCACTCTATACCTCGCATGTTGGTTAAAGCTAAATGCACAGGAATACCTAAGGCCTAGGTCTCTCACTTCGGGAAGAGTAGGAATCAAGAGCCCATTAAGAGTAAGCGTCCCAGGAGGAATTTGGAATCGATGTGACAGGGCTTGGCACTTTGGAACAGCGAAAGAAAGACAGGACTTGGAGGACCAGAGTGATAAAGAGTTCAGGTCGGACTGAATGTTAGCGAGAGTAGAAACAGAGTCACTGTCCTTAAACGTAAGCTATCTTAATGTCATCAGCAAACAGAAAAGGGGATCCATGGGTGATCGAATCGGTGACGTTATTAATGTATAGTAAGAACAGTAGAGGGCCAAGCACACTACCCTGAATAACTCCACTGGTAATGGGAAGGTGAGGAGGAGAGATCCCCGATTTTGGTGGCCTGGGTTCTCCCAGTGAGGTAAGAGGTGAACCATCGCAGTAGCGGGCCACCAATCCCCGTAGATCGTAGTTTGTTGAGGAGTGCACCGTGGGGAACTTGGTCGAACGCCTTGCGAATATCAAGATAGATAAGAATACACAGTCCGGCATCGTAGGCGGACGAAATATGATTAAAGAAATCAACCTGGCATGTGTTAGCTGACCGCCGTGCCATAAACCCATACTGCCGGTTGTTAAGGGTTCTGGTGGTGAGCAGGTAATCCATGACAGGGACTTTGATAAGGCGCTCTAGGGTACGAAGGAGTAAGCAGGTATGGTGGATGCCACGATAGCTGGCTAGAGCAGTTCGTGGACCTGACTTATAGTGTGGAACAGAATGCTTCCACTGACTTGGGACTGTGCCAGTGATAAGGGAGATATTGAAGAGATTAAGGATGAGGGTGGGGACGTCCGCCACCAGCTTTTAAGATAAGAGAGGGATACCGTCAGTGCCTGGGAAATTGGAGTCTCAGGCGGACGAGAGACGAAGTTACATCAGACAAAGTGACTGAGAGCGCAGAGGTTGGGGCTTGTCTCGTTAGCAGGTATGGTAACTTCGTAACCAGGTGGGGAGCAATGAGTAGATAGGGTCGATGTGGAGGGGACATAGCAGCTAGCGAAGTAAGAGTTTAGGGATTCCACAATGTCAGCAGGGTCAGACAGAGGCTTCCCGTCAGCGACCACAATATTTGAAACTGCAGATGAATTTGAGAAGCAACGCCGGTGAAAGAGGCGCCCCAACATCTCAGGTTGTAGAGAATGGGCTATGGCAGCAGATTCCTCGCGCCTTTCAAGAGCGAGTTTGGCAGTGGCAATGTCAGTCATAAGTTTGTTAATTACAATGAGGAGAGAGAGAGATCATGGGATTCAAGGAAGAGCCTACGATAATTCCTAAGTTTATGGCGTATAGCGGGTAATCGTGTGGCTGGATGGCAACCTGAAACATAGGAAGCTCGTGTGGCGGCAACTAGATGTAGTGATGATAGTAGGTTGCCGTAAAAGATGTTGGCAACGCTTTGCGTGTCGTCAGAGAGAAAGAACTCGTCCCAGGCCTTATGGCGCAATGAGATTGCAAAGGCTTCAAGAATGCCCGGGGAAAGGGGAAAGAGGTTGAGGGGGGAAGAGTAGGATTAGGTTGAGTACTCGTCCAACTGCAAGCGACAATACAGTGGTCGCTATCAGGGAACCGGGCCTACTGCAGCGGTGGGACACAGATAGCCACTGGGTATGGTGGCCTCGGTACCGCCATCATGACGTCGTCTCTGAGTTCATGTTTGGCCTCGCGTATAAACGACACGGGTGAACTGGTTAGGCTTTTAGTAAGGTAGTTGGAGAGAGTCTAGATGATGGATTGTGGGTCCTGGCAAATTTGCTGATGTCATCAACTGCAAGTTGAGCTAAGTTTCAGTATGGAATATGAATCGTTGAGGAAGGTTACACGAGGCCACGCCGAGTCTTGAATGCACACCCAAAATTTCTGAAACCACAGTTCGGAGTAGGAAAACTTTAACATAAAGTTTCAGCATTTGATGGCATATATTCGGTCCCCTTCATCTTCCCATGCGGGCGCAGGTTTGTTGGAAGTTGTTTAAACGTACTGAGGTCCGCCACGGGCGCGGAATTTATATTTTAATGGCTGTCAACGGTATCACATGATGCACCTCTGATGACGGCGAGAAATTTGTGGAGGAGCCGGTTTCTTCAAGTGTTTTATTGGCATTACGTTGGAAATAACTCGAAACGACAGGGGCAATAATGTCGCCCTCTGTGCCGCCGCCATCTCAAAATTGAGCAGCTTTTAACGACCTGTGTATGAAAAAGTCTCCTATCATTGTGGCAGGTGTCCTGCAAAACCGAGCCGAAAAATTCGTCACAGCTAGTAAGTTTTTTTTATAATGGTCAGTACATGCTATATCAGGCGCAAGGCTATACCGAACCATCGATAGTGAGGTTAGAATGAGTGTGTTTATGGACAGAACAAGCGTACAGCACAAAGGTGGCCAGTGCTTTCAAGTCCTGAGAAAAATTAAACTGATTGAGGCCATCTTGTGGGTGCACGTAACACACTCATCCGGTAAATATTGCGGATATGGTGAACTGCGGGCAATCCATCAGACTGGGTATGGTAGTCGCGGTACCGTCATCGCAACGCCGTACTTGGGACCGTGGACGGCTCCGTACATCCGCATCTTGGGCGAGTCGTCTAGGTTGTTATTGTAGTCAGGATTCGCCAAGGAATCGTCACAAATGGAGACCAGCATGGATTAAGGGTAATCTTGGGTCCATTGAGGGTTCATTTCGTCACCTCAGACAAGGCATAAGACAGCCGTGTCTACACCCGGCACACAAAATAGGAAAAGTCTCAGAAAGACTTCTAGAAGGCACCATGATGTGAGTTAGACTGCGGCCCGAAATAACACGCAGTCACGGTCAATTCCTGACTAACTAACATCTTCTGGCCCGTGGTTTTCAAATATCTGACGAAAACCTTGTTGATATGGAGTATGCAGAAGTCGTTCTCATCTTCAAAGAGGAGGAAAAGGTACAGTTGTCTTTGAGTGAACTGACCAAAGTCATCCCGTCGTCTGGCATGCACCCTGCACTCACAGTGTAAGGTAATAATGATAATGTTGATTCACAACTGGTGGGTAGTGTGATCATAAGATTTATTCAGAATGAAGCATGAGTTGTTCGTAGTTGTAGCTAATGGCCGAGTTGGCGAGAAGATACAGCCAAGAGTAGGAAAGACTTAGTTGCGGGTGTGCTATCAACTGGGTATGGCAGTGCCGTGCATCATTGCACTGCCGTACTTCGGTTTCTGGACAGCCCCGTAACGGACGTCATGTTTGAGATGATTGGGCTGGGATGTGCAGTTCTGTGAGCAGCGGGGCTTTGAGTTGCCAAGGAATTTTCAGAGGTAGGACGAAGCCAATGTAAGATCGTAGGTATTTTTTGTCTGTTTGGGGATGTAAATCACTGACCAGGTAGGGTCGATGAAGGCAAAAAGGGCGTCCAAACCGTATTGCCGGGTATTGAGCAGAGTTGACACCGAGTACCCGCCCACTCAATAGGTCTTCGTTACTCCTGCATCCGTTGGTGCCGTATGATGACGCACGTGTTTCTTGGATCCAGGCTCAAGTCTATACCACTGACCAGGTCCATACCTGATCCGGTCCTCACATGCCTCCCTGCTACACAAACTCGAAAATGTTGGCATCACTGGAAAAACTTATTGCAGTGGGTTCGCCTCCTACTTATCAGACAGGACGTAAATAACGCATTCATCTTACTATCGATTATAGTGGAGTTATCCAAGGAAGCGTGCTAGGCCCCCATCTCTTTCTTACCCTCTGACCTCCTACGAATCGGGTCCAGTGCGCATTTGAGTTTAGTTACCGGCTGCTGTTAGTGGGCATTTCTTCCTCATCCTCTTGACTCGTTTAAGCTAATGTAGGACTTAAATGCCTACTTGTTCTAAATATGCTGTGTTACTGGCTTGGTTGTTTTTCTTTTTCCCCAGCCATCTTACACTTCGTTCTAGTAGTCCCTACCCCCAGCAGGTCAACCTCTGTCTAGCGACTATTGCTCTCGGCCCAACTCTACTGGCAGAAACCAAACCTAAGTTAGCTCCTTTTTTTCTTCAAGTCACTGTATGACTTTGCGCCACCAATCTAAATATGCTGTGTTACTGGCCTGTTGTTGTTTCTTTTCCTGAGCCATCTTACATTCCTGTCCTAGTCAAGTTCCTACTCCGGATTACTCTATCAGCTCTGTCTATTGACTGTGCCTCAGCCTAACTCTAACTGATAAAAACCAAACCAAAGTCAGCTTTTTTCTTCATTACCAGAGCACATTCTGCGCATATATATATATACGTCTGATGATTTACCCACTATGCACTCTCACACACAACATCGCGGTAAGCTTCTGCTCGACGTGGTAGCTCACATCAACGCTCCGACGCCATTTAGCCATGGCGCACTCGCTGTGAATATCACTATTCCACTCTACTGTCTCATTGGCAGCTGTCAATTCACTTCTCCTCCGCGACTTGCCTCTACCAGCGTCTGTATGCCGTTTGTCTGTTCGAATTGACTGAGCTGTCTTTACTGGCCTTGCTTTCCCTCGACCAGAAAAAAATGGTAGCTGGAGTAGTTATTAATGCACAAACCGCATTTATGACTGCTTGGATGGTTTTCCACCTTGCAGATCTGGTAGCATGCACGAGGGATGAAAACCTCGTGTGGTGGACATGTACGCCCTGCAGGGAGGGTCGCCCTGTTACGTTGCACCATGGTGCGTTCGTATACCCGCCACCCTCCAGTAGCACGGGTGCATCGCCCATCGCCGGTGGTTCTGAGCCTGGCCTTTAAATTCAGGAAATCAAGAAAGTACCGCTGACTTCTGTATGTTGCTGCTGGTGCTGGGCTCGCCTCGGTTGAGTTTTGTATCTGGCAACGCCATAAACCACAGATGAAAAAATGGCCTCTCATCTGTAAAACAATAAAAGATAAAAAAATACACCTGGAATAGCCTGAAGATACTCTGCAATGCCCATGGCCTACATCGACGGGCTGTATCTGCCTTCGTCAGAACAGAGGCTACACCGCACCAAAGCCCATTTCCGTCAACCAAACAAAGAACACATCTACCTGCCGCTCCCAGTGGTAGACACGAAAGTCTTCATCAATGCACCACTTACAGATTAAAGCTGATAGCAGTGCTTCGGGACTGGTGACTATTTCTCTTGCACATACTTTCTCTCCTGGTACTGTCCAACCCATGTAATAAATAACAGATTAACCAGTTATCCGGAAGTTCACTCCCGTTAGCCCTTATACATCTGATTTCCACACCACCACTCTGCGTGCTTATATCGGCCTTTACTAGATCCCTTGTAATTTAATATCGTATGTTAGCAAACCCAACCCCTGGTCGCTAGTCTATTAAGTAAAATCCATCTATATCCTATTCCATATAATCACTTGTCATCACCCTAATCGCGGCAGACGTCAAGTTTTCCTTTCAATGTATATTAATGCACATTATCCCATTTGATTTCTTTTCAAACTCACCATGCTTTACTAATTTCATCCCACCCTCATCTTCCCAAGCTTCGAACTTCGGCAATGCCCGGTTGGAGGACCTGGTTGGCTGTTACCCACTCCACCTGGCCGGTGATCTACAACCACAGGATCCCCAAACGGACCAAAAAACCCTGCGATTCCATATCGGCTTCGCTCCACCTTGTTTCCTCGGCCAGCCTGAAATGAATCCCGCTGCCCAAAGAACTGCACACCCCAGCCCACTCACCTTAAAATGTGACGTCCGTTACGGGGCTGTCCAAAACTGAAGCATGTCAGGCCAATGATGGCACGGCACTGCCATACCCAGTTTGATAGCACACCCGCAACTATTCCATTCCTTCTCTCGACCGTGCCTTCTCGCCCACTCGTTCCATTAACTGCAACGACGAACTCCCCAATCGACCCCAGCTGACTCCATGACACATTCATTCCAACCTGCTGAACTGTTGGTTGAAATTTAACCATCTCTGTGTTACTGTGCTTCCCACCAAATTCAATAACTTTCTATACAGTTCGCGTTCCGGCTCGTGTGTTGCCACCATCTCTCTCTTCCAAAGGAACTATTATGCCCGCCTCCACAACAGCGACACCAGTGAGTCACTAGTTTAACTGTATACCATGTTTCTGAGATCCCTGTTACCATTTACCCGCTCTGCTAGTCCCTCCATTTCATCATCCCCACTTACGCTTTTGTGACCCTGGCCACGAGCCCAATAGTCCAAGGCCGCGAGGCCTCAGCGGTTGTTTTTGGCTTCAGTTCAATTTGATCGGCTGGATGATGCCAACTTTGCTGCTTCACCAGATCTGATGTTCTGGTTTCTGATTTTCCACAGCTTACATTTCTCTTGTCATATTTCAGGCAGAAGCCTCTTGTTTTGCCCTCCCTCGTTTTGTTTTTGCCCGCCACCTTCAAATCCTAACGATCTGACCTTGCTCGATGTTCTCTTCGACAAAAGAGCTTCCCTGCTCGTGCCGGTTTAGTGGCGACCACGTTTACATTGGATACAGCTCACCGCCTATGGCGCTGTCCTCTTTCCCACCCAAAACCCCTGTACTCACAGTCCCACCAGTCATGCCTTTATTCTGACTGTAACCTTATGATCATGCCTGACGGCATGCCCACAAGTTGGGAATAAACATTATTAATACTCTGGTCCATGGCCGACGTATCTACACCTTCCTTTAGCTTTAATCACTTGCGCCCAATAATGCATACGGTTGCTGAATACCGCTATTGAATGATCGATGTGCAAACGGGACTAATTGAGCAAGTGTTGGCTTTACTCCTTATAACAGTAAGACTGCAGCTCTTGGACACCGACTTGCAATTGTGAATACAAAGGGATTTAGTATGCACTTGGTGAGTTGACCACTCACAACTTGTCCAATTATATGTTTTAAAGGATGTACTGATGCAAATGAAAGTCGCAATTGAGTACACATTTTTCCTTCAGAAATCCCGTCAAGTAAAAGTGGCTTCCTTGAACTGAAGAACTGGATTGACCACACACATTACGTTTGTATCGATACAACCAATAAATAGAAACAATTTCTCAAAGTCGCTTGTGTATTTTTAGGCGTGGGGTTGGCAGGCATTGACGATGGATATGAAGGACCGCCGTTGGTAGCTGGATTGGTCCATTATGTAGAGTTGGGAGATTAGTCGTGTTACGAGTGTGGCCCTTCAGTTACTATAAGTAGCCATGGTAAGGATTTTTCTTCCATACGGTTGGTAATCGTGACGGCCGTCGTTGGCCTTGGGTTAGCTGCTGAGCCTGGTTGAGCCTCATATTCGGCGATGCACATACAGACACAGGCCTAGCAATTACCGTAAGTAGCCAAGGTAGGCGATACCGACTGCAGTTGTGAGTATGACAGACCCACGTTGGGCGTTAGATTAGATATCACGCACAGTTGAGGCCTTATTTTCACCGGCCCACATAGATTCTGGCCTGGTATTTACTATAGGTAGCAAAGAGAAGCGACATCGCGTACAGGTGCATGAGACAGTCGTTGGTCATTGGATTAGGTTATTGTACATAGGTGAGGCCTCATAAGCATTGTCGCACATGAGGTGGGCCTAGCAGTTACAACAAGTATTCGAGATGATTGAAAACGCGCAGTTAATGATTATGAAAGACCGCCATTGGCCATTAAATTAGGTTACCGTGTATAGGTGGGGTCAATCAGCGCCACACGTTGACACGGGGCTAGCATGCTGCAGCGGACAATGATAAGTAGTCGAGGTGAGGAAAACGTGCACTGTTATCATGATGACCACTTTATGAGGTTCCACCTATGGTGAGTAATACTCCTAATAGAACTGATACCATTGTGTTGGTAATACTGAAGGTTAACTCCTGTGTTGTCCACGGGCTAGCTATGCATAGCTGAAAGGCAATCATCCACAGAGGTGGCCCTCGCATCTCCGTTGCACAATTATGCTGTTCCTTGAAAATGTTATACCTAATGGAAGCTGAGCTCCATAAAAAATGTTGTGACGAAGTTCGCTGAACAAAATTATCCTTGTTTGTTAAATCCGGGGATTATAAAGCAAACAAATGTCAATAACCGATTTTCTTAGATGGAATTTGCTTTGGATATCCTGTAGATGTTATTTTATTCTTAAGGAACGTTAAAATACGGTAAAGTACGTTTTCGTGTTTTATCTCCGTAACCGGTAGCAAAATGCGAATCGGTGATGGTCAGTGACCTTGAAATTTCGCTCACTTTAACAAAACGCTATAAGCAACCTATCACCTACAAGTGTAAATGGATTATACTTACTCCCCGTAAAAGTCGCAACCTCGAAAACCCTATAGTTCCGGCGAAAATAATTTGGGTGTGCTTCTAGTGAGCTGCTGAGGCCACTTAGCTTGATATGCTTGTTTGAGATACCCACCCCGTAGGGATAAACACAACTCAAGGTCATTTTACTGGTAGGTCTCGTGGAGGTCGAGGCTAGTGCAGGCACCCCATGGAGGTAAATTTGATTAAGCTTCCAGAAGGGGATGTGGGATGTTCGAGAGTGAGTGCGAGAAAGAGTGGGTTCAGGACTGTGTATTGGGGCGAGATTACGGTCTAGGTGGGTAGGCAGTGACTGATTTGGGATCCGTACGGCAACAGATTAAAACACTAAGTTGAAAATTAGGTGACAGAAGGTGTCTTGGATGTCGGTTGAGTGAAAACCGTCATCAGTGGGAATGGTTTCTGGCAGGAGGGTTACTTCGGGGTTTTCCTTAACAACCAAGGGTGAAAGTGTCCGACTGCAGGATGTCTTTCACTAGCCTGGTTGCTGTCGAGGCTTACGTGACCGACGGTGCATGTAGTTCGTACCGGTGAAGTTTGGAAAAACGCCAAGGATTTCTTACAGGGAGGGTCGGAGACCCGGACACGTTTACTGGATGAAGTTGGCAGATGGAGACGGGTATTAGGGTGCACTTTATTTCAAGGGTGATAGATCGACAACAACAAATTGGTTGTACTAGGATGCAACTGAGCAAGACCGTAGTCAGACCTCGATGGCCACTTTGAGCACGTGGGTTTCGCCAGTTATTGAAAGTGACAGAAAAGAATAAGGAACTGGAGCAAAGCCACGCTGGGTTGTTCAGCGTCAAATACATGATTTCCATTGCTGAGTACAAATGCACAGAGACTGGTGGAAGGGGACCCAAGCGCAGATTCAGCTTGAGACGGCCAGGTTGGGTTGGAAGGTAAACATTGAGAAAGTTAGCCTGCAACAAGTTGCCGGCTTTGCGAGGCGGTAGCCCTTGAGATTTGGGGGACAAGGGTGATATTTTGATAGGGTCTGTGCTTAGAAACCACTTTTTTGGATGAAAATGCAAAGAGACCTAGTTCTTAAGGCATGGATGACCGTTTTGGACCTTCAAATAATTGAAACAAGACCCACCGACTCGAAAACTAGGGGAACTGGGGAAAGCAAAGAATTGGCAAGGAAGTAGATCAAGCCGATGAAGCAATTGTGGGACGAAGTTAGCTTCATCGAAAAAGAGCAATCAGTGACTGGTCATCTACGGGAGTCAATTTTTCTGACTTCAGCTCCCACTGTCTACCTTTTGCCAAAAGTATACGCTACGGCATCTTTATTTTTGTTGTGTCTAGGCTCCACTCCGATATGCTGACTGCGTTATTTTTTAAAGCCCCATGGTACACAAAGGCCAAAGTTTGCGTGCGCGCGTTAATAAGCGAGCACCCAACTTCAAAACCCTGTGGTGCTAGAACACGCAATGTTGTTTCGCAAAGTTCGGTGCTCACAGTCTCAGATACGCTTAGGCCTTGAGCACGATTACTGACTAGCTTTTGAACGTGCTAGGACGAAGGAAATGTTAAAATTGGTAAGCATGATAATAGGTCCATTTTCAAACTCGTACGGGACATCCCGAGAGAGGCCTTATCGGGCGCGGCTGGCAACGACAAACGGGGAAGAAGTTACAACCAAGGAGACACGCGTATCACGTAACAACTGATCGTAAATTGTGGAAAACGGAAGAACTAGAACAATGGGTCATGAGATGGGGCTGGTTCAATGAGGAAGCCCGTTGACTTGAACTAAAAGGAAAAAACCAGGCTGGCCATAAGTGGCCTTGGGCGGTTGAATGAATTGCCAGGGTCACGGGAGGCAAAAATGGAGATAGAGAGAAGGAAAAATTTGAAGTGGAAGCAAATGGCAAGTTTCATCTAAAAAATGGCTTTCACTGAAGCTGAGTGGACTCACATGTGTCGCTGTTGGGGGGGAAGTCAGAAGAAGAGGATAGATTCGATGAGGACGGAATACTAATGCATAAAGTCGGCTGAACACCTTACATAAAGTCGTTGGGCTTATGGAAGGGGCAAACTGAAATCGTGGCTTAACACAGATTGTTGGATGCAAAAGAAGGATTCAGTGGATTAGATAGCGCTTGTCACAGTCACAGTTTGGGCCGAAAATACAGTTTTTTCGAAGTTGCAAGTAAAGGACAAGTAAGCGAGAGGCGGCGGTCGGAAGTATGAAGAGAATAGTTGCGGCTTTGCCAAAGAAATAAAAATAATAACGCTAGATTGAGTATACAGTAATAAAGAGGCCAGATGGAACAGATTCACTAATGATTGTTCTCCTTGAAATAATTCATCGTTGGCCCAGGTCAGCAACTGAACAGTAATCCAATCATGGTTGTTCAGCGGTCTCCTTCTGACAGTTCCAACATATAATAGATTCCGAAGATAATCTGAAATGTTCTGATACCAGAGTTAGCACGTGAGACTCGCGAACGACCGCTGTAAGCGCGAACGAAATCAGAAGAGAGAGTCGGAGCACGTGACCAGGTTTGTATTGCGTGAAATTCTACGGGTGCGCGTTTTTGTATTTTGGAAAGTATGAGTTGATCAACATGAGGGAGATAAGTCTTGCTTTAAAGCGCTTGTCTCCTCTTTGCGCAATAGTTGTTTTCAATAGATCGCTCAATAACGGCTGCTACAAGCCGTAACTAGGTCGACGCTGTGTAATCTTATAAGGTCCATGTATGCGTCAACGTCTGATATACCGGTTTTGAGCTGCTCCATTGTCTAGCAAAGCTGATGGAAATGCTTGCGGATTCACGGACTGATACGTAGGGCCGGTGCTTTCCCCAGAGCTTCCCGGGTCGGATTTTTTCCCGCTTTTTAGTGTTTGGTTCACCTGAGAGGCACAGGCGGGCATAAGATGTAGCCTCCGCTATTTCAGTTCATTCTTATGGTTCTTCATTCACCTACTCCTCCCTTCACGCCTGCTACCCAAGTCCAGATTCATTCAGCTGTCTGTCACATAACTGCTGCTCCCTTTCTAAGATTCTGCCTCGCAAAAGAAACCAGAACATCTTCATCAAGTTCAAGCAGTCCGTCGCACATTTTATTTCAGAGTTCGTAGTCTGTCGAATTTGGCAACACGTAGATTTTGCTCAGGTTTTATTCTATCTTTTGATTGATTTATACTATCCCTGAAACACGCATACAAGAAGTCCGGTTGACCATACACTATAAGCAACCCGGGACGAGCTCGGATTCTTCGCACTTTATTTTTCCAGTGTCTGATAATCCTGATGCAAATTTTCATGGTGTCCATAGTGTGGGGGTTGCGCCAAGTCTCACGACAGAGTGCGCTTTACTGGGTTGGATTCCGGTAACTAATAGTCTTTGTGCCGTTCAGTCGATTGGCTCAATTAAGATCAATGTATCTTGACATGGTAAACGGTGTTTTTGCCGTAGTAGCATACGCTAGGTGTAATAACGGTATTTCACTCAGCTTAGTTCTCGGTCAGAGTCTTCCAAGCCAGCGTTTCCGTAAAAAAACAGCCATCAGAGGTGCACAACGTATGCTAATGCCGAAAACCAGGTCAACAACACTTGTACAGTGCATCGCATATAAAGAATACGACGCGACAACATTCTGGAAATTCTGACGCCTGGATGCGTCATTGGCAACCAGCATTCGGCGAATGCTGACAGGCGATGCACTGTTTGGCCCAGACTGTCAGATCCTCATACATGTGGGGCCATACAAAACGCGCACTAATCAACTTCCTTCTTGCTTTGATTCCTGGATGAGAAAGTCCATGAAAGTGGTTGAAAACAACTCGTCGAAGTGGTCGAAAACAACTCGTCGAAAGGCTTCGGGGACGATTGGGCGAGCTGAGCCGGTGGACATATCACAAAAAATGGATCGAGACTGGAGGGGTAAGGGAATTGCAGGGACTTGAAATGAAGGAAAGGATAGAATGAGTAAAAAAATTAGGACCATAATGCTGAAGTTTCGCCAGCTTGGCTAGGTGCAACTGCGTGGAAGAGTGAAGAGTGTTGATGTCTGGACGGGATAGGGCGTCTGTGAGGAAATTGTCTGATCCTGGAGTGTACCGAATGTCGGTAGTGAATCGTGAAATATAGTCCAGATGATGTTTCTCGCGTGGTGAATAGCGATCAGGCTTGGAGTTGAAAGCATACGTGAGTGGCTTATGATCGGTTTGAATGGTAAATGAGCTACCTTCTAACAAGTGCCGGAAATGGCGAATAGTAGGGCAAATTGCGAGTAATTCACGACCAAAAGTACTGCAACGCGTTTGGGCATCCTGCATCATCTGCGAAAAAAGGCTAATGGTTGAAGTACATTGTTAACAACTTGATAGAGTACGGTGCCGACAGCAGCGTTCAAAAGCGTTCATCAGTTGTCAAAACAAGCTTTGTGTTTTCGTGGGCACCGATGAGAGATATATTTGTGGCGTGAGCGATAGCTCGCTTGGCTCTTTCGAAAGCGGTAATGGCAGCGGGAGGTAAGGTGACAGATTTTTCTTTGGAGCCAAGTAAATCGGTTAGTGGCTGTAAAATATCTGCACAATGAGGAATGAACCACCAACAATAGTTGATGATACCAAAAAAACGACGAAGTTGAGTGATAGTGGTGGGTACGGGAAAAGATTTTAGGGCTAAAATGCAATCGGACAGTGGTGAAATGCCGGTTAAGTCAATGTAGTGGCCAAAACAATCTGGGCTACTAACACCAAAAAAGCATTTGTCAATGTTCCAACATATGTTGTAAGTGGAACGACGTTCAAATACTGCTCCGAGATGAGCTGCATGCTCACTTGGAGAGGTGCTAGCGATTAAAACATGGTCTAGATAGGCATACACAAAAGGTAAACCGCGTAAAACTTCGCCCATGAAACGTTGAAAGGTTTGAGCTGCATTTCGAAGACCAAAGGGAATATGCATGAATTCGAAAAGGCCAAACGTTGTTGTAATAGCTGTTTAGTGGATGTCATCCGAGGCTACAGGTATGTGGTAGTATGCACGTACGAGATCGAGTTTGGAGAAAATGTTTGTGTGGCATAAGGTACTTGCGAAATCGTGGATATGTGGGATGGGATACCTGTCTGGGATAGTGGCATTATTGAGGGAACGGTAATCTCCGCCAGGTCTCCAATCACCTTTAGATTTCTTGGGTACCAGATGTAGGGGTGACGACCGGTGACTGGATGAAGCGCGGATGATGCCGAGTTCGAGCATGTGTTCAAACTCGTGTTTTGCGATCTGGAGCTTATCCGGATGAATTCGACGGGGGTTGGTATGGACAGGTGGACCTCCCGTCTGGATGTGATGAACGATGGAATGAGTGATTGGTTGGGTGTACTGACATGAATGAGTAGGGGTTGGAAAATCCCTAAGTATGTCAGCATAATGGGAATCAGGTAAGATAACTCGAATACCTGTGGATGAAGTTGGGGCACTAATTCCGTTGACTGAGAGGGAAGTTAGCATGTCCAGGAGGCGTTTGTGTCGAACATCGACAGATAAGTTGTGGTGGGTCAGGAAGTTTGCACCAATGATGGGTGTTTGGACGTCGGCCAAAAGGAAAATCCACTTGAACGCACGTCACAATCCGGGGTCCAGGGTGAGGGAACGTTCGCCGTATGTAGTGATGCGAGTACCGTTAGCGGCTTGTAACGAATAAGAAGCAGATTGGATTCTTATGTATCTACGAGGAAACGTAGACCACTTGAGCGGTCGGTGGTGTGGAATACGCGGCTAGTGCGAGGAGGGCCACAGGCAGTCGTCGCCGTTACCGACTGGCCGGGGTGTTCAAAGGGCTGTTAGAACGCGGCTTGAAGGAACAAGGCGATTGGCATTTGCGTGCTTTAGGACCGAAAGATTGGTGATATCAGCACCAAGAGGGACGGGTATGAGACAACGATCGAGATCGTGAACGCGGTCGACGCTTGTTGATGTTCAGCCGTTGGGGGCGATTGGCCAAGGTATCAAATCTAGTTGGTAGTTGCGAAATGGCACAAAGCACTGGGTCGGAATCTGTGAATATAGTGGGTGTAGGGCTGGGTGGCTGGGGTAGGTCTCGTGGATTTTGTCTGCCATTTGGGCTAGCTGCTCCAAGCCATGATCATCGACGAAAGCACTGATGACGCGGGATATGGAGGGTGGAAGCTTATCGAGCCATAGTTGTGCCATGATTTCCACCGCTAGCTTACGGCCGCAGAGGAGACTGCGCATGTGGCGAAGCAGTTGTGTTGGCGATCTGTCACCAAGTTCGACAGTGGTGAATAAATCTCGTAGCATTTTGTTTTCGGACTTCCCTGTCCTACTGGTGACGGCCGCTCGAAGGGCGTCATAGAGATTTTCCTTGGGAATATCTTCCAGCAGGTCTCCTACTTCTGTTGCTACATCACAAGGAAGATGCTGGACGACATAGGAAAAACGGGTGACTTGGGAGGCAATGCGTCGGGTAGTAAAAACAGCCTCGGCCTGGTGAAACCATACCCTGGGATTGCGGGGATCATATTCTGGTAAACGGATGCTAATAGCATTATCGACTACATCCGATGAATCGAAGTGTGCCTCGATAATGACCGGGCAAAAGAAAAAATTACGACGACTTGAAAGGAAAAGTTTTGAAAAAAATATCTAGAAAGACTCGGACTCACCAAATTTGTAGTGGTCTGGTTACCCAATAAGTTACTTTACCAGGAGTATGTGGCAAAGAAATAAAAAATAATAACGATAGATTGAGTATATAATAATAAAGAGGTCAGATAGAGCAGACTCAGTAATAATTGACCTCTTTAAAATAGTTCGTCGTTGGCCCAGGTCAGCAACTAAACAATAATCCATTCATGGTTGCTCAGCGGTCTTCTTCTAACAGTTCCCACATATAATAGATTCCGAAGATGGTCTGAACACATGCAACTCGCGAATGACCGCTGTAAGCGCGAACGAAAACAGAAGAGAGAGTCGGAGCACGTGACCAGGTTTGTATTGCGTGAAATTCTACGAGTGCGCGTTTTTGTAGTTTTTCGTATTCAAACAAAAAAACGGTTACGCAATTGACAAAATACGTAATGTTATAATGGAAGCAAAATAAAGGTACAAAACACCACACTCAAGCAGTTGGCCTTCTAGTTGGGCACCGTATTCACATTTGGCTGCCTGTGTCTGTAAACGCAATACAAAATCACAAAGCCAGTAAGAATGGGAGCGCATTAACATACTGAACCTAGCTCTTTCGGCTGCTACGAAGCCAATCGGTTTGAAGTTTGTTGTAGAACTTTTTTCTTCAATACACTATAGGAACTATCGATTGGAGATTCAGGAACTACTAAATCCCTGATCAATGTATACGCCTCGTTGCCAACAATTCGAAGAAAATACGTCGTTAGTTTCTTATCATCCATATCGGAATTTGTAGGACGCCATATGTCAAACCGTTCCAAATGATCTATGTCTCAGGCAGTTGAATTAACATTTACTGGTTCCATTTTGGTAGGCACGATGAGTTATTCCAATCGCGACGCCAAGATGTAATAATTGAGTTCAGCACATATATCAGTATAACCAAACGAGCTAGAAATTCATAATTCAGCACGGCGTAACAAGTAGCAAGTATGTATTCGAATTGACCTGTGCATAGCGCTTGGAATATTAAAACAAGAGAATAATGAATATGCAATGAATAAATTGTGAGAATTAAGTTCCGCACGTATATCAGTATAACCAAACGAGCTAGAAATTCATAATTCAGCACGGCGTAACAAGTAGCAAGTATGTATTCGAATTGACCTGTGCATAGCGCTTGGAATATTAAAACAAGAGAAAATTGACTAGAGCAATGAATAGAGTATCAATCATGTTCATCACATAGAGCATCAATTATATTCATCCCACATAGTTCTATGGAAAGGACAATTAAGCAGCCTGCTCTGTCTCCCTATTAAATGTTCCACTGTTCGAGGACATCAGATTGCGTCATCTGCCGAAAGGCTTTCCATTGGCATCTGGTGGGAGAACGGACTATACAGTGGCGCGTCTATGCGTGATTGTTGTAGCTGCACAGGGTGATTGAGATAGCTAGGAAAGACGATCCACAGCTATGGTAATTCCTCAACGGTGACAAATTGATGGGAATCCTGGTGAATTGTGAGCATCTGAGGCAAATCAAATTATCAGGTGTGTTCGCATTGCGGTGTGACTGAGATGGAGGCTTTTCCCTAAAAGGAACAGTTGTTTTTAATTTCGGCTATTCGCCGGTGTCTGTTAGTCACATGTTCCACTTGGGTCCATAGTTGATTTGCAAATGGTGAACATCAGGTTCCAAATCAAACCTTCATGCTGGCCACTTGGAAGCCAGCACACAACTGGATGGATTCCCTTCGTTGCCTATGTGGTGGGTACTGATTCCGAAACAGCCTTCCAGGCGAGATTCCAAGGTATCCAAATCTCCGGCCGGTTATTCATATTACTCACAAGGATGAGAATGTCAGTGTATTTCGAATGTTGAACGAGGCTGCATAAATCTCCGTTGAAAGTGCGTCAAAACTGCGGTGTGTTGCGGCATATACTGACACCACAAACAGGTACCACTTTTCATTTGAAGTAGCATTGAGCTCGACTGAGCTGGATAAGCACACGGCGTAAAACGACTGAACAGTCGTCAACTGAACACTCGAGTCCAGTTCAGTGAAGCGCGCTGAGCGCAATCCCGCAGCATATCTTCCATGAATCATCACTCCTGGATCACCGGACAGGCGGAGAGGGAAATGTGGAAGAGCTGAGTCCGTCCTGGATGTTCTGAGGTCTATCACCACGCTTGAGTCTTCTATATGTGCTTCGGAGTCATAGCATACATTACATAAGAGTGTTTAAGGTCTGAGCGAGCATAGCCTGATGCCCAATTTGACACAGAATACGGACGTTGAAAGTTCGTATGTGGAACAATCTACAGTGATGTTTTGTTTGTTGTTAATGGTCATGGAGTTGGACAAGGCAAATTCGTCAAATGATCCAGTGACTTTTGTTTGTAGGGTGAGAAGCGACTGAAAAGGGACATAGGAGAACGAAAAAATATGCTGGAAATGATAAATCTTGGTTGTACAAGCCAAGGAGGAGGATTTAGTTGAGGCACCCAACTCGGGTGTTTTGACTCAAAGGTGTGAGTCACAAGGAAGTGAATGGAGGAAAGGTTTTGTTTGGGGGTGCTGCCATGACTGGAAAGTCTAACCTGTGAGGTAGTGGGTGATAGGGTTTTATGGGGGCCGCCTGTTGGCTCAGTGGGTTGACTCGTTCGGGAGTAGGGGACTGGTCAAGCTCGGGAGCACAGGAAGCAAGACATGCACGTCTCATTTCTGGTACTCCAGCGTACACGGGATGTATTAGGAGCCGCATCGGCACGTTTTACTTACTCTGTGACCAATATAGATAACTCGCCGGTAATGATGGGCATCACAGTTTAAGGATTTTGAGGCTATATATTTCTGTCCCCTTCTTCCTCGGCGAAACACAGTATGACAGGCTCCATACATATGGACATGTCGGTCTTCTGGGGGAACACCTTGCTACCTCCACGTTCTTTGCACAGAACAGTACAACTTAAGCCCCAGGCCCCCTCGTAATACGATTACTCGTAGTAAGAGGTTTCGCTGCGCTTAGTCCAGTTGCTTCCATCTGGCTTTCCTGTTGTGCCATAAACGAGGATGAAAGTGAGGAACTCATGACCAAACACCGCCCTGGAGATAAGCAGACATCACCCGAAAGCTTTGGCGAAACTATCAGATGCACTATAAGAACCACCAAATAACTTTAAGGCACAGAACAATGACGACGTCATGGAAGCAGGTGACGATTACAGTGCTATTCAAAGAGTGGAATTAGTCCAACTCAGCAACTGACATACAAGTGACTTCGTCCTAATTTGTTGAAGGTGGTGAAATCTACGATAGATGATGAAGACGGGAATACGTAGTAGATTGTGTCTTGTCACGACTGCAGCACGCATTTCGTCGTAGACAATCATGCGCAACCGAGGTCAGTGACTAGTATTCCATAGTTTTGGAGTAGATCTTATCCTTTTAGATTTATTTGAAGCTTCCGATGGAGCTGACCAGCATATAGTACCTCAGAAATGGCAATAGGGTGGAGCACATTTAGTTCTATGGGACTGAGTAAAGGACGACCTCCAATAGCGAAACAACCGTCTGAGTAAACATAGTCTTCTTCGAACGGATTGTGTGAAGCCGAAATGTTCAGTTCAAAGACTTCACTCTCTTCCGGTTCACTATCCGCATTTTTGCCAACGTCAGAATTTGGCGATCGATACGGACCGACGAGCATAGCAACTATTTACGAATGGATCTAGACTACTTATCTAAGTGATCAATGAGAACCCGGTTACTGTACGGTGTTAAAATGTAAGTTGCGCATCACTCCGAATTTCATCCCTACAAACCCTCACGTCGGCTAAAGAGTAGGAGATCTCAGAAGTTTGGCAAAATGAGGATTGAGCGTTTCCTCAGATCGCCATCACCAACGACCAAACAGGTCTCCTCAGAGAAACGTTTGAAACACCAGGTCTCTGTTAGGACACGTGGTTCAAGCCTAGAGCCCGTGACGAATTCATTTATTGGAACTTGTTGGAACATTCGAATGAATTAGCTACCAATTTTTTTTAGATACAAGGCTCGAATTATAAATCCAGACTTAACGCCCGCAATTTGTTTTCCACGAGGTGTCACCGATTGATAGGGAAGCACTTGTTCGTTTATCAGATTTTTGCGTATTGTTAACCACTACTTGTGTTCTCAAAAACTTACTATTTCCGAAGCAGTTATTCAAATTATCATACCGGAATGAAAATAATATTATATATATAATATAATATATAACATAATATAATGAAAATAAAATGAACGTTTTTACTGCGTGTTCACTGTTGTTGGAAATCTCCTACTGACGACGTTGTTTTTGCGCTAGCCATAGTTAAACTTAAAAAAGGAACTCTGGACCTTATTTGGATTCAGTGGCGTTCCAGCACAAGTAAAGATATCAAAGTTTTCAACAAAACTTTCCTTCACCAATAATATTCGACCACAGACCGCCCCATCTCGTAGATTGTGTACAACACTTCGGATTATTTCCCCTGTTAAGCTGACAAACTGAAAGTTCACACACCGGTCACGTTGCATCCTGATCGACTGCATCTGAAGCAACAACAGTTGATGTCAACTTACGCATCAAACTTTCGATCAGCCGTACAATTACTATCCTCAATACTTTACCGACCGTCGGCAGGATGTTCCCTGAGACAAAGACACAAGGCTATTTTACTGAACACGTCATCACATCTTTTAAATCCATGGAGCAACAACTGACATGAAGAATAGAAACGTGGTAAAGTGATAAAACACAGGGTTATAACTAACAAACAAACAATCGTACCTATAAAAAAGGAAATTTCGACCAAAATAGACTTAGAATCAGGAAGAGGGGTTGGATGCAGGCACAATAAGGGACTGAATCAATCATTAGCTAGTCGTATCACACAGCAAGTCTGGATCGGAACAAGGCACCGATAGGATCGAAAATGTACAACGTGCCAGTATTTGCGTCCACTGTGACCAGGGTTGGGGGTAGGTCTGAAAGGGAAGGGGGTAGTCGAGCACACGTACAACTGGCTTTGTCCTTGAAATCGCAACGGCGTCTGGGACTGACTTTTAGGGGACTGAGCGAAGAACTCACAGCGTCACTTACTCCAGAAGAGAGAACACGTAAAACACGACAACGATGAAGGATGCGCTGTTTGGCGGGAAGCAATGCTGATCCTCGACGACCTCCAGCACGTGAACCTTGGGGCATGGCTGTTGCCGGTGAGACTTGAATGTCATTGTTTACAGAAAACATCGCCGAACCCCGACGACCACCTGCGCGTGTGGACGGAGACAAAGATGTTGTTGGTATGGGTTGAATGTCATGGTCACCAGCACTACTTGACTCAAAGGGCCAAACACACAGGCGATCAGATAATCCAGTGAGCAATCGGCCGTCTGGGGACCAAACAAGTCGCCTCAACCAGGTGCCGCCTGCACCAGCTGCATTGGAATGGAACGAAGGAGGTTTCTGAACGGTGCGAGTGCTGACTGGAGTCATAGATGGTCCCGTTTGATTCAATTCTGGGCTAGGACACCGCGTTAGATTCGTGGGTGAGCCATTTTGCTGCACATTTCCATTCAGTTGCAGCAGCTTTTTCTGAGCACCCTTAAACTCGAACCGTCGCGTAATCTGGTAGCTATCGGGACTGAGGGCTCTACTGATAACACTTCGTTTGTCAACGTCCTCATAGCCATCACGCAGCCTAAGAAGGGATAGAAAAGTGTCACGGAGTATTAATTGAAGTGGCAGTATGAAGGGAACAAAATAAAGACAAAATGATTGCTAGCAATAATAGCCTTAAAAACAGGCAGGTGGTGCAAGCAAGAGCAATGGTGAAACCGGTTGAGTCCCTAGATTTAACCTTTGTCCGGCGACCGTGTTCAGTAATTCCTGTACAGCTAATTATACATAAGCTAGATGACTCCTGAAGTGTCGATTGTTCTGGAAAACATACAAACGCTTATCTGATCGCCCAACAACATCACTTCAATAAGTAACCATTACGGGAAAACCAAAATATTCAAAAGTCCTTTCCACATATGTTTTATGGGACCAATGAATTAATTTACCAGCTGCAAACCGTGTACCATAATTCTATTGGTTCCAGCTGCTACAGTTTCGATTGTGGGAGAATGTGGGACAATGTCATTAACTACTGGTGATTTGAGTCCCGGGGTCCCCATCCAGGGAGGCGGCAGTTTCCAGCCCGATTAAGTTTACTGGTTAGTGTTTTCGTACTTCGTTGCCAGGTCATACACTACCCACCTCTCGGTCGCTTCCACTCAGCACAGAGCTGGGCGAAAAGAGCTCTGCGGGGCAGACGGTCTTCTGGCATGCGGAGTACATGTCCCAACCAGCGCAACCTATGAAGCGTGAGTAATTCATATCGCGGGAGAGTTCCTTCTTCCTAAGCATTACTACTCCGAAGTTCCCACCAAACCTGACCAATACTTCGGAGACATCGATGATCAAACACTGACATCTTCCGTACGTCCTCTGCGCGTAGGGGCTACGTCTCTGATCCATAAAGTAGTATGGATGGCACTTCTGTGGTGTAAACCCTGCCACTGACAGACAAACTGATGTCACCTTCGCGTCATAAGTGTCGGAGGTTGGCAAGAGCTACTTTTGCACAAATCCAGTACTTCAAGCACAGCAACCAACTGCAGTTTGATATATGCGTATATATATATATATATATATATATGCGACACCTACAAAATCCAAAGAGCAAGTAATGTGTTTGTAAATGTGCTTGTAAAACTCCACATTTTTTAGAAAGCGCGCACCCAGCTTCCTGCAACTTTACATAACATGCCAATCGAGTTTCGCCGGGAACAAGTGGAGTAATACGATAGCGTCACAGTTGCTTGCAGAAAGACGTCGTACTGTCTTTCTGTTCCAGCTCTGTTGAGGAAGCTCCGAGGATCTAAGTGTAAGCCCGCATATCTTCACTTTCTTCTGGGGTCTGTAACTAGAGTCAATGACTTGACCACTTGCCTCAATGGCCTTAGCCGTAAGCCGATTTTCGTTTATTAAAGCAGTTTTAATGGAGCCCCCATTTGGTTGTAGGGCTGCTTCAGCCTAAGAATGCAGGGACTGAGCCACCATTGTTTGACTCCTTAATTGATTGCGTAACGTAGCCAGTTTGTGAACGCATCATTCCTACATGCATTTCAACCGTATACATTACACATGTTCAGCCGTTTGGCGACCGGAGTGCGTGTTTTCAGGGTCAAGCTTTCTCCGAAAAGGGGGGGGGGTGTATCCATGTTTCTATAAATACGGATGCTGGATACCTAGAGGAAAACCCCATTATCGGAGCAAACAGTACGACTATGAAGGTAGTCCACCTCAAACTACAATTGCGAGGAGTACGAAGGCTCGTGTACTTCATCGGACCGCTATTCGCAGTCCTCCTGGTATAGTTGGGAAAAGTTTGAGAGGTTATTGTAGCACTGAAGCCCGGTTGCCACGATAAAGTGGCAGCTTTTTGTAGGGAACAAACCAACAACAATAATGCTAATTCGATTGAGTGACAATGAGGACGGTACTAGCAATAAGATATCTGGATAGATGCATATTCCGGTGGAATTTATACCCGGCTCAGTCTTTTATAGTACAAATGGTCAAAGATAGTTGCAAAAGATGGTGTTGTGGTTGACTGTCACCTGAGTTTCACAAATAACAACAAAAATCCACCAGAAATTATCGAAGGTCCGTCATGCTATCCCTGTTTGGATAGGTGCTTTGCGTTAGATATGTTAGTGGGTTTTTCAAGTGGTGAAGTTTTTAAAGCTGCGATAGCTCATCATGAAAAGAATTGTCACGCGGATCAAATGAAGTCACACAAGGATCCGGTTCTGCAATTCGGTAGTTACCATGAGCTTCCACCAGGGAAGATATTGTGGCAAGTAACCGGGTACTTTGACAAACGTTTATTCGCACGCACACCATAGTTATCATGCCCGATCGCTTATATACCGTTTAGATTCAGAACCGCGACATGGTCCATAATTGTCCGTTTATCGCGCGTGTTTTTCTGGCGAACCAATCCCTCGGGCAGGGCACTATGGAAGACATTGCTGCGCATACGACTAGTTCCTGCCGGCCGATCGTTCTCAATCACAGTTTACTGTAGAGCTCTTTGTTCCGGCCCCTCGTTGCGTACCTTCTCAGGTGGTTATGTGGTATTTGACACACTTGGCACTCATTTCGGGTCACCCAATTTGGTCCATTTTAGCTTTCCGAGCACTTGTTCCCCAACGGTATGTTCGGCCGTTCTCTGTTGCAAAGATCTGACTGCTGTTGATTCTGTCTTTGTTCTGAAGTCTCGTCGTGCCTCTTTAATAGCCAACCGATTCTCCTTGTGGGAAATTTCTGTAATAAGCTGTCAGAACCGCGTACTTGTCGTACAGTGTTTATAGCTGTCACAGTTTCGTTCACCGGTGATTTGGGTAGGTGGAGCAGATAGCTACGCAGTGGGAGCGGTGGCAGATATAATTGAAACAGTGTCAGTGAACTTCTCGTTGGGGAAATTGGGGGGGGGGAGCTGTGCATTGAAGGTATTAGCTTGATGCACGACCGCCACTGAGGGCGCGACCAGACCATGACTGACAGAGTCTCTAACCATTGATGTGTATCGTCTCGGGGCTCAGCTAAATAGAGCGGTATTGGCTTTCATACTTCTCTGCCAAGTCATTGCTTGACCTACCCTGATTCGTTTCTACCCTTCACGTGGTTGTGCGAAAATAACCCTACGAGGAAGTCGGTCGACTGGCATATGGAGCACGTGATCAAACCAGAGCAACCTATGGAGTGTGATCAGTTCATTTATCGTTGGCGAGTTATTCCTCCCGGAAACCATCCGACGTACTTTAGCATCACTGATCCAGTGTTCCCACCAGACAATGCTCCTAAGACATCGAGGGTCAAACACTGAAAGTCTTTTGAGGTCTTTGGCGCGCAGCGGCCAGGCTTCTGACACATATAATATAGAGAGCACCGTAGCATCGTGAACACTCGACACCTGAGAGATAAACTGATGTCAAGCCTAGGCCACAAGTGATTCAGGTTCACGAAAGCACAGACACTAGAGGCTGATGGCGAGTCTTCCATAATCGTATCAATGAAGAAGTTGGAGAGGAAAGGTGAAAAAAGGACAGCTTTGCCTGACACTACTTGATTCGGTGAACGCAGGCAAGAGCTATCGTGGATCTTCACACATATTTCGGCGTATGGCGCCTAAATGAGGGTACAGAACTTATGCAGGACATATTTGCCTCAAACGCACTGCCACAGTGCCGACAGTCCATGGAGTCAAAAGTAGTTTTCAAGTCAACGAAGGCAACCATTGCTGGTCACTGTAGGTAGCGTCGATGTTTCAGAATGTGCCGGAGGATGAAGATTTGATCGGTTCATCCTACTGGAGGACGGAATCCAGTTTGGTTTTCACAGATCTGCCTCTCCCTTTGTTCAATCAACATTCGAAGGATAAGACCAGATGCCAAAGATACTAGGCTGATGGCATTGTGGTTTCCACACGGTGTCCGCATACCCTTTTTGACGGCAGGAATAACTGTCGACATGTCCCGTTCTGCAGACACTTTCTTCTTCGTTCCATATCACGCAAACAAGCTTTGTTAGATAGATCACCAAGGATTTTCCACCTTCTTTGAAGAGGTCCTGGTGCCTCCTCACTTTTCGGAACGGATATTTCGCAATTTGTTTCTTCCTCCGCCAGGCGATTGAGGTTTACATTCCATTCACCCGTATGCACTATATCCACAGGCTGTGTTGCAGGAAGCCCGCCAAACTGTTCTTCGAAATATTCGGCCCAGTCGACGTTTTTGTGAATTAATGAGCCGCCATTTCCACTTGTCGCTCCACTGACCGCTGCTTTCCCAGGGGCCTGTCGATCGCATCATTTGATATGGGGAACGGATGTTTTCGGTAACAAGTCTTCTCCATCTCCCGAGCTTTCGATTTCCACCAGAGCTCTCGGTCTTTTCGTAAGCTCTTCACTATATGGCGTATGAGGGATTTGCGTGCGCCGCCGTACACGTTAACTGCTGATACGGATTTCTTGGCACCAGTCAGGACTAGCGATCCCGATTGTATTCAGTGTTATTTGACCTCATAGGAGAAACCGGATAGTTAGCGCTGAACGCCGCTAGCGTAGCTCCTTACAGATTTTCCCAAGCTTCATCCAGATGCTCGCTACCAGTACAGTATTGCTTTGCTGTAGAGAGTTGAGTAGCTAGCTTAAATCGATACCGTTGAGCTATGGGGGTTCTCCGAAGATAGTGGATCGTCAGGCCTCTTGCTGACTTGCCAGAGCCTGAAGGGAAACGTACTGTCAAGCGTGTTCGCTCCACGGCGTGATAGGATTCAAGGCGTGTGCCCCAGAAGGGATGGCAGTCTTGAATAGTGGCTCTCCACTGGTGGCTGATGAACATGTGATCTGACTGGGTCCAGAGTTGATTTGCAGCTGGCGACTGCCAGGTTAAGCAATGTGAACGCTTATACTGAAAGTTCGTACTGGCCAGAAACAATTGATTATCAGCACATAACTGGAGGAGTTGCTCTACGTTGTCTGAGCGACGAGCATCGACTCCGAATCGGCCGCTCAAATGTGATTCAAGGAGCTCAGACGCCCACTTGAGTATTCATATCGGCCGCAAGGATCACAATGTCCGTGCTTCTTGCTTAACGAATGAGCTCGGATAATCTCGATGGAAAGTGTCGTTCTTAGAGTCAGAACTGCAGTCTGTTCGGGCCGACACTACAAACAGGTACAACTTCTTATGTCGAGTGACAATGAGCTTGATTCAGCTGGATAACCGAACGGGGCAAAGGCGACTGTTCACTGGAATCAAAGTCAGCAAAGCACGTTCATCTCTGGAATTGAGAGCAACTCTCACGCCATATATTCCACGAGTTATCGCCCCTGGATCACCGGACACACGGATGGAGAAATGTGAAACAGCTGAGTTCATCCTTAGAGTTCTGCTATGCATAACCACACTTGGGTCTTATGTCTGTTTCGGGGACAGCATACATCAATTTTAAGGAAGTATAAGGTTTCAGCGAGTATTTCCTGTTTGCCAATTTGACATAGTGTGGACGTTGAAGGCTCCTATATTGAAAACACCTCATGGATTTAGCAAGGTGTTGTTTTGTTTACTGTTACTAGGCAGCAGGGTGCATAAGGCCCATCGGTCGGACAACTGACAGTCAGATGACTCAGCAACGTTTGATTGTGTGGTGGGAATGGGTTAGGGAGAGACAGTGGACAAAGAACTTTGGGGGCAAATGATACTTCCCGGTTGGCCAGGCCGAGGAAGGGGGTTTGGCTGAGGTACCCAACCTTGAGACTTGGACTCAAAAGTCTAAATCACAAGGCAGCGTGAGAAATTGCAAATCCCTAAAATTCTCCAGGTACATTGTAATGCAGAAGCGTGCAATTGACAACCACTATCACTAAACGTGAAGCGTTTCGACATCACTCATTACGCTTTACAACTGTTCTCGACTGCTCAGTGCTTTCATCGAGACTTCATTCCATGGGTCCGATAGATATGTTTGTAACCGTTATTGCTATATTGTCTGCTTTGGGAACCTAGACCCTGTGTTGGGTCAAGGACAGTAGATGCTAATAAAAACAGTGACCAAGCAATTATTATGCATTCATTCCAAATCATTTGCTTCAAGAATTCGGCAGTGAAACTTTGTTTTTGAAAGTGATTCCTGAGGAAAAAGCTTACAATCTGTAGAAATGAGCATGCTGTAGCAAAGATTGAGTTCAGGACTACTTTGCGCATTATGCTGACTGGAGACTAAGCTGTCTTCCCGGCCACTCACACAGCACAGTCCTGAGAAGTCACCGATAAGAAAGTTTGAGGGGACAGCAAGTGCGACTTGATCCATAGGGCGCATACAACAAAAACGACACAAACTAAACCTGGTAAATTTGAAAATGCTTCTTACTCATACAGATTTCAAAAGCCAAAACGGTGGATGGTGAGAAAACCCCCTAAGTTGCCACTGAATTCAGTGTCACCATCAAAATGGTGACTAAAAAGCTTTAATGTTGGTGGGGTATCTGGGTAGCAGATGACCCACTAAACCTAGGAAAAACCCTTCACTACCAATCAGACTGTGGGCGAGGACGTCTAGCATGCAAAAAGGTCTCCCAGTACCAGTTGACCTGGGGCAGCTAGTGCTCAAGAGCTCCATCTTCACAAGATAAGTATGCCTATTTCGAAATAAACTTACACATGGGACTTGAGACACCAAATACGCAAGGCACCCGCATCGTCCCCTGTCGCGATAAACCATTCAGCATCAGAAGAATCCACTGGCGCGTCGATTACCGGACGGAAACACACGGTACGAACACAAGCCGGATGTTTGGCAGTTTCAAACACTGATTTGCCGGTAGTTAAAGACCACACCTGAAATGAAGTCGTCGAATGCAGATTAGCAATATGGTGGATTGCAATCAACAACAGATTTTGTTAAGGCAATATGAGATTTCCTGAACATGTTTCCTCCAAGAACAGGATGCTTATCAGAGTATTCTGAGCACACACTATGGAACATAGTCGTGAAACACCTAGTTAGTTTATCATGCATGCCTCAGCCTTGTTTAGTTAAATCAAGTGTGTCTTTACTCATTAGGCAACTCATTCAACTGAAGTTTATCACTCACTTTAGCTGTTTTGTCTGTTGAAGATGTAACCAGCCAACGTCCGGAGGGATCAACATCAGCATCTGTGATGGTCCAAGACCGATGGGCCTCCAAATTCAGACACCACGGTGGAAAATCCCGATTCGGGCGTTTGCCTTCTTCGGGGATGGCCGAACCGGGCGAATCCTGGTCCGGGAGAATAACTTGACGCCCATAAACCATGCCATCATGACCGGCTGTGAGCCAAGCAAGAATGTGTCGTACACGCCGAGGGGACTGTTGTGGACCTTTAGATTGGGAATCTGTAGTACACAGATGAGGAATGCGTCGCAGGGTGGACCAAGTGACTGGGACCGGGAGTTCTGTCGTATCCGTATCACAAACTACCCGGGAATACACCTCGGCCTGAGAGAGTTTGCGTGTTGGACCAACCTCGGCCACATCAATTCCATGCATTGGCGGCCAGGAGCCGCTTGGAACAATATCCTGACATCCATTGTCGCAGCTGGATAATTCATGCGTAGTGCGAGGTATGTGCCAAAACTAAATCCGACGGAACAAAGTACAGATGAACGTCAACGAACCATGCGATTAGGACTGAGGTTCACACAATATATAGGGGACAAATTTCAGTCTGTATCTGACGATAAGGGCTTCTCAGGTGCATCAAAATTCAACTGTCACAGGCTATGAAAAGGATGTCATTGAAACGAACAAAATTTTCTCCGGCTTACCGTGATTGCCCCGCTGGCGAATACGGCGACGACAACCAAAGTGGTCCACTGGCCCTGATCCGCCTGAGACTGCCACGTGTGCAACTGAACTACGCGCTCTAGCATTTTGGGCGTTTGTGGACGGGACCGATGCTGCTCTCTGATCGGTTTGCTTTCCACAAGGCAGTAGCGTTTCACGATGCCAAACAGATGGGTTTTGTCGTAGTGCAATGAAAATATCTGAGTGCACACAAATGAAATAGGGTTGGAATAGAGGGAGAAGGCTGAAAGCGGTAGAAACAAAAACAGGCTAAATCAGAATAAACTTTGTATCGGTAAAGCGTAGCTCAACGTTTTTCAGCCTGAATCACTGATGGATGATCAGACGTGTGAACAGTTGGTGTTCGCCGAGGTTGGCCAGTTGAGGAGACATCACTGCGCAGTAGACGATGTACACACTGGTGACGTCTCCTCGATTTGCGACGAAAAGTTTGCATGACGGATCAACAATCAAGCCACCCTAGAAGTGTTTTGTTTGACCAGGAATAACACTTGTAATAGTGGAGCCATCATGTTGGAGATCCTTGCATGATTATGGGTAATCGAATAATAGTTTTATAGTGAGGTGAAATAGGGAACAAGTTTGTATACTGCCGCACACACACAATAACTACTTTGGTCATGAAATCAGAAACACTGTATGGGGATGGATAGGCGTGCATCAACCCAAGGAATCCGTTGTGGAATCGGTATCTACTACTGGTGTGCTGATATCGATGACGAGGATGACAACCATAACTGTGATTCGGCCGATCCAGTCTTACATGAACGGTCCCTCCGATCGCTCGACAGAGTGAAAAAAACTCTGCGTGGAATACCAACTCGTACATTTACGTAACTAGCACACAACAGCAGACTGACTGAGAAACACACGTCCTAACACACATGGTAAGAAAAAGTTTGAATGGGCTGCTTGGTCACGAACAAATCGATGGATTGAGTGAAGTATAACATCCGAAGCGCCAATGTCACCATCATCACAATCCCCGTTGATCTACGCTACGTAATACGCTGATTGTAGCTTCTATTTATGCCTTCTCATTCATTGATGTCGGATAACTTCGTTGAAACCACTCGTGGAACACCACAAACAGCCAGCTTGAGGCCAAATCGTCAAATCTGATTAAATGCACATAAATTGACCGGGCCCCTGAAAATCCGCAACATTCGCGTGGTTTGGCATTCGACGAATACATCTTCCAAGATGCGTGAAACGCTCCACAACTTCCGGTACCTCTCTCTGGATTGTAAACGACGTGTTTAGTGACTGCGGGTCCAGGAGCATGACCTTATGCTTTGTGGGTGCAAAGTGCTTACCAAAGGACAGGATGACTTTGGTCAGTTCATCCAAAAACACTCACGACTTCTGTTCCTCTTCGAAGGCGAGGACAAGATCGTCTGCATATTCCAGATCGACAAGGTTTTCGTTACAGGCTATTTGAACACGGGGGTTTCGGAGATCTTAAGTGTTCATCTCATTATCTCAATGATCACGAAATTAAATAGGAATGGAGATAGTGGACACTCTTGACGGACACCGCTTTATGTACGGAAGCATTTGGAGAGCTCTATGTATACTCTTACACGTCCGGAAGTCTGAGAATACAAAGAGCCTATTATATTCACAAACCTCCGGGGCAGTCCTTGATGGGCAGGCGTGTCAAGGAGAACAGACCGGTCAACCGAGTCGAATGCGCCTGGGAAATCCGCATGGACAAATAAAGACTGGTGTTCTGTCACCATAGTTCACCAGCTATAAACCGCTCCGGCTACTGCAGTCTTGTTCACGGAAAAATGGGAGACCAAAGGTGAAGCCAGACCTCGGAGAAAACGGCCTAATCACTTAGCTGACGACGGATACCTAGTTATCTGATGAGATAGGAAGCTGGGTAGTCCGCATTGAGGCGATAGTTCTGGCCAAGTGATTGAGCTGTGTTTATCAGTGTCAGTATCCACAAAGTAATTGAGTCCCGAGGTATTCATCCAACTACTTTTTAAAGCAAAAAATAAAACGGATTTGCGGTAGGTAATAAAAATAATGACGGTTCAGTCGTGCCACTTTTTTGGTGCATACTGCTGGAGGTTTCTGGTATATGGGTGGCTGATACAAACGGAATGTACATCCGCAGCCTTCACGAGACCATCGTGTGCAACAAGCTGTGAATACACCTATGCAAAGATTCCGAAATTCCTGACAACATGAGCAGAGTCGAGAATTTCAAAGGAGATCTCGTCCTGTAGGTGAAGTCAATCTAGACCGAAAAGCCGAGCACTGTACAGCTGTTTCACTCTTACTGAGAAGCACCAACCTACAGGAAGATTCGAACTCGCTAGTAGTTGAAGACTAGATCATTGCAAATTTTAATTGTACCTTCAATTAGTAATCGGTGGCTCCAAACGCGATACTTTTCTAGGGCAACAGCTACGGAGCACGACTGTTCTTACAAACGTGAACGTCCATGTATTTCAGGGAAAGATAGGAATAGTTCGCTTACCTGAATCAGGCCATTACTGTAACCAACGGCAACCCAGAGACCACATGACCAAAACGAAACCGCAGTAGCCCTTCCAAAGTTTGTTCCCGTTACACCCGCTGTGACAATCCAGTGCTTGGTAGGCATCAGAGTAGGCCGAGCCGGAGAGGTGGGAGGAGAGGTTCGACTTTCGCTGAGTTTCTGTGAGCGTTCTTCTTCGGTATTTGTCGACAAACTTCGGGTTGAAGTTGGCAAGGAGACGCGCGCCTTGGATTCTTTCGAGGATCGCCAGTAGAAAGGCTGGGAGGGTTTCACAGTGATCTCTTGGAACACATTTGCACGACCACTCAGGACTTCCCCGGTGGTGAGGTGTTGTTGAGGCCGAAACAAAAACTGTGAAAGAAATGAAGTGGTGTGTAAGAATGTGTTACAGTCGGTGCGAGATGACTAGAAGTTATGTGCAAATTTTTTCGATAAAAAGGTACTTAAAGAATCCTATGGTTCAAATGTGCACCGGAGAAAGTGGACACTCCTCGGGTGATGATCTTCACAAGATCATAGTGACGACCAAACATGTCGGAAATCAAGATGCGCTGAGAAAGTCGGTGGTGAGACATTTTGCTGGTAGAGGATACAGATGGTATAGATAGGCACTCGTGGACATGACGGGGGCGGCATGGGCATTTTCAGAACGTTGGATACTCTTCGAAGAAATTATTTCAATGGCACGGAATCTTTTCATTCAAACTGACGGAAGAGGAAAGATCGTTCCACATTTCTTCAACAGGTTGAATGAATCCTCACGAAGACCCATCGCAATGCGCATGCCCGGGCTATCACTATAACGGTTGATGTTAATGTGTTGGAATACTGGTAGCCTGAAGGGGAGTTGGTAATTGATCAGGTGGTTGTTGATCTGTTGGCCGAGCTTGGCAACTGATTTGCAAACGTTTCGTCACCATTCGAGGAGACATCTTCAACAGCTCATTGAAGATGTCTCTTCGAGTTGTGACGAAACGTTTGCACATCAGTTGCCAAGCTCGACTAACAGATCAAAAGCCACCTGATCAATTATCAACGGTTGATGTCCCAAGTACTAATGATACGCTACTCCGTCACAGTGGAACTGACTCGGAGTGACCTATCAACTAATCCAAGATACACGCAAAGCAGCATTTGCTAGAACATTTCGGCTGCAGTGAAGATTGAGGGGGATGGGACATAGCATGAGCAACGCACGGTCAACCAATGGCAACTGAGTTCTGAAAATTATTCGTTTGTTACGAATTGTTTTTGTAATCAACCACCGGTTTTAGTTTGGGTGAGCTGTCAGAGACCACTCACTATTAATAATCCAAAACAGAGGGGCTGATAGCCATTATACAAGTCCATCACGTTCGGGGCATTCAGGGCCCTGAAAGAACTTCGCGGCACAAAAACTAGAGCAAGTTGAAAAGCCCATATACATGTATCATGTTGTTGCAATAGGGTGCTAAGGTTCCGGTTAACTATCCCTCCCACCAAAAATCGCCCACCACAAAAGAGTGCGGTTGCTATCCTGCGAGTGTTTCCTTGAGAGGGGAGAACCAGGAAAAGTAAACAAGTTCGGTTCACCAAAACGTTATGCTATAAACGCTTCGTAATCGTCAGTGTAGTATAGACTAAGAGGTCATCGAAGTGCGCAATTTGAACACAACTAGGAATGTTTTTATTCATGCACACCGTTTACGGTGCAAGGGCCACAAGAGGACTTGCGAAGGCACGATTGCAGATCGGCCTTATTCGTGGCCAGCATCTATCAACAGGCCTATTCGAAACAATCAGAAGCAGGGAAAATCACTCTGTCGTAGTACTGTACCGACCAGATCACACGCTAGGACGATGTCGGCCGAATCTACAACCTGTTCGACACATTCCCTCAGGTAGTCACAAGATTCCGCAGTATGGACGTAGCATAGCCGAAGGAATAGAAGATTATCCCGTCTGTATAACTGTTTGGACATCACAACCGAGGTCCCCTTCCACAAGTCCAATAAAAATATGGCGACTGGCAGAACGCACCTGTAAATCAGCTGAGTGCCGGCGACGTCCAACAACCAGTAATGCTCCGTGTGATCCGAACCAGACAGAGAACACATCCGTCCAGAGGCCATGAAGCGCAGTCGGCGACATTGCTTCTGGATCCGCCTGTAGGGATTGTGTTGGGTATGGCAGATTGGAATTCCAAGCAGGACCAACAGATGAAGGAGTGGTTGGAGAAGGTAGACAAGCTGCTCCCACGTCCCATCGTTTGATAACACCATCAGCAGATGCTGTAAGAACTCCCATAGGCGCATTACTCCCATATGTTGACAGATCGCCGTTTTCCAGTTCTCCATACGTAGGTGACATGAACGGTGATAGCAGGCGGATGGACGTGACCCAGCTAGGATGAGCACTGAGTTCGAACAGGCGGATCCCATCACGCATTCGCCAGAACTATGGTAAGTTCGTAAAATGGAATTGCCGTAAGAACGATCAGACACTGTCGTAACGACTGAACGAAGAGCAGTGTAGTGACCAGTGTCAGCCACAAATACGTTAGAAAGACAGTATTTTGGACACATATGGTTTTGGCCTGCTCTCTTGTGTAGTCCAGTCACTTAGTAATCTCTTACTCTTGAGTAAATACTAGTAAAGAAATCCTTTGCCTATCGTTTGTGTTGACAAGACACACAAGGATAGACTGTGGTAAAAAATGATATTCGAGTGAGGTGAGAGGGCAATTAGGGGGCATAGTACGTACGTATCAGACTATCATTGAAGACCAGTTTATCCTATTGAACAAGTTTAAAAGATCGATCTCATGCCTCAATTGAATGGGCGCATCGGAACCCCATCAACCAATCAATCTGAGTATCCAATGAAAATCCTCTCCGTGTACATGAAGAGGTAAACAAATTGGTGCACTGCAAAAGCAGTCATAGCATACCCTTGAGTCACCAACAAAACTGAAGTTTTTCGGGATGGTGCACTGCAAAAGCAGTCATAGCATACTCTTGAGTCACCGACAAAACCGGAGTTTTTCGGGCACAGTTCACGACTGAAAAAGGCTTCACAACACATTTTCGCCACCCATGTATTAGCCCACACGTTAAATGGCTTGCCGCGCACCAAGTGACAATATCAGACTATATAGTTTGCACTCCGGAAATAAGGAAGTCAAGAACCTGATAAACCCAATGCCACAACTTAGTGTAAGTTGTTTTCAACTTCCACAGACCATGGAATTCCTTGTTCCCACAGGGTTCCCGGTTCAGCTTACATACTGCCAACCGAAGGGTGGACACACACTTCGGTCAGACAATAACATTCCAACAAACCAGCTTTTCGGACGGTCAAATATGTGCCAGATCGCGTGAATGTCTGGTCTAACAGAAGGATAGTAATAACGCTGCCGAAAGAGACAACCTATGGAAACCGTTAAACAAGGCCGGAATTCCCTGTTTACAACCCAGGGGAACTAATCAGCTTGTGTAGTTGGCGAAATTCAAGTTACACAAGCAATTCAGTTACCTATGAGAAAACGAAACCAACAAAGTGGCTACAATCTAGCCTCCTTTGTTTGTAACCTCTTAAAGCCTAAAGATTTCACCGCAGTTTTTGGTAAGTAGGCAAACTGAGGGAGCGATGTGGATACTGCTGTGCTCCGGAAGTGAGAGTTAATGCGGAGGTTGCAGTGTCCCGAAGCGCGCACTAGTAATGCATTTGTTTGGTCATAAACATATGGTAACCTGCCTATCGAATAAGCATTGTGAACGCGGTCAAATGTCGCCAGCTAAACATTGGTGCTTGAGGCCATGATGAGAGGGAGGAAATTTCCGAACCAAACGTACGATCCCGTAAAAATGGGTACAAACAATCTTCCATGGTTATGAGAGACAAATTTAGGTGCCGTCATCAATTCTTTACCCTAGAACGTAAATGAAAAATCATTGTGCAAAAGGCATTATTTCCTATGGCTTTCCAAGAAAAACAATTGAGTGGCATTCACAAGAGATAGGTGATTCATGTATGGCTTGGCCACGTGCTGCGCATGCCAGTCGACCGAATTCCTCGAAGGGTTCTTTTCGCACAACCACGTGAAGGGTGGAAACGAGCCAGAGGCGGTCAAACAATGACTTGGCAGCGAAGTATAAAAGCCATTACCAGCAAACTCAGCTGCGCTGGTCACTGCCGTCTTCCTGGATGGGGACCCCGAGACGGGCCACATCAATGGTTAGAGACATTGTCAGACATGGCCCAGTCGCGCCCTCAATGGCGCTCATGCATCCAAGCTATTGCCTTCAATGCATAGCCCCCTTCCCAATTCCCCGACTTAACATCCCATTGACAGTGGTGCATTTACGCAGCTCGCGCCTCCAATGCGCAGCTAACTACCTCACCTCCCCAAATCATCGGCGGATGAAACTGTGGCAGCTACAACCACTGTACGACAAGTACATGGTTTCTTACAGCTGATGATGATGATGATTATACCATCAATCTGTTCAAAACAAACACACCAGATATAAAACCATCATGAAGGACGACTACCGCACTCACTCCATGCAAGAAACATTCACTTCAAAAAAGAGCTACAATAAAGGAACGGTTTTCACAATTTCTAATTGTCCGACAGTTAGAAACCTCCTTGCAAGGAACACTTTGGGGAAAAAGATTTTCATGAGCAAAATTTCTGGTGATGTGGACCAGTTGTGTGAGTGAAATCCTTCCACAATCTAATGAGAGTAACATTCAGATGGACATCAAACAACCTCTGTAGGAGTGGATAACACCACTTTACGCCAAACAAACAAAAACAGGATAAACTGCTACCAGTTTGCGAATGGACAGAGCTGAAAAAAACGGTGCAACCTGTTCTAGAGACGAGGATGGTTTTTACCTATACCTGCTCCGAAAAACTGCTTTCTTTTCGCTACAACAGTCAAGCTTGCGCAACCTGACGGGGAGGAGGACCGCGGGTACCTGCTGTTGGCCAATAACATGTTTCACGAAACGAAAAAAGTTATAAAAGAAATACGGAACAGACGAAGAATAACCACACAAGGAAATGTCTCTTTGTGTAGAGCTGGGGAATATCAACCGAAAGCCAACGTAAGCGGTCCTTAAGTGTCTAGGAGGCAGTAACGGATGGAAAATTGCGGAAATCCCACGAGGAGCTTACTAGTGGCGCTGTTAGATACCAACTGTTGTCCCTTCAGGCAGAAATGTGGATTCAAGTTCACATGTGCGACGTGGAGCTGCGTCCACCGTAGGACAGTTGTTAGGACACTGGCCCGATAGGCGATAAATCGCCGGTTCCAGTCATGTCCAATAACCCTGTGTGCATCGGTCCATACTCAGGAACGGATAATATGGATAATACGTTCATTTAACGGTAGCAGTCGTCTTCAAACTGTTTCTGAATGGTGCTTCAGTTGTACTATGTGACATTTTGTTGAGGCTGGATTGACTAAACGGGCTCGCTTTGAAGGACGAGGATCCGAAGGCAACATAGAACGATGTCTCCCAGTATACAAGACTATGCATTACTATGTCACTCATGGCGCTTTTGACGTCCGGTAAGAAACTGACAGAACGGTTGTTTGAATGGCACCATAAAAAAACAGGTTCATAATGATCTCACACAATAAATAACCAGAAACAAAGAATGTTACATGTAGCATCGAATGAAAAATGCAACTGATAAAACCTGGATCACACCTGCTTTACAGTGACAGATTGTGTGTGGGGATCGTCACAATTTTTCAAGTGAGAAAAGTGCCAGCAGTCGTACGGACCACTCATTTCAATGTCTTGGTATGAGTACTGCTCACTGCCCTAGATAGGGTACAAGGAACTCACAAACACGCGTTTACCATGCAAAGGTCATTTAACTAGGTAGTTATTCACACGGAATCGTGATCGGGTTCGACTGCGCGTCACTCTATGTACCACTACTGATGAATATTTGAGTAGACAGGAGTCGAGGGATAACTTGCTTTGCAAGGCCTGTTTCTGCTGCCAGATGAGCAATTATTTGTACGTACAAAAAGGCACCGATACGACAATACGGAATGAACAGCGGGAGAGAGTAGACGAAAGACTAACCAGAACTCGCCCATTGGTTGTTCCTGCAGCCAGTACGCGTTGCCCTGCTAACAAGCAGGCATCCAAACATAGGACGTGAGCTGAGGATGAAGTACTGAAGCAGTGTGAAGGTTTGCTCTGAGTCCACAGTGATTCAGGGTCGGCAAGTTTGGATTCATCCATTGGAATGTTCTCTGGAATCGACCAAACCTAGAGGCGTACCAGGAAAGGATACATAAAACGAATAAACCGGACATAATCTATTCAGCATGAACCAATACCACATGTCATTGTGTCAGAAGAAAAAATGCACTAGCTGTTTCACACCAAAACGCTCGGCTTAACGACCACACATGATCGATAAACAGTCTGCAGGCATTAAACAAGTATAAAATCGGATGGTCCCCGCCTAGGGTCGTACATCTTAGCAACACAGTCCTCGTGTGCAGCAAGAAACTACTGTCTCACCATTATCGGTCGCATACAACAGTGTCACGAGGCTGCGCTATACAAAACCTTTTACAATACACAGAAAAAGTCATCCTTAAAAAGTTGCAGCACATAATAAATATTCTACAAGTGCCCGTTAGTGGACCAACCTCGACACTCCTTACTAAAGCGGAGTGTGATAGGGTGTCCAAAACGCGCTGCAACAAACAGAAGTGCACAACGTGAATATTCCTAAACAACGCTGGGGTTATATGACATCCCGGGGCACCAGCAACACGGATAGGTCAAAACAACAGCGTTAGAAGACTTACCAGTACGCGGTTGGTCAGTGCCGCCGCAAACAAGCTATTCCCTGTCACTGAATCAGTTGAGGGTGTGGGTGTTTCCAAAGTAGGAAGGAATAGGCAACATGATGGTGTGGGTCCGGATCGTAGGAAGGGTTCAGGTTCTACATTTGGAGTTTTCTGTAAAGAAACACAATTGCCCGATGTGAGCCCCTCAATCTGAATACTGTATGGTTGGCACATTCAGTAGGTTATCGGTGTCAATAAGACCGAATGGTTATTGCAATAGGTACTGTTCACAGGGTCGTTTAAAATAGGCAAAATATTAAGGAATTAGAAGATACTGAATATGGATCTAGAAGCACGTGAAGCGGAAAGATAGCACTAGGACCAGTGGCTTATCGCTTACCGGGAGAGTGCTCTAGCAGATAAGCTACCGTAGAAATGCCTCGAAATCACACATGTACACTCAGGTTCCATAATGATTCACGACATCTCTGTCTGATGGATAAACACTTGGCGCTTGTTGACGGTAAGATGCAGATGTCCGACGTAGGACAGCGCCCACGACAGCTCCATTAACACAGAACCTGTTCGGTAAGCGGGAGGCCTCTGGTCTACCTCGATCCAAGAACTAGGTCTTCCTGTTTGCACTGTATTTATTTGGATCAATACACAAGACGCACTGATTCCGCAATACAGGCACACGAAATCCGAGAAAAATCCTCAACTCGACTGTCAGGAGAGTTAACAGGTTTCTAAGTCCAGAGTGTGTTCTCAGAACGTTTTGAGGATGTCTACAGACTCGAAAGCAATGCGTTTATCGTAAACCATATGATAAGATGCAATTGAATTTATTGGCTTCTCCAGCAATCACTCAGAGGTCCATCTTTTGAAGATTTGGAAAGCCAACATCTAGACACCATTGCAGCTGACTTGTGTTCACTCGTCACCATGTAGCCGAAAACCTGTTTGCTTCGATAGACACCAAAGGTGTTGTTTTAAGAGCATTTCTGTACCCTTTAACAGACTTCCTGCCTAGTGTCGCTCATAAAACAGACTGATTACGTCTATGGTGTACTGCTCAAGAGACGATAAATTCAGCTCAATGAACTACCGTAACCTACCGGGTCGGCGAATAATTCACCAGTTTAATCACATCATAACTGAACACAGTTAGTCTAACGAGACTTTAGTATGCCAGCTAGTGACTGATGACTGTAGGATCAGTGTATCCTATTTTACTTTCCAACTGTGTCCGACTTTGCGATATTTCTTACACGACAAGTATTTTCAGGTTCCCGTGTGTCTAGAATTCTTAGTTACTTCAAGGCAAGGCCACCATTTTTCGTACCTCAAAGGGCTTCGCGTTTTTGAAGATGCACAAATTAATTCCCTCCAGACAGCAGATTATAGATGTGAGACTTTTAAATGATTAACGATTGCTAACGACGGTTCGTATTGGCGAGCTACTTGTCCTAAATCGAGTAGACTAGCATACAGAAGGAGGATGGGTGTCTTTCTGGGTTTTCAGTGCTAACAATATTCTGCTTACGTAGTGACTAGTTCAGCTGAATACGGCGCGATTCCTCCTGTTGATACGTTTTTTTGTCATGTCCACCCGATGCCCTGGTTGCATTGCGGATCTTCCACTAAACAAGTGTACAAGACCAACCGCAGCGCGGGGTTTATGCAAAATGACGTGGCTGTTCTGACCCTGTCGCTTACCTTCTGTCGAACATCAAGCACGGATATCATTCCACTGTCGTTCTGCTCCATGTCGGTTGCATGTACCAAGGCCAAATGAGTCGAGATGCAAATGATCCAGCTGATCTGTTCTAGGCTATACACCCATATATGCCCGTCTTGCAGAGCAATGGCAATAAGTTGTGCATCGGCAGAAACTGCGGCCACTATGGTGTGCAGCGTGGAATCACGACGCAGCCGTGACATTGGACAGTCCGCTGGTAACGTAGGCAGTGACAGCTGTCGTGAACAGTCCATGTGTAGGTGATTCTCAGTTCGTTTCAGAAAGTATACAGACGGGAGGGTAGAGATACTCTGGCTCCTGGACCCGCTTCGTGCCCCGTCGGCACGATGAATCGTTAGGTCCAAGATACCAAAACAGCTCATCACGACAATATCCAGAGAAGGCGGTGCGCATATGCACTGAAGAGAACACAGGGCCGTAGAATCTCCCGCGCTATGCTGTAAGGAGAGGCAAGGGACGTTAATGTGGGTAAAACCACACTCCAAAGCTTCATCAAGCTCGTGTCTAGTATAAGGACCGTTAGGGGTTGCTTAACAGTAAAATCGTATGAAGGGTTATCCTAAGAAATACAGAAACCCTTACAAGTATAAGAATAAAAGTAAGGGACTAGGATACGATAGGCACAATACTCATTTTGAAAACCAGCGATCACACTAGGGTCAAACACCCATTGGATTACACATTCCATAGTTCTATTTCACATCTAAGTAGAAACCAGACAACCGTATCAGCAGCAATACGAAAATACCGACCTCGCTGACGAGACATGAGTGTACCTATCTAAGTGAACTGCGATCGAACGTGGTATTGTCTGACACGGTGCGACGTTCCAACGCCACACACGGTGATAATGTGGGTGCCGACTGAGACTAAACAATTCCGAAATCGAGTAACCAATAGTCAATGGCTCAAATGCACTAAGCCACTGTAACGAACCGAATGCACTAGAACACACAAGCCGGCAAAACGAAAACAGCCCAGCAACACGCCAACTTTCTCCACCAAGATACAGATTCTGTAGTTTAGTCATTCAAACCGAATGTAGAACGTGATGTAACTCTGACAAAGCATATAATAGACTGCTGTCACTTCATGGCAACTGCTCACCCGATTACAACAATGCTCGCCGAAATTAGCAAATCCGGTCGAAACGCCACAGTGCTGAAAAGCCACACCTCTGTTGATTGGATTTTTACCTGGTCACATTTTCAATGTCGCTGCATCTGTGAACAAACTGAAATCGCGTATGAACAGAAGAACAGTGGAACCCTCGTTCCCACATCCAAAACCTAAGTAACATGTGTATCAGTTTTTCTTAGCTTCTCCTTTGCTCACATGTCCCGAAGCCTCAGGCCTAACAACTCAGATGAGCATGGATATCAATAAATTTATTCTTTTGAACTGACAGAAAGCTTAATGTCCCGTTGCTCGCTTATTTAAGTCACCATGGTAACTTCAAGGTCAAGTGCGTATAATAATGAAACGCTACCGTAGCTAGGGAAGTCAGGTGTAATGGACTTATTTACACTTAAGTCATATCAGGTCAAGCTAACAGAAAAAGGGATGAGTTTCTAGAAGGTAGAAAAACGGAAAACTAGCAAGGCTTATCACTGAGCCAGTATGAGTTTCACAAATCTCGAGCGCTGGGGTGTAATATGACATCCAACTAAACGGGTTCAAATGGACAGCTTGTGCCGGTTGTTCTGTAATGCAAAAAAACGTATAACTGTTGACGTCAGCTCCGGCGATCCAGGGAGGCATACAAACGATTGTTCTGCAGTTTGGACAAAGTAACCAAATAAGAAGCACACGAGGGTTGTCGAATATAACTAAAACAATGCCCCAATCCAGTCATATTTTTCCCTAGCAATCTAGTGAAGACAATGGGACAATACGGCAAAAATCCGCACACGTATGCGCAACTAAATTACAAGAGAAATTCAATTGGAAAATATTTTCAGTCGTGACGTTGAATTCTTTACGTTCTTTAAGGCCAGGACGAGCTAACTGGAATGGCGTCATCCATACGTCAGCAATACTGGTAATTTTTCTTGCTAATTGTGTGATTCTCTAGGGAGAGAGAACTGGTGCGGCTGCCTAAGCGCTGACGTCGCACAGCAGGTGCCTCTTTGGTTATCGATTATGCCCATTTCTGACATGGCAAGCGGGTTGTTTCGACACCAAGTACACACAGCAAATTTGATACACTTAATCACATTCCCTATTTCCCCGAAAGAAGTTTTATCTGGGAGACGTTTGATTTCCTAAACATTCATGCAACTCCTCCAGCTAGATCAAAAGGTTGTCGCATATCTGAAAAGCCGATTGTAACATATCTACCGGGTTCTGGTTTGACAGTACATACAGTGGGTTCTAAGAAGGTATATTTATCTATGGGATATTCCATAAGTTAAAAGTCCTGAAAAAACAAAGGAGTATAGAAGAAACATAACACCAAGAAGACCGATAATCACACTTTGATGCAAAATGAGAGGGATTTGAACCCCGGACATCTGACATGCGAGGCGAGCGTGTTATCACTACACCAACGCACATTGGACGCATCTGAATTTTCACGTCTGAACAGGCGAACGTGGAGTAGTGGTAACAAACTCGCCTCGCATGTCAGATGTCCGGGGTTCAAATCCCGGAATGGCCACTGGATATGCACTGCTGATGAGCTCTAATAAGAGAGAAACTCGAGTCCAGTGCTTCCCTTTGGTGTGGACTCACTGGAATAATTACGCCAGAACAGGAGGACGACCGTTCAAACGAGAGTTGTGTGGATATGAACAAAATGAGGTTGTTCGCAAGTCATAGAAATTTCGGCCAACTAAAAAGGCTGGTAAATTTCGGTACGATGTGATACAATGAGCGTTTTGGTGTTTGGCAGAAAATTCCTGAAGGCTGAAAGATTAAAAAATGAGAGGCTATGGTCAAAGATAAGGGGTGCCATGCTAGAAATGTTCGTAAAAATTTAAAAAATAGGCAACACTAACGCCCCATTAGTAGTATCTATCCGCATCGATCCTGGTGCTCTTTGGAGTCAACATGCTATGGACGAGCAAGCGACCAGCCACCACAGAAACATGCAATAATTTTCATACATTTGGCCCTTGCGCAAAAACAAACAGCATCAATTTACACCGTTTAGATCTCCAATCGTGTTCAAGGGCTAACTCTAGGCTGGTCTCAGGATCCACCGTATTGTCTCGGTGTTGTCTTCCATCTAAGCGCACACTGGTGTTCACCAGCATTTATACTGCAGTACCAAGCACTGGGCGATGAAAACAAATGGCGTGGAATTCAGGTGAGCGATCAGGTGACCCATTGTGCTAAAAGCGAAGTGTAAATATCAAGTCCCAATTGGAAGGGAAGTGTACAACTTTAATCGATGCATTAAAATGAAGACACGACGTTCAGATTAGCTAACAGCTCGTTAGAAGCAGATGACCTGAAGAATCGGCTGACGTGTCACATGACGTTGACACCCCCCCCTGACGGTTGAAGTGCGAATTTTCAGCCCACAAAAGTGCGAAGTGCACGTAACGCGAGCCAAGTTGTTTGTCCTATCGAATTTAATCCTATTTCAAGTTAGTTGCGGTCCTTATGCACGTGATAAAGTAGAAGATGGGGTCAACCGGCTTGCTCGGATAACAGATCAGTACTAAGTTTGAACTTATATCAGGACAGGGAAATAAACCCTCCCACAGCGCGCAACGCAGGGCACGACTATTTACTCATTCATTTAACACAAATGGTGGACTCATTAGATTAGATCACACATAATGAGGATAGACCAACAAGAAGAAGAATACGTCAAAGAATTGTGAGAACTCTGCAGGACAATAACTTACCAATGACCCATCTGGGACTTGATTGGCACTATCCACACGGACAACTTCAGTGAGGCGAGGAATTTCCGCAAGTACTATGGGCGCCGTCACTTTGAATTGCGTTACGAGTGTTGAACGCCGACGTAGCCAGGAAACGTCAATTTCATCGGCCACATCCGAAGTATCATCTTCTTCTTCGGAACCCAGAGTAGCTGCATCTTTTGCGCCGTTTGTGCTCAGGCGCTGTGTCGATAGAGCATCGTAGAAACTGCCATCTCCGTCTTCGTCCACATCTACGCCACCCATTAGGTCAGCCTCCTCCGGTACGGGCGAGCCATTCCCGTTGGGACTAACTTCCGCGTACTTTCGAGGTCCGTCATCAGATTCGTGCATTCTGTCCACTAGCTCAGGCGGTGGAAGTGTGGATACACTGCAGCAGTAGAATGCAAAAAGAATTCGGGCTCGAACCACGGACCTTCCGGCCAGTAAATTCGCGCCCCAACCACTTGGGCCATCTTGCCTCCAGACAATCTGGATAGATAGTGACGACAAGAAAGCCACTGACGTAGGTTGCAGTGTTCCTAACCATGCACTGGGGTGGATTCCTCAGGCTCCTGATGTCATCATATTCACCATCGATGGTACAAAACCAATGTTCAGCACTGATGCCTCGCTGCCGTACAGTCATGATTTATTTGAAAGGCGTTTTGTTGAAACAGGTTAGAATCGGTGGCTAACTGCTACAGGGCTACACGTTTTCAACCACCCAGTGGTTGACAAAATGTCTGCATTAGGTTTAATGAAATTTAAAACGACAATAACTAATTGGTGCCGTTATAATAATTGAAGAACAATTCACAACAATAAGCCCACTCTAATCCTCAAAGGATCAGCGGCACTGAAGTGAAACAGTGATCTACCCCATTCATCTGCCACAATGTGCCAGACTTGTTACATCTTGTAGAGAAGTTACTTTCACATATTGCGTTTTTATTCCGACCAGATAGGAGCCTATAGATAGAAAAGATCAACATATGGAATGGAAATTAACGATTAAGTGTCAACAAAACAATACAACCTTTCGTACAGACAGACCCGAGTATATGGTCGGTTGAGAATGCAACGACCGGAGTCAGCTGTGCCGCACACATAGTACCGCAACACGGTGACTCACAAACACCTACTCATGTATGCATCGCAACGACGTAGAAATGCAGGATTACACGACCATTTGGAGCAAGGGATAAAATTGTCTGATCCTGGAATTCAATCGCATAGTGCCGTTCCAGACCGAAACCCGGCGACAGGTGAGAAAAGCGCATTACTATACGACACAATTTGTTGATGCGCTGATAATTTGTAACTTGTTTTTATAAACCTCAGGACGGCACGATTTGGTCGCCCCAGTTTAGAATTTCATCCAACCTAAAGCAAACTTTGACACATTCCTATTGGACGTGACCTGCGCAAAAACCGATGAGTAGGTAGACAAACGTCTCACGTAAGTAGTCAAAATGACCACTCTTGGTACACTCTAGTGAAACTTTACCAATAGACAGAATTTCCCGAACTTTCGAGATAGCTGCAACAAACGTAAACGTAACAACTCAAAGGTGGTTTGCCAAGAGGAAATAAGCCATTTATGAACACGTTCTACCTATCTGTGATGCCAGTTCATAAAACCAGATCCAAAAAGTAAATACACCATTCGATAGAGCTTAGAATTTTGTATTGAGAAAGTTTGTAAGGACGTAACCCGAAATGAAACAGAAAGTTTGATGCTCTTCTTCATAGGTCGAATCGATCCAGAATCGCACGAAAAGCAGCAAGGGTTGGTATGTATCAACAGCAAATCAATGGAACTCTCTTCCTTGGCTCAAGTTTCGCTGAAAGTCGGCCTATTCAGTCGTGAGCCTGTTATCGTTACTCCGCCGGGATAAGCTATCACCTGTACCTGGATTGTCATGTATAAACCAGTAATCTTGTTCGCGCCACCGCATCATTAACCTTTACTTGTGCATATGAGGAACCCGAACCAAAGTGACTGAATTGGTTCGGGTCATGCTGTCTGATAACCTGTCAAATTGAATACTCACCTGACTAACTAGAAATCTCGGATCTCCTAATGTACTCACGGCGCATACCAAACAATGCACATCACCGATGTGTCCCATAACAACACACTGATGCTACTTCGAGTAGTGACGAGACGCTCGCAACAAAATTACCAAGCTCAATGGCTCATTCGACCATCGAATGGGCCAAACCAAATCACCACTTCAACCATTCGCACTTCCGAGTCAGAAACTGAATGGTACCAAGGATAGATGTGGAGTCTGAACTTGAGCACCAGCGACTGATCAGCCTAATAAGGTGTAATGAAGGTGAAACATGGATTTGGGAGACAAAACATTCATTTGCGAATTAACCCGACCTTAACGGGAAATTCAGCTAAAATTATCCTGTTTACAGTGTTCTTCAACCGCATGAGTTGCGCACATAGCGCCTTATATTTCAGTTGGGGTGATATTCAAGATATCGATGCATTTTCCCCAACACGAATTTATCCACATACCCGATTGAAACCCCGAACAGCTCACTATCGGTTTTGCACTTCTTGGAGACCATTCGACTGACCTAGTCCTGGAATCTTAAGCCCCCTTATTTTCTACTTGTATGTCAAGCTGTACGTGTGAGGCAATAAACACTCGTTTGCGAATTAACTTGATGTAAACGGGAGAATCAACTAAAATTCAGCAGAATCTCCCGTTTATTTCTTATACCTTCTCTATATTCGGAGCATCATTGGTTTCTTTTTCTAATAGCTTCGCGTGATGTCTTCAGTTAAGGTAGGATTTGATGCCCCCAAAAAATGGTTGATTCTCACAAAAATAAAAAGCTTAAGAAGGACGCTTGTCCTTAGTGGGGTTGTTCAGCTGTGGGAGGAAGAGATCGGCCACGTGATTCTCGGGTTATCTCGCTATTGTAAACTGCGGATTACGCGATCTCTGTGAATATCAATTACTGCTTGGCATGAACAAGCAGTCTTATTTGACGACGGTGTGGGTTGGCACAAAGCATACTTTGTGAAATTCGAGATGATCAATGGATTAACACTGCCATGGTTGTTCGCCCATCTTGGTAGAATAGGTTTCTCACGTCCATCCCTAGCCGGACTGTCTCTCAGGTGTGAAACCCGGTTCCCACTTACTCGGCCACATAAAGTATTGTGATACCATTGCTTTCGCAAATATTTGAAAGGAAACCGGTCAGTTCACTGAGGGCACCATCCAACCAATCACCAGTATTATTTTTTAAATACGATTGGTTTCAAGGTGTCTCGAATAAATTGCATATGATTATATCAGCTAGATGGAGTATAGCACGGTTCCGCTACGGCAATCAGTTAGAGGATCATGACGCAGTTTACCTCCAAAATAAAACATAACGGAATAGTACGGATTGCACTGACTGATGTTGTGGTGGATAGACCCGATGCGACCAGGGAAAAACTGAAATAGATCACTTACACTAAACTCGCATTGGACCCGCACGTCAGGCACTCTGTGTTGTTCGACAAGCGATGGTCGAACACTGACATCTTTCGTATGTCCTCTGCGCGTAGAGACCACGCCCCTGATCCATAAAGCAGTATAGATCGCACCACCAGTGTAAAATTTTCTGCTACTGTGTACAGAGGAATTAAAATAATCCATAGGAAAAGTGGGACTGTACTTCCGGAAAATATTCGTTGGTTTTAGTATCCTAGAAATAAAGTACCACCAACACTTAGATCAAGGATACGGACGTTCTTTGTGTTTGTACGATCTGCGAGCTATAAAACGTGTGGAGGATTGGAGAATTTGGAATAACGATCCTATCTGTGTCACAATCAAGAGTCATCATGATGGTGTCCAATAAGGCTTTCGCGATAGACCAACACAGGTTGCCCAGAAGGTACTAGGATAAGATGCCTGACGGATCCTGGATCCCCAATGCCATGCGATGTCGCCGATTGTGGCAGGTAAATCGGGAAACAGGTGCTCCGTCATTGTAAGTTAACAACGTGACATAACTGCGGAGAATGCTATTTAGGATTGCTAGCAAAGATGAAAGCTGCTGTTTAGCATCACGTACATCGGACTGCCTATGTCAACGCAGCATTATTCATTGCAAAACCACAACGAAAGATGAACTCTCAAGAATACATAGTCGGAAAATCTGACAAGCAGGTGTACAGCTGTCATACAACCAGAAAGAACCACAAGGACTAAGGTATCCCCAGATTTCCCAAGCGTAGAGGGGATCAACGAAAACTTGAAGACCGTGTTAGGATCTCTTAATCAGTAGTCCATGTCTTAACTGAACTATACAGAGCTCAACATTAGCCCGTTGTAAGTGATAAGCTGGCCAAGTCGCTCAAGTGGGGTCTAACTGTTGAGCCTGAACACGAACAACTCAAGTCAACATACAAACCACAGATATCAAACTGAACGGAATTGTGACGAGTATAAATCAGTTTCCAGCTGATCCTAATACAGATACTGAGGGACTATAGCTTCCTTTCCCAGACTTTTGTATGCCAAATTCGTCTGGTAAGACATTATCTGGAATATCTACTTAATCCGTTAATTTAGTTACTAAAGTGGTCGGCTGCGAAATATAGTGATTCTGGGGTACCCAGATAAACTATGTTGTAATGCGCAGGTGAGCTGAGAGTCTGTGAAATCAGTGGCCGCAGTCGACCGGAACTCTGACAGTACAAACAACAATCCGTCAGTAAGCGTAATAGGAAACCACAACGTCCTTGTCACTGCTCGTAATAGTGTCCGATAATGCATACAGTAAAGGGGACAATAGGCAGACACGCTTGCAACTGTAGGAATACCTGTAGCCACTTAACAATAACTAAGGATTTGATTTAAAACATCCTCAAGCAATTGAGAGACTATGGTCAATTTAAATCACATGACTGCTTCAAAGGTCAGTACATCGGTCACATCCCACCACGCCCAATGTGGAGTAGGACGCGGTGCGCCCGAACAGTTGGCGATGGACGATCGATGTACTCTAAATCCGACAGATAGCCTTTCAACCTAGCCGGTGGGCAGTCAACAAACCAACCACTATTAGGAGAACCGGTAACAAAAATGTGGGCCTCAGTTATGCTTTTGACTAATTTAGAAGGATCATGAAGACAGCAGAGTCTGGCGAGTGGAATAACGTCTAGCCACTTTTGCTTAAAACGAGTAAGCAAGTTAAATTCCGGTTAGTTTTGGTTAAGTTACAAATATAAATGCACTAAGGTCTTTGCCACAGAACTAAAAAGTGGACAAAATCACCTCCGACGTGTCAGAACACGCCTGGAACAGATCGTAAACGGACCAACAAGAATGTGTTTGGATAGTACGGTCAAACTGGAGGGCAGGGTCATAATCAGCGATGATGATAACAGTACTTGAGATTTCCCAACATATGTGAGGGACTTTAAATGATCGGTCTTCATTTTTCCATTTCCTGGAGCAGCGGAAAACTATCTTAAGGAAAATGTACGTATTATCATCTTCGCTGTTGTATGAGATAAATAACATGTGATTATGTCATCAACCACCAATGCTTGACTATACCTATCATACTCACCAATTTCCCCGATGGCCCAAATGCTAACAGCTGTAACCAGCGTACTCTGATCAAGATTTATAGCTGATAAGCTGAACTGAACCCCCCATAACCAGAAAAAGTCACGTTAATTGGTGTGTGAGTTAACATTTACTGTCATGCTATTGTGGACAACGTTTGCCAGACAACGACCCTCGATGATAGCTTGAGAGAATGCCGTTTTTTGAGAATTGCGGCTCAACACTGTGAGGCCAAACCACAGGAGTGTTGTTAGGCAGCAGTCATTTCATACGGCAAGAACAATATTATTTGCAATGGCGAGGGAAGGTGGTTTTTACCTCAACCTTGTACTGAACGCAGATAAAACTTCACTTCAATATCTCGTCCAGAAAAAGCTTCAGGTTTTTGTAGGTCAGACTAAGTAATTGGAAAAAGATATCCGGTTCACGTGAACAAATGGCTAAACATTCAGTAAATTCCCGTCACCATTTTTCTGAATGAAAATTTGCCAACTCGGTTCTGGCGAAACGGCTGAGAGCTGATGCGTTGAAGATACAGTAGTCTCCGGTACAGCCAACTTACCAAAATTCAACAACCCACCAGAGAGAGCGCTTTCCAAGAGCTTCCACTAAAGGATACATATGCATCAACAAGAACGCAAAAAAGAAATGTCCCAAAACGAAGATTCGTACCCAAGATGAAATCTACTTTGGTTATTATTCAAGGTTGTCTCTTACGACATTTGGGTGGCACACCATTAGGACCAATCCCCAGGTGTCTGACAGAAACCGCAGTGACCTAGGTGAGCAAGTGTAAACAGGCACTAGAAAATGTTGGACTTATCCATGCACATAGGCCCGGAAACGAGAGTAACGGAAGAAATCCACCAAAGCAGGTTTTGGACCCCGCCAGTATACCACGGAGAGCGGGAAGCTGCTTGATTTGACGAGAAGAACTCATATGACGCCAGAGTATCCTTCAATATAGTTACGACGGATTGGATGAGGTGAAAACATGCGCTTGATCCTCGTAACATTTGTACTCAGGGGAACCATATCCGGTTATCAGGACATTCCGCTCAACCGGATACCTGAGCTATTCCCCATTTCGTGGAAAGTCCCTCTCTCACCGAGTTCGGGTAAGGGTGAACACATTCACTTGCTCGGATGTGGTAGCCAAAGTGCATGCAACGAATGACCGATGTCTAAGTCCCGCTAAAGCAAATGTTATTCCAAGTCTAATAACAGTTGGAATCGAGTCCAGTGCTCCTCTTCTCGGTGTGGACCTACCAAAGTGATTGTACCGAGGCAAGAAAGACCCTCTGAAATGATAGTAATATGGTGTCGAATAACGTCTATCTCTGAGAGAAGATCAGAGCGATGCGAATGAGTGATGTCGCGAAATCCAACAACAGTGCTGTTCAACAATCTCAGGAAGGCTGAAAAAGAGGAGGATGCACGAGACCCGATTATCTGTAAATGCTGAACAGCTGTTATGCGTGAGTGGCTGGAAATATTCTATTGCCTGGCAGACTACTGAAAAATCATTTCCAACAGGACGTCTGAGTGTGGTTATTCCCAGCGTAGAATAACCCCCTGAAAGCAATGGAGCAAATAATCCCCAAGTGCATCACTTGTTAGGGTTGAGGGGGGAGGGCGACCGCCATACAATATAATCTATTAATCTGGTATAGACAGACGAAGTTTACCTAGTTAGCTGACATTCACGGAAACTGAATGCCGACTTAGGATGTCGTTTTCCAATCTTAGTTTGGTGGTAAGACAATTCTTGAAAATGTCAATCAAGGTGTCTTTTCTACATTGCGACGGAAGAATACGATTGATTACGAGGATGCAAAAAGGATTTACAAGCTCATCGAGATTATATAAAAACCTGTTCAAGATTTTGTGGAAATGTCACGCCAAGAGAAAAATCGATAAGCGAACGACGTTTTATAAACAAATAATGGACAACAACCGCCGAGCTACCTGTTGAACCGCAACTTCGTAACCGGAGGCGGCGTCCAAAAGCAGCACACGTCCATCCCGTGTGGCAGCAAGGAAACGGTTTCTGTATGCATGTTGGTTAGTAGGCGAGTCCGTTTCAGCATCTGATTCAACCGGACATTCCACAGCCAAGCACGTAACCGCCTGTGTTCCTGTAGGGATGGCCCAAAGCAGTTGCGAAGCGGCAACATGGCTGTTGCTGTGAATCAAAGTGTGGGGAGATAGAGGAAAGTGTACTAGTTATCCAACAACTGCATGGTTGTTTCAAATTCCGAAGTGGTGGAGAGCAATCCCAAAACTGTGAACATGAAATGGTGACCAAAAACTAAGGCATCTGTTAAAACAGGAAATCAAAGCGGGTTGGGGCATCCATCTAAGGAACCTCAACTTGAGTGAAACTTGTATGTGTTGTCGTCGAACTTGGGTCAAGCCTCTCACAGAACAAGAGTTTGAACGAACGAAGATAACCAGATGAGAATGATAATAGGACACAGGATCGTGGTGTGCTAACAAACTGGAAGCAAGCTTAGAAATTTACGGACCGAAGAGTATGTGCGGTTGTCCTTGAAGAGATGAACGATTCAAAGCCGTGTCGCATGCTACTAAGCCTACAGATGAGTAGGATCCTGTGAACGAACAATTTAGGCGACTTGAAAGCTTTCCTGTCTTAGATAGGATTCATTGTTAACGCGTGGCTGTCCCAGTCCCTTAGTCTGACAACTTTGCGTTGTGCATTCCCAATCGTAGGGTGTATTCAGTTTTCAATAGACTGTGTCGTTGGAATAGCCTAGTTGTGTTTTTGACGTAAGTGAGCCTAAAAGTTACGAATGGTAGATAGTGATAAGATTTTGTCAAATTAACAGACTACTCTCTATCCAATCACGCAGTTTTACCTTTGTTATCGAGGACTTCAATCAATTTTGACAATAAACAATTTGGGAAGAAAAGTCTACAGCTGAAGAGCTGTGATAGTATGTTGTTAGCAAAGCAAATGTTTGATACCATACTTTACCGAGAACTTGTTCAAAATCCGCTACTTCAGATTAACACCTCAAGATAGCTCGGATCGTAAGGTCCGGGATTCGAACCCAACCACGGGATCGCGATTGCTCCCGTCTAGACTTGGAAAACTGGCAGTTTATCGACCCTCGTGCTTCCCTCGGGTAGCACGGCAGTTAGGCACCGAAAGGGTGTTGCAGCTGAACAGTTACGGGTTTTACCGTGTGGAGGGAAGTGGGATAAACTATGTACATTACAAACTCGTAAAATCCATTCGTCTTTGAAAAGCTGAAATCTCTCCCCCTGCGAGTGAAACCAACTGGTTTGCAAAGAACGACCAGTCAGAAAGATGTGACGACCCATCGACTCATACGCACATGGTAGCTGCAATCATTTTGCATTGCTTCATAATGACCTGTCTGAAGTAAACATCTCATCAATTATGGCCAGCTGTGGAGAACAGATACTTTCTTGGATTCCGAGGAAGGGAAAGTTGTGACGGTGACGAAGGCTTGATGATGGTGTTATCTCTATTGATGGTGACACATACAGGCAGCTAGGAATTCACCAAATGAGGAGGTTCATCCAAGACCAGGCATGAAGGAAGGTGAGGATATTTGGGGCTGAACAAGATCATTTTCCTACATTCAGGGTCTTATAGTGCAAAACCATACAGAATGTCACACAGCTGGCGACACTGCGTTGAAACTTAGACTGCTCTCAATCAGACCGACAGTTCGAACAAATGTGCATAAAAGCAGGGAGGAACAAAGTGGCAACCAGAGCTTTAAGTTGGCACCAGCGATCACATATTTCAGTGCCAATCCAGATCTAAAATGACCCAAAGGGCGTGTAATTCACGTGAACACAACGGCGAGAACCACATTCTCTTTAGATATAGATTCACTTCACATCGGAGTGTACTTTAATTCCAATCGGAGATTTCTACCAGGATATCTCAAGACTCCCGATCAGTCATGGTACGATTGTCATCGAGATACCGTAACATGGAAAATGCACAGTGGCAGACACTATGAATCCCATGAAACCCGGAGCTCTCTCGAATTCGCTTCTTTCTAAATGAAAGAAAACCGTAGGAAAAACCTTTGCAAGTCGGCAAGTAAGGTAACTTTACAACGTTGTCTCTCCCAACCAAGTTGTCCATTCTGAGAAGTGAGTTGCTCTGGAGATTGTCTTTTCAAGGAGGCACAACATCGAAAGTACACCTCGATAGCGCCGGGCGTTACATAGAGTAAAGGAAGCCAGGGGCAGACACTGGCAGACACCAGGCAGAAAGGCTGAAGTATTTCCAGGTTCCTCAGACATGGACAAGAAAAATCACAAAGGCCCAAGGGACTCGAAGTGCGAGCGGAAGCTCTAAACTGTAATTAAGTTGAGCAGTGAGATAGACTTAGGTTTGAACACAAAAGCCAGTTCGCTCTTGCGAGACATGTTGGATCAGCTGCCTGGCCAGTAACTAGGGCTTGGGACGTCCAACACGTATCAAAAAGAAAAACACAGTAGGTGTAGAAGTGAAGACTCCACCCTGAACTTCACGTATGACAAGAGGGACAGAAACAATGCACAACAAGATCATTTTCCTACATTCAGGGTCTCATAGTGCAAAACCATACACCATGTCACACAGCTGGCGACACTGCGTTGAAACTTAGACTGCTCTCAATCAGAACGACAGTTCGAACAAATGTGCATAAAAGCAGGGAGGAACAAAGTAGCAACCAGAGCTTTAAATTGGGACCAGCAACCATATATTTCGGTGCCAATCCAAATTTGAAATGTCCCAAAGGGCGTGTAATTCATGTGAACACAACAGCGAGAACCACATTCTCTTTAGTACAGATTAACTTCACATCGGAGTGTACCTTAATTCCCATTGGAGATTTCTACCAGGATATCTCAAGACTCTCGGTCAGTCATGGTACGATTGTCATCGAGATACCGTAACATGAAAAACGCACAGTCCCAGACAATATGAATCCTATGAAACCCGGAGCTTTCTCGAATTCGCTTCCTTCTAAATGGAAGAAAGTCATAGTAAAAACCTTTGCAAATCGGCGATCAAGGTAAATTGACAACGTTGTCTCTCCCAACCTAGTTGTCTATTCTGAGAAGTGGGTTGCTCTGGAGATAGTCTTTTCAAGGAGGCACAACATCGAAAGTACACCTCGGTAGCGCTGGGTGTTACATGGAGTAAAGGAAGCCAGGGGGCAGACACCAGGCAGAAAGGCTGAAGTATTTCCAGGTTCCTCAGACATGGACAAGAAAAATCACAAAGGCCCAAGGGACTCGAAGTGCGAGCGGAAGCTCTAAACTGTAATTAAGTTGAGCAGTGAGATAGACTTTGGTTTGAACACAAAAGCCGGTTCGCTCTTGTGAGACATGTTGGATCAGCTGCCTGACCAGTAACTAGGGCTTGGGACGTCCAACATACATCAAAAAGAGAAACGCAGTAGGTGTAGAAGTGAAGATTCCACCCTGAACTTCACGTATGACACGAGGGACAGAAACAATGCATAGTAATATTATCGATAAAATTCACCACACCAGGTTTGGGAACGGATCTCTGACCACCAGAGTGATGGTGATCTAGTGTTCGATTGGAGAACATGAATTTATGTGAACGCACATAAACCTGATCTATTAAGTTTACTTTTCCGGCGCAGTTTACAAATACCCGCGTTTGCTGTGATTGAAACACGTGCCGATCAATTCTATCCAGACCAAAGCTCATTTCGACCAAGACACCCTCCAAACGTGAGCGTGCGTAATTGAAGACAAAACATCTGAAAGGTCTCTCTAAACCGCAAAAGCTTCTTATGTATCAGTCCTTTCATAAAGTTTATATACTGGCACATAGAATAAACGGAACGTGTTACATATACTCGGCGTGCTGAAGTTGGTCCATGGATATCAAATATTCGAATCGTTTGGCGCAGACTAGGAAAATGCCTAAAGATGCTAGATGCTATAGTAGCATGTTTCTTCTAGAAGGGAAGTGGTGCGAATAGTCTGTGAATTGATGGAGACGCTGTAAAGTATCGCAACCCATTGATGTTACAGGCACTCATCCTGCAAGTTTCCACTCAGGTTAGTCTACTAAATTTTCGAATGCTGGCACATTACCGCACTTCCAGTGCATCAGCACTAGACCCTCACCACTTCTCTCTCTATTGTTCTCCTTTACATAAAGGTTCAGAAATATAACACTAAGATGGAAAGTCATGGGCAGATCAATACCGGTTTCGTCCTTCTTAGGACTCATCACATGGGCCCTCCTCTCCTCACCTCTAAATTTGACACTGACATCATCATGGAATGTACATACCAAGAGACAGGGAATCCTGGAATCAAAATGATATCTGGAGTGAAATATACGGAATTGAACCATGCAGACAACATTGTGTTGTCAGCTACACAATCCGCTGTAGACAGAATATCATAAGTGATGTCTTGTTTTGGTGTATGTTCCACACTTTCAGAATATAAATTTTTCTCCAAAATGTTCCATCTTGCTGTGTTTCTCCGAAACCTCAAGGGAAAGGCATGATTTTGTTGAGTGGCTCACTCATCTGGGCGGCTGCATGGACTGTGGCGAATGATTTATCAAGACACGAGCAGCATTTACCAAGTTTTGTCGCTCGCGGTGCCAAAACAGAGTTTCACTGAAGCTAGAGAGTCGTGTTAGCGAGGCAACCGGGCAACTCGGTCACACCGATTTGAAGGTTTTCAAACGTCTACTCAGTAGTAGACGTGTGTTTTTGCTCGAAAGCTTTGTTGTCGAGAGATCCACAGGACATGAGGAGGGTTGTTGTTACATTAATTGCTGTAGAATCTTCTCAGCTTCCTGGTTAGGGTCTAGGTGGTTTCCATAGTACGTGAGTGGAAACCCTGGAGGGCTGGGGCGTAACAGATCCAAGTGGCACGCACATTCCCTCGATGAACTGCGCAGCCAAAGTTTGTCTGTCGCTGCATGCTGGGTTTGTGTTTGTTGAATCAGTCCCACTGATGACATTTTGTCCCACATGATTTGCTAATTTCAATGTTGGACAAAGGTGAAGGAAGCCTGTTCCTCGAGAAATACACTCATTTGCATATCAATTTGGTTTTTTGCGAGAGACTCACCTGGAACCCAGCTGAATCTCCCGTTTGTGATGTTTTCAGGCCCCAAGAAGGGCGAAACCGGTCGTGGGCTGTCGAAGAATTTTCAGCAACCTTATGAGTAGTGCATTACGAGGCCTGTTCCTGTTCACTATTACCAAGAAAACACAACTTTTCATATTGAGTCCTAACTCTCTCCGCTCCACTTTTTACTTGTTTCATGATAGCTTGGCACTTGAGCAGTACGGTTATAGTCTTTCCGATCATGAAGTGGAAGCTACTAAGATTACCTCAGGAAGGAAGGAGTTACAATGACCGAGGTCAACAGGTTGCCGATGTGGCGATTTGGGGAGCAATTTTCGTAGCAGGGAGGTGTCACCGAGCAATGGTTGATGCAGGGCAGACTGAATAACTACGACCTTCCAGGTTTATTGGCAATTCCGACTGAGTAGCTTTTTCGACATGATAACGCTGTCACAAAATCATCAATATTCCAAAGTGGAACCCACAGACTCATGGCAAAACGGGCGTAGTAGTTGCAACTTACACATAATTGAGGAACTGAACAAGAGAATAACAGAATGATGGGAGAAATAAGACGGAGATTTCCACGCAAATTTGATTAAAAAATCAGCAAGGATGGTGTAGATTAATAATGGGAGAGGTTTATTCTTCTGTGGCTAGTTCTGGTCGTAATAAATATTCGCATTCCATAGCAAGCTGCGTGATATTCATGCGAACCATTGAATGTGTGCGAAAGTTCTTATAAATCCAGTGAATAGCTGACTATAGGTCAGATAATTTCCGGTTTAAGGATAACAGGTGGAGAGGGAACGAGGACGTGCAAAAACAACAACTGGTTGTAAGAACACTGCGTGCACTATATAACACTGGAACTCTAATGCTAACCTCAGTGTGTCCGTCCAAAACCACATTTGTCTCATACACCCCAAATTTTACGAGGTCATCTTCCATCGGAAAACATAAGGACTAAAGATATAAAGATCTAGGGGAAAAAGAAACCGGGTTGTTTGGCACAAACTTCGGAAACGAATGTCAGTTCTCAGAAAGGGGACTGAGGGTCAACTAAACGGCAGCGGTTGGCTTACACAGACACTTCCTCAAGACACCTAACCAAAATGCCAAAATCAATAGATGTTTACCAGACTGACCAAAACAACTTGTCTGAAGCAAACATTTGTGATATCACTGGGGGGGGAATATAAAATCTGTAGCGGACTCACCACCAGAACCAGTAGTACTCGGAAACATGAGACTGTTTGAAGGATGATGAGCTTATATCTGTGGGGGTCGCATCACCGTTTTCCGTCCACTTTCCATCTGCCAGTTGGTGCTGCCTCAGTAGCCAGGAGACTGCTTGCTGAAAGACCGGACTGTTCTGAGGTAGTCCGAGACCCAACTGTATCAAATCAAGCCCTTTGGGAGCTTGCGAGGCAGCCGGTCGGGCGGCCGCTGTGGTCTCCGATTTTTTCGCTTGATAAGGCCCACGAACTGAGTCAGTCTGGAGAACCGGAGAAGAGGACTCCAGGCTCCATTGAGAAGCCGAACGGGTGTCTTTCCGGTACGGTGAACGCCCTCTCATTGTAGGCCGCGAAGAGTTCGGGTCGATGACAAAGTAAGCGTTAGTTTGAATGAAGCGCAAGTATGCGTGCCTAGGTAGCAGAACAATAGAAGACGTAAATACAGGCATAAGTGCTGAACACCATGTGAGAAAAGCATTTCGGTAAAGTATTAATGTTAGGTTAGTTGATCCTGATTCAAATGACCGAAGTCCTAGCTGAGCTCGATCACGAGCCTGTATCACCGAGTAAGCTCTGCAATGCTGTTGGAAATGTAGCGGATAATTTGTATCTCGGCTGCCTTCACCACCGGTTGATCAGGTGGCCATTGATCCGTTCGGCCAGCTGGCAAACGTTTCGTCACAAATCGAGGTGACCTCATCCGTAAGCGGTTATCAAAAACCCGTCTACAATGCTGTAATACGCTCCCCACCACTTTACAAATCAAACTTACAGAAATTTGCTCATTCATTTTTCCGAATAATTGCCCGGGTGAAAAAATAATGAACGAGGCTTGTGGTAAAAGTAAATCACAAGTAACAAATGACGATCTACACTTAATTACGATGTCTTTATAGGGTCTACCGACTTTCCCGGAAAATATTTTTTGAACAACCAAATATTGAGCGGAAACCGTTCAAGTAAGTTCGAACCGAGTAAATTCAGTAGTGTTGAAAATTGTCATTTTCCTGTATGGAGACCACCACTGTTTTGACAAACCGACAGATGCGGCCGAGTTACACACCCATAGGTATACAGGCATCTGAGAGCATACACACGCAAGCAGCCCCCGGGGAAGTACTATTTGATCTTCTACATACATCATCAAATGCACAGCTCTTCATCTCCCACACTCTCACCAGGTAAAGGGAACATTAAAAACCACCGTACAGCCTGTACATGGTTAACCTTCATGAAAAAGTTTACGTACAACCCGGAGAAAAATGAAAAAAGAGTGGAAAATGACCGGAATTGACTCTATCCATAAAGATGAAAAGGGGGAAATGAAAACAAAAAGACCCGAACCGGAAGAACTTGAGCAAGACTGCATGGTTGAGCAACGATCAGAGGATGGGGGACTTTCAGTTTCATGCGTACAACGTTCAGTTATTTGCTCAACCCCAATTCCAGGAAAGTACGATATAGTACTAGTCGACAGCATTTAGGGTTTGTAGAATGCTCGTGGTCCGGGAATCCATATTTTCAAAAAAAAATGGGAAGGACAAGCAATGCTTCCTTCTTCCTAGTTTTATGGTACATGCTACCAGAAGCTTGCTGAAAACGAGATCTATTATGGGGATCATTTGGAGTTAAGCAATTCACCATTCAGAGTTTTCACACCACTTGAATTCATACTGCGACAAGAACGAAAACAGATGAAAAACCAATTAATTTCTTCGCCTCCTGATATAAAACCCCCAACCACCAATTAGACCGGACACAAACTAAAAGTTTCTCGCCATTTTCTTGGATGAACTATTAGGCCAATAGAAAGAATATCAAACTCAGTTGGAAAAACAAACTTACGTTATTAGAGGGATGAAAAGGATTTGGAAAGGCTTAGTAAACACCTATGGTGGAAATCGAACCTGAGACCTTTCGCCACCTATACAAGTACACTTAGATAAACTACCGCGAAAACTGCCGGACATCCACCTTGGAACTGGTAAGAGATTCCTCGAAGGTGAGCACTAAAGATCATGGGAATAATCGGCGGTCTGGACATAAGGAATCTCGTGCAAAAATGGTGGTTGCTGGTTGCCGGTGAAATGAACACATTGTCAATGGGTATTCACTAGAAGGTGCCGCAAGATCCAAGTAGGGCGCCCTCGATAGTGCAACTCATGGAACACCTGTCCAACAAGCAAGAAATTCAGGACCCACTTGCATCCTCCAAAATCATAAATAAAAAATTGGTCAGCTGTAACAACACCCTTCCGGAGCCTAGCTGCCATGCTGCTTGAAGGAAGCACGAGGGTTGAGATACTGCCAGATTGCCCAAACCTAGACAGGGAAGTCGAGAGGCAGAGGTTGGGTTCGAACCACGGACACTGCGGTCAGTAAATTCGCGCTCTAACCACTTGAGCCATCTCGTCCCGCATCCTCCAAACATCCCCTTCTACGTTTGCGTTACAGGTAATCGGAGTACCTGTCCAACGTACGCATTAGATCCGGGAGATGGAGACAAAACCGCTTGAAGGATGTGGACTATAGCCTTCGCATAGACGTTCAACAATGATAAGTTCTTTCGTCTCGGTAGCGTGGTGTGAATTCAAGAAGTCTGTCGACTGTTTATTCCCTAACTGAATGTAGATGAGCCTCCAAAGTCCCAGTATGGTTGGAAGGTGGTAAAACATTTGATCCGGCCCTGACGCTCTTTTTGAAACGACCGCCGGTGACCTGCTAGTGCTGAGGATAACCTACCCATTGCGTTGTTGTTGTGATGAGGGCGAAAAAGAACGTTCGGTCCTTTACGGGGCTGCCATACCATCGGCTTTCTGTATCGAGGAGATGGCTAAACCGTGATTTTAACTAGTGTCCATCACCACCATCACAGCATCAGCAGTAATACAGCATTGGTAGGTACTGGCACTTAACTGCTACGGCAAAGAATGGTTGTTGTTTTGTTCGCTGAGCTGGGGAATTTGATTGCAAACGTTTCATCACCAATCGAGGTGACATCATCAGTGCGTTGTTAGGGAGCGTAGTGGTGCGTAGAGATTGATTGGTAGGTTGTCACAACCACTCTCCGGATACAAGCAGCTTCCTGAACAGAACTCGATCACCTAACTGTTCACATTGGAATTCTATTTTCGGTCCTCATTTCCCGACTTTTTGTGCTAATCTATTCCTCGTCAGTCCCAGATGCAAAAACCCCAGTCAAAGTTCCCTCTTACCGAGAGATATCATTAAATCGGCAGGACAGCCACGTGACTGTTGTCGACTAATGAGAACAAACTGTGTTCGTGATCCACTGAATAGCGAGTAATTGTGCGTAGGCGGTCCGGTGAGAAGAACCAGTGCATCAGCACAGCTTGCACACCACCGGTTATTAGGCACAGCCTATGAGCACTTAGCAGTACGGTGAAGCCCGTTAATTCCGGACTATTAAGTAAACATGAGACCACTGTGTAACGCTTCACCAAGTATATAGGATGAACGGGAAACACAAGACCAGTCATGGTTGACATCAATCTTTTGTCAACTAAGCATGTAGAAAGCAGATTTAGTAGGCAATGAGGTGATTGTGTTTTCAAGTTCAGTATAAACCCTTCGGGACATTAGTGCAGAAGTTTGAGACCACTTGTGCACATCTGGTATGGAGTTCTGCTGTTCACAGCAATAAAACCCCTATAGACGTAATGCACTACTCATTAGGTTGCTGAAAATTATTCGACAGCCCACGACCAGTTTCGCCCTTTTTGGGGCTCATCAGGTAGGCGCAGTCTTCGAGTTTCCACCAACCTGTCTAGGAATTTTCAGTAACCTTATGAGTAGTGCATCACGTCTATATATGTGTCGCGATATCTCGAACATTGTAACAACTGGAACGTGAGGCGGCCTGATGCAGTACATTCAGTTGCCTGGAAACTTCACAAACGAGAGATTCAGCTGGTTTCCAGGTGTCTCTCACAAAAACCAAATTTATTTGCAAATGAGTGCAATTCGCTAATAAAACCCCTAATCTATGCATAGTGGCCTTGTGTGGAGGTCAACCTGATCAGTTGTGTTGGCTCTTTCGCACGGCCGATTGTAATCAACTTGATAAGACTCAGGGAACCCTCGCTGACGTTATCTGGTCTACTAATCTTAGTGGTCCTCAAAATTCATGGACGCGACGAAAGTAATCGGTCTTAGGGCTTGCAGAAGTCAAAATTGAGGAACATTTGAAGTGTGAGTGTACATATACCTGCAAGTAATATTACCAAGGAACTGTCATGTAATTCACTCACCAATCATCCATACGATCCAACGTGAAAAACACCGCCCGATAGCGATCGAATTCTGCAATAATTGGACTCGCGCCGACCACAGCTAAACGACCCCGAAGGAACTCCAGGTTAGTCATCAAATCTACCAACTTGTCCAAACGGCCAGATTTGTACACGTGCTCAGTGGCCTGGTGCCAGAAATAAATATGCTCTCCTGTAGAAACGAGGCGCCACCAACGACGAGAGCAGTACTTCTCATAGTTATTGAAAAACTGGGCGTGATATGCCTGTGAGAGGAACGGATTGTGGTAAAAGTCGAAAAAGTAGGATAGGAGAGCTGACAGATGAAACAGCAGGAAAGGTACCAAATCTTTTTGCTGAAACCATGTAGCCTACAACGAATCTGGAAAAACGATAAATTAGGACTAAGTGGAGTGACAAAACACGGAGATTTGGAGGCAAATGCTGCATCGCATTTAGCGACGCTTTCATCTGTACTTGAATCTATCCGGTCACTTCTAACAAGATTCGTGTCCACTCCATCGATGCCAGCTGCTCAGCTTAACTGTCGCAACCGAAGGGAATATTGGTAGCTTAGGTTGCACTAATGGCCAGTGGTTTGTTCGCTGAGCTGGGCATTTTGGTTGCAAGCGTTTCATCACCAGTTGCTACGACATCATCCGTGCGTTGTGAGTGGAAGTGTGTTAAGACTGGCACTTCCGAGGCATTACTATTCAAAACGAACTGATGATGTTACTTTAACTGGTGATAAAAAGTTTTCAACAGAATTGCCCAGCACGGTGAACAAACCAACAGCCAGCTGTCAGGGCCTTGTGAAGAACCTCGAAGTATAACATCATTTTGGTTTGGATTTGTCTCAATTGTTCTGATTCCCAGTTCAACAAAATCACAGCTCTGATATTTTTTACCGGAGAAGAAAGCAGCTGTGCGATACGGAGACGTTAAAACGATCACTGATGAGGACGCTTCCAGAAACAACATGGCTCCAGCTTAGTTGTAGATTATCATAGTCTCCAGGTATGAACCTTATACATGTTGTTGAACCCACCGTTGTTGAAAACACGAGTGAAGCTGCACACTGGAGATGAAAAACGGGATCTTTGGATAGTCAACAGCAGTGACCACACAGTGGAGTTAGGGACGTGGTTTATTAAAGGTTTAAAGATCAAAACAGAGCAGCTATTAATTGTGGTATTCAGTGGGCACGCGACTGTGCATTGTGTGTCAGTGTGTCTAACCACTGATATGTCACGACCTTCTTCTAGGATGCAACAACCCTCAATACTGTCAATGCTTTCTCACTATGACGTACATGCTTCCCAGCCGAATTATTATTTGACCTTACACAGCACACCAAAACAAACAAATGGCTGGGTGAGAAAGGCTCCCGGACAAGTCAGTCCAATGGTCATCGAAGCCAGCACAATCTGTCAAATACGAATTCTGTTCTGCACAAATAATAAGACATTGCTGGGCTTTGCTGACCGGATGTTCCCACCAGACTCTCCTCCACTCACAGAGCTCCACACCCTGACCCATATGGCAGCATGATGTATACTTAATTGCTGTGAATTTCACCCTTAACACGCCAGCTGAATAGGTGTGGGTTCGCAACAGATCCCGTAGCACTTCCTGTGAGAGGAAATTCCGTCCTAGACCAGGGAATGAGGTGACCGTATGGATAAACAAAAATTTGTCAATCTCAACGATCAGCTCAGTTTCACGCATGATATTTCCATACGATCCGTTCCAACCTTGTGGTATCACTTTACGTTCTACAAGATGTCTGGCTAATTATGTACTTTAAGAAATCACCGAAGACTGGACACCTCTCCAATGAGAATAACTGTGACCAAAACGGCGAGAATTCAATTGGAAGTCCTATCTTGAGATTATACTCTAGCGTGACCAGAGGTGCAAACTTCAACGTCGTGGAAAAATTCATTCTCTGATCAGAAAATCTTAGTTCCAAGGCCTTAACTCAATCAAGGGTCCAGTAAAGAATTCATCAGCCATTTTGCAGCGTGGATTGACTGATCGACAAACGGTGGCGTACGTCCGCACTCATAACCCAAATTTGATCATCTAGCAAAGAGGTGTACAGAAAAAACCTAAAAGGAAAGTGCTTACGAGACTACTGTTAGAAAATAAAAGGCAAAGGTAAACGGGAAAGAAAAAAGGCGACTTATCTATTTTATTCTGGTCTGAGAAAAAATAGCAGCCCCGAAACCAGTTATGGACTTCCAGCTAGGTTCTCACTCAAAAACAGGAATAAGACTAACTTCGTCCCTCTTAACGACCATCAGCACCGATAACTGCTGCTTTACGGAGAACCTAAGCTGTTTGAAACAAGAACAGTATGTAAACGGTAGGTAATAAGCGCATATTTCTCCGAAAAAGCCATCCAATAGATGTTCATCTGTGTGTTCGGAAGTCCTTTGAGTTCATATCGAGGAATGGGATATGACTGACATTAAGTCACTTGCCACCGACATTCAATGGATAGGAGCCAACGGAAACTAATAACAGTAGTGTCGTGCTACTCTGGATGACCGAATCGTCCATGAAAGCAGAAATATGGGCAAAATCAGATAAGTAGATTTGTTCATTTGCAACGGCGAGGGTGAGGAGTAAAGGCAAGTCGGCCCGATACGCACTATTGTTTCTAAGATTGTTTACTGTTAAGATAAAGGAAGAGATGGCGTGTTGAGGCCAAAATATCCAAAATCCGGATTGTTTGATCAGGTGTGGCTGGTGAAGGGGGTGGAAGCCAAACAATGGAAACTCACTGCTTGCTTGATCATGTTTGTGGATATCTTCAGCAGGTCCAGTTGTATTGAGGGGATAAGGTATCCAAAACAATCGGAATACTGAACCCACAACCGGATGGCCAAAGAGAATCGGACGAATTCTCCTAGGATACGCTCCGCATTGTCATCAGTAGTATCCCACAGTATGGCGGCAACCTTGGAAACGTATAGCATTTCGAGGACAAAAGTGTCAGAATATGGAGAGGGCGACGTAAGGCGACATTGCAAGCAACATGATGAAATAGCACATGTTCCCGAATAACGGTCGGCCCCCTCCAAATGGCGGAGCTGAAGACCCTATGCAATAACTGACAAATTTATGACTGGTCAGCCAGTAAAGACGAATGTATAGTTTGATCAATGAACCAGCGTCACTACAAATGGACTCCGTAAGACCTGATACTGATACTCTACAGCTTAACCAAAATACTGACGCTTTGAATAGAATTGCTAGTACTCTTAGACATAGTTGACAGGAAGAAGCAACATGTCATATTGTCGAGCAGAACAAAACCTATTTAACCAGAAATATAACAGATAGGGGTGAAGTATAGATACGAAGTCGTGTTATATATATATACATGAGTCTGTTTATGTGGCTAGCATGCGTTCCGAAGAAAACACGAAAGCTAAGATGCTACCAGGTTACTTAAGCCAGTGAATGGATTCTAAACTCACAACTTGTGGTTAGGAGCTTGCGACTCACATTAGCCCGAAGCAAAGATGGGCAACAAACTTACCTTGGGAGTGAGCACAATGTTCGAATCAAAAATAACGAGCTGACGGTAAAAATCCTGGCATTCCGGAGAGAGATGAACCAAACTTTTGTCAATAGCCTTCAGGAAAAATGAAAAGAGACAGAGACAGCATCATTTAAGAGGCTGCACATTGTAATCAACACTGGTAGTGGAACATAACGAGAACGAGTGTAAATAGATGATGGAAGTGTCAAAAAAGCCAAAGGGAAAAATTAAAAAAAAAATGTATACTATCCCCACATAGGAATATACCCATGGAATCAGTGTCCGCTTGATATCAAGGCGTTTGATCTTGTGGCTAAATACAGGTTTTTCTAAATAAGGATCATCTTCTCAACTCCCTGATTTGTCATTCGAGACAGAAAGGATCAAACTATCTACAGACACGTCCTTCTAGCCAAAAAGGTTTGAGTAATGTTAGTTCACAGTGTTGTCGGCTGTTTCCTGCGTACTAGTCGTTTTTATCAAATTAGCGTAAACTCCAGGTAGCCAGTCACATGTCTGTTGTACAGAAGTGTATTTTCAGGATGGAAACTGGACAATCTTGCTGGTTCTTTCCACCAGGCACCAACAATAGGTGGGAAGGAGGAGATTTCCACCATTTATGCAACGCAATTTTAATACGCCGAGGCCAGTTTACTTCCCCAACATATTTGGGGAACGGCTTGTTCAAATGAACAATCCACACGATTGTCACGACACCCGAGTTTCGTACAGACTGTTTATAGACCTCCTTGAGCCGCCAAGTAGTCGAACGGCAATCGGTGCACCTGTTGGTAGAAATCTACCTCAACAAACCGCAAACTGATATGGGTTCACCAAAGTATAGCTCCTATCAGGAGCTGAATCAGTCATAATCCGAACATTCTACACCCCTTTTGTAACCAACTTTGCACCTAGCGTGGTCATCTGAAAGGGAATTAAAAGATGGGTGGATGAGAGCAGCCGTCAAACGTTTTGACCGTCAGTTAGTCCACGGTTGTTGTTACAAACTAAAGCAGCATTGACATGTTCGATTCCGAGACATGCCAAGAGGTTGTGGTAACAATGTTCCAGAGTGAGAACGCTGTCAAGTACGAACAGCTTCTTGGATCCGTAGTTGGAAGTTTCAGAGGTGTAAAGTAGTATCAGGAGAGTTGTTCGAACAGTGACGACTCCCCAAATATGAGACAGCTGTATTCAACGTCTTCAGAAGGGTCAAACTTTTAGCACTGACTGGCGAGAAACGCATTGAAGCCACGAACTGAGGTGCATAGGTAGCTGAGCTGTGACCCTAGCTGTGGATATTTTTTTGGAAATCCAACTGAAGCTAATATTCTGATCTAAAAAAATCGATTCGGAGAGCTTGGCGTAAACTGTAGATGGGATTTCAGTTTAGGAGTTCAATCGATGACGTATACTGCCGGACCAGTCAGAGTACGGCTACTTATTTCCTAGCTGGATCAGCCGACAAGAAGTCCGAAGGTGAAGCCCCTTGTAGGACATTTGGACATAGATGGGATGCGATTACCAAGTTGTGGACGTCAAATCCAGGCTAGCACAGCGAAGACAGAGCGTCACGCGCGCCGCATCACAGGCCGCTGAAATCATTCGGAATCTGGATTCACGATTCTCTGAGACCAATTATGCAAAACCATCAAGAGGTAATGCATAATAACTGGTTTCTAGCCAATGTAATAAGACGGCTACCAGGATGGCAGTGGCAGAAAAACTGTGAGTAACTACACAACTGGCTACCACACAGTTAGCTTGAATAACGCGCGACATTCAAAAACCGAAAAAATCTCACCCTAATCTTCGAACGCAGATGTATCAAAATCAGAAGGACAGTACAAAACCACTGACAAACTCGAGTAATCTTACCGCGAATAGTGTCTCGTAACCGTATGCACTTGGACGACGGATCATGGCCCAGTTTAGAACGGGTACACCACAGCCTGTAGGGTCGTACATATAGTCGGAAAGACGATGGTACTGTTCACGAAGTAGATAGCCCAGCAACATGACCGCAAATGGGGATCCGTGACACTGTCGGGCAAGATGGTACAGACTTGAATGTCCAGGGTCCTGAACAATGTGCGTACTGACCGGCGGGGGTGAAAAGCGATTCACCGGCAAATCAGTCCAATTCGAAAGCAATTCTGCAACCTCATCCTCAAGGAGTCCCTCGTACAGGGAAAACTGAAATACGGAAAAGCAATATGCTTCGATATGTGATCGGATTCCCAGAATAACACATCCAAGCTCAATTAGTCTAAATCGAACCTCGACAGTGTTGGACCCGTCTACAGCAAAAGACAATCTCCTATGAAACGCAGGGAGGGAGTTAATCTAACGGAAACCATTGAAATTCGCACACATGGAGTATCAAAAGATGAGTGGATCTAAAATGACCATTTTGACTTTTGTGCGAAACTGCCATTGGTGATAATCATTGGTGTCTTTCAAAGGACAAAGCGAAAGAGTGGTGTTCCCTTACCATCAATGTGACTAACTCGCAAAGGAGATATGAATGCAAAGCTAATCTTGATGATGTCGAATGCAACAACTGACCAACAGTCGTGCCTGTCAGTGTTTTGTTGGGCTTACAGATTGTTCTGTAAGCTCTGCTTTGAACCCAGAAGCCCAAACAACGTAGATGATAAGCGGCTTCAAGAATGGTGTCTTTCGACCAAACAAGCAAGGGAGTTTTTTAATCCAGATGGCACCGAATGGCACCTACCAATTCCTCATCCGAACAGCATAAATGCCCCAAGTCAGAAGTAGCCCAATTGGAGTCAGAGATGAATAGATTGAGAAAAGCATCTGATGAGGAGTGCATTTACTATGCTTACCAAGCATAAATTATGTCCGTGCGATGGTGTGAACAGACTCGAAAAAATGGGTAATCCGGTCAAAAACTTATATCAGGATCTCGCGGAAGTAAAAAGTTGCCAAAGAATGTTCGGACTCATCCAAAATGTGGACTACTTAGGCGCTGACACCAGTTAACATGCCCTTGTAAACGTGGCATGAGCTAAATGACCAACTAACTGTCATGAGTTCTCACTGTACAAACTGCAGGTAATTTGTAATGTGATATGACAAGCATTATAAGACGATTAGGCACAGTCCACCCAACAGTGCACTGTCGAAAAGTTTCCATCAACCACATAAGTAGTACTGTATGAGGGAGCAAATTCAGAGAGTAAGTGTTGAGCCTGCGAACACAAAGAGTGAACGACGTAAGAGGCGTTTGAAAGCCTAGTGAGAGGTAAACAGTTAACTTACCCGTTCTACGGGAGTTTCGACGTGCTGTAATACACTTCGGTCCCTCGATGTCACCAGAAAAGCAGCTGGCATATTGCTAAGAGCACGTCCTACTTGAACGTCCCAAACGTCATCCAAGACAATGAGCAAAAGTGAAGTGGAGTATTCTTCTTCATCTGGCCCCCAAGTGGCTCGTTTTTGTCGCCGCATTAGCGCCCTCCTCAGACGATCCAAGGATTCGTCAAGCGTCGATGAAGATGAAATATTTGGTCCAACAGATGGAGGACTGAAGGATCTGGGAGGAGTATTCTGTATTTGACGCAACTCGTCAGAATATCGGTTAGAGGGAGAAAGTTTACGTTCAAGTCGGTCAACAAGAGAGATGAGTTGTGTAGTGAGTGAGAATGGTGCATTGGCTGCCGTTGCTGGGGAATGTGGTGGGGATTTCAATGATCCGACATCCAACCATATGACACCTGAGGTACCAAAAATGAACGACGCAGACTCATAGGATAAAAGATGCAGCGAAATTTTAGATTGGGATTGAAACAAAATCCCGAGAGAAGTACATGGTGATTACTGATTTGGTTAAGATTCTATCAGGTAGCAAACAGTGGCTGCGTCTCTGAATCAGCATTTGGAATAGAAAAGCCATATTTGGATACCCTTGTAACATAACTATTAGTAAGAATACAAAGTGATGTTGTCACAGGCCAGACTGCTCACAATTTGTCCAACAGATACCAAGATCGTTGCCCTCCTCGCCGTTAGGGTATTCTGAGAGACGCTTTCCGGGCTTGTTACATATATAATGGAAGAAAAATCTTCCAGCCGAACAGACAGTGACACCGATGTCGGAACAAAAAACGAGTTCGTTTGCTCCAGTCCGAATAAGCAGAAGTTTGGTACTTCCTTAGTAACTTGTAATAATGCGCAGCAGTTTCAACTATATCAGTTTCACATTGAGAGTGCCGGAAGATCTACCAATTGATGCAGGCCAAATCAGATCATGATTGCAACTCAAATCGAGCCGGAAACGGAACAATGACAAACTAGTCTAGATCACATCTGATAATGCATAAAATCCGGGTTTGATATTTGATTGTGACCATCGTTCAAGTCTAGCCATTTTGGTGATGACTGGGCTCAAAACAGCGTACCACTGAGTAAAAATAAACTTTTCTTGCACATTTTTCGTTCATCCATTCGGATTTGCAAACAAACGAAAACTGGTGGGACAACATAAAGGAGGTCTTGACAGCTTCCTCTAACGGAGGCAAATTAGGCCATTCATCTGTCTACTGGGAGCTGTGTTTCAATGCAGTCACATAACCCTGTAGACTTGTGTTCAGGATCGATGTCCATTCCGCTGTCGTTCAAGGAGCACAATTGGTTTTGTGCTACATGACTTTCTAGAACTTAACTCAATTCAACAAGCAGACAGGCAAACAAGTAATTTGAAATACCGAGTAGTACGATTCATTGCGGGGGGGATAAAACAGCCCGAAATACTACTGGGTTGATTTGGATGAAACCTGAGAGGCGGATAAGGATAAGCGAAAATGTCTCGTCTGATTCGAAATTCCGAAAGTGGCTTGATGTTATAGAGGTTGTACAAAGCGGCACCGGCCAAATATGCCGCCCACTTCATGGAAGCCGAATGTGACTCATCACCCTAGCGGTTGAAGTAAAGACGCTGGTCTACTATAAAAAAACAGTTCTGGTCTTGTTTGTGTGTACAAGATTTCAGGGCCTGTGCAAAAAAAAATCTGTTTTGGAATGGAAGGTTAATTCGGTTCGTTAAATTCTATTCACCCTGTGTATGACCACTCATCAAGCACAGGTCTACGACCCTGATTCCTCTGTCCACTATTAACTGCTGTATTAATTTCGGTTGGGAATGTGAACAAGTTGACTTCCTTCTGTTTGACATAACTCAACTGCTGTATACATCGATATACATCGATATACATCGGTATACATCGATATTGTTTCTGGCCGTGACCATACCATGTTGGAAACACCGGTTCTCCTCTGATCACCGAAGTTAAGCAACGTTGGGCCCGGTTAGTACTTGCTTGGATGACCGGCTGGGAATAACGGGTGTTGCGCCGTTCCTCCTTTTGAGGGCGAGATGGCCCAAGTGGTTAGAGCGTGAATTTACTGATCGGAAGGTCCGTGGTTCGAACCCGACCTCTGCCTCTCGAATTCCCCTGTCTATGTTTGGGCAATCTGGCAGTATCCCAGCACTCGTGCAACCTACGGGTGGCATGGCAGTCAGGCACCGAAAGAGTGCTACAGTTGAACGATTTTTTCTTTTATATTGTTCTTGTTATAATAGTGTTATCAGTCACTAATCTTACCACATGTGCCGAAAACCACCAAGCCTTTCAGTCTATATGTACAACACGAGGTACGGACTGCGAAAGGAGACCCTGCCCAAACTCAGTGCATATTAGAGAACCTACACTATATTCTGCAGCTTGGTGTTCTAAAGCTCGTTTAACTACTAAAACCCAATATCCGGATTGTATTCCCATACAACATTAATCCGCCCACTTAGCTTTCACCATGAGGGGTGTTCTTCAGCTCTATATTGTTTAGTTCATCTCCCTATAATTGCTTCCGTAAGATAACGATGGGTAGATCCACCCTTACGGACACCCATAATTTCGTTGCCGCGCATGACGCTTGTACGGTTGAGGTGTAAAGAGCCAAGAACATGTTCCTTGGTCTGACTAAAAATCTCCAAGATGTTACTGCCGTCCTGACTGACTTCAGTATGTATACTGACACTATCGTTCGACCGGTCATATCTCGCCCTGCTTCACACGTTTGTTCATCCTCTTCCAACTGAATCGATCAGGTTGGTAACTTGACGACTTTCGGAGCTTTGAAAAGTTCTAACATGTGGACTGCCTGGTTAATTTTTGTGGTGACGTGCTGTGAGAACTTTCGGTGAACACGGAGGAAGTTATGATCCAGATAGAAAAGACCCACACTCATATCCAAATACAGACAATTCATTCCCGACTGTTTTTTTCGTGCACTCACGAAAAAACTAATTCGCCTCACAACCTTCCAGAATATGATAATGTAGGACACCTAGAACTGGGGCTTTAGAAGACTTCAGTTCTACCTCGAGCACGTAAATGCTTTCTCCGATCAAAAGTAGTAGAACTTTCAGGTTCACCCTAACCTGAAGTACTCCGACGACGTTTGGTATGGTCTGTCGTTGTTTCCTGAGTCGCTTTATCAAGACTTAAAGCCGGTTTCTCTCATCTCATCCAGATGTGTCCACGGCACTTAACGCTCATCCTGAATAACGTTTTCCGTTGGACTACAGTAGAACTACGTTACCAACAATTAACCGGAACCGGGTTTGGAGTTCATTGTAACATGAAGTCCTTTGTAACAAACTTTGTTGTGATGCAAAGCTGTACATACGGCACTTGCCACAGTTCAAGATGCACACTGCAACGGAGATTTCTTTGTAATGGTGTTCTATTGCACCTCATCCTCTCGTTATTCGTTATCACTAAGGGGAGCAAAAACTAGAGAGCTTATGGCAGAAAATCAATGAAACGGAAATGTAAAGCATGGTGCGAACGTATCACGACTTCGGAAACGGAACGCCAAACAAAATCCGGATCATCAGATGTGGAATTTTCCGACAAGCGGTGCCGAAATACCAAGCAATCCGTCTTCAAGTGGGAGCCTGTGGACGTTATGAAGTTATTCAATTCTAAACATGTCACTTTAAATTTTGAAACTGTGTAGAAAAGAGATTAATCAGAAATAAAATGAAAGGACACAAAACCTACCTGCGGGAAAACATTCGGCCAATAACTCCAATTTACGACGTAGTACACTGGCGCACAAGGCTGTTTTACCACAACCAGCCATTCCATGGACTAAAAGCCACGAGTTGGTCGGTGGGGGTTGCCACTCCGGTTGTGAATCCGTGAATTGTGGTAGAATTCCACGACCTTTATTCGGCACATTCACATCGAGACTGAGGTTGAGGAATTCTGAGGTTGCGTTATCTGTGCTGAGTTTGAAACGGAAACGACCGGCTAACGTTCGGAGGCAAGTGGCCAAATTGTTGACGAGTTTGCGTCGATATACGTGCTGAATCGGTATATCCGGGACAGCACCATCGATAAGGGTTTCCCTCAAATCGGACAGACTGTGCTCACGGCGCCTGCGGTGGGTCGAAAACAACGGACAGCTCAAGACAGTGCTCAAGAAAGTCAATAACAAAGTCGGACGCTATTTTCCTACGAGAGTCCAGCAATGGTACTGATCACTAGTGATGATACCAGTCAGATTCAGAACGTTAGGTTCCAGGTAAAATACGATGCAATGCGTCTGGTTGATAATTAACGCCTGTCGAGACCTTAAGAACAGTGCTCTCCGTGGAAAATTGCCCGCGCCTGCCGAGTAACTTTCCCAATGTATTTAAAAAAGAAATCTCACTGACAGGGGTATAACTAAGAGATAGCATCCCCTAATCACTGCAAGGTAGTTAAGAGTTAAGTTATAAACCTTGAGTTCCAGTAAATCCGACATATCACGAGCAGAAATTAATCGTGTGGTATCCTCTGGTTTTTACGCCATTTTTCAGTAATTTCCATTTCGCAGTACTTGGCTCTGTAAGCATCTCACATCAAATGCCTGGATACCACGTAGTGATAACTTGCGCATGGTTGGACTACCCTCTCAACAAAATGTTGGTGAGAGGTTAATCGTCAGAAACAACACCATATTTCAAAAGATGAAGTCATCAAGAGGAGCTCCTCTGTTGGGCCGAGGACTCACCTTCGCCCAATGTAGACTTTCATTAAATTGTCATTCCACTTGCATTTGCACTTTTTATTACTGAATATACCTTGACTTACTTATCGCTCACTTAATTAGTTTTGGCGTTTATCCGGGGTTTCCGGACAAATAAAACCTAACCTGCAGGTCTTCAGTGTTCCCTCTCGAAGTAAGTATGCTTCATGCTTATTGCCAACAGCTTTGTATCTCGATCCGAGCTCAAACTTATTGCCCATGCACTCTGACTATGATTCCGCGACAAACAGCCTTGAAGCCGTTTACATCGAACTGCAAAACGTATTGCGTGCGCATCTGCTAACCCCATTAAAAATAGGCTGTCGTTGGTCTGAGCCAGTTTTTTAAAGGCTCCACATCCTTCACAAAGATCGCAGCTTTAAAGCAATCAAGCAGTTGAGTAGAATTGTGGTGATACCATTCGCAATGCGTTTACACGTGGAATACTACCCAAATCCACCCGCCAAAGACTTCAATGAATCTGAATACAGCGTTTAATTGAGCTGAATCCTTAGAGTTAACGATAAAATGTCTAGCCGTGACATCCCTCCGGTGTATAGCGGCTATGCTATTCAAAGGAAGCAAGAGGGTTGAGATGCTGCCAAGTTGCCAAAGCCTAGGCAGGCGCAGTCAAGATAACATGGTTGGGTTCGAACCACGAACCTCCTGGTCAGTAAGTTCGCACATCAACCACTGAGCTATTTCGGGCTCCTGTCAGTTGGCAGGTGAACAGTCTGATACACAGATAATAATACATACACATAAAAAATACACTCAAAAAATCCCACCATAAAATTTCACAGTTTCCAGTTTCAATGGATTTGTCGATCAGCGTTCTACTCTGAACAGTCGGCTTATGTTTCGAACTACTGCCGCAGCTTCAAGTTGTCTGCATGAGGCCTTCACTCATGTGGTCATCAGCGGAGTCCAACTCCAGGCTTTCGTGGATACCAGAAATCTTGAGTTTCCTTTCAGAGGCATTTGCAATTGTTGGTCCGTGGAATGTTTTGAGGAAATAAATTGCGGTTTACATCAAACTGTATGACGGGCGATAAACAATGTCATTGTCAAGTACCACTTTGCTGTAAAGACCACTCACGAGTAAGCTAGTCAAAAGTACTATTTGATATATGGGAGTAACCGGCGTTCATACCACTGGGCAAGATGGTTTTAACATATCAGCAGAAATTAATCGTATCGTGTTGCACACGTTCGAATTCTTCCAGATAGAAAGGCACGAACACACCATTATCTTCAAACACCATGGGACTGCTAGGCCAGATAAACTCAAGTCAGCGTTATTAAAAGACAGCGGTGAACTTTTGAGTTCCGCTTTGACCCAGTCGGACATATACGAAAGCTTTAATGAGTTTCACAGAACTACTCTAAATACAATGTCAGAAGTGGTCACCTGTGTCTGCATGCATTTCGGACATGTAACGTGCAGTTTTGCTTCAGGATTTTCAGCCGAACTGTGTTCCTCTTATTCCTCAAGGTGGAGGGTTTCATTTTGTCATTAATTTTGCGTACCTTGACAACTGTATAAGCCAAGATTACACTTCGAAATAAGAGCGTAATATACTCATTATCAAAGTGTAGGAAATTTCCATCAAAGTGAGTCATTTGAGATGCCAGAAACGAATTTTCCTGAAATTTGATTGGTATGTTTGAGACCGCCTTAGTTTATAGCTTCAGAACCTCGTTCATCTCATCTAATGATCGAATCACCGGTTCTTCTTAGCGGAAGCTAGCCGAATGCAGCACGTCCGGAACCAAATGGAGCGTAAGCTACCAGTTGGTAATCAGGGAAAACTGCTCTCGCAAATACTAAAGCCATTTGAATTACGATAGTTGGATGAAGTGAGAAGTATGTCCAACTGACACCTACCAATTGACAACTATCAACCGAGTCAACTGTTCAGGGCTGCATCGCGTCTGGAATCTGACTAACTTCGGATAGACAGTTGGGTTGTCGCTTAGTCTTCAGACCAGCGATTCAGGCGTTCTTCTTTCTTAGAGACAGGCCATCCGTTAGTGCCATTGATTTTTAGGTCTGTTGAGGCCCACTGTGCACATCAGCTGGAATAATTCAGGCGCATTATCAGACATTTTTGCTTTCTCCATCTCAACCTTCTGAACCCCCGATCTCCTCGATGCGTACAGATGCTCTTTTCACCTGATGTCCGATAATTCATCGGGTTGTGTTGCACAAGCCATTCGGCCATGAGGAACTACAGAGTAGTCTTGGACTAAATGGATAGGTTGGCCCTTCTACAGATATCTGGTCAACGAAGAATGCCATAGAACTTTGTGGACATCCTTCGTGACATGCATCTATGTAATGCCGGTCACTTTAAAGTTTACAATTAGCTATTAGAAAGCTCTTAACAAGCAGTTGGGTTCAGCAGATTGTCCCCTCTCCCTGAATCAGTTCAGTTTTGCCACCACCAAAGAGTGTACTGTCTAAAAACCAGGAACCTGGATGTCAAGGCCGCCTCCGGAAAAAGATTGGTAGGCTTAGACTATGAGCATGACATTGTCCTGTTATTTGACGATCATGCGTCTGAACAAACTACTTCGACAGAATGTCGGAAACTCTGTTTTGGCATACCTCTGGCACTTTCAAAGTGGAAGGCCATTCCTCATCCTCAGCAACAGCAACACAGACATCATAACATCAGTGTTCAACAATGATGCTTCACTGCCATACACAGGTCATACTTTGGGGTTCCCCATTCACACGTGCTCTTCAGAATGAAAGGCTCGGGTAAGCTGAAAGGTTCAATCGTCTTGTCGGCTACATACTCTGAGATTGCAGCGTGATATATGAGGTCATCAAGGCACGAGCACTGTTCGTCGAAGGGCGACATCTCCGCGCCAGAAATCAGAATACGACTGGGGCTTAGGTGGCATGTCTACAAAACCACCGCGGCAGCATTTCTACTCTACGGTTGCGAAACTTGACCTCTCCGGTCTGAATACCTTAAAGGCCCTCAAATATTTTATCACCGATGTCTTTGCAGCACAGCAGATGTCAGCTGGTTACAACATCCAAATACTGAAACAGCTCCCAAAGGGATTACTGGGTAGCGAGTAGGATTCGCTTGAGTAACCTATAAAGCAAAACCAATACCAGCGAGCACTCTGGGCTGCAAGACTACCAGGTTAATGCCACGATAGTAGCCGCATGACCTTCTGGACCCATTCTGATAATTAGAATTACGTTGAGGCGTCTTATCCCGCTGGTAATATGTATTCTTTTCAAATCTTCTGCAGCAGGATCACCGGACTGCCCACCAAGACAGTACCGCCTTTGAAAAGTCCGAGGCGCAGATCATCCACGAAGCGTGTCTTGTCAAGTTGGCCGACTGATATTCCCCAACCTAAAGCTGCCACCTTGAAATGATGGTCGAGCTTGAGTGCTGTAATGACCCCATGGGCTACACTGGCTGAAACTTCGTTCCACAAGATACAAACATTCCAGGAGGGACAACGAGAGCAGTCAGAACAAAAGCAGTGAGACACCCCGTACTACGAGCCCTTGCACTGCGAGGCACTCTGGACGCAAAGTCGTACTGTCCTTTGCCATGGGAGTGCGAATTCAGTAAGGCGTCTCCACCAGACGACCAACATACCATTTTTAGAGGCAGCGACGATGCCTTCCTCCGGGTTAGGTAACGTCGGTCCCAAAAAGCGCACACCGATCGCCTGATGGTTGAACATGACCGCCGGTACATTATAGAATACGGTCGAAATACTTTTAGAACCGACAAATCTGGTGTAGTCCAAAAGGCACCCTATGAGCGCAATAATACTTTACTCCATGCGCCCTCATATTAGGCCAGTCCCCTGTGGCCAAAAGGGCCAGACTATTGAGATATCAGCCCTTCCTACCTGCTGTCTCGCGTATCAGACTTTTAGGTCAGGAGCCGAACAGGGTCGCCGAACAAAACCATCTTTCCGCCCACTGTTTTGTGGGGTAAACTTATGAGCCAACGGCTCAAGGCAAGATTCCTCATCTCTTAAGAATGTCAGATCCTAACAAACAATTCTACGTTTTATAGTATTTCACTAAGATTTCATTTTCTCTCTGTTATAGGCAACTGAGCCGCAGCGCTCTTTCTTCCATTGGTTCATCCTCAATATGGCTGCTCTTCATCTGGTCTCTCCCTTGTGATTTCCCACTCAAGTACATAGACTATCAAACACGAAAGAATAAGTTCCATCATTCCTCAGGAATAAACCAGCTACCAGACAGCTACAACATTACCCAAACCCTTTTCCCCCGCTTGAGCAACCTAAAGGTATCATTTCATCGCACAGTTCTTTGTCCACCGATTTCACTCCTATACCCCTTCTCACCACACGAACAAACGTTGCTGGTTTACTCCGCTGTCAGTAGATTATACACTCCGCTGACATTCAACGATAAACAAAACGATACCTTGATAAATGCACAAGATCCCTTCTACATATGCGCTTTCAACCTCCATACTCCATGTCAAATTGGAAAATAGGCAATGCTTGCCCAGACCTTACATTCCATTAGAATTGATGTACGACATGTTTCTGAAACACGCACACAAGACCCAAGAGTAGTAATGCATCCTAAAAACGCCAAGGACGAACTCAGCTTTCACATTTTACTCTCCGTGTGTCCGGTGATCCAGAAGCCATGGGTAGCAGAATACATGGCGTAGAAGTCGCATTCAGCCCCACGGCTAAACGTGCTTTGCTTCATTCATTCCAGTGGACAATCGTTTTTGCGCCGTTCGGTTATCCAGTCCAATCAAGCCCAATCAACCAAACTGCCTCCCAACATAAAAAAACGGTGTATGTCTGCAATGTCCCAACGAACTCCGGTTCTGGCGCTAAGAACGATACTTTCCATCGAGATTATCCGAACTCATTAGTCAAGCAAGAAGCATTGACATTATGGTCCTTACTGGTGATATGAATGCCATGGTCAGTTTCCTGACCTCCTTGGAATCTAGGAGGTCGATTCGGAGTCGAAGCTCGTGGCAGAGACAATGGACAGCGTCTCCTCCAGTTGTATGCTGATCACCAACTGTTTCTAGCCCGCACAAATTTCAAACCCAAACAGTTCCATTGCATAACCTGGCGGCCACCAATTGCAAATCACCGGATCCAATTACCCGATTGGATCACGTGACTAGTTAAGAGCCACAATTTAAGATCACCAATTCTTCTGGGACACACAAATTGATTCCGATCACGCCTGACAGTTTGCATCCCTTCAGACCTTCGCATGCAAATACACCATCTCCGCAGAACTACTATAGTTTAGCAGTATCAACCTGAGTTAGTTCAAATACTCTCAACAATACTGTACCAGATACGAGCACGTGGATGAAGCGCTAGTTGTGTTCAGCGCTATCTCTCCGACTTCTCCGACAGGATCAAATGACCACCGGATACCGTCGAGATCGCTAGTCCTGACTGATGCCAAGAAATCCCAGGTGACCCATCTGACAAAGCTCAGTGAAGCGACATGGTGTGAAGAGAAAGTGCCTGCAGAATGACAGGCACTTTCTCAGACACTTTCAAAAAGGGTTACGCCAAAACTGTATGAAAATCGCAGTAGCATCGAAGGTGCTCTTTGGTCTCCTCATTCGAAGGCTGACTGAACATAGAGAGAAACAGATATGTGAAAAAGGAGCTGGGTTTCTTCCCGCAAAAGGACGCACCTATCACATTTTCACTCTCCAACATATTCCGGAACAGCGACACTGCTTCCAGCAACCAACATTGTTGGTGTTCCTTGACTTAAAAGCAGCCTTTAACTCCCTGAACCGTCAGGCACTATGGCAGTGGCTATGGGGAAAATGGGTGCCAATAAATCCTTGACTCTTCTTAAGGCGCTGGATGCCAACTCCAACGGAAGCGTGGTCAAAAGTAAACAATCGCTTGCGTTTATCACATCAAGTGGTGTTAGGCAAGGCTGTCCTCTTTCACTTTCCCTCCTCAACTCCGTCATTAACTTGATCATGGAAGGCTCACTAACATTAAATAATCTAAATAAGTCTGCCCCACAGTTTGGTATGCGCTCCACACCTGCAAGGTGTATAGTGCCGCTGCGAGAATGGGTGAACTCGAACCCAAACTCATGCTTGTGGATGGGCCGGTTGAGGTGGTAGGGGAATTCGTCTAACTGGGCAGCTGTATCCGTCCCGGTTGTCTCGCGAAGAATCATATATCTACCTGGATTTGGAAGGCCAGAGTAGAATTGGTGAACCTGCATTACTTTTGGCGCACATGTGATATCAGCTTATCTGTCAGCGGTCGGGTTTACAATGCTGCCGGGCCCTCCACACTGCTGAGTCAAAAACCTGGCCGGTGCCCGCTGAAGACTTACAGCGTTTGATGTCTTCGGTGCATTGTCACAGTCTGGTGGAAATACTGGATCAGTAATGCTAAAATACGTCAGACGGTTTTCGGAAATGATTCGTCCACGATTGGCAAGCTGATTACACCCCACAAGTTGCGCAGACATGGTCACGTGCCCCGCATGCCAGCCAGTTGACCGACATCTTGAAAGAGGCGTTTTTGCATAACGACGCAAAGAGTGGAAACTAGCCAGTTAGTTAAGCAAGAGCTTGGCAGTGAAGTATTAAAGTCATTACCAACAAACTCAGTTGCACTGGTCAGTGCCAGTCGCGCGGTCGATAGCGCGCATGCATCAAAGCTGTTACCTTTAGTGCGCAGCTTCTACTCCCGACCACCCAAAAGAAAAGTTTCCTGATACCCCTGTATTCATATATCAGTTATATCAGCTACCGCATCCAATGCATAGTTATCTACCCCTAATTCCTGAGATCATCGATCAAAAAAAACTGTGGCGGTTATAACCACTACAAGAAGTACGCGGTGTTTCAAATCTGAAGGTTGTATGATGGACTGATTCCCCACGCCGTACTCCTGTTGCTGGCAGCGATCCGGTGCCGATTTCCCACTCACGTCCGTAGGTTGCTTCCAGAGGTTGTGTTGAAGGCCAGCTAAACTGTTCTTTAAAGTGTTCAGTCCGTCGCTCAACACGACACTTCTGTGGATGGATCGCCGCTCCATCTATTTTGCAAGTTATCTCACAGACGGCCGTCTTCTTTTATTCAGTTGACCGACTCAGCTGATAAAGAAGGCTGCCTTCAATGAAAGCCTTCTCTGCCTCATCGGCTTTCAAAATCTACCAGCGTTCTCCGTCATGTTCAGGCTCTTGATCATCCAACGCTGAATGGATCTGCGTGCATCATCATGGTCGCTAGTTGCTAATGCCGCTATTCTGACAGCAATATGATTAGCTAACCTCCACGATATTCGGTGTCAATTTAATGCAGTCGGATGGATTGGACAGTCTTAAAACCTGAGAGTATAGCTGTTTCCACTTGCTTAAACTCAATCTAAAACGTTCAGCTGTAACAACCTTTCGGCACCTAGCTGCCACGCCACCCGAAGGAAACGCGAGAGCTGGGATACTGTCAGGTTGCCCAAGCCTAGACGGGGGAAGTCGAGAGGCAGTGGTCGGATTCGAACCACGGACCTTCCGGTCAGTAAATCCGCGCTCTAAGCACTGAGTCATCTCACCCTTAAACTCAATCTCCAGACAATATATTTCGATGGCAGGGTATACTTTGCAGGGATGCGTTTCGTGCTGCTTTATGGATCAGACATGTCTACGTCCATAGGGTCTGGAAAAACCCTCAGATTATATCTTTCGGTGTTTCCGAAACACTAGTCGCGACCGGTGCGACCATCACCAGACGGTTTCAGGAGGGAATTCTCCCAAAATGGATGAGCTACTCATGTACCGTAGATCACGCTGAGTAGGACGTCAAATTCGCATTTCAGAGGATCGTGTGCTCACATTCTTTTCGCTCAGACCTCTCCTGAATGGAATCGACCGAGAGGTGGACGATCTGTGAATTGGCAACGAAGAATGAAACATCAACCAATGAACTTAGTCGGCTTGCCAGCTGCCGCTTCCCCGGATGGTAGCCTCCAGGCTCAACCCATCAATAGGTAATGGCACTGGAAGACACGATTCAATCATCCAGTCAGTGGCACTGCTGCACCAAAGCTATCACCTTCAATGCGTAGCTTCCTCTTCTCCGTTTCTTGAGACAGCTAGATTGATCCAACTAGTCGTTCAGCTTTAACATTCTTTCGGTGCATAGCTGTCATGCCACCCAAATGAAGCAAGAGGACTGAGATGCTATCAGAATTCCCAAGCCTTCACAAGAGCAGTTGAGATGCTGAGGTTGGGTTCAAACCACGGATCTTCTGGTCAGTAAGTTCGCACACTAATGACTGAGCTACCTCGAGCTAACAGGTCCAGTGCTTGGCTGTACCTGTCCGATTTTCTGGTGACCTGAACTGTAGTGCCTGGAGCCAATGTGCCCTTGGCGCGTGGTTTGTAGCTGACAAGCTGAACTGTACTGCCAGGGTTAAAGTCAGCTGAGGTGTAAGGATAAGTGATAAATAAACAACCAACTTCCCGCTTGTGAGAGCGCTTGACGGACATTGCCAGACGGGCCACAAAGAGGCCACTGTCGAAGGGTATCCAGTTAATCAAGGATTCTTCCTCCCGCGGATTTAAAACGATACAGACCACACCACAGCGTATGACAACGGTCTCTGGATCGCCATAAGTGCGCAGTCGGAAACGAGAGAAAAGCGATAGGTTAGTTAGCTTAACAGCCTTACTTGGATCCCGAATTCTCGTTTACGACACGCAGCACATATCACGTTCAAGCTAGTCCAGTGTGCAAGCAAAAGCAGCCTGGTGTCCTCCTTGCCTCAGTATACGAACACTAAAAGCGAGCAGATAGACGGTGCATCGAAATTTGAAGATTGATTTTGGAATGCGCGACATCTACCTATCGGTGCCAACCGATAAGATAAATGAGACCATTAGTCCTAACGCATGGACAGTGTTATTTCTCAGAAGTCCATGTTGAAACAGCACGATGTCTGAACTCGCGAAATCTTCAAACATGTCGTAAGGGAATTATCTCCTGAAATTTAAATGCTTTCGCATGTTTGTCACATCCTTCGGTCGGAGAGGGTGTCGGTTTCTAACCTCTGGAGGCGGAAAATAATCCCCCGGAACATGCATACCGACTGGCGAGTCTTAAGATGCATAAACCAGATTTCGGTTTATTCAACCAATGGTTGGTCCTTATGCTCTGTGTTTTTAGGTATCGGATGCACAAACAGATGTAGTTTCCACCGTTGAAGCAGTTTGCTTAAATTTTTCCCTACCTCACTTCGACATATTATGCCTCCTAGCACCCGAAATTTGACCCCGAAGCAGCCTGTCGTCTCACGCTTTAGCGGCGATTCCTATCTCGTCGTTTAAATCAGCGCCAGACGATAAACGAAGGAGCCCTTACAACTCACCATGATGTGTCAGCAGCAGATGTAGCCTGGTCACTACTCCTTGTATTAAAGAATACCTCCGATATGTTATACAGGAGTTAACGTCGGAAGCCACTAGGAATTCGCAATTCGAGGGGCAAATCAAGTTGTCATCTGACCCAAACTTAAACGTCTTCACTTTGCAAATATGCCGAACCGGAATATTTTAGTGAGTTCTAGTGCGATAAATAAACCCCACCCCAGAATCCATGTTAGAAATAGTTGGACACAATAGGATCTCGTTAGCGAGATGAAGCATCCAAAGTCGAACTGAATCTGACACAAAAACTGAAGCATTCAGCTTACCTTCCCTCTGGGGCTTGTTGTTGGAGACGGCGGAGTTCCGGTGCCAAGAAGGAGTTTTCTGCCTCGAGAGCTTTTACGAAGCACTCAAACGCACCGGATGGTCTGGAACGGAGTAAATCCAATAGTTTTATGCATGCGTCTCTTATATTTCCGCTTGTACACATTCGGAAAACCTGCTGGTATTCCGCAATGGATAACCACTTTCCACTGAACAGACTATCTAGCACGTCCATTGGATCCAGACTTTGAACAATCATCGGACCACAGACACGCAACGCGTACGTCTCTTTAGACTCCATTTCAGTTTGAGTTGGGTTTGGATTTGTTCATACAGCTTTTGAATAGGTGAAGGACGTCTTGACAGGCTCTCCAGTCTTTATTTTCGTACATACACTGCAAAACGTCGTAATGTTCCTCCAAACAACCTGATTTCTTTATCATGGCAACAACCGGATCATCTTCATCAATATTAGTTCCCAAACTGTTCGATTTAGTCGACCGAGGTGAAGAATAATCGTGACCGCTCATCAAATTTATACAATGTGTTAACCTTTTCAAGGTCAAGGAATTCGTTCGTTGGGCGGTACTTCGGTACAGCGAGTTCAGTCTGAATTCAAATAAGAGAATCGATCCACTGTTGGTGTACAGCGGAGTAGCAAAAAACCTACAACCATGACCTTTCTTTAAGGGCACAAGCAAATTCTTATAAAAACGATCTGGGTAGACAGAAAGCTGCCTTAGAATCTAGCATTTATCTGCAAATAATGTCATACATGAAAGGTGTATATTCACGGATTCACGGATTCACGGATCGAGGCTTTCGCCCAAGATTCCCGGGTCGATTTTGTTCTTATCGTTCAGCGGCTGTCGTTCACCTGGAAGGCACAGGTGAAAAAAGTGTAGCACTGCTCTTTAAGTTCTCAGCGCGGGGCAGTATGCTTGCCAGCGCGAGGACTCGCGTAAATATGTGTCTAATAGTGTTTTGAACTGAGTTGTAGAGGGGGCGTGGACAACGGTCTGAGGAAGGTCATTCCACGCAGCAACTACCCGAAATGAGAAAAAAGTTACCCAATGAAGGTGTGCGCTCTGAGCTTAAAAATCTTCTTACCATGTCCCCGCCGTGTGTTTGCTGGGTCAACGGTGAACAACCTGTTGGCCAAGCCTTGTTCAAACAGGGCGTAAGTAAGAATTAAGTCCCCTGGGAGGCGACGATACTCCAAGGGAAAGAGATCGAGCACCGCGAGACGCGCTTCGTAGTCCATAGACTTCAGGCCAGCAACCATTTTCGTAGCAGCTCGCTGGACACGCTCAATGAGGGTTACGTCTTTCGTGCGTCCTGAGTAGACAACTGGGTTGGCATATTCAAGAGACCATCTGACATAGGCCCCATAGAGTATTTGGAAGTCCGTGCGAGTAACACGGAGAAGGTGCGCCGAATCATCCGTAAAATAGCGAATGCCTTCTGAGCCGATTTTTCAAGGTGCAGTGAGAAGGACAGGTTTGGAGAGAGCCAGATAACCAAATCCTTTTGGCATCTATCCTCGTGATGTCTTCTGGTCCCTTTCTCACCATGCATGACAAAGGAGTTCGCTGAGTCTCCTCCAAATGACATATGGACGCACTTTTCGTCATTCAGAGGAAGGTGCCAGTCCAACGACCACTGCTTTGCGGCGTCTACATCAATTTGGAGAGCACTGGCATTGGAACTCCACGATTTCAAGTCGTCCGCAAAAAGTAGACATGGACTTGAAAGAACATCTGGAAGTCGTTGACGTATATCAGAAACAGCAAAGGTCTCAAAACGGAGCCCTGAGGAACTCCAATGGAGACCGGCGCCGCAGAGTAGGTCGAACCTACTTTCACTCGGAATGATCTGTCTGATAGGAATGCCTTGATCCAGTGTAGGATTTTCCCTTGAATCCCGTAAGACTCGAGTTTGTGGAGCAGCGGGACGTGTGGGACTCGATCAAATGCTTTTGAGAAGTCGAAGAATATGGCATCCGATATGAGTCCCTCGTCCTTGGCTTGGGTTAAGCTGTCCATAAATACGAACAGGAACGGTTTGGAAGAAATCCGTATTGAACTGGAGAAATCAAGTTGTTGGAAGTAAGTTGATCTAGAATTGATCGCTTCAGAATGCATTTCATCACCTTGCATGGCACTCCAGTGAGGCTTATATGCCTGTAGCTGCCAGGTGATAGCCGGTCACCAGTTTTGTAGATTGGCGTGACAATCGCTTCCTTCCAACCAGAGGGAATTTAGCCTTCGTCAAGCGACTGACAGAACACCAAACAGAAATGATTTGCCAGTGTGTACACATTTCTTTCAGGATCCTCGCATGAATGTCGTATGACCCCAACGCGCAGAATGGGTTGATCATGTGCAAGAGTTGACGAATGTCTTCCACAGTAAAGACCAAGTCGGTTAGAGGCCGTTCGTAGACACGCCTTGACAACCTTGGATTTAACGAGGACACTGGGACTGGATATAGACCCGCATAATGTGCTCTGTAGAACTCATATACCTTTAGTATGTCACTCGTGCGTTCCCCGTTCCTGTCCCTCAAGTAGAACGCGGATAACTTGTTTCTGTGGCGATTCGCAGCGGTTCCGCATTTTACGAAATGCCAGCTCATCTTCTGTGTCACCTGTAGTCAACTTTTTGATAAATAGTTGAATAGTTCCAGAAGACACCGGGTCCTTTTGGGTTGCTTACGGCTCATCCGACTGCGTGCTGGTTTTTTGGGGGCGAACATCGCGTCCTTTTGTTGAAATTCGTTTGATTGAACCCTCATTCGTAATGTTTATCCTACAGTTCAATTTTACGTTGTACCAGCACGACTACACGAGTGTGGGCTCGGCCGTAGTTCACGAATCCATGGATTGATACACAGGAGCGAGGCTTTCGCTCAATTTTCCCATGTTGGGTTTTTCATTTTCGTTCATCGCCTGCCGCTAACCTGAAAGGCACAGGGGAAAAAAGAGTGTCGCACTGCTCTTCAGGTTCTCAGCGGGGTGTAGTAAGTTTGCCAGCGGAAGGACTTCCACAGAAAAGTGTCTAATAGAGTTTTGAACTTGGGAGTGGACAACCGTCGGAGGAAGACCATCCCACGCAGCAACTAATCGACGTGAGAAAAATATTTGCCCAATGTAAGTGTGCACTCCGGGTTGAAAAGCTTCTGGTCATGTCCCCGTTCTATGTTTGCCGGGTCAACAGTGGAAAACCTGCTGGTCAAACCTTGTTCGAACAGGGCATAAGTAAGAAGCAGGCACGCACAGCATATACTGCCAACTTCAAAGCATTTTTGTATGTCTTGCCATGTGAGTCCTCGCACTGGTAAGCCTACTGCTCTGCAACGGGAAATTAAAGAGCGGTGCGACACCCTTTATCGCTTGTACCTTTCAGCTGAACGAAAGCCGCTGAACGACAAGAACAGTTCAGACCTAGGGAGCTTGGGTGAATGTCTCGACCATCAATCCGTGAATCCGTGAAAGAGTGATTTTGAATGTGCCCCTAAGACCCAACTTCTTTGGAAGGTGTGAGAGTCATAGATAGTCTGACTGGCTGAATAATCCGTGAATACAATGTCTTCTAAAGCTGTACGTTCAAAAATTGTTTCGTTTTTCCCTCGTGCAAATCTGTAAAAAAAGTCTTTCAGTTTTCAATCTATTTACAGAGTTCACACGTGTCATTTGCTGCATTTTTTACTCTAACATAACATTTACGTGATAACCTCTGTTCTTTTGCACTTGGTTTCCATTTTGCACCGAGTCTCAATCATTGCCCAAGTCAATACAGGTTGTCCTCTGCAACCATCGATGGACCACAACATGTGTGGCCGACATGGCTACCCGTCGAATGTAAGACGTGGTAGGCAATGCTACGCCTGCAAAGCCTGGCGGCATTTTAAACGCACGGGTTCACAGGACAACCAGGTAAGCCAACTAGCTAATTCACCTGACCCATTTGTCTGCACCAGTTGCCTCTACATTAAGGGTGCAATGCATTCCGCAACGAAGGAGAGAGCCACTTAAGACGAAACCAAATCCAAACTGCTGAATCGGAAAGACCAAGGTGAATATTCCGCTTCAACACTCCGGGTACTCGAAGCGAAAGTGGAGATTCTTTCTAAAACCCTGGAGTATGCAAACACAAAGAATATAGCTGCCTGGACGAAAGATGATAAAGAAGCTTCTTCGCTGAACGAGTTCAGCCGACACAAACATAGGAACAAACCCATTGTAGTTATAGTCCCTTGTGCTTCTGGAAGCAAGCCGACGTAACCAGCCACGATTCCGCCTGTAGGTGACCCAGGATTTCCACTTTTCAGGGACAGGAGGGATAGTGGCCAACATTCCGAGCGAAGATTGTCTTGCACAGAGCAATGTAACTCACGTATTATCTAGGTCCATGAAATGGGTGCGTTTGGTAAACAACAAAGAGGTGGGAGCAAGAAGATGGATGGAGAAGAAATTTATGGTGAAATGTGACACTAAACGAGACAGAGAGTTTGCTTGCATTACACCAGATGTCGGGGAAAGGACTGGTTGCTAAGATATGGGGGTTCTCTTGCGCTCGGATGTTACATCTGCACGGTTAATTTGTGAAGCAGGCGCGGTTGTTAATATATACCCAAGACGCTTGGCAGAAAAACGATCTGGAAGGAGTTTCACGCCTGAAATTTTGTAGACGAGACATCCGGGACCGTGCCCGCCTAATCAGGTCCGGCTCAAACGTTCAGAGCAATCGGAGCCGCTCACCAGATGCACACTCGAATTATTTTCGCCGAGACTATAGTATTTTCAAAGTTGTAACTTTCACGGAGAGTTAGTCTAATCCATTTGCATTTGTAAGGGACATGTTGCTCATGGCATTTTGTTTAAGTGAGCGAAATTTCAAGGTCATAGACTATCACCGATTTGCATTTTGTTGTCGGTTTACAAGAGATAAAACACGAGACCGCACATTACCATATTTTGGCGTTCTTCAAGAACGAAAGTAACACCTACAGAATATCCAAAGCAAATTCCCTCTAGGAAAATCAGTCATCAACATTTGTTTGCTTTATAATCCCCAGATTTAACAAACGGGGTAATTTTGTCCAGCGGACTTCGTCACAGCACTTTTTGTGGGGCTCAGTTTCCATTGGGTACAACACTGTCAGAAAATAGCATGAATTTTGCAGTGGAGATGCGAGGGCCAGCTATGCACAACTAACCTGTGGACAATACAGCGTTAGGAGATAACTTAGGTAAATTACCAAGATATTGGTATCCTTTCTATTAGGAATATGACTCACCGTAGTTGGAATACGTCGTAAAGCGGTCATAATGACAACAGTGAACGTTGTCACTCACCTCGACTACTTATCGTAACTGCGAGACCCGTGTCTATGTGTGACGCTGATTACGAAACCACACCTGTACACAGCAACCTAATTCAGTGGCCAATGACGGTCTTTCATACTCATAACTGTGCGCGTTTTCAATCATCGCGAATGTTTATTGTTACTGCTAGGCCCGCGTCTATGTGCGACGCTGCTTATGAGGCCTCATTTATGCACAGTAACCTAATCCAATGACCAACGACTGTCTCTCATACTCATAACTGTAGGCAATGTCGCTTATCTTTGCTACCTATAATAAACACCAGGCCAGTATCTATGCGGGCCGGTGAAAATAAGGCCTCCACTATGCGTGATAGCCTAATCCGACGGCCTTTCATAAAAAGTTCAACTGTAACATCCTTCTGGTGCCTAGCTGCCATGCAACCGGAAGGAAGCACGAGGGCTAGGATACTGCCAGGTTTCCCAAGCTTACACAGGGGAAGTCGAGAAGCAGAGGTTGTATTCGAACCAGACCCGTGTCTGTGTGCGACGTTGTTTATGAAGCACTGGTTATGCGTCCGTCATACTCATAATCGTACGCGTTGTCGCATATCTCTGCTACTTAAAATAAACACCGGGCCAGTATTTATGCGAACCGATGAATACGAGGCCCCAACTGCGCAAACAAACCTAACCTAATGGCGAGCGACGGACTTCATACTCATACGTATTATCGTCTATCTTGACTTCATTTTGTGACCGCTAGCCCAGTGCCTATATGCGACACTGATTATCCGACCTCACTTATGCTTCCCTGAACTAACGGGCGACGATGGCCTATCATACCCGTAAGTGTGTGCTGTCAGTTGCTTCTGCTACGTATAGTAAATATCAGGCAGGTATTTATGCAGGTCGATTATTAAATGAGGCCTCAACTATGCGTGGTATCCTAATTTAACGTCCAAAATGGGTCCGTCCTACTCACAACTGTGGTCGATATCGCCCACCTTGACTGCTTATCGTAATTGCTAGGCCTGTGCCCATGTGCCCACATGTGGTTACTTATAGTAACTGAAGAGCCTGTACAATGCTCGTAACTGACTAATGCCCCAATAGACTAATCCAACGACCAACGGCGGTCCTCTATATCCGCGTATGGCTCCACAAATTTGTATGCCTCCCCTTGAACTGTAAGTGGCGTGTTCAGTGTCAAACTCACGTAAGAAATTCCAGATAGACTGTTCCATCATCTCGGAGGTCTTATGTCCGTCAGTAAGTATATGTTTGTTTTCCCTAACCCCACCACCTCTGCGTGCTTATACCAGTTTGCTCTAGATCTCTCGTACTATAGTAACATTCATTAGCAAACTCAACCCGTGCTTGATCACTAGTCTAATGAGTACAAAGCTACTGCTATCCCGTCTCATTTAGTCACTTACTGTCACCACCCTGATTGTGGTAAACGTTCAGTTTTTTCTGTAATAACGCACTTGATCCTATTAGATATCTCCTTAAACTCACCGGGCCTTACTGTCCTCATCCCCTTCCCTCTTAATACCAAGATTCGAACTTCGGCTATACCCGGTTTGGACGCCCAGTTTGCTGTTATTCACTCCACCTAGTCAGTGATTTGCATCCCCAGCGATCCCCAAACGAACCAGGAAAATACCTCCGATCTTGGAGTGGCTTCGTCATATTTCTACAAATTCCCTTGGCCAACTCAAAAAACCCCGCTGCTCATAGAATTGCAAGTCCCAGCGCAAACCTCTCAAACATGACGTCCGTAACGGGGCTGTCCAGAAACCGAAGTACGGCAGTGCAATGATGGCACGGCACTGCCATACCCAGTTTGATAGCACGCCCGCAACTAATCCCTTCCTACTCTTGACTGTACTCTTTAGGCCACTCCGTTCATCACCTGCAACTACGGACAAACTCATGCCTAATTCTGAATGTAATCTTATCATCATGCCTGCGCGACCATGGTACCCACCAGTTGTGAACGAACATTATTACTACCTTACACTTTGTGAGTGCAGTGCATACCAAAGGACTATTGTCAGTTCATTCAAAAACGCCTGCGCCTCTCTCCTATCTGAACATGAAAACGATGTCAGCACACTCCATATCGACAAGGTTTTCGTCAGATATTTGAAAGCCGGGGTCCAGAAGACATCAGTTAGTTAGGAATTGTGACGACCTTCGGCTTTGTCATTTCGAGCCACAGTCTAGCTCACATCATTGCGTTTTCTAGTGGACTTTCTGGGACTCTTCCTATTTTGATTCCCCAGTGTAGGCATGCCTGTCTTATCTCCTCGCCTGAATGACAGCAATGAAACGCCCACAATGGACCCAAGAATATCCCTGGCCCAAGCTGGTCTTCATTTGTGACTATCCCGTGGCGAATTCTAACTACAATGACAATCCTAAACGACTCACCCAAGATGTTCATGTACGGGGCTGTCCACAGACCCAAGTACGGAGGCGCGATGGCGGTACCGCGACCACCAAACTTAGTCTGATGACTTGCTCGTAGTTCACCATATCCATAATATTTAGCGGATGAGTGTGTTACGTGCACCCACAAGACCGTCCAAATCCGCTACATTTGTGCCGGGACTTATAAGCACTGGCCATCTTATTGTGCTGTCTGCTTGTTCTGACCATAAACACACCAATTCTCCCAACGTCACTATAGATGGTTCGATATAGCCTTGCGCCCGGTATAGCGTGTGCTGACCATCATAAAAACAACTTACTGGCTGTGACGAATTCCTTGGCTTTGTTTGGCAGGACATCTGCCAAGACGATAGGAGACTTTTTCATATACGCGTCGTAAGGCTGCTCAATTGTGAGTTTGCGCCGACATTGAGGGCGAAATTATTCCTCTTGTCGTTCTGAGGTTATTTCCAAATGCAATACAAGAGAAACACGAGAAGAAACCAAAAACTTCCCACCGCCATCAGGGAGACGTCACGCAAAGCAGAGTCGGTGACTTGCGGTCTGGACCGGGCAGGTAGTGTATCAAGGCCATCGGGGCCGTATGTTCGGATGGTATATAAACCCGATGTGGAGCTACAAATGGCCATTCCTTGCTTGCTCCGCTTGCTGTCCGGGTGCACACGACGTGGCGAAGGCGACCAGGACGGCGTCGACCACTGTGCGGCCGGTCAGTTTGTGATGGTGACAGTTTGAATGTATTGTCGTTTACGTCTGTGCGCCTGCGTAGTTTGTTTGCGAAGTATGGTAATGTAGTACAAGCAGATTCTACTTATCAGGGTAATAGAGGTGGTTACCACCTGTGGCATGTGGTAATTACCGATTGTAACGGTGTCGGTCGTAGTGTGTTTTACTCCGTTATCCGAAATGAGTCACAGGGGTGTCATGTGGTGTGGTTGTGCGAATGATGTGTCCTGTGAATGTTGTCCGAACGATTGTGGTAGATAAGAGTAAATCACAGCTTTGCAGCCTGAAGACAGCGATGCCTGACGCCGCTGTTATTTTTGCTCTTTTCATGTAATTCAGAGCTTCAAAGCTAGGAGTAACAAGCTTATGGAAGTGACTCAATCGGATAAGAAGTTTTGTTTGCCTGGCCTAAGAGAATGGTGCATTGTAGGGAAGTGAGCGAGTTCGAGTTCTTATGCCACCAGCATAAGAAGCCGGAACCAGGAGTTCTGGTCGTATCTCAGTGAGCAGTGGCTAACCGACTTGAGTACTAGGGCGAAGCATGCTGTGACATTTGGTAATGAAACCACTAATCGGGCCGAATCTGCTAACAGGTACATTAAGTGGAAACTTGCTGGGTCTTCCTCGTTGCTCACCGGTGTGCAGGCCATAATCAACAGGAATGAGCAATTAGAAGCTAAGTTCGTTGTTCCTATGGCACGTAGAATCGCCAATGCATGCAAGCCATCCTCGTCTAGCGCGTAACAAGCACGCCTCGTGGGCAGGAGAGACGGGAGATTCTCTGAGAGCAATGCTCAGTACATACCTCACTATTTGCTCATTATTCAGGGTTCACAAATGATTGGGAAACCTTTCCTTATGTGTACAAAACCCTTCGTGTTAAAGGGTCAACAGAAGTAGAAAATCGGTGATCAGCTCTGGAATAACCACAGACACTATCGTTGATCCCATGGCTGCGAAGGATGCACCGATAGTTCCGTTATTATTACTCAGAGTTATGAAGGTTAATGAAAATACAAGTTCCGGTAACCACTGAACACAGTTAGCATGATACATGGCCTTCGAGGTGTGATTTCATGGTTTTTTCTAGAATTACACGTGTGCTAATCATTTGCATCGAACGAGTAACTGTATCATCACTAGTGATCCATGCTACGTGAATACAGTGAATACAACACAAATTACTAGCAAATGTGGGATACTCTAATGAATCCTTTTTGTGAACGACATTAAGCACAAACATCACCTTCCTTTGGTCATATCGTTATTGTTTGAGAACAACATGGACGATTACACTTGTCAGAGGCAAGCCACGTTTAACTACTGGGAATTGCATATTGTCTGCCTTCATTACATTTAGAAATCTGTTATCAATGTAAATTTTTATCAGATACAACCGCATTACAATGTCATGCTTTGTTGAAGAGGTTCAATCATAAACCGCAAATCGGCCATCTAGCCATTTTTGAATCTTCGCGCCATAGAAATTTCGGCCAATCAAAATGGGGATGACGCCGCAAGACACTTGATCGCCACGCAAAGCAACTGGCAGCCATTAAAATGCGAATTTCGCGCCCATGGTGGACCTCGAGTCCGTTTAAACAACTTTTAACAAAACTGAGGCCACATGTGGATATTTAAAGGGACCGAACAAATACCATCAAATGCTGAAACTTTGTGTCAAATTTTTCTTCCTCCGAACTGCGGTTTCGGAGAAATTTTGGGTGTGCATCCAAGGCTCGGCCAATCTCGGGTGGCTCATTTTGAAAACTTTTGGGCGGACGAAGTCTTGCCGGAAGCTAACAAGTTTGGGGCTACAATGCCAAACGCATTGCTGAACGGTGCGCTAGTATCAGCTTTATGTTTACATTGTCCCTTGGACTGAATGTGCACAGCAATCGACGAGGCGGACTTTCGAGTGTCATCCTGTGGGCCGTCGACCGGTCCATTGTTCTCCTGTTAAAAAGAGTAAACCAAGTGTTCCGAGATGCCTTCACTGAAGCTCTAACTGTTCTACCGACCACTATTTCCTGGAAACTGGTACGCAGACTCCATACAACCCGAGCGGAACACTGGTAGTTCCTTAGGGAAGAAGGAGGATAGTCTGATTTCGTTTGAAGAAAGGCCTACTAACCACATTTGTACGCCTTAAATTGCGTGGAAAAGACGGTGGCGCATACTGAACTGCCCAACTACTCAGGTTTCGATCGACGAGACAAGTCAATCAGGAAGCACAATCAAGGATGATGTAGCACCGGTTCTTGCATTCTTAGCGTTCCCGGCGGGGTCCACGGCGAAGAAACCTGCCGTTCTTCCGAGATTCGTTCAAACGATATATGGGTAGGTTTTTTAAAATTCAGAAAAAATACGTGCCCTCTAACCATTGATTTAAGAAGTTAACCTCCATTAGGCGTGCGATGGCACTTTTGCTAAAGATTTTAGGTCCTCTGGAAAAAGCGTGCATAGATTTGGGGCTTGCTTCCAAGATCATTGACGTAGATAAGGAAGAGGGTTGGTCTCAAACGGAGCCGTGATGAACCCTAACATAGAAGAAGGATAAGTTGTGGAAGATACCATTGATACACAGGATCGAGGCTTTTGCCCAAGCTTCCCGTGTCGGGTTTGTCCTTGTCGGTCAGCGGTTTCTGTTCACCGAAATGGGACAAGTGGAAAAAGCGTGCAACACTTCTCTTTAGGCACTCGGTGTAGGGCAGTAACTTTCTAGTACCAGGATTCAACTAAAATGACATCTAAAAGTGCTTTGAACTGCGTACTAGATGCAGCGTGAACGACCGTCGGAGGTAGCTTATTCAACACACTAACTGCCCGAAATTAGAAATACTGTTCGTTGGAATAAGTGCGCTCGCTAAGCTTGAAAATCTTGGCAGCATGTTCCTGCCGTGTGCTGTTTTAGTCAACGGTGAAAAACTTGATGGCCAAACCTTGTTCACACAGGACATAAGTAAGCATTAGCTCTCCTCGGAGGCGAGGATTCTCCAGGTGAAAGAGGTCAAACGCCGCTAGGCGCATTTCATAATCAACGCATTCAAGGCCGGCAGCCATTCTATTAGCGGCTCGTTGGACACGCTCAATGAGGGTTAGGTCTTTCTTGCGCCCTCAGTATAAAACGTTGTTCGCGTATTCTGGTTGAGTTCCGACGTGGGCCCCATGAAGTATTTGGAAGTCCATGCGAGTAAGACGCGAGAAGGTGCGCCAAATCATCTGGGGAACGGCGAATGCCTTTTGGGCCGATTTTTCAAAGTGCGGTACGAAGGACACATTTGACGGGAGCCAGATACCCAAATACTTTTTGGCACCCATCATCGTGATGTCCTCAGATCACGACATGAGCGTTTCCTGAGTCTCTTCCGAAAGACAAATGGATGCACGTTTCGTCATTCAGAGGAAAGTAGCAATCCAACGACTGCTGCATTGCAGGGTCTAGATCCATTTGAAGAGCGCTGGCTTCAGAATTCCGGGATTTATGTCACCACAAAAGGCAAACACGAACTTGAAAGTTAATCTGGAAGGTAGATCAGGGACAGAAATGGCCTCAAAACGGAGGATTGACGAACTTCAGTAGATAACGGCGCCGAAGAATAGCAGGTCGAAAAGTTCTACGTGATGAGAACGCCTTAATTCAATGAAGAGTTTCTCCCTTAATTCCTTAAGTTGAAAGTTTCTGGGGCAACCGGACGTGTGGGACTCTATTGAATGCTTTGGAGAAGTCGAAAGATATGACATATAATATGAGACCTTCGTTTGTAGCTTGGGCAAACTGCCACAAATGCGAGCACGTTCGTCACGCAAGAACGATTTTAGAGGAATCCATGCTGTACTGGGAATGTCAAGTTGTTGTTGATGGGGTGATTTAAATGGCCCGCTTCATAATGCGTTTCATCACCTTGCACGGTACGCTAGTGAGGCTAATAGGCCTGTAGCTGCCGGGCAACTGTCAGCTACCAGTTTTGTGGATTCGCGTGACAATCACTTTCTTCTAAGCAGAGGGATGTGTGCCTTCGTCAAGCGACTGCCAAAACACCTGGAAGAAGTGCATTGCCAGTGTGAGGGACGTATACTTCAGGATGCTTCGATGAACCTCGTCTGGCCTCAACGTACTGAATGGGTTGATCTTGTGCAGGAGTTGACAAATGTCGTCCTCCAGAAGACCAAGTTAATTAGGAGCTATTCGTATTGACAGGATTGGATGTGTTGAGGTCGCCTGCATTGTGTTCTCTGATACCTCAGATACCATTTTTGGGTGAGTTGTGGGTTCTATGTTTTCGTCCCTGTAGGTCAAGGCGTTCGACCTATTTCTCCGGCGGTGTCTCATGTTATTAAATACCACATTTTCGTTTTTCCGGGCAAGGTCTAGTATCGTGGCTTGTTTTTGTATGTTCCATTGTCTGATTTCTGATCTAGTGGTTCCGCATTTTACGGAATGACGGCTGGTTATGTGTCACCTGGAGGTATCATTTTAAAGAAGAGCTATGACCTCTTTTTTAGAAGACACCGAATGCCTTAGGTGGGCTTTGGTCCATCTGACTGTGCGCCGTTGCTTTGGGTTTTCAGGACAATAATCCTGTAGAACACTTCCACTGAACTTGGTCCAAGGTTATAGCGATTAAGGAGCCTACTCATTTCTAAGGAGTCTACACGACAGAGGTTTCGAATCCACTTTTGAGGTTCCAGACTTTTGGTACAGTAGCAAATGAATTAAAAGTTTAGCATACAGCGGTCACTATGACTCAGTTGTTGATGCCTTTTTTCTTTTTATGTCGTACAACGCGATTCCTCATTTTTCTTATTCTGGTTTTGCGTTTATACCACCTTTCTTGACTCGAGCATAAACCGTACTTTGACCTTGTCATCGGACGTGTTGTTTTAGTCAGCACGTGTTTTCGCTGTCTTGTAAACACCTGGCCATGAGTCGGTGTGGACTTTGGGATCCGTTAGCAAGTAGCAGTTTCTAAACCAATGTAAAGAAGCCGGCTTAGTCCCACGATGTGAGGTTTGTATAATTATATTATTTTATTGTTGTATTTATAGTACCGCAGTTGCAGATAAACTTCCATTCGAACGATTTGGCTTTTGGGGTTTTACGCCTAACTCAACGTGATCCAACAGATTGCTGAAAACAATCTATATCAGTGGAGCTTTAATTAACACTTGATGAACGAAGTGTCTTTCGTTGATGATGACCAAATCCAGCAGACATGGTAGTTGGCCTTTGCGGTATCTGGTGGGTGCGGCGATATGTTGGGTCAAGAGTTCTGTTGAACGATTTTGGTCAGCGCAGATGCAAAATGTTCACTGAACCTGACGCACTAGAGTTCCATTCCGGGGACTTTTGGAGCATTAAAATCACCTATCATCGGGAAATTTGCGCAAGAATAGATGGACAGGAGTCATATAGGGGGTTTTATGGGGAACTGGTTGCCTCCCGGTGAAATCGAGGGTCAACAGTAGACCGTACCAAAAAGAAGGGAATCGCTCCCACGCAACGGGATTTGAATCCACAGTGCAGGATTGGTGCCGAAGATGACAATCAAGATATTTACGGCCGGGTGTGAGTGTAAAACAATACCACCCGCCCTTTCGCGTTTCAAGCCACCTCAGAAAACTGAATAGGCGTCTATCAAGTCCTCTGCGTCAGAGGTATCTGGTGCGACTCATGTCTTTGTGCGATTATGGACGGCTAAACAACGCAACCTGGCACGTTGCACTGTTTGCCATGGTGTCATTTCTAACTGTATTAAACAAATTACATCAACGGATATTCAGTTGCAGCATTGACAGCCCATCGGGAACACATTCAGCGGGAGCCAGTGCATACAATTCTTGGTCACCTTGCAGAGGTTAATTTCCAAATAATCCCAAAAAAATTTCTTTCGACAAAACCGTTTAGACTCAAAAATGCCGGTCAGTTGGTGCAGCGCTTCAAAACCGCTTGCTTTTAGACTGTCTTAACGTGTGCGAATGCCCGCTAAGCCTGCTACCTACCGGTGACCTAAGCATCCGGGTCAAAGTTCGAACCAAATAGTTACGGTTAAAAGGGGATCTGCATACGTAAACCAAATGGGCTTGAAGTAAACATCTGTATTTAAAGTATGTTCTGCTGATGCATACTGTTCCGACTTTGAAGTCATAGTCAATAACTATGATGTTCATTCGCAAATGGTGTTACAGTCAGAATGACGGGATAATAAATACCAGTTGCGGGGCTTAGCAATGCGTGAGAATGGAATAGTCATAAAAAATGAGTGCTGGTTAAAATTATCGCGAACTGAAAGCAGCGGACATGGGGGACGGTGGAACATGATTGACATGAGGATAGTATAGAAAATTCGGGACTGAAGGATAACTGTACGTTAGAATGGTGGGACTGGCATCACTGAAGCATGTTATAAAACCTGACAGTTTTGATCCAACTGTTGCAAGATGGGATTATCTTGAACTGCCGTGGTATTAGCTCATGTTACAGATAGAACATTGAGGATGACGAACCACACTTAGACCGAGTAAGGATAAAGGAGGATTTCCACCAAGGGATGCGGTTTAAGTTGAAATCAGATGAACTAATTCGTTTTAAGGAATGTAAAAATGTGATCGTCGACATTATCGGGGCAGGTGAAGTGTTGTCTTGCATAGAACTGGATCGCTGCCTTGGAAAGAACAAGTGGGTCAATGGGCATTGTGAGTAAACGCTACAGTAAGATAACCGGAACTTTTGAGTTTGGGCATGAATAGAGAGGACTGAGACGGTTTTGTGGGCAGAGGTGTTGAAATAACGGAGATATGGTAAACTACGGGCAAGCCATCGGCTTGGGCAGTACTGTACCATCATCGGGACGTCGTACTTCTTTTGGGACTTGGCAAAATGACAGCCAAATCTAGACTTGGCACGTGCAACAATATGCTCGGCTGCACATAAAAATACGCCCACCTGGTGAACCTAGCGTAGTCCTCACCAGCATGCTATCTACGTACGAATAGATAAAACGCCAACAGAATGTTATTATTGCTAGAGTGCAATGTTCACCCGACGACCCTCTGAACCCATAAACTTTTAAGTATAGGTGGCGAGCGCCTTGTTCAATGTTATCGCTTAAAGAAGAAAGACGATGGCCGTAAATGATTTCCGGGTTGCTCACATTGGCACGTTTTACACGCAGAAGTGTGCAACTTGGGACGACAAGGTCGCGCGTACAAGCTAGACTCTTAACAGCAAAGTGAAATCATCCACTAGCGCTCGTATTCGAGGCCGGTAGCCAACAGCCATTAAAACTCCCAAAGGATCATGCTCTTTGTTCGGAAACGCTTTGAAGTTTCTGGGGACAAAATATTCGTTCATCAAACGTAGTGACTTCTACAATGTACGAACAGATTAACTGCTTCCTGCCGCCTGCAAAAAATATCAGAGGGTAAGTATTTTCCAAAAATTCTCTCACTTTGGCATCAGATGATAAAACCCATTTCTGTAACTACTGTACAGAAAAGTGAATGATTACTTGCTGTCAGTCATCGCAACTTATTCAGTTGCTTATCAAAAGGCAGCTTCTCGGCCTTTCTACCCCAAATTGTCTAGCTCTCACTACGTTTACTCACTACATATACACTACCATCATTAGATGCAGGTATGATCACTAACAAGACAACTTTCGAATTTCAGATATTACTTGCACTAAAACCGAGCAAAACGTACACTTCAGGCTCTAGTAAAGATGCACAAGACAGTAAACTAATAGCTTCACGGACGAACAAGTCGACAGTTCCTTGATATCACCATGGAGGGGGTAAGCAATAGTAACTGATGACAATATCCCGGTTTAACTGTAGGTGTAATGCAGTAAGTGCCAGGGAGACATCACCTGAAGCAGATCACCTGATGGCGCAGATGGATAACGTGAGCTGTTAAGCAGAAGACAAACCATCGGACACCGCTATGAACCTAAAAAATCCAAGGCTGCAAGGAAAAATTGGTCAAAGTTGCCCATTTACGGAAATAACTCTGGACATGAGGCTTGACTGAACCAAATCACGTGCACCATAACACGCACAGCCTGGTCTACAGCGTGGTTTGAGAGACGGCCAGGGTCCGCCTTGTTCAACTAGGACAGTTCTGCCGTTGGAACGAGACGTATGTTGCATTTCATTAGATGCTTTATTGTTCACACGTGTTCTAACTGGGAGGTGTGACGGTTTTCGGGCTCCAACGTGTTCATTGTATTACTTGCGCGCTGAAATGTCCAGGATAAAATGAATTACTGATGCTTTATTCAGCCACCATTAGCACGTTTATGTAGCTGTAAAAAAACTGAAGCGCTTATCTAATTTTCATTAACAGGTGACACTTGACAAGCAGCATTTCCCTATGGAAGTGCAGCTACTGCATCTTTTGAAATAGCATTGGATGGTCTGCTCTGTTATCTGCCTTGTATCGGGCATGTAAGAATACAGAACCTACCTAAAAAGCAAAGTGAGAATAAATCCAATGGCGCTCAAATATCTATATGCAACAGAGAGGGTGGTAATTCGTGGTTTTTGCCACTGTCGAAAATGCGAGAAAGCAGAAATCGACTAACTTTCTGTATGCTTTTTGAGTAGGTTACCGATATCCAGGGCTTCGACATTCTTGCCAAAGAGCTTTGTGAACTGCGGGTGTTATTCGTGAGTCAAAATCAGGTAGACGGTCTCAACGAGGACAGACAGACACTATCACTATCACTTCTGGACAGAGTCAACACCGTTCCTCGCCCCTAACTGGCACGTCAAGGCCCTGATGATATTTTTACACTATATATTATATTGCCCGTCGGAAGCCAAAACTGTGGACGCAAACTGGTTTCCGGGACACTCCGTGCTAGGTTTCTGTGCTTCTGTCATTTTCAACGTCGTAGCAAAATGCAACGGACAAACAGTAAATTCCTCGTAGATCGTCTTGCAGCCATACCTGTGCGTTTTTCAGAGGAGCCGGTGACCAGAAGACTACCATGATGTACCTACTTACCCACTTTGGGGAAATGCTTGCAGTATAGCGGGAAAGGTTCATAAAACAATAGTCGATAGGATAAGATAAGTAATCCATTGAACACCAATGATCAGGAGGACAAGTCAACAGGTAACCAAGTTTAGAGGAACCGGTTCACGGTTTTTCTCCGAGACGGACATTTACGACGTCCGGGAAACATCGCAATATTGCAGTGTGATGCGTTATGGTGAAGAATATACGGCTGTGTGCTTACCCCAACCACTGCACTAGCACCAAGCCCAATCGCGAAACTGGGCCTGGACCGAAGGCATGTCATCTGTCAAGGAGAACCGATAATATAAGCTGCCTCAAGCAGTAAGAATCTTTCAAAGTTCGTCGGCCATAAACTGTCGCACTTCGAAAGAAAGCTTTCGAAATTTCAGTGAAGCATTTCAAGTGCAAGATCCGTCTTGGTTAGCCACCGGTTTACGACCAGTCAGTAGTACAAAAAAGGTAGTCAACATATGACTGTGAACAAGATAGTAAGAGTTGAGTGATAGATGGCCCTTGTACCTCCATAACTAAAAGAACCGGACTAGACACCCAATGCTTTACCTACTGTTTGTCTCAAAGAATGTGTTCAACTTACTATGCTTGTCTGATTCCTTGAATCACGCCTTGTTTCGGGGTTCGCCTGCTACGTATGCGGAACATTTACTCATACCGCATAGCAGGATGTTTATTGCGTGGACATAGGTCACATACTTATCATTTGTAGGTTGTTTCACGACTTTCCAAATAACTGAGGAATGAGAAGCAAGCAGAAACCGATTTCTCGACAAAAGCCTCTGCGTGCAAACCTTTCATTTTATCTGCTACCGGGTCAGAAATCCCGAACCTCAAACGTGGATTCAAAACTTCTGCCGTGCAGACATCTTAGGAATGCACATCTTTCTTGAACAAGTTAAACTAAGATCAGCTTCAGTGGAAAAATTTTATAGGATCACTTTCCAGAAAGCCCACGAAGCTGACGCATTGTTCGTCCCAAAAAAACAGCACGCGGTTGGATGGGCTGCAAGCTAACTAAAAGAATTCGAGGTCTTCTGGAAAAGAGGTCTCAACTATTTTGCAAAAAGTTGACTACGGGAGATACAGAAGATGAGCTGACATTCAGTAAAATGCGGAACCACTTTAATCAGGAATCCACCAATGGAACGAACAAAAACAAGCCGCCTTTCTGGACCTCGACCGGAAAAAGAGAGGCGTGCTTTTTGCATGCGTGGGACATCGCCACAGAAATAAGCCATCCGCGTTCTCCGTGAAGGACAGGAACGGGGAACTCACGAGAGATCCAATAGTGGTATCTGAGGTCTACAAGAAAACTATGCAGGTCTATATTCGGCCCTAGCGCCCTCGTCACGTCCAACCCTGTCAAGAAGTAACTACAAACGGCCTCTGGCCGATTTGACCTTCACGGTGAAGAACATTGTCAACTCTGGCACAAGATCAACCCATTCAGTACGTTGAGGCCAGACGAGGTTCATCGAAGCATCCTGAAGTATACGTCCCTCACACTGGCAATGCACTTCTTCCAGGTGTTTTGGCAGTCGCTTGACGAAGGCACACATCCCTCTGCTTAGAAGAAAGTGATTGTCACGCGAATCCACAAAACTGGTAGCTGACAGTTGCCCGGCAGCTACAGGCCTATTAGCCTCACTAGCGTACCGTGCAAGGTGATGAAACGCATTATGAAGCGGACCATTTAAATCGCCTCACCAACAACAACTTGACATTCCCAGTACAGCATGGATTCCTCTAAAATCGTTCTTGCGTAACGAAGATGCTCGCATTTATGGCAGCTTGCCCAAGCTACAGACGAAGTTCTCATATTATATGTCATATCTTTCGACTTCTCCAAAGCATTCAATAGAGTCACACACGTCCCGCTACTCCGCAAACTCGACTCTTACGGGATTCAAGGGAGAATTCTACACTGGATTAGGGCGTTCCTATCAGACAGAACAGTCATAATGAAAGTAGGTTTGTCAGTTTATGGCAAGACTCCGTCCGCTCAAAGGGTTTCAAAATGAGCCACCTGGTTGCTCTGCACATTTGAGCCGGACCTGATTGGGCCAGCATATGGTTGTCAGTGGTCCCGGATGTCGCATCTGCATTTTTTACTCGTATAATCTATGTTTTGTACTCATAGGTTTTTTTTCTAGGATTTTCCACAATGGGGCTATTTGAACAGCTAGTAAGTTTGCCAATAAGACAGCAAGACGTCTGAAATATTTCTCCTTAGGCATATAATTCATAATAAATTTTTTCCTTTCAGAATTCTTATCTAGTGAAAGTGGCTTCTAGAAAACGGGAACTGCAGTGACAACCCAATGCATTTGTACCGATGTAACCAATAAACAATGTATAATTCGCCAAAGTTGTCTTCCATTATTATACTAAAAGCAACATGAACATTCCAAACAACAGTATTGCACCAAACTTCGGTGAACAAAATCTAATTTGATACCATAACGCATACAAACGTTATTCAGCTAATGGCCTGGTTGGGATTTGCATCGGATATGCTGTACATGTTATCCGCTTCCAGAACATCGCGGAACGCCAAAATATGCTGAGATTTGATTTCGTGCTTTATTCCATAATCTGAAAAACATTCGTCGGTGACCCTAAAAGTTTGCTCACTTGAGAGAAATGTCATGAGCAACGTAGCAGTGGAAAATGCAACCAGATTAGAATAACTCCCCGTAAATTTCGAAACCTTGAAAACCCACAGTTTCGGCGCAATTAAGTTTAGTTTACTTCCATTGAGCGGTCATTTTTTCTGTATCCTGAGGTTCATTTGCGCTTGGTGCTATTTTCGTGCTGTGCCCCAAGGCAGAATCTGCGTTCTTCTTTGCCATACCTTGGTGGACACTCAAGCGTTTTATTGCTCTTAAGCCCTTTCAAAATAAGTGGCCCCTTCAAGCTTCGTGAGTAGAGATTTTTCTTTTCTCGCCACAGTAATATAACGGTTGATTGAATACTGTGGTTAGCTTGAAAGTTACAACTCTTTGCTTCCACGGCAGCAGCCTGGTTTGACAGTAAAATCCTACATGCAGAAAAACGAAACTCAAATACTCCCAAATGTATGCAACACTTCCGAGCTTTTCATCATCTACAGCAACCTCAGAGGCTTTTCAACCTGGCTTCGCCATCGTCCTTACGCACTCAGGCCGCACTTCAGGTTACTCTCTCGAGATCAAAATGAAAGTGTGCATCCTTGGGAACCCAGGAATCCCCGGTATTCACAATCATACTCACTGTCAACAATAGACCTTCTAATCAATGGCACTCATCGGTTTCTCACATTCTGTGATCTAAGCTGATACCCAGGCGCCGATGGAGCAAGTCCAAAAACCATCGAAGAATACATCTCTGCCGCTTCGTTACCGCAACGGAGTATGATTGTAATGTATTCTTCAGACCAGACATCTGCCCATCGACATGGAGGCAAGTAAAAAAGAAGAAGTAAAGCAAAGAATAAACCCCGGTGGCCTTTTTAATAACCACCCAGCCAGCCTCACTGACATGCCTTGGGATCAAAGGAGTAGAGTGAAAATGAGGTGGTCCCGTCTTACCCCCTACTCCCCGCACGACGTGGATTCACTCCATTCTGCTCTTGTATGACTAGTCTGGCCCCTTGTGCCCCTAGCTTGCTGATGTCACCGAATGGGCCATAAGTCTCCGGAGTATTTTCCGATTTCTCAAAAGCTTTTAGCGGAATCCCGAATAACAGACCTGTTTGGAACGAGGAGCTCGTGGGCGTAATCGCACCTCACTCAACTGTCATCAGACTTGCCCACCAGTAAAACGTTTCATGTCAGATTCCATAGTTCTCCCCTACCGTCTGACTTTTGCATTAGCGTCCCCCAATAGCTCGTCCCATGAGTATTGTTCTTCGTTATTTTTATCAACATACTGTCTTTACTTTAGCCTGCGAAATTCCTGGTGCATATAAACAACTAAAAGCAAAGGTAAGCCATGAAACTGCTCTACAGAATACCATTAATGGTGATTCACTGTGGACACATAAAACCTCCCTATAGAGCAAAGAATACAGCATAAAAACATTGCACACGATTTAATTGAACCTGCATCTTTATCTACTAGGAAATTCTGGGGATGAGGCAGTGTCTCCTCCCCCCTTGCACAGCACCAAAAAAGCTGGGTGCTTGGATATTTATACGAATTTGTCGCTCCATATGTTCTCCTACTGCCTTATGAAACCTGTGGAAATTGTCAGTAGGGTCCGCCGTCCCTTTTCATCCAACGACCTACATAACGCGCCCTTGGTGTACTCCAGTTGTACACAACTTTTTAAAACACCACAACCAGGGATGGATTCTTTGGTTTGGTTGCAATAAAATAACATTAGCTAATGTCTGATTAGGGATGTAAAAACTGCTGGAGTCCTTTAACGTTTCCCAACTGAGTAGAACTATACAAACTGAACTCCTTCCCCTTGAGCACTAACGAGTCCGCGGCCATCTCATTCACGTTTACGGAACATTAAACAACAGTAACTTTTACGTATTTTACTGCTTTCGAAAACCCTAACTCATGTGGTCGCGAACGTCAAGTCTTCTACATAACTCACAATCGCCGCTCCAGAGATAAGTTTTCTACTCTGATCTACGAGAGGGACCGGCATGTTGAGTTGGCGGACTGCACCATATTTATAAATTCCTTGAGGCAGACTATCAATCGCTTCTTCTTTGAACTCGTTCTTTTGGAAAACTGGTAAGGGGCTTTGCAAGCTGTTCACTTATTGGTACCTTACTTTAAGCAGGCTTTACCTTAAGCTGCCTGACACTACTCACAGCAAGAATGCTTGCGGTATACATCCTCCCATCCGTTCAACGCATGCAGTATAGCTATGTTCAGCACTGTCGGAGATACAGGTTATAGTCTATATCATACTAATTTACTTATGATATATTGTGACCCATTAACCCCCCATACCTTCCATTATAAGTAGAGATGGACACTTGTCGCCATTTTCTTGGCTGCTCACCTCTAACCTGCGTGAAAGGGCATCAATTACCATGTCTACGAGTCTACGAGATCTTGGGTTTCTGCTTCTCCATATATCCTCTCAAACCTCTAAATCCCCCGTATCTGTTCGTCAACCTTCCTACCCTAACAGCTCCGCTACTGAGCAATAGAGTGATGCGGCCAGTGTTATTCTGTCGCCAGGCCAAGCAGCAGCCAGTAGTACATTAGCTAAGGGGGTTACTAAACATGGACTGAAACCTGTAAGAAGTGCCTGGGCTAGACTTTTAACTCTCTGGACACTGGCGACTGAAAGCGCTGAACTATGAATAATTCACTGATGTACTTAACTTCTTAAGTTAATCAGCAGAGTTTGAGCGCAGAAACTCTTTCACAGCTGGTCTAGGGGACCCCAGCAGAACAGTCAAACTTCGAATCTGATGTAAGTGGTTTGTAAAGGAAGGACGCATAACCCTATAGGAATATCAAAATCGTCCTAAAGAATTAAAACGAAAATGGTATTGAAATCGAGCAATCATGGGCGCGACGCCAGACATCTCATAAGAGGGTTCACCAGTAACCAAGGCCAACGGTATAGCAAAACAGTTACAGGATAGAGTCAGTCCCACAAGAGAAAGTAGAGCTGACCGCTTTCAATCACTTTTCAGCTGCGAAGGAAGAAGCAAGATTCGGAGGAAAATCTTCGTCCTTTAAAGGTTGTCTTCAAATGAGCCGGTAGACTTCGGCATATGTCTTATGGGCCCCATTGACTTTGGGATAAAAAGTCCAGTAACTTAGTGACCCAACGATTGTGAACAGAGTTTAGACGAGAATTTCACTGGCGCAAGTGGTGCAACTTGGGATCAAAAATAAAGTAGGTGAAACTGGCTGCATATCAAGGATTTTCTGTGGTGCAGAGAGCTTTATGAATACGGCAGAAGTAGTTTTTGTTACTTTCAGCCCTGTAAATGACAATATGAAACTTTTAGTGGTACCCCACTAACGAACGCCCGGGCTGGCTGCTTGTTATGCGTTTGGTTTTGAGAAACGTTCTTAGGATGCTATCTTTTCACATGGAAATCTCATTTAAATGTGAAGCGGCACGGCTGCACATGGGCTATGTATCTCTCTCTCGACAGCTTTTCGAATCGCAGGTAGTGAAGGCCTCTTCAAATACAACGCGGACCACCAACTCGTCAGCCATTGCTCCCTGGCGTTGCACCAATCCTCACAAGCCAGCATCATCTTGGTAGAGAATGGAAGTGGTGTCTCTTTAGCGTTTTCGGAGCCACAGAACTGTAGAGTTTTGGACGGTTGTCGTGGGTGAAGCTGAAGTAATTACCTGAAGGACGGATCCTGTACCGTAACCATCGGTCAGACGCTCCTCTAAAGTAAATCTTTAAAAAGGCAAGTAACGGAAAATGCTGAGATAGGATTCACGAGCTCGGAGGGTCTGAATCCAATAATGTACTTGTAGCCTGACATTGAAACAACGGTACACAGATTTTGTTAGCCATGGTCGCCTGGTAAAAACTCTTGTGTTCATGTTGTGCTTAGGTGGCAGCAAGCTGAAGTTAAACAGGTTTACACCGTTCCTGTTGTTCTATTGTCGCGTCGTCGTTCCGCCATAAGGCTCCTCTATGCACTTTCGCTTTCTGGTTTGTTGGAATGTTTTTGTTTCCACATATTGCAATGGGCTTTTACCGGCAGGTTTCCTTTAGTTCAGCACAAACTATCCAACTATTACGTGTCCACTTACATTCCGCACACAGAATTAGCCATAATATCCGCTAGTAGTGTCACCATACACTTGAAATTTTCCTCCCGATTCCGAACTGACGTATCGATGACAATCGATATGCGTAGGCTATAAAGTTCTTCAAGGAATGCGCTTTTTAATAAAGACTCCGAAGTTATCTCACACCCACAGTTACATCTCTCTCAGTGTGTAATATGTGGACATTTTCCTCCATCTCCATCCTCTCTTGAATGCTGCGAACATTCCCAGAAGAGCGCAAGCGCGCTTTTCGGCGCATGTGGTAGATATATACAAATTGTGGAAAAGTATCCGGGTAGTATGTCCAGTCAGCATGCCTGTAAAGAAGTGATGGAGGATGACGGAAACAACCTCATGATCTAACGCCACCGAATAATTATGAGCTACTTATGGCACTTAAGTAGCTGATCAAATAATCTAAATTCATTTCCTCACAGCTCTCGAGAACCATGGCGGCATCCTAACTTCCCGTTGGTGTTCGCGCTTTAGTCGAGCATACTGCCATACTTCAGAGTTATCCAACCAACATCTCAAAGATGGCGCCCACTTCAGCACCATCATTGCAGATATTCCCAAATATCTTTTCCTCTGGTTTACTCCACCAGTGTAAAACGGTAATACACGCACATACATAGCATGGTGGAGTATAGTGGAGTAACTACCGGAAGTGTTGGCGTTGTTTTCAGGTGCAGTGAGAAAGATCCAACTCAGTAGTCATACAGCGTGCACTTTTGGGATCCTAACCGGGTGTTTCGAAGGTCTTAATACTTTCACTAGTTGGCTGTTATCTCCTGCTTGTGGGTTTACCCTTGGATCATCACTGAACCTTCGATAACAGCCAGCTATACTCCTTGAATTACCATGGTAGTAAATGACTACACTTACAGCGTGATATCGTCATTAAATATAACACGGTTCGGAGTTATGTAACAACAAAAATCTGGACCTCCACACCTCCTGTATTATAAGTCGACTCATTCGTCAGGTGACGTCGCTTACTATGTGCATATCCCTGATAATGATGATGCCGGTGACAATGCTGATCGGCATTTGAAGTGCAACACGCTTGAGTCTACAGCATTGTTTTGCGTTAGCAAAAATATCTGTATTTCCGTTTCCCACAGTTTAACTCATGAGGTGTTGACGCCTGAGCATCTGAGTTTTGATTGGTGAGTTGTACAAACCACCGCAAACCCCGATGCAATAACTTTTGCAACTTGGATTGGTCATTAGGGCATTAGTTGATACAGTGAAACAGAGTTTTCCTTGATGGAGCAACTTGGAAAAATGCCTGCACACAAAGTCTTTGAGGAATGCGTACAGCGTGATATCCATAGAAACCTTCGTAGCTCGACTGTGTCTGCTTCGATGATGTTCGTGCTTCCAGATAGGACATGTTGTGACACGGTTTCACAGTCTTCCAGATCTCTACGTAAGCACAATCTGACCTTATAGTCGCTTAGTAGAAAATAGCGCAGTCATTAAGTGAACGAGCCACCTTGTGAGAAACCGCCTTGGTTGTCACGAAAACAATACACCACTGGCTATTCAGCAAGAAGGAACAATCAACCTTATGATAGTTTCACATGGTGAAAATCATAGTCCAGGAGTAAATAGCATCAAAGCACCATGGCAAGTGCGTCGGAGATTCACCCATCAAACCTGTCCGCCAACGCTGCTTCGTAAGGGTCTGCTCCTTCACATGTCTGTCCTGACCTGTGAAGGAGTTTATATTTTTAAACGCTAAACAGCTATGCTTCAGTTCTTATTCAGACTGTTTGCTTTTCAACTGACATTTATCGGCTCTCTGTTGGGCAACATCGCTGCATCAAAGGCTTTAATAAAGTTTATTTATAAATGCAACACGAAGGAAGGTCTGGCTCGCATGCAAAATTAATCCAGTTATTGAATAGTGGCAGCCTGTGTGCACTATTGCCTGAGAGAATTTGAAGCCATTAAGCGGATTTTACTACGCCATATTCTCCTACACAAATGGCAGGAGAGTCAAGAATAACGTATCAGATCGTTTCTGCTATATCAACTATTTGGCTCCAGAATGATTGTCTCGGTTTTGCAACGCGCGCGATTGAGCGCCTACCAGAAGCAGCTGCAATGTGCGATCAAGCAAGGTGTCAAGCTGGAATATTGCGCTTTGAGCTTGTCTCCAGTCGGTGCTTTTTAAAGCTTGTAGATAAAATAACTGTTCGGAAGAATTCTCCCCGCTGCACACAGATAGAACACATCCCCCAGTTGAGGCACAATTTACTGTGGTGCAGGAGCGGTTCCTACTACATTTGTCGGACATGGGAGACGTTGACACCAACACCATTACTACAAACATAAGAAGATCACTCAGAAAACCTATAAAATGATGCAGCCGCACCTGCCACCGATCAGTGAAGTTGTCACCATAAATACTCTCCAGGAATGCAGTGCAGTTTGCTTAGAACTGACAAGCAAAAGGAAGCTTGAAGGGTTGGTTCAGGAAGAACACCAGATATGTTCCGAACATTTTAAATCAACCAACCGCTCCGAGTTTGATCAGAATCTCGATTCTTCCGGATCTATTCCGGCCACCATGCTGACATTTCCTCGGCCTCTAAAGTCGCTACATGTGAAAAACTGTGAATGTTTGCTTTTTGGTGACGTCACTGATTTCCGGCTGAAGATCAGGCATTTGATCCTGGAAAGCTCGCAAATCAACGCTGCGTTGACGCAGGCTAGGTTATACTGTATTTGACTCTCCACCAGAATTTGTGTTTTGAAATTGTTTTACTGATTTTCACATTTGTTTGCTCGTTACCTTTGTGACGGTTGTTGCGGTTGACAATGGCGTTCGAAATGGCACTCTCTCACAAAACTGTTTCCTTCATCTATTCACGTAAGGACGGATGAGGTCAGTTTACAAGATTTTTGACTTCCAAGTGATGCGTTATCTCCATTCTTGGAATGTGCAAATTTATTGTGAAACTGGAAGAATGTAAACACCTCAGCATCAAAATATTGTACAAATTCCCTAGCGAAATCATGAGGTGTGTTTGTTATTTTCACGATCCAAACACAATTTACAGGCTGTTGTCTGGTAAAATAGTGAATAACCCTTAAGACTGTTTATTGCAACCTTGTACAAAGTCACGACTATGCATAAAATTTCACTGTTAGAGTAGGCGTTTCTCCTGTTGCCAAAATAGCATTGTCCCATAATGCGAATTGGATTTGTTGTAATTCCAGCGGACTTTCTTGAAGGAAACTACTCATAAGTTTGCCGAGACCAAATTATGTGCAAAGGAGTGTGTTTTGCAAATGTCATTCGGCGATTTTCTAATATGCGTCGGATAGGGACAGATAATCCTAAAAAAATTGTGCGGGACGGAGCTTTACTGCATTTTACAGCCTTCTATAAATAAGACCTTATGAACGATAGCAAGTTGGCAGCATCACATAGCATTGGGAACAAATCCAAAAGAGTAGAACAAGAAGTTTAACACATCAAATTTTAGAAGTCTATACATTTTACTGACGCAGTATCACACAGCATCACCATGACGGTAGAAAAACCGGCAACTTTTTTCCCCCAAACAGAAGTTCGCGCAGGAAACTGCTGCAATTTTTGCGTGCAACGAGCAGACCGAATTCCACCTCGAATGTCTAAAGATGAAGAGCGAAACAATGCCGATGAAATGTGCGAAAGTCGTTCAAGTTCATCTAAAAACACATCATGACAAACCAGCATGTAAGTAGCTCAAACGTGTGTGTAATGTAATGAATGCAGGAACGTATGCACATTCACTAGATTCATAGGTGTCATGTAACTATAAATGCATCAAAATAGGAGATGTGTACAAGCGAAAACTGTTTACAGTTACTCTTGAACTTTCCCTAAGAGCACCTAAAAGCATGAGAAAGGTTTTAGAATGAAGCGCCCAGTGCCCAGTGTAAGATATGTAACTGAACATCCAGGCAAGTTTCTAAAGACATATGAGACTCAAGCATCCAAAATAATTGATTCTAATACGTCAGAGAATTAGGCTTACGTAAACATGCCTTTCATAATTGAATCGCCAGTATAGCAGTGTTCACGAGACCCAGAAAACCATCCGAAAAAACGTTTGGCAACCCATTTATGGTGTTCTTTCAAGCCGTCTGTTGGCCAACACAGTAGTGAATGAACAGGCTACTGTAGACTTACATAGCGTACTGCACCGTCTTGCTTGCTTCTTCAGTAAAAATGTCCGAAGAACGAGACAACTGTCCGCATAAATGTCTGAAAATCTTCCAACCGGCTTGCAGAAAGAACAAATCGTTCTATTTATAGTTCAGCTTAAGCACGTTTATTGGATTCCAATTGAACAGTTTGTACAGTTCACACGCCAATCAACAAAGTGTCGGCAAACTGTGAGCCTATCGGAATGAAGATTCTGATTCCCGCAAAATCTGCTATAAAATATTGTTGAGCGCGTGTCAATAAGTAGCTGAGTAGTGAGACAACGTGAATCTCACAGCATGTGTTATATTCATATATATTTATCCTAATGATAAAAACCGTAAACTGTATGGTCACTGAAATCCCCTTTAGTACCTTGATGATAAGCTAGTAGGGTGTCCTCGGCAGCATTTGTACGATACTCAAGTCGAGGAGGTGTAGTACCATGTCGAAATTGGAAGTTTTCAATGAATTTCGTCGGTACCTCACTGGAAAAGAAACAGCTGGGGGCGTTGCTCAGTTTTATGGTTCACTTCGATATCCTAGCACAGTAACTTTTCAGGAAACTGGAGTTATCGATCGCCGGTGTCAGCAACCCTGGCTGTTTCCTATATCAAAATCGTGCCAGTTAAAGTTGTTGGGATACGCACGAAGTCGAACGTATTTTGGCTTTGTTACCGAAGAGAAAATGGGCTGTAAATGGGAACAGCTTAAGCGACTTGTTATTAGGCGCGTTTGCTGAAAGAAGATACTTAGTTTGAAATATCTTCCAGGGATGGTATGAACAGGAGCTGTCAACTGTGGTATCGCGCTGGGTAGAACCCACTCTGTAGGGAAATACTCGTGAAACTTGCCAGTAGTTTCTACCGTTTGATACGGCGTAGTTTTTTTTTGGTTGCACAGTCAAATTATTGCTCACTTCAGGGGACAGACAAGTAGCCGACTGTTTACACAAAATAAATTCAGTTACATGACTCGGATCAACAACAATACGTATGTGATGAAGCCGTTGGGATGATGTTCTGGCTTCCTGTTAAATGTAAACAATCACTGTTGGAGTTTCTAGTCATCCGACCAAATGATAGCTATTAGCAAGCTCCCACTCTCTAAATCATCACACATGTAGCCCACTAAGATTGAATTTGGCTTATACATGACCTCTGAATATGCATCAGTAGTAGACTGAGTGAGCAGCAGAACAGCATAGTTTTTCAGGAACCTAGAAAGAAACAGAGAATTCCAGTTGCTCAAACTAAAAGTTTTGGAGTAGCGTACTTTGATCTTTGGAGCTAAGTGGGACCAACGCAAGCTTTTGATGCAGTACTTATGACGTGAAGCTCGACTGACCAAACACCAAAATGAGCTTTAATAGTACTCACTATGTATGAAAGAAAATAACTCCCGAATTCGAGTTTTGAACTCACCGACGTTGTGGGCTTCAAGTAAAAGCTGAGATATTACGTGAAAATACAATTCCAAATAACACTGCTCAGTAACCTTCTCATCCTGCCTTTTATTAGCAATTGTATAGAAGGTGGAAATGACCGATCGGATACACATGCACAGTCTTTCCATAGTTATTATTTCTCGAGTCACAGAAGGGTTCACAACGGTTCATAGATCTTTCTGGTGGGTGTACAGATACACAAGTTACGATTTGATACAAAGTTTGTTTTCGGCGATTAACAGCTTTGATTAATTAGTGTATGCCGCCTAGAGATCAAAATGCACTCCATGAAGACAACTGCAAATTCTATTGCGACTCACGAATTCAAGGTGACACTGGATATTGGTCCAACAATAAGTTGCAAATCGTCATTAAGTCTAGAGGAACACTTTATATTCAGATCAGCATTCCCAACTGAATACTAATGGCTGTTAAACCCAAAATTTGCATCTGAAAGTATACGTCAACGATGGACTAACCGCCTGTCAAACGCATCAGAGTGGCTTAAGGAGAGCTCCTATGGTTAACTGCTGCTGTCCCCATTGTTGTAAGCTTAACACTGTGCAAATGCTTATTTAGAATCTTTAACGTATTTGAATTAAAATCTCTGACGTGATCAGTACCTGCCATATTTTAACCTGGCTTTGCATTGTACTTGTATGTACGGCCGAGAACAACCAGAGTTTAAGCAGACCGTGAAAGCATGCTTACTAAGAAAGTAACCTGAATTATTGTCCGACTTTCTGTTATATGCAAGATAAGGGTCTTTGAAAGCTTTTTTTTATCTCCGAAGAAAGTTCGACTGTCTGGTTTCAAAAGAGTTGAGGCCAGCTATCGGGCACGTGTTATGCGCCGGTATCTAATCAGCGATGAGCGATTCTCATAGAGCAGCACAAGCACGGTTCTATTCGCTATAAATGCGGTGGGTTCCTTTGACAGGCCCAACACCTTTTAGGCTTCAGTTATCTGACTGGAAGCTTGCAGTCTTGACCTGCTGAACATCAAACCGTGGAATTTCCAGTGGAAGTGCCTCCCTGTGTGACAGTTTCCATTTTCACGCGGCCGGTACTGAGTGTGTCTGGATATCTAACAAAGAAAACCATAAACAAAATCTTTTCATCTTCTGAGAAGAGAATTTAGTTCATCGTTTAAGAATTTAGTTCAGTTTAAACTAACGCCTCTGGGGATTCCAAACTATTCCCAGAACAACATTAACGTCTTTAATTCTGTGTTTTTATCAACCAAGAAAGAGGAGTGGGTAAAGTCAACCTTATGCTTAATAATAAGGGTCTTTTGAGTAACCTCTGAGTTTGTTTTAAATGAAGAAACTTTAGGTATCTTCAGGAATTCGGATAAGCTCAAGTGCTTTATATCTAACGGAATCCTCAATTTTTTAGGTCTCATCATTTGAAAACCTTGACTCCCTCCATTTTGAAAAGCAGCGTAGGAAGCGAGCGGGTTTATGGATAGTAAAGCTGTAAGTTGTGCGTCACTAGGCCGGTTCGGCCGCAAACCATTTTGGTCATTAACTCTGTTAAAATATAGTTCATGAAAAATCAGGATCTAGATAGAACGGATCAACAACAGTAAACAGTGCGTACCGTCAAATTAGTATAGGACTCCAGGGAAAATTTCTTGAGGAAGATCAATGTCCGTCCTTTTCACTTCATAATTAATTCAAAACAATTACTTGATGCCCATATAATTACTGCTATCATGCTTAAGGCCAAAAAAATCCCTGGAACCTTCATTCAATCACATACTAGTAGTCAGATTCTCAACGAATTTGATGTAGGCGTTTCAACAAGAAAAACACTGAGTGATTTATGGATCCGTTCCAAAGAATTTGTTTCAATGATTGTCGTGTTCATTGTTTTACTTGTCATCACATGAACAATGGTTGCGACCAACAATAAGCAATCCGCGTTTCTTTTGGGGTAGAAGTTTTCCTGACCCAGCTTAAAGTCTACACATATATGTCCGCTGGGTTGCGAAGCTTTTACCCCAAGGAAGAGGACACTGTTCGAATAACTTATCACAAATATCACCTACATTTCTTGCTAAACAAGTGCAGGCGAACTGCCCAGCTCAGCGAACCAGACAAAAGTTGTCGATACAAAATGACATAACGATACTCGTCCCAGCGGGTGAACATAATTAGACCGGCTTTATTAGATCGGATTAGATTAATTAAATTAAAAGTTGACCCACGGGTTCAATCTGCTTATCACTTGATTAGTCTATGGTGATGGGAAGCCCGGGATTTTCAATTATTCTCACGACTGAGTGAGCTTTCAGTGTGTCCTCAGATCAAACTCAAAGATGGGAATTTCCCGGACTCTGTCCCCTATCTGAAAGAATTTCATTTTTATTTAGCAAATGTTGTTTTTATCTTAGGAATGTGTGGGAAAAATCGATGGATCTAGTGCTAGACCAATATCTTTATTCTATGACATGGGAACAACAATCGGTCGTGGTGATCAAAGTTTAATCAGCCTTAACAACTGGTTAGGTTCTCCCGCACCAGATATTAAATGAAGTTCCCATGACTTTTCGATTCCTCAATAAATATTTACACAGCGGGAAGTTTGGTTGTGTGTGATCCAAATAAGATGTAGTGAGCTGATTTTCCCGTCCGGTTACCAGTCTTCACATCATCAAATAGTCAGCAGAGTCTGTCCTTGATCGCTTGAAAATTCAAGAAGCATATAGATGGATAGGTGAGCACGTTTGCCCTTGAGTGATACCTATAGCAACAGGGATACTGACCTGGATCCTAGGGCTTTTCTTTCATAGGGAGTACTCATAACATGACAACTGGAAAATGACAGTTTTCAAAAGATACCTTTCGGAACAAACTTTAGTGGTAGATTCTGAAAGGTATGACTGCTTGGGTTAATTGATGTTATTTTGTCTAAGGATCTAATAGGTTTTGTGTGATTTTTGAAAACGGTTGTTCTTACCATACTCAATCTAAAAAATGAATTGCGAGGCTGCCTTTTTTTCAAGCTTCCACAAATTTCTGAGCAAGTTAGGTTGAAACAGGCGACTCATGACGAATTACACCTGGTTGTGCGCCTGATAGAGAACTAAATTTTAAACATCTTCAAAGATATTTTTAAGATTGTGGTAAGCCTTCCTTGCTGATGAATCTAAATTTGGTTTTAGGGACGCCTACTTGCAAACACAAAGTCCTGTACAGCACCAAGTGTGGTAAACATGGAACTGAACTGTTACAGCATAGGTATGCAGTTTATAGCAGTCCATGACAACTGATGCATATTGATTGCAAAAGGCAGTTCATACACGCACGGTTGAAGTCGGATACTGTTGTTTTTCTGCCGGACACTGATTAATTGCTGGTCGGTTGCAATGACATAAACACGGCATTTTACTCCTGCCAAGATACTTTCAGTTGCTGAGGCAGACAAGGAGGCAAGGAAAGCGTTTGGGCTTGGGAGAGGCGTTTACATGACAGACTGACCTTGAGCGACTAGTTACCTTCTGGGACTATAGAATATACCCTTTCTGGTGAGGAATCAATGGTTGAAAAACCGATAGTGTTTTCATCGATTGTGGGTGAAAACGTAACTGGAAAAACCAAGAAACACTCAAACTTTAAAGATCATATGTTATCTCTGAGCCTCCCAATTTTGTGCAGCAATCTTGTGGGATGTGAAAAACCCTCAGGAATAAAACTAACTTCTATTATAGGGAAGGTTTTTGGGGTCAGGTTTCCCGCGTTTTTTTCACAGGTTTCAGATCGTTTACACTGATTGCTCTTGAAGAGGAACCACTAGTCTACCTGTCTTTAATAGATGCAAGTCGGTAGGATTTTCTGAGTGGCCAGAGGCGCTTGTTTCGATATTTTAGCAGAACACCACACACGGAGAACGACTTCTATTGTAACTGAAAAGAGAAGACCAGCGGTGTTCAGCCCGTGGTTTAAACTCAATGGTGGACTTAATTCCACGTTCTGTTGGTGACTTGAATGGGTAGAAAACATGCCACAGATTTCTCCTAATAATTGAGTCCTTAGACTACCATTTAAGGTTTACAGTAGAATGGAATACTCGCGAAATTATGACTGTCGAACGGTTATTGCGTGCAGCTCACTGGATAACAGAAAATGAACTGTTTGCTAGTGGCCACCAATTCCGTTTGACAGACACCGTAACTTCAGCTCAGCACCAATATAATCTAGAGGAACCGCTCTGGTGTTTGGAAAACCATGTGAATATCCCTTTGGGAAGTGTGGTGCTGGCTCAACAACACTGCTCATGTAGACACTTTGTCCTCACACGTTTTATCTTTGCGGTTCGTCTTCCCAAATTTAGTGGTATTAAGAGAGCTATAGTAGATAGATAGGCGAATTCAAGAAGACAGTAAATTCAGGTCGAAACGTGCGTTCTGATCATATGTCATCCCACGCTCAAAACCATGCTTCAGACTTCTCAACAAAAACGAGTACCCATAAAAACGTCGGTAATTTGGTACCAATGCTCCCATCGAATCAAAATAAGGACGCCATGTAGAATTAAACAATTCATAAACCAAGCAATAGCAACAGGACTCATCTGATGTGTAGAAACAATAGTTTAGAACGCTTACACATTCTTAGATGTGCTCTGAAGAGTGATCAGGATTGTCTTTCTTGTTGGAACAATGCACCATGAGGAGGCTTTGCGGACAAACACCCAAATACTAAAAACGTCTGGTTCAAGCAGTGCGCTTCTTCGAAAAGTGTTGCTGTGTCCAAGGTAATGAGGTAAACCCTCACTGGAGAAGAAAGTCGATGGAATGTTTGTATTCAGTCCTAGGAATTGTGACATCCTTAATCCAGGCAGCTTTTAGTAGGACGTTGACCCGTTTACAGAGGTGCATCAGAGAATAAGCTGTATTATCTGTCAACGGAGATTTCGTTCTGCAAGTGAAGCCGACTGGCAGTGCACACCAGCAGTGCGCATCTCATAAAACTTCAAGGAGTTTCCAATCTTTGACCTCTCGGCTAGTATTTTTAACACGACCATTCGACGACTGCAGTCGATCAGCCGTGTGATTAACTTGCATTTAGACAGGATATGGCCCCACTCACTCTTTCGTCGCGAAATCCACTTCGCGTGGTCACAGGTGTTGGCCGACCCTCCACTGACGAACTCAGAGTGAATTTCTACTCATACTGTGCGTTTATTCTTGCTTTTTAAAAAAATATTTTCACACGACCAGCCAACACTATTTGATGAACAGTTGCACTTCACATAAAGATACTGCTAAAAGGCAAATTCTCACAAGAGAAGGAAGTCGACGAGTAATTTCTGCCCAGTTCTAGAGAATAGTGGCAGTCATTTATGAACACGTTTCAGAATGCCCTACAAGTAGAACGATATTGAACAATTCCGCACGAATGGGTAGCGAAACACCTATTATCCTGCTAATTACAACCAGTCAAACTAAAGCATGCACTGTAAGCGTTCTAAATTTTCCGATTTCCCTTCATGATTTTTCTCTGTTACAAAGGTCAACTGCAGGTACTCGTTTGCTCTCACCATAGCGACTGATAAAGATGATGCTATTTGTTTAACCGTTTTACACTTTTATGCAATAACAATGCCCAATGTTGTTTCCCCTGAATTTAAAAAAATAGTTCTTCGGCCTTCATCCTTCTTGCGTGTTGTTTTCTTACTCAGTTAAACTGCAATACGTAAAGTAATGCTCGAACTACATGCCTCTCAATAGGGTGAATGCCATTTCGCTCGGTCCCCGGTTTGTGGGTCCTTGGGAAAGCTCAATGTGTAAAATTTTACGTAAACTGCACGCTACAGTTATCAACTCCATTTTGGACGTGAAGCAAGCAGCAAAACCTTGAAGCTCAAAGCCAAGTGGTCATCATAAATATAGGTTTCCGATTGGTCGGTTTAACCACCATTGCAATAGACATAAGAATTCCTTTAAATGGTTTTCGTTTCCGCTTTAGTTTCTCAAAGATATACTGGAAGACAGTCGGTAGAATCGCTTGATGAATTCTTGTTTACTGTCATAACTTACTTTGAAAAACGGCCACCAGCTTTGTGTTGCTAACGCGTATGATTCAGCCTGGCAACATCCAGTCCACAAATTTGATCAGATGCGATTCTATGCGTGATCATAGCGACTGCACTGCAGTAAAGTTTCCGTATGATAAATTAACTGACTAATGCCTGCGAAAGTCCACTGCATCTAATCCCTATTTGTGCTTGATTTCCCTTTCAGGTGCACGTGCGATCTGTGATTGAAATGCAGTTGGAAACGGAAAAAAAATTATGTATGTATATTCTGTAAATGATTTTGAGAAGTACTGGTATGGCTAATTTCCGCAGGGCGTGTTCTCTAACTCAATTTAGGGTGTTCTCAAAACGAAATCATTCTCACGAATATCAGCTGTTGGAAAACAGGATTGCTCGAGTTCAATATTGCAGCCTTCGGTGAAATGCAATGGTCCGAGTTGAAACAGATGTAAACACGACTGTGATGCCTGCTCTATTCCTGAGTCACAAGTCGTTGGAGCCACCCAACTGCTCCATTTCATCGAGCCGAGGAGATGCAGAACAAAATATAGTAAGTGAATTCTTGACTGCTAAAAAATGGCTGTTTTCTATCTCGCAAGATCACTTACAATTTTTCGTTATCGTGAAAATCAGCACAGTCATTGCTCAGACGACTAACTGCGAGATTTAACTGCTATCCTTTTAGGTTTAATGAACAGCGTCCAGTATTTTTACTGACTGGGTTGATCAAAGTTAAAAATTCCAAAGGAGCAGGTGAGAAATCAGCTTGCGGGGATACGAGAACTTCCTGGAATAGGGTAGTAGTATGTAGACACCAAGGTAAATTTGATAAGGAAATTTTCATCGCTTAAAGCTTGATCTCTTGAGAGCGTGTTTGTTACATTTCATACGAGTAGTCTGTGATGAGCGGTGTTACCTGACGGCTGAATCATTCAATGGGTTTGCAAGTTTAGCCATTCAAAGTGATGGAGAAATGCCACAGTAGATCAGAGTTCTATGAAAATGTTTGAGCATCACCAAATATCATTTTCCACAGGAAAGTTAAGGACAGCACGTGCCTTAAAAACATCTTACCCTCAGTTTATTTGAGGATCGGAACATGGTCGCTGAAACGCAAAACATTTTAAGGGACCAAGAAAAATAAATTATTGTGAAGGTTTGATGACTAAACGGGATACGTGTGCCCGAACTGTTCACAAAGCACGGTACCAGCACAGGCAATGACGTTTACTCATTTTTAATTGCTCATTGGTATTAGTTAATTAGAAGCCGCTCGATAACCGACGTAGGGAAGTTTATTGCTTTCGATAAGATGTGCATTGTTCTTGAAATTCATCTGCCAAGAGAGGCGGTTTATCTCATCGATCTTGAGCAAACCGCCTCATTGAGTAGCTCAAGAACTTTAGATGGACAGAATTTACAAACTCTAACTGGGATTTCACCTCCTCTGGAGGATGCTACATCCGTCCGTTGTTTGATAAACTTGTGAGCTAATATTTTGGGTCCTCGCAGTTGCTGTCGTAAGCTACTGAGGTTTGAGTTTGTTTGAAGGTCTTAAGCCTGAGCTGGTGGGAGATTAGGCAGTTTCCTGAAACCTTATGCCTATTTTTGCATGTCCTTGTCATAGTCACTGCAAGAGAAAATCTATCGAGGCAGGAATTCGGCTGCAGCCATTCGCTTGACACGATGAGGTTTGATGATATCTAGCAGGTTCAATGCGGATTCCATGCTTGGTGCTGTCTCCGATCCGTGTGGCCTTTCGCCGCTGCATATGACTGTCTGGTGCTTTGCGAAGCGCGCTTCCATAAATGAAGACGTGGGGTCAACAGACATCCAACCATTCTGCTATCGTCTAGTACAACCAAACCGATAACCAATGGCGTTTTCAAAAATCCCTACTAATCGTTACCAGAACCGACTGGTTTTCAGACTGGTTAGGGCTGCTAGAGATTAGTTTCGTGCTTATGGCTTTTGAAAACATTCTTTGGTTCTGTTGAGTATGCCAGTTTACATTCTGGTCATTTCAGCTACTGAGCCAATACAGAGGGCAGCGTAGTAAGGAAGGATTTTTTTGCAACAAGCATTAGGACTGAAGATTCTTGTGTGAGATATTCAGGGGTTGTCTTCTTATCGTGTCTTTATCGTGTTTTTATACGAGAACGCGGTTGCATACTCAAATGCCATCTGCAAGGCAGCGCGGAGCATGGGATTTCGAGAGTAACCTCACCCTTGCAGACCATAGAAGCAGATTCCTGTTTTCATTGTTGCTGATTTTGAACCAACACTAAACCAACTCACTTGAATCGATAGACAAACGGACTGTCAGCCAGAATGTGGTGCCGAAAACATACCTTCACACTTTTATTTTTATTAAAACTCCTGCGGCGAATGAAGACAATGAATAGGATATCCTAAGTAAAGACTACATAGTAGTGGGACTCGTAAGAACATTTCATAAAGTGCAAAGAATGAATTTGACTGATCATTCAACAAATCCACCCCATTCAACAGCGCAGAGTTTGCTGATTCCAGCTTGTATGTTTGAAGTAGTGCCGGCACCACCGAACCTCCCGTCGCTTGACAAGAGTTTGGTTTGCAGTTGATCTGATGATAAGCACTGCTCCTAGAATAAGGGATCTGTTCAAATTGAGACAAGTCTGGTGTGAACTAACAACAAAAGTCGAGATAACACAAAAAAACATAGCTATACGTACACGAATGCTTTACGAAAACATTTGCATGAAGTTTTGAGGCATAATTTGAAGCAACTTCTCGCTCTTTAGTCACATGAGATCCACGCGACTCTTCAGCATTGCTTGACCTTCCCAGTGAATATTTGAGTCTGCTTTATAGGATGCGGGTACAAAAAAATTGTCACTGGTTTATATGTCAAAAGAAACATGTTCCAAGTGGGACTTAATTTACGTAGTACACTACTACTGAAGATCAAACATATGTGACAACAGGAAAGGTAGCAGAAGCCTATCAGATGAATTTTTCACTGGAACTGGAAAGGTAGCAAAAGCCTATCAGAGTACGATACAAATACTGCTTACACTGACACATTCGAATCTGTTGTTATTAGATGAATTTTTCACTGGAACTGGAGTCCAAGTGATTGTATTATTAATTAATGCCAATTAGGTCACCGATTCGGTCGATCAAGTGAAGTGCCCGTCTGTTGAAATATCTGTTGTGTACCAAAAGACGTACACAGGTGATCGAAATACACAAGTAGACAGTACGTACGCACACGTTTTTCAGATGAGATCTTGTTGCGCGCCTCAATCAGTATGTCATTGAAGGCTGACTGCCACCTTGTAACTGCGGACAAATTTTACTCATCAATTAGGTCCCTGGAGGCATGCCAAAAAAAGTTCAACATTTATTTCAATCCATCGATTTTATCCAGGTTGTTTCATGTTTCGAGCTGAGACAAAATCAAGAGAAGACACCAAAATAATACCGGATCAAAAGAAACCCAGCTACCGACCCTATAGAACGTGACAACTCTATTCATTTTTTCCCGAGCAACAGAACGCAGTGACCTCAGAGACCTTGCTAAACCCACAGGTAACCTGTGCAAAAAGGCCTGGAGTTTTCCTATCCAAATGACAACGACGGAAAACCAGAGAGCTGAAGTCCCACGAAAAGCCCTACTTGGTGTGATGGGCAGTTAATTACAGCACGCGAAACCTATCAAACCAGAGAAAACCAGGCATCCTACATGAATCAACTCAGCACGCAGTGGTTGTTTTGCGAAATATGGACAGTTCTAGTCCGCTGCCTGGAGTTGGTCTGTTTGTCGAGCTAAACAGATGGGTTCTAAATATTTCGTAAGCAACGGAGAAAAAACTCCTAATCAGTGCAACGATCAATGAATATAACTCCATTGCTTGCTAATTCGCGTTTTACTTTTTGCCGTACTGTCTCTCTGTCTAGCCGGATTAACAAACAGTACTTTGGAGTCCCGCCGCACATCGTAACTCGGGTCGGAGCGATTGATGGAACCACAGGTCAGATTTACTCCGGCAATTTTCGACCCCTATAATTCAAAGACTTACATCGTCCGGTGTGTTGAGGTTGCACTAGACAGTTAATGAAGAGACCACGTATTGTGAATGATCAGATGTTAGTTCTTCACACAACTTCCATAGGCATACTAATGACTGTTAGTTCATGTGCATTTGTTGGTGTGGATCAAGTGGAGTAAACTGCGTGACTGAAGGAAACTGACACTACAAGTGACGATCTACGTGCAAGTTATCACCAGAAGATATGCGACTACTGGTGTTCTGATTGCAAAATAGATACTTTTCGAACCAGGGACGTAAAAGTAGGAGGATAAATTGCCATCAGTCTTCACTTCAGTTTGGACATTTCGGCAGTAACTGGGCCCTACCTAGAGTGACATGGATAGAAAAAGTGATTTTTTTAGCATTTCAGTGTGTTGTTAGTTAAACATGAACTATAGTTTCGAGTAAACCCTTTAATTTGGAATTTAGAAATGACGTAAATTGATGGTAGTTTTTGACAGAAGACAACGAAAAACTATCATAGTTTGTTCAACAACTTTCCCTAATGAAAACAGACTGAGGCATTCATCTGTTTAATGCTGGATATGTTTTTAAATGAAGCCGCTTGCAAGGTTAGAGTGAGTGCGTCCAGTCCACGTAGACGTGACTGAACCGTACGAAACTCTTGCCTAATTCAGTGTCCATTGGATCCTGCAAAGTCCTAGTTAGGTTGGAACCCGCCCTGCTAATCTTTAACCGGTGTAGTCTAATGTACGCATTAAGGAGAGCTGTCCAACTTATTTGGGGAGACATTTATATGGTGACGTTATTTTTTTAACGGCACAAGTCCTTCCGCAGTTTACTATGCTAGCATATCTTTAAAAGCCACCTGAACATCGATGAACCAGATCGTGCAATTTTTTGTCCGGCCAACGTGGATGTAGGTGTGCACTTTACAGAACCTTTTTTAAAAAATCCTTTTACCAAGGATTCGACTTTCGAAGTCTTTGTCCCATGCAAATGTTTTCTTGAAAATTACTCCAGAACAAAATGGACCTATGAAACGCTAAACAGCAAAGACTTGCAGCATTCCATCATACGTTCATCGAGTAACTACCTACATGCATTGAGCGAAAGTAACGCGAATTGACTGTGCACAATCTATACACCAACGTGAACCTGAAACTCGCTCACTAACTATTCTTTGTCGGGAAGCTGCTCAGTTTCTCCAGAGTCCTACTCAGTATCACTGGTTCTAAACGGAAGCATTCAAACTAACTGTCAACCAGCTGTTGCATTTGGGAGGGAAACGAGCAGACATTTTCACACTTTTAGCGTGCCCACAACTATCGCACTGCGACCAGGTCCGTCTGTAACATCAATTTGTGCTGGCACACTCTGTCTTATGGCGTCACAGCAAGCCTTGCATGTACAGTAGAACTACGCAGTATTTTTGCTGTGCACCTCCATTTACAGTGATCAAAAACAAGGATATGGCATTTAAAGGTAGGTGTTGTGACTGTTGAGTAAATATGCCTGAAAGTGCCACATCAGTCAAATTATTCTACCAAACTGGACGGGATTCTAGAAGCGGCGCCTCAACATCATAAAAAGATTTCTAAAAAACGCATGCAAACTCACCTGAAAATGATAATATTGCGAATTATTTGTATCAATTTAGAATACTTTATAATTAATAGAAAGCTCACGTAGGACCTGTACTGGTGCTCATACATCCGTGAGTGAATGGTAGAGAGCTCTCCCAGTAACCGTAAGGCCGTTGGCTCTGATCACTCCAGAGTTTTATGAAATGCAAAATACCGATGCAAATTCCGATCTAGCGAAGCTTTTTTAGGATGAAAAAGCACCTGAATTTTCCTGCAAAAAAACGTCGCTGATAAAACCTACTGGAACCTAATTAATTCCACTGACTTGTTGGGTTTATGTAATCCATGAGTTGCCTCACAAATATGAGCTCATGTTTTCCGCTCAGGGATAATTTTTTGGGTTCTCTTTTTGAACAACATAGTCGGAAGATAGCGAATGATAGATGCGCACATTTTGTGTCGACTCGTTACTACCGGAGTATCGGTAACCAGGAAACAGATCTCATAACATAGGAGTAGTCACGTGGATGCAGGCTGATAAACCGGTGGGGGTGCTGGTTACAAATTCGACGCTTAGTCCGGGCTACTGTGTGTTGAGTCGAATTTCCTTTGGACACGCGAGGAACTCACTGAATGTTGCAGTTTCGGTGATCATTAGAACACTGAACACTGGGGTCAGGCTAACCAACACTGTGACAGAAACCACGCAAACCTTACTCCATTGAGTGGATGACTGTCTGAGCAAATAAGTACAAGCAAAGGAATGCGTTAACATGAGCACCCTTTATTCTAGTATGTTGGGCAGAGCGTTCATTCAGTAATAGGGAAGTTTGTGACTCTATTCCACACCCGAGCACAACTTTATTTTATTTTATATGAATTTGGACTTACAATTTTGAACTATTTTCCGTTATTCTCCACACACACACACATTGCTGGAAAATATGGAAATTGTTGACCAACCGTATTCAACTCAACAAGAGAGCCAGAATGTTGCAAGCGAGGCACTCTTTCTGTTGTTTTCCAATAAGGTGCACATGGTCAGTTTGTGCCGATCTTCAGACTGGAGAAAACTACCAACACCTCCCTTGGAGCAGAAGACGTCGGGAGCAGAACTAGTTAATTTAACAGGCCCACAATTATGACATTTTTCATTCAAACAAAAAACTGCCCGAGAATTAGGCAGGTAAGCACAAAATGAACGTGGTGTCAACGACCGCCAAGAGAAAAAAGCCAATATCTGTTGCGCCAGCAAGTTGCACAGTCGGCAGTTAATGTGATCTGAATCAAAGGACGCGTTCATGGCATTGCACAGCTGACCGACAGACGGATATCAAATCGTGGTTCTACTGTGCCCGTTTGCCCTATTCATCGGTCGCATTCTAATAAGAAACTTATGAAGTCGGACCAACAAGGGTTTTCAATTGAATACTAGTGGAAGAACAACATATGCATGGTCAGCAAAATCGCCGACAGTTGTAAACTGGAACTGGAAGAAGGAAAACAACAAAAACTGGATTACTGCAGGGACATCAAATGGGTAGGAGTAAGCCCTCTCATTCTAAAGGTTCAAATAATTCGACACGAAATAAAACAAGTTAAGTGGTGATCAAAAAATAGGCGAGTATTACTAATAGCCTTTCAACGACTCAGATATTTTCAGAACCCAGGTTATTATATGATTCTCACTGGGCAGTTACAATACAACATATATCAGTACAAAGCTGTAATGAATGTCCAGTAAGTGAACAGGTTCGAATTTCAAAAAGCTGACCAGCTAAATACAAAAATAGATGACCCGGATGTTTTTGTTACAACATTTAGTCACTTCGTACAGATAAAAAACTCGGGAAGTGAATTTACTAGCCTTCCTATGTTTTTTACCATGAGGAGTGTGCTAAACTTTTCAGCAGTATCCTCTAAGTTGCACGGTAGTATGACAATACAGTGCTTGCTAAACTGTTCACAAACAGAACATACAGAAGGATGCGAAATTAGGGTAGTACAGAAAAAACAATCTTCTACCGGTAACTTGGCTACTAGTTACTAAGTGGACAGTCTAAACCGAAGATACCAATATTTCTTTAAGGTTGACAACTAGATTTCCAACCTCTTCTCAGTTTGATTTAGGCGTTTTTTTTGTTCTGCCTAATGAATAACAAGTGACGTGAGAGAATACTGGTTTTTGTCCTTCATGTCTTGTTGGCTGACAGGTTCGGTATATCTGAAACATGTCTCAGACACTGCACCTTGAGAATTCTCATATCAGCGGTTGCAATCTGGGGAAAACCAAATGTTTAGAAGAGCGGTAAGGTTAATTAAATTTATTTAGTAGAGGTCCTAGTGCTCCTCAGGTTGCTTATGGGACCTCGGGATCGTAGGTTAAGTGGGAAAGATTAAGCTTACCTGAATTACCAACTTATTGCTCCACACGTTTTACAAACTCGACCATTCCCTTCTCCGCCCATAAAAATTTGTCATTCATTCCTCTCTACTGAATTCTGACCGGTCGATAAGATGAAAAATACGAACGTATTCATTCACCATCAAGATTTCGACTTTTTTTCTTTCCTTATTGTTTTTTAATGCATATACACGCGTAATTGTCTTTAAACCGAGAACGCAAAGCGCATTTTAGGAGCATTTGTTATGCAGTTGTATTGCGGTTTACCTAACGAACAACGAGATTTGATCAGCGCGAATTCCACTCATTTCAGAATCAGCATATTCTTTTCAATATACTGCAAGTTAAAAGGTAAAAAAGGGATTTGGCGGGAAGATTAATTTGTACGCGCAACATGTTTTTTTATGAATTACATGCACTAGAGGGGGATTTTGGGCAAAACTTCACTCATTACGCTTCGAGAGGAGAGTGGACTCACACAAGAGAAAATCGCCTGTCTTACCCTGTCATTCAGAGTTAAAGTACTGACTGGAAGAAAGATAGTCATGACCGTTGAAGTGAGCTAAGTTTTCACCTGAATTTCAAGATGCATCTCAAAAAACATTGTTTTATCTTGCTTACAGATTTTCCGAGGGGTTTGTTCGTAAAGCTTGACGACTGCGAACGGTCCGCCATCGGTTGGACAGATGTGGTCGACTAGCAGCTTGACGTATATCTGCTGGAACTCTCTTCCCGAGCATCTAGCACCTTGCTTCTGGCAGGAAGTAGTCTGCGAAAATAACTGCACAGAGTTAATGCAAATGGAATAGATTTAGTCGCAATCAATGCAAGTTTGGATGATTGTGTGAGGTCTCTTGATCTTCAGTGGAGATTTTGTCCAATCAGTAAAGCCAATGTATGGCAAAACATCGAAAAGCACTGTACAGCTGTTTCGTTCTTATTTTGAATCATCAGTGGCGTGCATCTCATGAAACCAGCGCTTAAAGCCCGAACCTGATAATTCATTATCACTCGACGGGTGAGTGAATACATGACGCGTGATATGGTATCTGCGACTGAAGGACGAGCGGTGCTATAACCCATCTGAGGGCAAGTTAACGGCGCTGCCGATCAGCCTCTTGTGACCTTATGGTTGGGTTCAACCACTGGCTGAAAGGTTGCAGCTTCAAAACTTGCTGCGTTTGCGGTGATGCTCAACAAAAACAGAACAGCTATTCAGTGCTTCTAGGCCTTTCAGTATCAGTCGACTTTAGTAACAGGACCAAATCTCATTTAAGGATGCCAATTTTCTAAAATTTTAGTCACAATATTAAGTGAAACCATTTCCAGTAGATCCGAATACTCCATTTAACTAGTCACTGTTAATCAGCGTCCACTAATTAAGATAAGATACAACGCTTTGCTGCGTGCGCAGAGCCGTTTTTTAAGGGAAGTCAACCATCCTGGATACCCGAAAACCGACTGAAGCATATGAATACATAAACAAATGACTGACTGGTTTTCAGCGCAAAAAAATCGATTCTGATTAGTCCTTTGCGCATGCCGTGTAAATGGTAGTCATGTTGATGTAAAGCTTAACGGGCCGTTCGCAATATGCTTTTGTTTAAAGGACCTATTTTCTATCTGTGTGCACTGTTTGAGAGAACTTTTACAAAACGACCGCTTGGCTTAGGGTGGTGATCGAGGCTCCTTTCAAAATACAAGCATCTGTATGATAGGACCAAATCTGCTTGTTTATCCAAAGTTATGTAAGAAAGGACACAAAAACCTTTCCTTTAAATAATTCGCTGAGAATTTAGAGAAATAAATCACAATGGTTTTGACCAAGCATGTGCACACTGGAAAACCTGGGAACTCCCAAACGGCCAGCCTGGAAAACTGAATATACAGCCAGGTGGACCTGGGTTTACGCATATGACTAACGTGCTAACGCAGAATAATGATGTCGATCTTTGGAACGTTTAGTTCAAAAACGTAGCAACCGTGAATTACATATAGATTTTAGTCGATCGTCGAAGTAACTGTCAAATTAAATGTGTCCAATATTTTTCTTAAGAAATATTTTATTTTGTTGACATACATGTACCGTTCATTAGTTAGAAACAAGCCGTTTTCTCAAGTACTTTCCTGTTGATAATCAGCACCAACAACCATCTTTTATGCTATTTGGTACAGTAATTCCGTGCTATTCACTATCTTTGCTCATCCAGATTTATTTATGAAGAACCTATTTATATATTACTGTGAGTTTCCAGGGTGTTTGTTGCAGAATGGATTGCCGAACGACCAATGGGGTATGAATCGACGAATAAAGCAATCAACTGGGTCCCGGTGAGAACGTCACGATAAAGATCATCCACTGATAACCCAAATTGACTGCTGAGAAAGCAGTTGACTATATACTAAGGTTGGAGTCACATAAGGACACTCACGACAAGTTGGGTTATTTGCCCTAAGTTTTGATGATTTGCAACGCAACTTTGATGTGTGCTAGTTCTACTCACACAACACGAGTCACACACGTCTTGGTGGGCCGGCCGATAGAGCTCAGATACAAAGGTTACTATACGAGGTGGGTACCTACGGACAGACAGATTGTTCACCAACTTAGAGAATTAGGATACTGTGAGTGAGTACTCCGATATAAGAGAGGAAAGCACCATACATCACAATAATTTGGGCGGTATGCCTGCTACAATCTTCAAGAAAAACCAAAGAATAGATGTTTTTGTTATAAGAAAGAAGCCTACGTGTAGTCAGATAATATCAGCGTGTCTTCACTCTCACCAGGTTACGCAACGTATGGTACGAAAGCTATTACCTTATAGAAAGATTTGTTTGCACGCTTTTGAAGATGCTTTATGCACAGGAAAAGAAAATCTTACCTAACATGAACCAGTGGCCAGCTCAAAAATAATCAAGGAGATGTAATTTTGTAGGCCATCGTGAGTCTCCTGAACGATCCATTGTTGGACAAGCAGGAGTCCATTATACGAAAGCAGCACAAAATTAACATCCAACCAAACTGTTCAAAGCGAACTTCTGGAACACGATTGGGGGATGATACAAATAAGCCATGAACTTATGGAAACCTCGGGAGTTGTAAACGGGTGTAGGAAGCTTCATCTTGTCTGGAAAAATGCACAAAATCCGTTAGGATCTGTCGAAGGAGAAGTGAGCTTAAAAGATAAACTGTGGAATTCCAGTTGCATGCAAAAGTGAGAATTGTCAACAGTCGATTATTTAATATTTTACATAATAAACCGGTGATTTGTAGGTACGTGACCGAACTCCTCAGTCTCTGTAGATTGAGTATCCTTACAAGCGGATGACGCCTTGATCACCTCCAATTCTTAGTTACTCACGATACTGATCACCCAATCGTTGCCAAACGGTCTGGTCTTCAATTGTTAGCCAAGAGGTTGGGAGTTAGTTAGTTAGAGGTTAGGCTACTTAGACTTGCACTGCTGATGATTCCCAATAAGGATGAAACAACTATATATCGCAACTGTGCATTTTCGCATATATTGATCGCTTAAAAGACAAACCCCAGGTTGTAATCTTAATCAGCTGTAATATATTCTGAGCAGATCTCACTTATGAATGTCGTCACACAATTGCATCACAACGATTGTGCTTGTTGTCCGCTGACCGATTTTCCGGTTGTCGGATGTGTGCTGTCACCATACTCGTATCAAACATTATTCATCCAAGACTGAGCACTAGTTCGCTCAGTTGGTACCAATGGAGTGTCAGAGACCATAAAAGGATTAGTTTATTTCATAGTTTTACATTGGATATGCTAAAGGTTTCATTTTGTACGGCGTATTGCACCAACTGATAGGTAGGTGCTTAAACAGAGTGTCAGAAATAGGGTGTACAAAACTTTCTTGAGTAGCTGACCCATTGTCTACCTGTTTCAAAATGTCATGATGAAACAAGATGTCTTTCTTCGTATCCCAGCTGTTGTCAACAAATGTGTGTTGCATCCTCATTGTTGTATGGTAGACAAGCATCTAAAAAAAGTTGCTTTTCCTTTGGCAGGAACGTTACAACTAATCAAGGCCAAGGTTTCAATTAAAAATAAAATGCATGGACTGGTAAATTCTGGCCGGAATTCCAACTTGTGCCGACACTTGTGACATTGTCAAATAACTTCGACAGGAATTTCTCTCTCATATCAATACTGGAACAAATATACTTTTGGTCACAACCATAAGGGAAACTTGGTTTTCGAAAATTAGCAAGAGACCGTCCAGCAGTTTTGTCTTTTGTCTGCACGAATTTTGAAAAAGTGATGAGTCTAGTCATTCCTTTTGGCAGGCTGCGTGTTCACTCCTTTGATGGGCAGTTGATACATTTTTGGCGTCGTAGTTTTCAGAAAGAAAAATGAAAAAAAGTGCTAAGAATTTTAACTAGAGCTGTCCGAAACTTTGACGCTCAGTGTGTATGGGAGTTTACATCATAGTGAAATTGGACACGACCAGACTGAAAAATAACCGTTGTGTGGACAAGTGTCTGCACATATTCTATCTTGGTTGGCAAAACGTCCAGTGAAGCACAAAAACAGTTCGGTTTCCATTCACTTGGTAAAAACACTTCGTTAGTTGAATGCTGCCACTGGCTTGAAAGTTACCTTAGAAGGCAGTCTAAAATCATTAGAAGCTGACAAATTTCCACATGCTGAATGAGATATCCAAATGTCATAGATACTCTTGTTTGGACGTCTTGTTCAGCCTGGTCCAGACATAGCGGAACATGTGTCGTATTTTAGCAACAGAAAGAAGGCTAGAATATATTTTTATTGAACCGTTTTTACCATATAACCCAGCTACTCCCACTGGTCATTCCGCGCTCTTATTGCCTGATCCGTGTGATGCACCTTCCGGACTACTGTTCTTGTTGAACACTAATTCGCCGACTAAATATCATATGCCCAAGTTTGACAACCAGATATTTCAAAGCATAACTTTGCACAAATATCTTCTGCCATTCAAGTTCCGGAGAGATTTCAGTTAATAGTGGTTGAGGTCAAGTGTGGGATCAAGGCTGGACGTGGAACACCTGAATGAATGAGGCACAGAAATGAAATAGGAAATAGGACAAGGCTGATGGGATATGCTTGACATGGAAAGGGAATCCAAAATGTCCTGGTAGCAACAGCATCAGAACATCGTTAAACAGTGCAAAGCAGTTGTCAATTATGTTTAACAAAGTCTCGCCAGGAGGAAAAGCTAGCGAACTGTGAAAGGCATTTTTATTTGGAAACTCTCTGTGCTCACCGCTATGGAAGCTCACCAATATGCTTTATGGTGAGACGTGGCACTGAACAACAATTGATATACACTACTGCAAGTTCCACAAGGTCCTCTCAACTTGTTAAATAGCTGTTGATACTTTCACAGTTAGTTTGAAACCTCCCAATATTTTTTTACGAAAAATTGGCCTGATGACCACCGTTAACCGAGAAAGTTTTGAACTGAACAGATTAAAACCGACCTCGATAAACAGTGATGGTTCACAATTAGTCTAACTGGAAGCCAGAATGAATAGGGCCGAAGGCTGATAAAAGCGAAATGTAAGGTTTGATGAGAATGGAGTTCTTTTCAGCAGTCCGCTGGAAAAAGGTAGGGCAACGACAGGTGTAGAATTTCGAGTAACTGAACAGACATGGTTTGGGGTAAAAGGTAATTATACGCATAAACGTGACCTGCAGATTTCTTGGAAGATCTTGTTGACTTAGTCATCGCAGACATCAAGAGATCTTATTTTAAGAATTTATCCTGTGGTAATGGACGATCCTAGATAGTCGTTTGAAAGAAAGAAATGAATTTCTTCCAGTTAGTCAAAACGTAGTTGCATTCGGATGGATTTAGCGGTGCTCCTATATCCATTAAGGTGCTTGTATATGCCCTGTTTGGAGTTCGGTGGTATAGAGCGTGCTTTGCTAGCAAAATTGTTGTCAGCAAGTACAGTCAGAGTGTACGATTTTCAAGGATACCCTGTGTAAAATGAAGAAAATAAACAAAATCAGGTGCTTGAGACGCACGTTATTCATTCCTATAATAGTTCTACAATTCGCCGACATTCTAAACTCACTGATTTGGTGGTTTTGTAAGGTCTATGTAGGAGGCCGTTCAATGTCCACCCACGAATGGTTATGCAGCAAGCGTTCTCTAATCGACTGAATCAAAGACACTGCAGAGTTGCACAAAATAGACTTGGAAAACTGTCCTTTTGTCGTTTTACGTTTTCAGAGTAGAGTGACAGAGGCACACACCAGCATCCGTAGTAAGTCTCCCCGCCCCATATGTAACATGACGCACATACTCCTGAAGTATACTATCAGGATGTCAAAAGTGTCACATGAACAAGCCCATGCCGGCTTTCACAGTTTAGGTGGCTTAATATAGGGGGTAAAATGAGGCTGAAATCGGCATTTTAAAATAAAGGACTTTGTACCAATCAAAAACATTTTTGACCAGAAGACATGGCATACTGCACTTATCCAGATGTGACATTTCACACGCGTGGACCGACCAAAAGTCTGACTTGGACAGCCGAAATCACAGTTATAGTGAACCTTAAGTCGCATAAGATTATACTACGATGAAACAGTTGACAATACAACAGGTTGAAAAATCAACACCATCATCTTACTTAAGCGGTCGGTACAAGAACAAAGTCTAGTGATCGTTCAACCGAAACGAAGCTACACAATCGGTACTGAAATCAGGGACACAGAAGGATATTATAATCAGGACTGGAAAGTGCGGTTCTGTTTTACATGTAAAGTTAAAAGTACAAACGGTGCAAAGCGGATAAATAGCACATCGCATGTTGTATAGCCGCTGATTAACGAAACGCCTAATGCTCATTACACGACAAGGGCAAGGCCTTTTCAACGAAGTGGAATGCGTCCATTTTTTTCAAAAAGTAGCGCAGCTAGTACCTGAGATAAATAAACCATTTATTACTTTCCCCTCACTATTGTTGTTCTCCTGACCTCATGCGGAGGTTCCTTAGACGCAGAGGGATCTACCGAACAACAGTGGGTTTGTAGTAATTCAAATTCCAAGTCTAAACTTTGAAATACAAATTATTCGAAACGGCTAATACGACATTCACCGAAAGAAATCCTCTAAATACACAGTGATTTGTTCGACTCTTGTCAAACCCATCTACGGAATTGCAATGAATGCTCCAAAGGTTTTCATTTCACTTGCTTACAAGGCGTGGCGTGAGATGCAAATGACAGCTGGTTAAGTTACGTCTTAAACTTTCCAACCGATTGGTGCTGTCTGCTTGTGTTTGCGTGATTGGACGATATCCATTGACATTGTCTCCAAATCAGCCTCAAGTATGAATAGTTTGTATGTGTTATACAATTATACAAGATTCCTGCCGATAGTCGCGAGAACAGACAAAGAAGAATAATGCAGAAGACAATGCAGAAGTTGATCCGAATCAGGGTCAATTGAGCCAGAAATAGGGTCGAAAAACGCCTGCAGATGTGGTACTCAGATATAACTGTTTGTAATGATCTCCCAGGAAGGCATACAATCAGAAAGTGAACGCTATCAATGGAAGTTTTAGTCGACTGCTTATAGCTTGTTGGAATGTGGATGTGAAAGCTTGGGAAGTTTATAATAATACGACAACCAATCCCTAAGGACTCTGGAATAAAAACACTACGTAATAGCAAATTGAGTTTGACGGGGAAAGTGTCATGCTGTGGTATAAGACAGAAACGTGACCCCCGGAGCCAAAGGACGAAACTCACTTGAAAGTCCTGAAAACTCTGTGCACCATGATGTACTAACAACGTCAAACCGTAAGGTTTGTACAAGTTATAGTGAGGTTTGAATTTTGGAGCAGAAACTTCGTATAAGTGTTTGTACATGTTTTGACGTAGTCTGATATGCAAAACATTGTTTGGGCGTTTTAGGGTTAGCTTTATAGTAAAAACATGTTTAATTCACTCAATCACCAAAACATATTATATTACGTTCCAAAAAGTGAATGGGTCTGGTAAATGAATAAGTCTTGATCGTCTAATCAAGGTTGCTAGCTATTTGTGAGTAAGCGATACTCACAGTTTCTAAGCACGCTTGTCCTACGTCGTTAGGAAGCATCCACGACTTCGGAACTTACACTCTAGTTTTGTGATCTGTCATAAGGTGTAGCAGTTTAAAAAACAGACTGCAATAAATTACAGATTGCACGGGAAAGAGCTAAAAATGCGTTCCTGTCAGCTGAATCTCAGTGGCCGAAACCGGAAGTGTTTTATGGTTGTTTGGTCTCCGTCATTCGAGAGCATGCCAGCATCAAACTATCAAAAATCATCGAAGAAATTAGACACGGATTCTGTGTTTCCATAACTGAGTTCGTCCAAGAAGTCGAGCTTTTTTATATTGTTCTTTTTACCTCAGCTTTTGGACGTCTGCAAATTTGTTGGGTCGGTGGTTTTTAGCTAAGCATGTTTTTAGAAAATATATGTCTGATGATTGCTTTTGTGATTGAGACCTTTGATGAGGGTTAGGTCAAATCACTTCGTTTTACGACGAAGCAGCTTGATCGCGCTTTTAAGCAGGGAAGAGTAAATGTGTCAAAGCCCTATTTCGATGGGAAATCGCTACCTTTTATCGTACCACTTACTAGGTTGTAAACTGGCATTACTCTAAGGTAGGTGAGCATGATGTTTGGCTTGGTAAGGGATAATGGCTCTCCTGTGAGGCACAAATGTTCCGGATATTTATGTTTTCACCAGTGATGCGATAATCCTTTTTCAGAGGCAGAAGATTTTGAATGCTCACCCGATTTAAATCACAGATTAGTCCCTAAGAATGCGAATGTTTGTTTAAAAGAGGTTAATTGAGTTCGTTTACTACCTCGCTTTGTATACGGTTTCATAGAAATGCATTGATTTCTAAACTGAGATGACAACAGCATGAGACCCAAAAAGATTTCTCGGTTTATGCTGTTCCTCAACTTTATACGAAATCCAAAGACTGTACGAGAGCTCAGCTGAAAAATCTTCGGGAAACTAGAGTGATTTATTATGCTAATTAAATGACTGATGACGACTCACGCACAGCCTAATAGGTGACTAGCAATAAACTGGCCGTAACTGTTTTGCACAACCAAATATGTGATGTCATATTATATTGATAAAAGAGGTGAGTAAACTTTGCTTACACTTTGAACCATTAGGTTTGCATTTGCTTGGAGGGTAAGCTGGAAATTATTGATCTAATCTAATCAATTTCTTAAAACCTGTCAAACCTTCGTAAATTACTCAACAAAGCTATAAAATAGACCCAGGCTGGTCTCGCAAACTTTTTTTGCTTTTTTCTTGCAACCATTCTGTTTCCGTCTCGCGATAGATAGCTCGGCTCGGTTGCTTCTTTCCATCGACAGCCACCGACTCCATGGGTAGCGTGGAATAAGGTCGTCCTTTCTTGAAAGGTTGCTCTTATTCACTGTCAGCGCACTCCACTTAGGTGCCAAAAATTGTGCCCTATATCCTCTTGTGCTTAGTTTTACTCGGTCCAAAGTGGAATCTTTTATTAGGCAACTAGGCAAACGACTTGAACTACGCGTTTCAAACCGTGTAATCGTTTAGAGAAAAGTGGCGCTTTTACAATCTGCCTTAAACATTTGTGAGTGCATGTCTACTAGCATAACAATCACTGCGCATTATACGTTTTGGGGTAAACCAAAAGCCTTTGAAGAGAGTTGTCATACAGTTTATTTTCTGCGCAGTTATTCGGTATATAGACATGAAAAAACAGGTACTATATATCGTCGCAGTAAACAGACCACATAATCCAGCACGCTGTTCTAACCCCTCTGAAATGGGTAGAGAATGGCCAATAAAAAATAAATGAAAAGTTGTCGGAATCTTCCTGTGGTTCACGTATTCTGAAAAAATGGCGAGAAGGCGAAATGGATCTCGGGTGTTCACTCAGTATCAAAGCTATTGGTACTCCAGCGACTGGTTGTTCGAAACGATCATTCCATTTTCGGCTCTTGTTATGTTTACATGTGAAAGAAGCATGCTTGAAAATGGTGTAGAAGATTAGAAAACCAGAAAACAGCTCAGCACTTTTCCGTTAGATTAGAAAAGCTTACTCTTCCAGTCAGTGGACTGGAAAAAGCATGGTCTTATTCTCTACAGTAGGAATGTCAAGTGAAATCCGGCATTCTCATGGCTGCATCAAAAAGCTATCTACCCTGAACGGACCACCCATCTTATAGTGGCTAATGGTAAAATGGTTTGAAATAAAACCCACTGAGCTGCGCACAGCTGGGAAATCCCCAACAAGAATACCTCCCAGTGGATTTTTGTGACACGTTTGCAATTACACAACTGCCGTTCACTGGAAAACTGGGTCACTCAGTAGGAAGTACCACCCGGAGTTTACCAACGTTTCCAATATAAAACCCGTAGATTCAAAGGACAGTTCTTGCTATCAAAGCAACCGCGACTACTTATTTTACACAGAACTACTTAGCTACACATTACTACTGAGTAAAAAACCAAGCAGACATTCCGCAGGTTTGAATTTTTTAGTGGAGGTTAGGTTACTTTTTCAGTTAGTTCCCAAAAGAGCCCTAAGTAGTCTTGAAATCACGTATAACATAAGACCTGTTTCCACGTGCTTTGCGCTAAGGAAATAGAATAAGCATATTATATATGTAATGCACTACTCATAAGGTTGTCAAACAATCGTCGAAAGCCCTTGAACACTTTTGTCTTTCTTGGGGCTCATCAGGTAGGCGCAGTTCCCGAATTTCCATCAACCATATGTTCTACTTGAACGCGAATTGAACGAAGCTCGACTTGCACACTCATTTGCATACCACTTTGTTTTCGACGAGAGACTCACCTTGAACTCAGCTTAAGAACATCATAAAAGAGGGATTTGGCTGGGTTCCAGATGAGTCTCCCGTCGAAACCAAGTTAATATGCAGATGAGTGTACAAGTGGAATAAGCATTCTTTAAAAGCATACAATGTTTCCGGTGGTGAGATTCGGTCGCAGCCGTCAACACCTCAGCGGAAAGCGACAAATACTTATGCTGCAACATGTTTTCTAACACGAGGGCAGACAAAAGTTCACACACGTTTGAATGTTGAACACTCAAACTGAACTGTTATAACCAAATACTTCCACGCAAAATACGATCCAGTCGCCACCCAATTTCTAATTAAAATTATTGGCACGTTCAATAATCTCATAAATTCGCCAATTTAACCCGACGTGCTGCTTCCGTCTGGATGGCTATTTTATGTTAGTGTGGGCATCTCCTAGGTCTGTGGAAACAGTATAAAAACACCTAAACATGCATTCAGACAGCCAGAAAGTTTAATCGAGAGAAGCACCCAAACTTTCAGGTCCACTGCCAAGTAGCTTGCTATGGGCAAGTCGCCATATCACTTCACACTGGTCAAAGGTCTGCATGCCAGGATAGCTGGTGTTCAACCTCGGCTTATGTTGGCTCGAGCATTCCTTGTGGAGTGACCCCACGGATAGCTTTTTGAGGCGTCGTGTTCCTCTGTTCTTGTTATACAAATGAACACCCTTGTTTTGGTTGGCATAGTAGCATACCGCAAAACATATGGGAATTGTGAGGCATGTTTCACGAGAATTAGCGGATCAGAGGACAATTGTTATTGCAGCGGCGCGCATTGAAGCTCAAACCATAGAAATATGAATATAAATCCAAAAACTGGAGCCTTCGTGTAGTCACTATTTTTTTGCTTTGCATTAACCAACTCGCTGTTAGATGCGAGGCTCTGTAAAGCAAAGGCACCGTGAGATATGGTTATCCAAACTTCTGACAAGGTTATCTATTAGTACGGTAAACTACGTGATTCAAAAACCATATACCTATGCTGCTGCATTTGATAGCGATTCATGCAGCTTTGAGAGTTTTGTGGAAAAAACACCACGCATCAGAGTGAGGGTGATAAGAGCTCCAATATCGTAAAGCAGAAAACTTCGAAGGCTATTAGGTTGCCCGTGCACGAAAGCGCGTTGATTCAAACTATGAGATGAGCGTGTTCAGCGGTGTGCAATTGGCTCCCCACCAAACAAACGTTAAAACTTCTTGGATGACAAATTTATTAGCCAGTGTCTTGAATTCAAGTTAACAGTTTAGATGAAGAACGAAATAATAATACAACACGACTGTGTTCTCCATTTCCGGCTTCCGAACCCCAGACCGAGTTGAATGATACAATGAGTGGTGGACGAGAGAAAAATACAGTTTCTTTTGCCTACTTCCAAGCTTATCTTTAAAGTGGTGGAAAAAATAAGAACCAGAGATCCTGTATACATCGGGTGAATATCTTTCAGGGTGCAGTAGTAAAATATTTGCATGGAAGGAGTTAGGATAGGTGATGTATGCATAGTTGTAGTCTGTGAGCATGTGCTGATTTTCAAAATTTCGTCAAATCACTGCAGCTTCACTGAGAACAGAATATTCCATGGAAGCCGATCTGGTTTTTAAAACCATTACGCTTCTTCGTATAGCGCTAATTATTGTGCATTCAGCAGGAAACTAACCGTAGAAAGCGATTATTCCAAGTGTGGAAAGATATATTTCTTCTTGATAATTCAGCCGCGAAAATTTCTCCGGTTCGTCCCTTCCAAACTACACAGTGGAATGCTTTCCGCTGAACGGACCTTTTAGTTCATGGAGCACCTGCCGGTTGGAACAATTAAGAATAAATCTGTAAAAATCCACCTGCACTCTGGTGGGATTGTTCTTCCTAGGTGCTTTCTTTGTGGAAATTAATTGACGTAACTGCAATAGGCCCAGTCATTTGATGTAAATGTATTTCACACTGTTTATTGCTGAACCGAGGACGACCTTAGTTAATTTTAGGTAAAAATCTCATTTGGTTCGCTAGCCCAATACATGTTCCGCCCATCCTGAGTAGCTACTCACACAATGGGACGTTCTTCATCAGTGACTTTGGTTCCCGTCCAGGTGGTAGAAAAAACAAGCAAACTACATGCGGATGTACAGATGAATGTCACTTTGCTCTTAAATTTGATATTCTTTCAAATTATTCTCCCACGAACTTGCCCTGATGGACTATTCATGCTAAACTGACATATTGCAACGACAAGACAACATGGCAAGTTTGTTGGTGTGGTTGATTTATGGTGAAGTAAATTGCGCGCAGATGACAATTCACGCGGCAGAACAGGCTTGGACCGCTATTTTGTTCAGTGTAGTTGATGAGCTAGAGTGACAGTGATTTCACAAACTCATGGAGTACGATGACACATTCATGATAAAATGCAAAACAGGGGTCGATGGCTGAAACGTGCCTCCGAACGATGCTTGTCACTCATATTTTCTTTTAGCTGGAACAGCACATAAAATCTGATGTGGTATGTACCAGCACAAAACAAATGCACCCACATGCAACCATAATTTCTATCAAACCTAACAGCTCATGTGTGTCTCAGACCAAACCTGACAACTAAATCTGCTAGCTGATAGTAGTGACTTATAAGAGTAGCTGGCTGTAACATTACATAGTCTACGCCTTCAGGAAAACGATGTTTCTGCTCTCCACTGACTGTAGGGTCTTATAGAAAAGTTCATCGATGCTATCCTGTCATATCATCTTCCAAGAACTTCCACCGTCATCCAAACTAAGGGACCCGGAATTTAACGCTGTAAGCTTGACGTTTTTACTCGTCAGTAGTGTGTCAAATCAAACAAATGCACATTTCGTGCTTGAAGTTGCGCTTCCGAGTACACTTATGATGATGTGTTTCAATATGAGGTAACAAGAGCAAATGTTTGAACAAAATTCATTCGAGTCTCACCACAAACGCACCCAAGATACATACCAGAAATAAAATAATGGCCAAAACGTGTATTGTGCTGTACAAAACCTTGTGAATTTTAAACACCTTTCTGTTCATCCAGGTTTCTGATAGACCGGTATTTTTAATCAGCACGACCATTGGCGCAAATCCGTTATTTTCTCCAAACCGGACTATTTAATCTGTTTTACTAAGCAACGTTATCTACACTGGGCAGTTCAAGCTTTTATTATATCTCTGTTGGTTAGGAAAATAGTATCCTGAGACTCCCCTGGATTCCACATATTTCAAGGTAAACATCTTGATCAAGGTACATTACCAGGAGTTATTCTGAAACTATCTGGCCTTTTAAATGCCTAATTGACTGCAAAACACGAATAAACGGTAGGGCGCGCTATTTGATACAACACATACATTGGATCCAATGCGGTGTCGTTTTCACTGCATAGTTTAGTTAGTGCGAATGACCAGATTAATGAACCGGACAATCCCTCCAACAGAAGCTGGCATAATTAACCTCTTCAAATGCCAATATGGACGGTTTTTCCTCCAAGTGTTACTCATTCCAACTTGTTGTAATCAGTTCAAAGAAGAATATATGACCACTGATCGACAAATTTAGGTCAATGTCAGGAGAAGTGGATATTGTATTAAAATTTCTTCGGTACAAATCGACAAACTCAATTTACAGGATTTCTTTTAACTTGTAGTTAAGTACTTGTTTTTTTAAGTAAAATGCGACGTACAATTGATGCTTGACATAAAATTCATCTCTCTGAAAGCCATGTCACTTCACAGATGGCAAAATAAAGTACGGTGTTGCCTTATGACCGGATAAGTGGTCATAAATAACTAGGTCTTCTACGAATTTGGCGAAATCAAGCAGTAATACTTACCGTGTGGTAACCAGTAGACGTACGAAATTTGAGTATGTAGGCTCTAAAAGGCTACGGAAAGCATAAATCCTTCGTCGAACGGTAGATAACAAATAAGGAGGAAGCTTAAGAACTTAAGATATCGAGTTTCAACTTTGCTCGACAGTCGCCGCACGTTTGCACACCGAGAGCGCAACAACATCGTTGCATGAATAGCACTTAATTCATTGTGACAAGGTTTTGAGAAGGTGGCCGTCAATGACACCTGTCACACTCTATAAATTTCAACTGCCTGACTCAATTTATCGCTAGACAAGTGCAAACAAATCGCGCCAAAGTCTGTAGCCTTAAAAACGCGCATTTTGTGGGGTAGCGATAGCCGGAAAAGTATCAGATTTCCTAAAAATCCAATGCCAATTGTTATATCGAATCCAGACAACAAATTTGAAACCACCAACTATTACGGAAAGCAAAATAACTCCATTGCGAAACGCATTTGTCTACAAGTTTTAATTATGATAGTAATGCTATAAGACTATTCAGTGTTTTCATTTTATCATTGTGAATACGCTGCATTGCCCCCCTCCAATATGTTGAGGGTTCACTTAGACGGCGCACATGTCCCCCTATTAGTCTGCTGAGTATCAATTAAGTGCGCTTTCACGGTATATAAGTTTCGAACCAACTGGCTGGCGAGTCTATCCTCAAAATTTGAGATCCTATTTGGAGTAAAATGGTTGGAAGTTGCCACCACACTGGTTGACATGAGACGAAATGTAAACGTTGTTGCCGCCACCACCCCAATCCCTACAGTTACATATGTTCAGTCACCCAATGTTCAAAGTTGTTTCTCTTTTATTTCCTAGTCAGTTTAAGGAATGGAAATGAGCACATTCGGTTAAAGGATATCATAAGCGAGAGATTCAGATGAAATAACAGCTCGGTGTGCTTTGTTTTTGTAAACAGTTTGGTGCTTATACAGAACAAACGTTTGATGAACATTCTGGAGCCGCTCATACTTGATGAACCTTAAGAAGGGTAAAACCGATAATGGGCTGCCGGAAGAATTTTGAGTGACCTTATGAGCAGGGTGCCAGACCAACAGAACACTGTGTAAACGTCTCACCACGTGGCGCAAAAGTTTGCTTCTTCGTAATTGCAACAGGGAGATAACCGTGCAGCATTCCATAGTTGGGACAATTGTCGTGACACACCTATGAAGTCTGAAGGCGGAGTTTTAAGAAAATAACGGTATGCTTGCAAAAGCTTCCCATATGTCTTGTTACAGCATTGTGTAATCTTCCATCTTCCATCAGTAGTGACTTGGTACGCCCAATTCCTAACCACGATGGTGGACTGAACAACTTGTATTTTGTATATAAAAGATCAATCTTGTTTGACCTAATGTCTCCGTGTTGATAGCCAGCCAGCTTTCCGGCTTAGAACTGTTAACTATGATCCTTTCCAAGAATTCTTACAAACTTGGAATGCTGAACAATTCATCCAGCGGAAGTGTCAAGATCAAACCCGGCGAGATATCGCGCATCCTAGTTAACAACATGGATTACTATACAGACAGTCACTTTCACTAACTAACTCCAAATTCCATTTGAGCAGTCGATCCATTTTTGGTGAAGAAAACTATTACCATAACTCAACCCTAACTTCGGCCGGACGAATTTAAACCTCTTTAGTTTGTCGAAAACGCGTGATCAATCAGTATTAGTCTCTCTGTAGCGAGACGACTAAGCATACGTGCGCGTACGTGACCGAAAAAGCACACGTCATACTGGCCAAATGTCCTAGTAGTCGCGTTTTCAATCAAACATAATCCAATTAGATCGGAGCAGCACGAAATATATTAATTCAACAGCAACTTTCAATTATGAGCACAAATAGAAGGCACATGCGTCGATGAACTTTAATATCTCCTTTACCTACTCGAGGCGCAGCACGTAAAATGCCTATGCAAATAAAGAAATGGAAACCGAAAGTTTTACGTCAGCACTTTTCGTGTGCACAGCACTGTTTGGTTAGTTTTGATGTCTGGGAGGGACAACAGTTTACATCTGCGGCTACCTAGCAGCACGAGTATCTCTTTACTCCTTTTTTGCGACTTGTGTAAATAAAAGATTGACGACTGAGCATACTGGATCACCGTCAGTAACCAGCAATGCTGTAGCCTAAAGGATGCAATCTAGCTTTCAGTAGTTCTCAGGATTTTAGCAGCACTCAGTTACCCATTGCAGCCACACTATTGGATCCCTGATTGTTCCGCTTTACCGCGAATCCCAAAATGAATTACTCTTCTTCAGAAACCAAAAAGGGGACTTTTATGAAGGCTATCGCTCAAACCGTAATCGCGTAGAAGTTTCGTAACTTCTGCACAGGCCAATTCGTTGAGTGAGAGTAAAAGTTAGTGGAAAGTGCTTTTTCAAAACGCACAAAAATAGTATCCAACCAATGACAGATGTTAGAAGATGATGGGCAATAAATTTTCAACGTGTTTTAATATGTCCACAACTAACGATAAACCTCAAGGTAGATAGATTTGTTTGAATCGAATATGCATTCATTCTGAATCTCGGATGATCCTGTAACACGGGGATTTAAGTACAGGGATGAAACAGATCCTCAAATACGAAAAATTTAGAATTTAGAGCCCTCTCGAAGTTTGCCTTTCTCTCCCAACAATGCGCCAATAGGTTAATAGCGTGGCTGGGGCGTTCGTTGGTTGGAGGAGTCATGGCATTCCACAAAGTTTCGTTTACGCTATTACGATCCGTTTTGAGGGCACTGTTGTTGCGGTAGCTCAGCTAAATATCGAATGCGTACGTTGATCTAGTGGGACAAAAACTAACCCACATCATCATCTATTTCGGGAGGCAACCTTTTTAGCCATTCATACAGGTATGCAAGCTGAACTTGTTTTTTCAGCCTCTCTCCGTCTCCCGGCGCGAGCCTAAACTCCGGACGAAGGGAAGAGTGTATTCTGTGCTAGTGAGATCGCAAGCGACATTGTCAAAAATTTTGAGTAGCCAACTCGCCAAACTTTTCTGCACACAATCTGTATGATTTACCGATTCAAAACAATTGGCTCGAACCGGAATCTCTCTATGTGAATCTACCAATCTGATGGCTGATAAACCTCTTTTTATCTGATCATCGCCAAACATTTCCTTCAGAACAAAAACCATTTTTTTCTTATTAAATTTCGATCATTAAGGACTCTTGGAGATGAAAATATAAGTAGGATTCCTGAATTAATTCACTTATAGACGGCGCTCACCCGAGTCAGATGAACTGTGGCGTGCGAAGTACAGCAAACCATCGAACATGTCCACTGTTGCTCTTCACACCCAAATTATTTATCTGTTCTTCTCGCAGATTTGTGAGACCATTGCCAGACTCGGCAGACTGAATAGCTGCTACCTAATCGACCTTCAGTTAAGCAAGGTGATTTTCAAACGATTTCATTGCCCAAAAAATCCCACACGTGAATACAAATCTAATAGAAACATCCCTTTCCTAGACTTTAGGCGTTTGTAGCAATTAGTGGCCCATAGATTCTGTATAGTAGTGCAGTTTTTCACATATTTCAACAGTTTCCCATAGTGATACGGCCAGCCTGTGGTTCATGTTGCGGATATGTGGTTGGCCAAGTTTGGGTCTTGACTGATTTTTTGCCAAGCACGACCATGCATAGAACAAAGGACAGAAAGAACGTAGCAGTGCTGGCATTTTGTTGCTTTTATTCTGAGACCATCGGTTATCTGGTTTGAATCTGGCTTGAATCTCATTGTAACACACTATGGCCATAAACCGTGTAGGTATTTAAAGGGAACATAGAGCAATACGATCCTCTATGATGGTTATATGTATTCTGTCGAATCTTCAAAAACAATTAACAGATCTGCAGTCGGACTGATAGGTCCAAGCACACGTAGCATGGACGATAGGAAAATCCTGCAACTCTACTCGAAAAGTTGATCCCCGCTTATCGCATGGGCGCTCTGGCGACCTTAGTATCAAGGACGATCGCCCTCCGTCCAATGAGTCAGGCGCTTAATTTTGAATTTTGCATTATCTCATTAGCTCTCAATTGTTTCTGGATGTATAATTTTCCATAGTCCCAAAAGAGACAATGTTATTAAGAAATCAAATTTAGGTTTGCACTGATTTGTTTTTTTGCAAGTGAATGCTTCCGACAGAAAAGTCACTGACCGTTTCGCCGGAGATTTCGCAACAATCTGGTATTGATCGGCTCCGCTCCAGTCAAAAGTCGTGTGTTCTTCGATGGTCTCCAAAATTCTTACTTTATGCATTAGTGATTCCCTGTAACTTATTTCTAAGATCCACTAACTGGTTTTTTATTGCCCTTACATAATTATCGCACCACCTTCCCTTCGGCTCGCAAAGACTCTTCAGTTGCCTTCAAGTCCACAAAGGAGCAGTGCAATTGAAGACTGCAGCGCTATTTTGCCCAGGTGCGTGTCAAGGACTACAGTATTTGCTATGGCTGCAGTCGTGAAGAATTTGGAACTCGTTATTTCAACCATATAGCGTCGTGTAGCAGGTACACATCGGAAGTCCAGTCGCTTAGTCTGGCCGTCAAACATTATTCACCCGGGATACAACTTAATTGACAAACAGAATATTTGGGCCAAAATATTTAGGATTGATGAACTAGGCCTGCCAGTTTTTTGGTGAACGTGCGACCCCAATACTCGAGTCAATAAGTTCAACCAGACAAACGGTTTGGAACGTGCGACCCCAATACTCGAGTCAATACGTTAAACCAGACAAACGGTTTTTTGCTAGCTTGACTGAGTGTTGACAAACATATGGTCCACTTCCTTCATGAACCATACAAAACCTATGATTATTTACATAGACAACGAAGGAAACATATGGTCCACTTCCTTCATGAACCACACAAAACCGATGATTATTTACATAGACAACGAAGACTGACAAAACTGAATTAGTGATTATTACCGGCTGCTGCCAGTGCGTCTCAATGCATTTTGAGGACGCAGTGCGATTAAAACCGTAAACCTCCAGTGACCAGAGTCGTTAGGTGAAGCAAAGCATGGAATAAAGCCACTCGTGTTGTATACCAAGGTTGATGCCCTAGCGGCTTAGTTTACTTGGCAATGCCAAGCAAGAGTCTGACACGCATTTTCCTTCGTTTAAACTGACTAGTCGGTAGACTGTGACTATTTGTAAAGGCCTAGACGCATAGATGATGTCAGCGTGAATTCAGTCCCGTTTGAAACACTTGGTGATTTGGAACCTCTACTTACCGCTGCTCCATCAATGCACAGGTTTTTAAGTCTGTATTACAGGCCTTGGCATCCCTCACAATTCGTTCGAATATCTGGCCTTTACAATTCGTGGAATAACCAGACGACGTTTATGTAAATATATTTCCTGCATTTCTCGTTAAGACACTGTGAGCGGTTGATCACAGGTTGCGTTAAGTCGACTCTGGGATTAAATATTTGGCAATCTTCGTAGCAACCTATTGACACTGAAAAGGGAGACCTAAATTCAGTTGGAGCTGCCTGTGAACGTATAGAAAATAATAAACAAAAACCTTCAAGTCCAGGATGACATAATCTGAGGGATGGAAATCCCCACAATAAAAGCTCCCCTATCCTGATCTACACACGACGGTTTATTTTATTTGTCCAAACGTTTAGTATTTCTCCATCTAAGTCGGCAGAATGTAACCTAATTCACTGACGAAGTCAAGTGGCCGCACTGTGCTTAAATGCCGAGGGAAGATAGTTTTAAATGACCAAGTGATTCTTCTCCTGTCTCTTCTAGTATCACATCTGACACTGCCCTATTACCATTGTGTTTCTGGACACGATGTTTTCGCAGTCTTGAGGTATGATATGACGTTTAACATTCCTGAAACCAAGTGAACTTCGTGTGCTTTGTTTCCTCTTGAACTAAAGAATCCTCAATAGCAGCGTGTTTGCATAAAGTTTTTAACAACTGAAAATTATCCCATCAGTACCAATCCTTGGTCAGATCTAATCCGAAAATTGCATTTCAAAACGCGCTGTCAATTACATCCGGATGTACTTTAGCTCATACGTTCAATACGAACACCACTGGTCACATATATCAATATCACAAACAATAACGCTAGTATTAACTATTGTCCCCTTAAGGTATCACAAATGTGTTATGAATTTAAACTCTTAAGCATAGGTCACACTACGGTTCAAAGTCAATCTAATTCCCTTGAATAGGCGTCAAGGAATTGCGACTGGCACCACATTCGGCCGCACGTAAAAATTCCTTCAGAATGGACTCTGAATTTCCCAAAAATGCGTTTCGAGGTAGGAAATGCCAAATCATATCCACTAGATGGGCCAGTACCAAATTTCTAAGACCACGTAATACACAGACCAGTAAAAGTTTATGTGCGCTTACTTCCAAAAACTACCTATTCGTAAGGATTTTACCCTATGTCCTAATTATGTCTATTTGCTGAAACCAAAGACTCATTACAGCCTGTCTTATTTGATGCAAGGCAATGTCCGTCAATGTCCAGTGTGAAAACGTAGTATGGTCACCCCACACTGCACATACCCGAAGACAAAAAAGAATACTGAAGAACACAATCATGGTCTAAACTTACAATGCAATGTTAAAAATTGAACCTCTAGGATGTCTGGACATTGGCTGAGTAGCATTAGTGTTGTATCGAACAAAATGCAGTACTTGATGGAAACCCACATCCGGCAACTATGCTTAACGTTCAGTTTTTTTACTGAAAATATCCACAAACCACAGAATTTTTTCAATGTTACCACGTTGGGTAGACCGTTTTATGCGATTGGCCTACATTTCTTCTGCGAACCGAATAATGTTTGGCAAAGAACTGGAAGGCAGACTCCTACATGAAACCACCTCCATATAACTTTATTAAAGCCCAGCTACGTTGGTTAAAAACAAGCCAGCTGTCCAATAGTATTTCCGAACACCTCTTCAGGCTTAAAAGAGGAAGGTGACTTAAAATTTTGTACAGCAATAAAATCTGGATAAGCAATCAAAAAATCATCCGACTGTTTTGTATGCCGACGATTGAGCGATTTGTGCGGCAACCTGGGTCAAACCAATGCACAGCCGATAGTTATCAGTAATCTTTTGTAAAGGCATCCGCAGCCGAAAGACACATAAGGGTTGATTTCCACTAATGCGAACATGGCAGACGATCTTACGTGAGATAGTCTGAATCTTATATCCAGGTTTATCATGAAGGGGACCATTCTTGCTACACTATCATTTTCAGAAGACAGACGACAAAAGTAGTTATATTCAAAAGGCTAGATTAACTAAAAATATTCCTAGGATACGAATCATTCTAAATCAGAATCATTCAAACTAAATCATCATAAAACGAATTACTTTAAGAGCCTTTCTCAGCAGACTCATTTCCAGAGAGCAGTGGCTCTTCTGAACGGTCCAAATGATATCCTGCGCCAGAAATCCCCTTCAGAAAGCGAACATCATGTGGTAGAGGTCAAAATGTCCCCTTTGACTGGCAGACTTTTTCGCAAGATGTCCATATAATGAATCTAAAGCAGTCGCACGTCCATGTGCCACAAGATTGAGCTTTGAGCTTAACTAAAATTATATACTTCATAAAACCCATGGCTATCGATTCTGAAAGAAAACCGCAAATAGAAAAAGCAGTAAAACGCTGCGTTTACATTATTGTGGAGGTCGAATCACCCACTTTTCACCGGACCACTGGCCAAAAAGCTGTGGGTCATGAGGGTTCAGAATTGTTTGACGAGTCTTAAACGTTACATACACTGGTACATATGTCAGCCGCCTCAAAAAAACGAACGCACTTATGTGCCTTTGGAGTTGCTTAATGCTTGTTTCTGTCAGAAATTAATGAGGCCGAATGATTGTTGGGTGCTGTCAAAATTTTGTTTTCTCAACATCGGTGCAGCCTGTCGTCCAGACAGTTGTACCTGCTACTATACCACGGCATTTCCGGAAACTTCTGTTCAGTAATTTTTTCTCTCAACAGCTGTATCAAAGTAAAAGGTCAAATTGGTCATTATGCTGCGAAGGATTAACTTTTTCTGTCGAGCTCTATAGCTTGATGCAAAAAAGTCCTAGATGCTGAAAACTGTCATCTCCTTGTGGGAATATTAACATTGAGCTTGAAGATGGAGTGTGAACAAGCTTCATTGGACTGATCAGTTTTCTGCTAACTTGCACTTAGGAATATTATCAGTACTTGCAACGCAGAAAATCTAAGTATTTCTAGCATTCAGCGAATTAAATTGGTAGGAAATAGGTGAATGAATAAAAAACTTGCACACTGTGCCTTGAATATGGACAGTTCACGGCTATACTAGTTACCAATGTTTTTCTCCAGCTCCTTCAAAATGGCACTAGTTGTCAAAACTGCTTCTTCGTGAGAGATTTCCGCTCACCACAAAAGAGAGGAAAAGTAACCAGTATGCGGCGCTTCTGTGTAAATTACTTATTTTATAGACAAAAATAAGCAAAATAGCTTGCTAACTTCGGTGCGCTCTGAAATAAATGCGTTTTTTGTTCTTTGGCCTTTTATTACGCAGGAGCTCAGAGAAAATATCCGTATTGCGTTGATGTGGGTCTTATCAACACTGAAAAACGTTTTGCAATGGCGATTGTGTCATTTGCCGTATTCTTTCATCTCGAGATGGAAATGCTTTGGTTGTTTTTGAGAATACTTAACCAATATGCATTCACGTCCAGAGATATTAAAATTCTATTAGGAGTTCCACCCTGTCGAACTACTAGTGATTACGGTGGAGCTGCACTCATCATGCTCGATTTCACACGCCTTGCGCATCATAAGAAGACGTGGAGGAATTCGAACCCTGGAGACTTCACTAAGAGGTTGAACGCTACATGAACTCGATCAAGGGTTGCTCCTGCAAGGAGCAAGCTGTGTTGACTCAGTGAAGAGCGCAAAGTCCAACAATGATTTAGTAATTCGGACACCTAGCATTAGGTGCTAAATATTCAAATGTTTCAGTGAGCATTTGTTCCCAAATTTAGTTGGGTAGGCAATATTGCCATTTGATTACTGGTAGGTTTGCTTCTGGGGAAACAATTCACTCCTTGAATACTCCAAGAGATTTAACAATAGAGTGATAATCATAAATATTTCTGGGTCTTATCGGCAGGTCAGTATATGTAATGGTTGAATAGAGATAAATAATGAAATAAGATGCTAAGATTGGCTACTAAACTAAAAACACATAAACATAAAACTGGTTATCAGTGAAGCCAAGGTTGAGCCTAACCAGATTTCGTGAGGGAGTCTACAGAGCTATTGACCGACTAGATCGATGGACACGTGTTACATTAACAAAGCGGACTCAGAGCTGTAATGAATCTTTGACGGCATAGTACCGGATTTCACAATCGTACTGCGACTGCCCAGGCATTTGGATTGATACTGCCAGTGTACTGGGCACTCGGTAGACTCGTTTAGATTGATCATATGTCCAGTGTCAATAATGTTTGACGCAGTCCGACTTTTGGCTAAGCCCTTGAGTCCAGCACGTATTCTGTCAGCAAGTTGTCGTGTCATGCGCCCAGCGTATTCTGATGACAGGAGAAAGAATACACAACCGTATTCAGAGTGAGGACTGGCCTCTTGTCTCTCAAGTTTAGTCGGAGTAAACGTTGTAAATCAAGAATGAAGAATTGCAGCTAAAAAAGTTCGTCGTAGATAGAGAAACATGGGATGATTGACTGACTGGAAACAGATTCAAAGTAGCCTAGCCTCTGCGTAATGGTCACGACACATACAGTGTTCGCTATAAATCTCACTGGATAATCCTTACCACTTAGTTCGCTAGCAATGTGTTCCATTCCGGATCTTTCCGTTAAAGTTGTTACCATGAATCATTTCTGCCAAGGCACAAAAATGCAAACGTTTGTGTCCTGTACCAAGAGCTTTCTACAGACAGATTTGAATTGAACTGGGGGATATTCTGACCAATTTAATGTTCAACAGTCGAATAGCGTTGTCACAGTTTCTAAGGCAAACCGAACGGAAGGTCGCGTTTGGTTAAAGTTGTCCAGGAGGGTGTTTATCCTGGAGCTGTTTAATACAAGCATAAAAATATCATACGCGTACCTTGAGTTGGACTGTTCGAAAGAGCAAAACATTTTGAACTAGGCTTAGTCATTTATCAGCTTACAAAGCCCCGAGCGTCACAAAGACAATGTTACCATAAAAGTCGGTGCGCGGAGTCCACAACTCGGTTAAACATTGCGTTAGAGTTAGGGAAATTGCACACACCCAATTCGGCTCTCGATTGTACATCTTTCTTATGCAACTTACACAACCCAAGAGGTTTTAAAGGTAAACTTGAGATGTTAAAAGAAGACTTCATCAAAATAACCATTCATTTCTCAGTAGTTTCAGGTAACCTTAGGTAGTTTGTCAGCTGTTTCAAAATTTTCTGGGCCTGGTCTTTTGCCTTTTGCTAGGTTTTGAAATGTAACTCCTAAATACATCTATTGATTCCAAACTATTTATAACCGTTTTAACAAGAATTTCGTCGAATTTGGTTATTTCGTCAATATAGGAAATAATGCCCTGCTTTAATTCACGTTCGCATATAATTAGAAAAGCTTACAAACAAAAAGCTTTGAAGCAAACCTTTTCTGTCACAGATCACGATGCGCTGTCGGGACAGATGTTACCGTAACGATTGCTTAGACCTCATTTTGCCGAACTAGAATCAGGACTTGAAAAATGTGTAAATGAACAATGATTGATAAGTGTTTTTAGTCGTCTATTTACTAAGTGGAGTGAATACTATAGCTCTGATTTCCTCAGATGAAATCAAAAACCAAACATTAGCTCACGATTTGAGTAGCTGCACAAATACTGTAAAAATTGTGGAAAGGTGGGAGAATGTATGATAATCATTTGCTCAAGGGCATATTCACAGACGACTGCAAAGTGGGGATTTACAATGCCGTCTCGACTGTACCCCTCTTGGGAACGCTAGTTGGTTAGAATAAAAATGAAGACGTACCATTGGGGATAGTGATTTGGAAAATGAGGCGCCTATAGAACTTTGCTGTGTTGATCCAGTCTAGTGCGAGTCTCTTGTTGTACTAGTCTGTTTTAATTGGTAAAACTGGGTAAGCTAAAAAATTCCGCCACAGGTTATTAACCCGTCTTTTATAGAACCACTTAGCAAGCAAAGCGTTTCGCAAAATAATTAGATCTTTTCCAGGGAGCATTCGTTGTCCGAGCGACTGAATTCAATAGCTTATCTGTGAATTTCCTCCAATCTTGTATTTTGTGCACCTATGTAGAGCAGCATTCCTGGCTAACTTGACAAGTCCTACTGAAATTAGTTTGACAGTGTGTTCCCATTATAAAAATAATAAGCCTGCTCTTTTGGCGCCTAGCTGCCATGCCAGCCGTAGGAAGCACGAGGGCTGGGATAATACCAGGCTGTCCAAGCCTAGACGTTAACAGTCGAGATGCCAGAAGTGTATTTGAACTACGGGGCCTTCCAGCCAGTAAGTTCGTCCCTCAATCACTGAGATATCTCAACCCTTGTGTAGCTATTAGAAGATGTGTCATTCACAGTTCTTTTTAACGAGCAACCGATATGATTTACAGACAGCTTTAGGTCGTTTCTGAACTATTCATGCCCTTAACTAACGAAAAGAAGTAATATCTTTACCAACACAGAAACCCTGTAGTTCAGGTTTGTTTAAAGCTAGACCCATGACGGTTTATCAACCGAACAAAATCAATTGCAGTTTGCTAGTGAGAAGAATTTTGTTAGCTCAGGCATTGCAGATGGTCGCGGGTTTGTTTGCTTAGCTGAACAGTTTGATTGCAAACGTTCCACTACCAATCGAAGTGACATCATCAGTGCGCTGTTAGGGAGCGCAGTGGGCAGTGGTGATTGGTCGGTGGATTTGCGCTGAGTAGTGTTGTGTGTGTATAAATATACGTGATGCTGGCCGGGTATGACCTTCGATCATGATTAATTGTTCGGTCAGGCCTTTCCATTGTTTGATCTGTTGTCCTGTGTCCTGATTAATCGATATCCATAATTTTTGAGCCCGGTCTATCCTGCTTTTGTGCTCTGGTCGATACTGAAGTGATCTGTCTCCTTGTCCCCTATGGGTTTCAGTTTGTGATCTTTGTTGATCTGATTCTTTCCTTTTTTTCTCAGCTTGCTAAGAGTTTTGCGATTTCCAGATGGAATTCGTGACATTTTTGTCTACATAGAGGAACAACAAGGATAGGTAGCCCCGTCTGATCTTTTCCAGATAAGCATATCTGGAAAAGATCCGTGTATTTCACACATCTTGAACGAATGCCATGAAAAGATCCGCGGCGATGTGACCTAATGACCTGGTTTCCGGTCACATGTAAACTGAATGGCATCAAACTGCGTGTTTTTAGTTAGATCCACCCTATTTCTCTGTTCGTCATTGCAGTGTCAACGTTCTGCCGGCGATTTCTGAACTCTCGGCAGAGAAATCTGAGTACTTGCCATTTGCAACCGAGACCATAACAAGCAGTGTTTAACACATTTCGAAATTTTCGAAATTCTCTATCGTTAGATTATAGGAGTTGAAGATTTTCGCGTGACAGTGTCACCTAACTGTTTAGAAGCAATCGCAGGAAGAAGAAAGGAAACTACCTATTCAGAGTATTCCAGAACAATGGGTATACAAGGAATTTTATCATGATACGCTAAACGAAGAAAACAACTTAACATCGGCAACATCAAGGATATGCGACTAGACGGATAGTTCTAGACTACATCAAGAATATGTCTGAGCTCACGGCCAGAATGTGAGCCAAAAAGGACTCTTCCTAGGCCATACATCAAATGCTAGTTTACGGGAACTGGTCTCAAGACTGAAGAACAACCCTGACAAAGCCGATGAAAACAACATGGTATACCATATCAACCGCAACAGCTGCAACACGTTGTACGTTGGACAAACTGAACGGAATATTTGCACACAAGTAAAGGAACACATGGCAACCGTCAGAAGACGTGGCGGATCTTTTCCAGATAAGCCCCGCCAAAAAATTAACCCTCGCCACGCAAAAGAAGATTAGAAAAAAGTGGATATGAAATTTTACTTTTAGTTTTTATTGAAGAGGGTAAAATTGGGACATGTCATTAATAATTTGCATGAAAAGGTCCGTTTTTCGGTACCTTTGCCTCCAAACGAACTCACACAAGTAGCTGTCCACTTAAGATCGGTGTGTGCCACATTGGCGTTTATTCTGCATCTTGTAGACGAGCCAAAGAGATTCGATGGTTTGTGTGTGAGCTCCAGTCGTTGGATCCACAAAGTTTTAGGTATGATTAACCGTTTCATGTGTATAATTCATGTCAATCGTCGTTTCAATTACTTGGTGGGATGCTGACATATCGGAGATGATGATTGAGCCTGGAGCGATGCAGGCCTGGATTGTCTATCAAAGTAGCTGCAGTTCGATCTGGCACTGCATACATGAACACCCCTTTAGTTTCCCGGCAGACCCATCCGAAAATCCACTGCTCAGGAAGGACTCGTCCTGCGTGGTTTTTACGGCGAGATATTAGCGTTTCATCGATCTCGACGTGTAGTCCTGGGCCGCCTACAACTGTTGGAGTCTGCAAAAGCCGCCAGGCGCAAACTTCGCGAAGAAAGTTCTTCCAGTCAACAGCGGTCGTGTGGCCAATAGATGATTCCTCTAAACAGAATTTGATTTTTGCCAAATTTTTGGACCAGCAATAAATGAAGGGAGTTACTGTCCTAAACTCCATCCTAGACCGCTACAACCAAGTTCCCTTTCGAAGACCGATTTCTTACCGACACTTTCGGGCATTACACCTTCACCTGTCAGAAGCAGTTGAAAGTGTCATTTGGTGGCCATTGTTGCATAAACGCTGCTTCGTGGCTTTGCAAAAAACGTATTACCGTCTCCTTGTCATGAACGAGAGTTGAAAGCGTCAGAAAGTTCATTTAAGTTTTTACGTCCGAACGGAAAAAGTTTTGCACAAAATGAGCCTAGATGCGGAAAAGGAATTGTTTTCATCAAAAATAGGTCAAGGTTGTATGCGTACATTAAATTAGAGCTGGCAAAAAGTGGCGGGGCTTAACTTTTCGCACATGAATCTTTGGCTTTAGTGGCGGGGCTTATCTGGAGAAGATCCAAATATACCATGTTTACGTTTCAGAGTACCATGGCCCTTTCAGGTCTTATGAACTGTATGGCATACGGAGGTTCTTGGAGAGGCGACCTGGCTGAGTACCTAAGGAAAAGGAGAAAATCACCGTGATTTAAAATGCTTTTTCGGCGGAATTTGGACCTGCTTTGACCATAGTAGACAAAAAACATCCCCACATCCTAAATCAGAATTCCAAGTTGGTTCTATGTATGGTCTCACAAATTGAAATAATAATGCTGAAATACGAAAGTGTCAGACTGGGTACTACCGAATTCGGGAAGTTATGTTCTCCCTCCTAACTAATCGACTTTTCTCCTGTCCAGCATGAATCCGGAGATAAGCTCTTCCGAGGAGCATAATGGTGAGGCACCAACAGAGCAATGGACAACACAGCATTATCGTGAGTGAATAAAAAACTCCAGTGGATACGAAGTGGATACTCCAGTGGATACGAGGGGTCAAAAACTGAGATTATGTGAAAATCAATAAGAAATATATGTCAAGCCCATGTATGCCATCAAGTAAGGTTTGGTAGGATTCCCCACAGCAAACACTTAGGTTCACTTTATTTTCAGTAGATTAAATCATGCCTTGGATCAAATGGCTTCAAAAGATAATAGAATAGCAATGGAAAGTCCTGAAAAATCATCATTGAATGCAAACAAGTGCGGGTTTGATTTTGGATTGAAAACTTTCAGACGCTTAGATGGAATTAGGCTGGGAAACTTCATCAGTTTTGTAAACCAAAAACAACAGAGTAAGCAACTGTTCTACAGAAACTAACACCAACACTGGATTAATACGTACAAAGAGAGTTGGAATAAGCATATTACAAAAGAAGCGATAAGTCTGAGCAGTTTTATTAATTATCGAAGCATGCACATTAAAATTACTCATCGATTCATGTCAACACTTCTGGTGCCGAATGTCAAACGGTTTCGTCCTAAGCTCCACAGTCTGCAAAATTCCATTTACTGACCTCCCTACTTCAAATACCTAAAAGTCGTTTGTTTTTCTGGACAGAAGGCACTATCCGTAATTTTTTTGAAAATTATTTCAGGACCCACCACCGGTTGCGTTCTTGCTGAGGCTAAACAGCTATGTGTAACCCAGGAGTTCGCACCAATTCTGGGCTCCAAGTGAGCACCAAACTTTATTTAATTTGAAATTCCAGCTCAAGAACGCTGATTCAAATGAGTATTTCTCCAACACCAATGTAGTCTGCAAGTGAGTGTACTTCGTCGAAAGCAGGCACCTTGTCGTTCGATCACCGGAAGTCTATCTGACACGGTTTGACTAAATCACGATTACGATGAAGACATTATTGGAATGTCTGATACCGTTAAATGTGTCTGAAATAGACGGTCAGCTAAGGGAATTGTTTGTAAAATGTCTCATTAATCAGTGCGATAGCAAAACGAACCTTCCACCACATCGCACATGCATAGACCAACATTACCGCATATACTTTCCGTCCCCTTGTATCCATCCAGTTTTATGTTCAGGTCTTCGTACGATCGGCCTCCTTAACGGTTCATTGATGAGAAAAGCCCATGAAACTTTTACTGGCTTTGTCACGTATGTGTGAACCCATCAAGGTCGCGAACAGGGTAATGACTTTCTATGGTGTTGAATCCCTCTTCAAAATGTTCTTGTCACCGATTGATGTGAATCAATTATGATTTTGTCAACTCGGATGGTATATATTAAAGAATTCTACGGGATGAACTCATTTAATGTTTAGGCGTGTTCGCTAATTTCAGATACCAATGGTACACATTCTTGCAATGGTTGATCCACCCAGCTTTTTACCTGACAATATTTATCGGCTGCTTATAAAGTAAACTGGACAGGAATTACCTTTAAAAAACTTTCGGTATGCAGACTCAATATAGATGGAACCTTTACAGCCTTCGTGTGTCATGCTCGGTTACCAGTCACCCAATAAATTTCAGATGAATTGTAAACTTAAGGGAGTCAAAAATAGTAGCTTTTCGTGTTCGTCTGATTAAGCATATTGAAGGACTGTTGTTCTATATAAGGTTCACAAAGCTCGCACTGGAAAAACAACATTTATATAAAACGTTTCGACTCCGACGATAAACGTGTGTTGTGGAGACCTCCTTGTATCACAGGCATATTAATTTGACGAAACATCAAAATACTTTCAGGAATCTGGTTAAGATCAGCTGTTGAATGGTAGAAACTTCAGATTGAGCCTTCGTATGACGGTCATGTAACCTGCATTACTATTTGAGAGAGAGACAGAGGGGAAACTCAGTCCTCATCCAGTAGCATCCAAGTCAAACAGGAAATAGAGAACCGTTATGGCCACTAACAAGACAGGCCTAGATACTTCCAATTCAAACCAGATACAACTAGTGTGTTGTACCCATCGACTCAATACGCTAGCAGATCTAATAGGTGAAAAAATCAGGCCTGGAGGCCCACATTGCATTACAGGCCTCTGCAGCCTAAACATGCTTTCTACATCTACCAATTATTTGACACCCATAGTTAGTAGGTATGTGGTAAACAGAAAAGCAGCTCTGAAATTGGATTTCATTTTCAATCAGAAACATATACTTGCGATTATCGAACAGCATTTGTGCGTGCAGAAGAATTTTAGTGATGAACGCCGCGTAGAAAAATGAAACACTGCAGAATAATTCGGACTGATATCTGACCGCACATATATAGTTCTGCTAATTACGCCAACTTCGTTCTAACTACCAGTTACTGAATCCTAATAAACGAACCACTCACTGATGAAAACTGATTATTAAAACACGGTTATCGGTGGAATTTGATCGGTCGTGTAGTATCACCGTACATATCTGACTGATTTAGTATCGATGACCTTTATGAGGAGTTACGTCAACTATGAAGTGGGGTACAAACTTTTAAATTGTTACGCATCCTCGAGCTTTTACTGTTTTTTCGCATAAGCTAGCTGTTGAGCTGCTTCTAAACTGTCTCATTCCGAGTGTTTTCCCTGAGAATAGACCTAATGTGAGTTAAATAGTGATTCGCAATTGATCTGACGCTCTCTTTGCCGTCCGTTAACTATCGAAACACGACAGCCACTCGTTCCATGTGACATGACTAAGTTGGTCCAACACTGATCAACCTGATTGATTGTTGGTCTGTTCGCCGAGCTTGGCAGTTGGACTGCAAACGTTTCATCACCAATCGAGGTGACATCATCAGTGCGAGGTTCAGTGGGTTGACCCACTCAATCAGTCAGCACATCCGAGCTACCTATATTCCACAACATTGCCGATTGATCAACCTCTTCCTTGTTCCACCGGTTTGTGCGTGGTTAGCTGCAGTTTATTGTAAACGTTTTTTTGAACCAACAGTTTCTCAGACCCATTTTCTGATTTTTCCATTTTCAATGACGTTTCGCCTCATTTGAGAAGATATGGGCAAGGTTCGACCATTTTAGCTTGTTCATAATCCGTAATGGTGTTTCACGCCAAAACCTCTCAAAGTGATTTTCAGCACAATGCTTTTCGGCCACGCGCGACTGTGCATTAGTTCACCAGCAGCATAGTCTGTCATACGTGTAGAAATATTTCTGATAGTGTGAGGAGATTTAGAGATTTTCAATGGAAATTTCGTGAGGTGCAAACTAATGCTGATTCCAATAAGGATAAAGTACTTTTCGGCTTCAGTTTCAGGACAAATTCTCCAATGGAATCTCCTCATTTTGCGGACAATCCATACGCAACTCAGAAGGAAGAATAACTCACATGATACGTGAAGGGTTCTTTCAAAACTTTGCTAGTCGGTGACCTAGTCAATACGTGACCGCCCAAAGTTGATTCCGTGATTGAAGGGTGAAAAGCGCAACAATCTGTCCGAATTCGAGTTAATGACACTGCTGAGCATCCGCTCGAGGCCGGATGGTTAAGTGCTCAACTAACACTATGGACGCAGGTTCAAAACCTCCCTGAATTTCGTGAATTGCACACCGCTGATAATTCTTGATGAAAGTTGAAACAACCTTTCAGTGTTTCTCAGCTTTTCTGCGTTGACCGACTCAGTTTCAGTCTCCATTTAAAAATTATTCAGATTATTCACATAAGTTGTAGGCCATTAAGTAGCATATTCTGGAACAGCTCCAGCAATATTGCAATGCTGATTGTTATTCGGACTTGTCAGTCTACAAAAGAGAATAAACATTCCTGTTTAAAGTTCTTCGCGTAGGATTTCTGCGGCAGCAAACATCAGTCAGTGTGCAGTTTAAGCATCTGGCAGTTCAAACTTGGTACACAGATCGAAATCTCCAAATATCAAATAACGTCTTGTACCAGTGAGCTTCTTTGATCGTTTGAGCATTTCCTTCGCTGTGTAAAAGGTTCAGATATTTGGAAAATTTCCATTATAACGATGAACATGTAAACAATAGGTTAACTCGTGTTCTGTTTCCTGGTCATTATAGACAATACAGAGGATAAAGCTGAATGAAGAGCAAACAACACACCAAAAAAGTGATATGTAGCAGGGTGAGCTGAGTGAATTGATCATGTTCCACTCCAAAAACGATTTGGCCTCCAATATTTGATCACATTTTAGTCCTGCCAAACCTTCCTGCCCCTCTTAAGTACAAACTGCCATTGCTGAGCTCACTTATATTGTGTCAATCCGTTCAGTTGTGTGGGTTATGTAATTTTCCCAGGTTTTACGGTGCAGGACTTCCGTAAGCAGACGAGAGAAGGCCGCGCAAAGGAGACGACTCTGGGAAGTAAAGGTCACATGCAGAATTCTGCAGGCTAGCAACCCAGTTGACAATGGGCATGTAGTTAATCGAGTTTAGGTATTTAAGCTAGACTAGCACCAAACCAGTTCAAAGCTGTGAGTTTATCCAATCATGCCATGTATACTTTCCTACTTACACTAAAGGTTGTGTGCCGAGAAAATTTGATTAATCCATTCTATTGGACCATCCGAGTTTTGCTGACACCCACCCTGCTGCCTACACATATCAGGCCATATCTCACACGTAATCTGGTGTTTGCTGTGGGTTAGGTAGACTTTATCCCGACGTCAGACAGGGCACAATGTTTTTCAGTTTGGCTTTGCAATGATTGGATCCCTCAGTCGGTGGCAAATATTAGTTTTGTATTCTGTTTAACGTGTATATGTCGCATTCTTTTTGGTTCCAACTTATGAAGAAAAACAACCGATAGGAGAACATTATGTTTGATCAGCTGACCAAGTGCATGTTTTCATCCCAAAAAGAACAGTTGTGTGACGCTGTTCATCCTATTGATGCTGGCGAAACCCAGTAAGCCGGATGAAACTTAATCTAAATCAAATGAGATGTGATAAGTGACTTTGAAACTCCAGCATTTTATTGATCAGCTGACTGAAACTCAACATCGTTGGAGCGCTTGCTGGTCGAAAATACGCGTCCCCGCGTACCATCAGCTAATCATTACTTATGAAGTGACGTTGAAATACGGCAGTTATCAACATTTAGCAGTTCGAGTGCATTTACTGATTAAATGGCTTTCGCGACTGGCACTTCCGCCGCCAGTCTTATTCGATTGTTGTTACTTATCTTGATACGTAACGAGACTCACGTGGAATTTTTGTTTGTCATTTAAGGAAATGTTCTGCGTGAGGGTGCGTTTTAAATTGTTACAGTATCCAAGATGTTGCTAGTTTTCCGAAGGCTCTCCGAAAGCCCATTACCGGTTTTGTTCTTCTTGAGGCTCGTCAGTCTTATTTTGCATCTGTCATTAAAACCAATGCAAATGAGTGTAGTTCATAACAGCTAATCGTTATTCTATTACTTCACCAGGACCTAGTCGTTTTTTGCACTTCAACCGTGAGGCGATAAAGTGCGTCTCATCCGATTTGGTCAGAATACGGTCCTAATAGATCCATCACGGAATCACTAGTGAACAACTGCTGGAACAGTCTTGGATATGGTATGCAGCTCGCTTGTTCGTTCACGGTGCCGCATTTAGTATACCTGCATAGAGTTAGTAAGACACCTATCTTACATTTGACCAGCCAAACCAAGTTCATCTGATGACTTCGTGATCATCCTCGGATGCGGTTATTAAAAAACTGACTACTACTGACAGCCTGTTATTGGAAAATACCGATTGACTGCAAAACTCTGATCTATGTTAACGAACCGCCCGTTGCCATGTCCACCGTTAGCGAATTTTGCCGAGCAGTCTCGATGAGGGAAAGTTTTGCATTATTGAATTAAAACTGAAACTGTAAGTGGACGATGAGAGCGACTCTTTGGTCTAGACAGACTTATATATGTTAACCCAAAAGTTTAAAATCTCCGGAATCTGTGAGGTAGCGAGCAATTTGAAATACAGTTGTTAACAATTGGCTTAAACCTAATATTATAATGTGTCTTCCAGCGGAATACTCTGATTTTTGATGGCTTTGCAATGATATTTGTAAGCAGTAGATTCTGTTCACTCACTAATTGCACTCATTTTTATCGACTTCAGCGGGAATACAGTAAAATGACAAATGTGCAGTATAATTTCAGTGGTTGGGTTTGAACGCAAATCTAACCTTACTGATCTTAGAGTAAAATGGCATCCTTCAGGAAACTGATTCATCCAGTTAACAGAACTTCACTTAAAACGTTATTCGATAAAAAGTTGCAATCAGCTAAAAGGACTACTGTGACATCCCCACGGATTACCCATCATCACAAGATGTCGCCCTGGTAACAAGTATAGATATGCTGAAATTGGCTTAAGATCGTCTGGTTTATCTGTGTCTTAAACGGCAACGTGTAGAATAGCCTCCGCTGTCAGCAGAAGAAAAAATTTCAAGAATTTTCTTTCTGGTGAATGAGCTAAAACCCGCCCTAATATTTAGTGACCTAATGGATTAAAGGCGGACATTACGCGCCAGCTATTTTAGTCATTAATTTGTTGATTATCACGGTTAAGCAGTTTCCTTTTTCCACAACCTAGCTAAAAGACGTTTGTGCCATATAATTTACGGCATCGCCGTTCATTATTTTATTATTCCGTCCATTTGTTTTATGAGCTTTCATTTTCATTTGAGTTTTACGACCCGTCTTATTGGACCAAGCTGGTAGTACATTCATACTAATGTTTGTGACACTGGGTAAGAAACTATGCTTTACGTCGTTCGGACATTTCCCGTTCGGAATTATCTGCTAAGTTCGTTTGCCTTGTCGGGGGAGGATGATGGTTCTGTTTAAGGATTGATTCAAAAAGAAAATACCGTCTCATATTTGAGACGTTTTTGTTCAAAACGACCGACTAATCTACCAACTGTTATTGAATAACTTCTCCATTAAATTTGTCAAACGGTCCTCCAAAACCATAGCGCCATGAACCTAAGGAAGAATATTAGATCTGATTCTTACCACTCAAAGCTCATGGCATGCTAAAACCCTTGTTCCCGCTTTATTGAACTCAAAGCACATAAACACCGCCACAAATAAAAGAAAGACAATTGAATTTTAACCTCTCATTAGTCTATTCTGGGTCTAACGTCCAAGCCTTACTAGATATCGGGAACATCACGAACGATACTAAACAACACTGGTAGAGGAAAGCCTGTTTGTGTATAAGACGTTAAATACTGCCGGCACAACAAAACGTGGTGCGAATAAAGCGGGCTTTGGTATGCGAATAACACAAATGCGCTGGCAGATGGTAGTGAAGGCACCAACCTCCTGGATGGAAAATGTTCACTTGTATGCGGATCACAAGGCAGTATAAATCGTTTGCGGGCAAGTAATATTACAACGAAGCTGACATTCAATCGGCCAGTTACAACAGGGAATATTAACTTCTCTTTTATAAACCATATAAATTCTAGCAGGTAAGGAGGAAGTATCCACCCAAAGGCGCACCCATTATGTCCCCAATACTAATGCTGTGACGTCTGTAAGCAAGTTCACCGGGGTCGGTGAACAGACCAACAGCCGCCTGATCTAAACGAGTGGATCAATAAGTTAAACCAATAGGTGCGTTAGATCAGCAACTGATTGCACGCACACAGAACACACTTAACGTTAGTAAAGAAGAATCGCTACAGGTGGAAAAAATTGATTTAGTCAACGGAAAGGCCAAAGGGTATAGTGAATCGGCAATGTTGTGGAATATAGGTAGCTCGGGTGCGCTGATTGATTGTTGGTCTGTTCGCCGAGCTTGGCAGTTGGATTGCAAACGTTTCATCACCAATCGAGGTGACATCATCAGTGCGGGGTTGAGTGGGTATAGTGAATAACAGGGAGAGAGAACCTGATTTTTCTTGCAAGAATTGACTGAAAGATGAAATGAATGGGGAAAAACTTACTCACCAACTGGCAAGGAGTTTTCCACCACGTTCTTCATGGTAATGGAATGGGCGCAAGCTGGACTGTGTGTAGCAAGCTCGGCCACAACAGAAGGGTCCCTGTATATAGACATTTCTAAGCGTGTTTCTGCTACAGCGTGCTTGGCTGGCCTCAGTAGATCCAGTTGGTCTGCTTCAGGTCATCAAAGCACAATGAAACTGAGGAACCAGTCGGTTGCAAACCATGCTAATTTCCTGAAGGATTACCATAGATTTTACTCCTTTCGTCACAAAATTCGGATCTTATGGACTACAATCTTACGACTACCTTGTCACAACTAGTCAAAAATAATTGCTGAAATAAACTCGAAGAGTCTTTGCCATTGGATTTTCAAAAACTTCGTGGGCGTCAGAAAACCCCTAATGGTATTTTTTAATTGACATTCAGTAAATGGTCAATTTCCTGCCAGCTGAAGAAAGATGTGTACAGAATCTGTGAGGTTCTAAGGCCAAGTTAGCCAACCTACGTTGAAATATTAGTAACTTTAATGAGTATTGATCTGAATAATTCTTTGATCCAGGATGACATCCTCAGTGTGTCTTTAAGAAGCGGACCATGGCGTTGCATCAGTAACACACTGGTGATATCACCGCCTTTGATGATGACACATGTAAGACAAAGTTGTCTAGCTCAGCAGCATGATCAAAAAACATCTACGTCACCTAAGCCACCAAAGTTTTCCTCATAAGCAAATAGTGATACTTCCGAGAAAAAAGCTAACTTCATTCTTCCGAAAGAATCCACTTCGTGACCCTCGAAGTAGTGTTGCCACCCACTGATTAGAACTGGTAATATGCGGAGTAGAAACGTCTTGCTTGGAAAAGTAGCCCACTAGGACGATTCGACTGCACAGCTTCCGAAACCGAGGGAACAGGAACTGCACAGCACACTGTCCGCCTGCTGTGCAGAGTCTGTGGTATGAAGAATATTCCGCAATAAGTCGAGGGTATAATTTTGAGCCCCTCGTGAAAAACCGAAGGAATTCAATGAAGGATCAGTGAGTAGCACAGAGCTACGATAGCCGAGAATGCGACTCGCTTGCCATACGATTCGAATTTCGTTGACATCATGAAGGGAGAAGATTCCGAACACTTGTGAAACCTTGAGGCTGCCAAATTACAGTGAATTCTCTTTTTACCAGTTGCAAGAAAAAATTTTTGATCTGAGCCTTCGTTATGTGGGCTGCTTGTAAACGGCACCAAAGCCTGGGATTTCATCAACTTGAAAGTTCCTATGCTGACTATCTTCTTTACCTACCTTTATATCTTTCCAAATAGTTCATCATCTAACAACAATGGCCCAAATATTTGGTCGAATGGATGTTAAATATGAATATTCTTCAGTCTGAGAAAGCCAAAATCCGAAGCTAGTGCAAGAGACGTCAGAAGACACTGAGAGGCCCACTGGCTACGCGTATACTGCAGTGTACTTGATTGTTTTTTATCTTCCTTACGGCAGCAAAACCTGGGTACTCTGTATAACCCGGTATTCTGTAACATCCGTATAAATTTTTTGGGATCAGAGGACTACATCAAATCCCGAATACGGAAACTCCTAGACGAAAAATTATTCGGTGAATGAAGTATACTTCGCTGCAAAAGCAATTTTAGTGTTTGCGCAACTCAGGACAAATAGCTAAAACTCACAACCCAAGACAAATTGGCAGCGCTCAGCTAAAGGATGCAGGTGGATATCCTTGATTACTGATGTAGCTGCTGGGTGTTTACAACACCGTAACTTTGATCTTACAGCATGAAAGGACCTAGCTGTCGACAGGTATGAACGAGTGCCATCAAGAAAATATTGATTATCTTTGAGGTGGCACATTTCACTGTCTCTCTTTAAATTGGCTAATAAGCGGTAGATGGCTCAGCGGTTAAGGCGCGAAATTACTACCAGAATGTCCGTGGTTTGGAACCAGTCCTGGCTTTTCTACTGCTCCTATTTTAAGCGCGAAAAAGTAACGACATCCTACATCCGTTATTTCTCTGTCTTTGACTGTGTAACTATTCATACTGTAAGCTTTGTGACTTGCGTTTTCTATAAGGATTTGTGAATCATATTCAGGTTTCATTCAAAAGAGCGGAAGCCCACTACACAAATCCAACTTCGAACAAATCAGATAACTCAACTTTGCTTTCTATACCATGACAATGGATATCCAAATTTCCATAAAGGAAACACAAAGGGAGTAATGATTCTCTTGGGGAAAAACCGAGCTAACCACAGTGGTTTGTAGCTATGTACAATCACGTGAGCGAAAAAACCACCCGCACTATCCAGTTTTTAGAATAAAGGGCTGGCTTACAGGAGAACCAGAAGAATATATTGCCTATTAAGTAAACTGCCACGAATGAAATGAACACCTTGTTGAATAAATTGGGAGACAGCAAACTATAAGTTAAAGTACTGAGACTACGCACCGATTAAAACTGGCAAACGAAAGCGCCAAGTTATACAAAGGAACAGAAAAGGCAAGGAAGCTTTTGGAATCATAAAACTCAGTCAGGCAACTGGTTGACAGAAAGTTAATCTGCAACCAGTCAGAATACCAGGCAATAAACTGGTGGAACTTGAAACCTGAGAGATTAATCGCAAAGTTTACCGCTACTCGGCAGACTGTAAATAAATTCATTCACAAAAGCTCCCAGCGCCTACACACCCATGCACAGCCTGACCAATACTTACTGACGAAACTCCTGCATCTACCGTGAAAGCCACATCCCATTCTACAGTCGATTCGCACTATCTGAGCTGCCAGCATTCTCCTAAAAAACAACCGTCTTTTTTTACCAAATGAAAGCGTAGCAAGTCCCTTGTTCGTCCAAACGAGGCAGAGGACAACGAAACGGAGATGTAACATTTTGTCGATTGGAGTCGTTCCGAATTACGTAAGAGTAGACACAATGACTTGTTAGTTAAATGTAGTGGATGGGGGACCAGAGAGGTAGGATATCGATTCGTCTAATGATGTTGCCCGATTATTACTGTGCTGATTGTTAGCCAGCTTGGTTAGCATCTATGATCCTTCACATTTGCTTTTCTCTGCTTATCACGAATTCTTCGTTTCCGAGTGCGGCCAAACACGCGTAGCTGCGACCGAGTGAATGAGTCATATTCCCAACGGTTTCAACCAATCTCAACTACAATTTGAAGCCGAGGTCGATCATACTATAGCCAGCCAGTTGTGTAAATGCGGACTTCTATGTGAAATCACGCAAAGTCGTCTTTTCTGCGTCAAAACTGAGTGCCACCGAATAAATACCACACAGAAGCGTTGATACTAGGGGAACAAAGGTAAACAGTGAATCCCTTCATATCAGTTTGTTACGTCTCGTCCTAGATGTTATCTTAAAACTAACTAAACCATATAGAGGACGAGTAGGCGAAACGCACACCATCAGTATGTTTGTATGCCGAGTTCGAACTTGGATGTCACGCAGTAAATTTGTAGTTTTCATCCGAATTTAGTGTTTTCTCATGATATTTTCAGAGCATTTCATTTATTCTCAGGTACTCCTGATGTGACAACATGCTTACAACAAGAAAACTGGGTACGGTGCAGTTTTCCTGAAATGCAGGACAAAAGCCGTTTTACCGAGAAACATTGTACTTCCGAACGGCTGAACACTCAAAAGCAAACTAAGTTGTCCTTTAAGCGTGTATGAAGCTCGAACAAAAACGTTTCCTGAACAATGAAAAGACCGAGGACCCTTTCAAAAATCTGCAGTTTCCGAAACTTTAAAGACATGGTTTGGATGTATGCGGTGATTCCGTTTTGGTCGTAAGCGTCATTTCGTAGGAATCAGCAGATAAACTTTGCAGGCACTGTCGTGTGTCTCTGTGTTTCATAATCTACCAAGAAACAGAACACACGAATTGAAGTCATCTTTGTTGTAAAGAGATACCCAGTTGGTGGTCTCACTTCGGTCGTTGACCAAACGTTTTAGGCCCGATTTCCAAGCTCACCCAATGGAATGCCAGTCACCCATACAACCTGAGCCAAAAAAGTTCCCTCTCATAAGCCCCAAAAACTTTAAAGCTGCTCAAAACAAGAGTAAACTAGTTGTACAATAACGAATTTAAATCCATTCGAGGTTCAGATTACTCCTGAATTGCGAAGGATCTCATCCAGCTTGAGTTCTGTTTTCTGAACGCTACTCCGCCTCCTGGAATTGGACATCAGTAGTCAGTTAGTAGTGAGTTGCCGAATAATATTAATGCACAGCTTAAGGTTTTCATGGAACGACGTTCCATATAACTCCTTCGCTGCGGAGTTATCTATTTGAGAACGCCAACTGAACAGTTACAGACTATTGAACAGGGAAGCAAAACTCTCATTTGCATCTCGTTTACAAAACTGAATATCCCCCTTCTCTTTGAACGCGTCTTCCTGAACTTTCTCTGGATATTCATTGACTGCTACTCAACTGCAAGCAAATGCTACAAAGAGACTCCACAAATTCCATAAGAGATCTCACTTTTCAAGAGACGCAAAGCGGATTTACGAGCAGACGTGCTACTCACATGCCTCATCAGTAGTATCCACCGTTACACCATCTGTTAAAAGTAAATTAATGTCAGACAAATCATCTCATTGTTTAATTGCGTCGTTTTTCCATCACAATATGTAAACTTGAGAAGCGCAGTTTCCTCAGAAAATATTTCACCAAAACATGTTTTCAGTGAGCAACAATAGTGCACCTTTGCACTAAATATTATCATTGGTTAGTCATCGGGACAAATCGAACGCTTTAGATGCACTCGCACACTGAACTATGTCCCTGAAGCCACTGATAATCAGTGCGTTTTCACTGGTTTATGCACTGGTACCCAATACCGATAAAACAAAAACATTCTTAATTTTTGTCTGCTTACTGGCATTTGTCTGTTATATAAACCATAAATCATAGGGTTTGCATTTACAGTACTACCAAAAAACTTTGTTCGGTTACCTGTTTTGAAACTCCGGTTATTTGCTATAGAAACTTGAGTCTGAAGAATCTGAAGAATCCAGTTCGGTCTGGAGGACAGATAATGCGGACATATTAGTAGAAGTTGGTAACACGGAAACTACTCAGTACAGTGTTAGTTATCGCCTGTCATCAAAGAAGTGTAGCAGCATGGTTGAGGATGATTCTGACGGCAGTGAAGTCTTTTTGGAAATAGCATAAACTTTTTATGTTGACCAAGACAGTCTCATACATCTGAGGTTTAAAATGCTCAAGAAGGTTGCGAATGACTGTGGTGGAATCGATGATATCAGTTGGCATAGGTTACGGACACGGAATGTTTACGTTCAGCACGTATGAATAAGATGAATATTCCTCCTTGGTATACAAGTCAGGCAGAATAACAAAATGGCAGTATACAAAAACTAATATATCGGAAAATTGGGGAATTTCTGAATAGATCAATACGTGAGAAAACACTTAATATAAAACATTCAAGGGAATAACGCCTTTCCAAAAGGTCAAATTTGCCTAGAAATACCTCGGAATAACAAGACACCGCCCCATCAAATTCTGTTGTTTTCTTACTTCCAATTGGAATTTATTGTTAAGAATGATACACAAGTAGCTGAACGTAAATATGCGAAGCCAATGAAAAATTAGCGCAAAAAGAGCGCGGACGCCCGCATACCGAAGCAACATCCGACGTTGCAAGCAACGATAAAAAAACGTAGTTCTTTTTTGTCAATTCTATATATACCCAGCGAAGCGCGCAGTGATGATGTCCTCGTGACTGATGACGATAGGTTTGCAAATCAGCTGCGAAGTTCATTGAGCAGATCAACGGCCACTGATGAACAACCACTAATCTTGTTTGGGCAGCCATTCCAAAAACTTCATCAAAGAATGGGAATCAGAGGACTTAAAAGGTGCTCCTGTTAGATTACACATGCAATGCGCACTATCGGATATGTCGAAATTTGAACTTCAATGATCTGAGATTCAGCGTAAGAGTGCTGCACCAACCCCCTCTATGTTCGATCCATTCTCAATCGTCAGGACAGAATGGGTGAGCAAGTTCAGGCTAGGGGCGATATGGTTGATCAGCCAGACGCGTTAGAATGCGTCGATAACTCAGTAAACCTTCTGGTTCTGTTGGTAACTTGCGCTATCATTAAGTCTTTCCAGCGAAGAACTTGACTGAATCGTCTTGGGCTAAATTTCTCTGGTACAGTTCATTTTAAACCTCCCGGCTATAAGCAGTAAGATTTGCGGATTATACGTCAAAAGTAACTAACAGCTGAGTGCAAAGGACAGAATAGTACGATTAAATATTGATGCCTCGTCTTGAAGACTCAGATGCATTACTTTGTCTGCACTTTTGTCTCCACAGACCCGGTTGGTTATCTCCGACCAACAGGGCTTTATTGACAGCCAAGGATCTGGGTTATGGTTGCGCAACAAAAGTTCGAACAAAACGTCTGGTATCCTGCATTAGTTAGATGCTAGAAACAAACGATAAAGGTTCGTTTTGTGACCTCGGGCATTTTATTGACACTTGCGGAAGAGGTCAGAATACTTCTGAGGAGAAAATACGCATTTTTTAAATCTTTTGGGTTGAAAAGACTTCTTGTCATTTACGACATTGGTTTCACTGCTTGTGTGCTATCGGCATGAAGCTGGAATACTTCACTCTCTGATATTATCTAAACTGTGTTTTATACTTACGCCTACTCACAAGTGTCCGAAATGTCGGAGGTCACATGATTAAACTCGAAGGAACTCGCATTCACATCACTCTTCCGACCAATCCTCCTTCTGCCCTGATTTAATTGTTCTGATGGTATGGACACACGAGAATAATCGCGTCAAAAGTATAGGAAAACTATTTAAATAAGGACACGGCGGAGGGGAATTCCACAAACTCCACGAACGAATGCAATTAATTTCAACAGAGTCCGAAATTCAGAAGTTCGGTAACCAGCCTTATGTGCGTGAAGTTTTGGAGCAGCCGTCTAGATATAATGATCTTGAATATGTAACACCATGTTTCACTGATACATGTTCTTGGGTTTAACTCCTTTGCTGACTGGGTTATTGTTTGCTTGGGTCTCGAGGAGGGGTTGCGTGAAAGAACTTCAAGGTACTTCAAGAACTTCCGGTACATTTCTTCTCTGTGTATGGATGCGGGCAGAAGGGGAAATAAAGGTCCTTAGAGTTTGCACGGAGTTATCTTGAACGACTGTTGTAATTTTAAAACTTTTACCTGACTACCATTGCATGATAAGTTTGCTTTTTATCCTGGTTTGTCTACACCAGGCTTTGGAGAACATCCCGGGTATAGTCCATCAGTAACGCCTATTCTTGACTGAGACGGACTTTGAGCTCCAGACATATGATATGCATGTCTGGAGTTTTGACAGTGAATTAACATGAGTCGACCAAGCCTAAATTATCACGTCTAAAATGCTCAAAATAATCACACATGTTCACACAGTAGTTAACTTGGTGCCCTAGAATTTGGGCTCGTCTGTCATGATTTAGTTGGTCTGCATTCAATTGTTCACTGGTCCAACAGGTTGGACTACATATTGGTGCCGTTGGCTGATTGAAAGACGCAGACTCATCACCATGAGGTAAAACAGCCCATGAGCAAAGCATGATATTATTTCAAAACATTTACCCTTATTTAACATCTAACGACAAAAGAAGAGTTGGTGAAATTTCTTAAAGTATCCGGTGGTTTTTGCGACTGCTTACCGGAGAGTGTCCAACACGACTGAGGTTACCGAACAAATTTGAGTCAGTTGAGTAATGCTAACGGAACAGTACTTTCAGTTGTGTGGAATAGATTTGATGCAAATAAGAGCAGCGAACCCCGTTAAAGAAGGTGATTTATTCCATCTGTTCCTAAAAATAGCATAAATCTGACTACACTTCAGTGAAGCTATATCTCATAAACATTTAGGCTCCCTACAACTAAAATTTGGTGTCTAGCTTCTGCTAGCTCTGTAACGAAGAGGACATTTGCAGACAAGGAACAAAACCACTTTTTTGGCAAGTGATTGTATTTAAACAACCTATCGGCACACTCAAAACACCGGCACTTCAATGTGTTGCCATTTTTTATACTAATGAACAAAGATGTAGCCTGCAAGAATGGGTACAGTCATATGTTCTAAAAATCAAACCTCATGGAACAATTGATATTCTGCTGCACTTACTATGATTATAAAACTCCTTAAAGTCAAAACCAATAGTTAAATGCCGAAATTAGTTACTTACGATGTTCTGATGCTTATCACAAATGGTGAACACAGAATGACATTTTCACACGTACCAGAACTGTTTGTTCTTAGTAGAACTGTACGGATTTACGTTTGAACGAGTGATAAATTCCTTCCACATAAGTTGGCGTGGACATATGTGTGTTACTGGAACAAAAATGTTTTTATTCCGCATGGATGATTCGGTGTGAACACATAGGCTTGTTGGATTTGGTTCCTCCTACCTAGAAAAGTGGTTTGTCTGTTTCAGCCAGTCAGACGCAAATTAGAACGTTTACCTGAAATGTAATTTCCTATATTCCGTTTTCTGGGAGGCCAACTTTCTGATTTGAGACTAGCTAGTATTGCACCAGATGGCACCCCGCTCTTCCATCAGCTAATATGAGCCCACTTCTGTGTGCACCGTGCTTCTTTCTTAAGCGGTATACCAAGGAGAAAATTGAAGAACATATACTTTGAGCTGCTGTTCTTAAAGGTGGTAGTTGATCGTTTTCTCTTAACCAGCAGTGCATATCAGGCATACGTACACTGTACCTTTCACAAGAACCACTTAAGATGTCTGCTTCTAGATGAATATTCAAAATCGAATGACTAAGTGAAGCTGCTTTTAAAAAACTTCCAAGATTATCTACTAAAGGTTTATTTTTAATTTATTGCCGCCCACGTTTATTAAGTTCACCGGTAACAATTGTTTGGTACTTGAATCGATTTGATATCCCTTTCAGCGTTAGATCCTGAACACTCATCGGGAACTGTGCGTTATGGTAGCCTCAGTATTTCACAAAGTTGCGCATTGTAACTTAGAAACTGCATAGATTGGAAGTGTGACCAGCAAGAATACCACTGGTGTCCTTCTCTTGGTACACAGGTTTTGTTCAGTCTGCCAGGCGTCCTGCTTGAAAGCATGGTATCGTGGCGCATGCAAAAGCAAAATGTGCTGTTCCACGCGTTCTACTTGAAACCTCCTAACATAGCAGCTGTAGACATTTTAGTCTTTCGTTCAAACCTCAAGACTTTTTGTTTTAACTAGTGCCAAATTCTAAAGTACATTTTTGGTACTTTTCTTTTTCATGGTGCTCTAAAAAGCAGCAAGGTAAGATGTGTTAGTGCTTTCTTTTCTAACCAGTTCTTTGATATTTCCAAAATTTTTTCATTGTCATTTTAATAAAATAAATTCAAATAGAGGTTTTGTTCTTTCTCAGTCAGCCTCCCTTATTTTCATTCACCCAAAGTCATATCTTCAACTTATTCTAAGGTATCTAAAAACACGTTGTTAACTGCTAAGAACTCTTGAGGAATAGTTTGGTGAACTCCTAAATAACTAAACAATTGTTTCAACTTTGCATAGGTCTTGACATTAACACTGTTTGATATTCATTTGCTCTAAGTGTCCCGAATGTACGTTATTATAGGCTATAAATCCCAAAATATCAATGATTCATTGATTGGCTTTATTTCTAATCGATTTTGCTGTACCTGTCATCTGCTTCGTATTTCTTGCTTGCCTGTAACAAACATTATCAATCAGCTGACCGTACTTGTATCCGCATCGCCTATAACAACCGCATTCCGAATTTACGCAATCTGATGAAAATCGCTGTTTTTCAACTTAAAAGATAAACGAATCAGGAGACGCTGCGCTAAGAATCAGGTGAAAAATAAGAGTAATTTCCAGTGAAATCGCGTATAGCTTTTACCGATAAATGACTATCATGTTACCTAGAACAGTCGGTAAGTTCATGAACCGAACTGCGCAGCCATCACACTGTCCCAGTCCAAAGACGACCACGTAAGATTCCACAAACAATTTGACCGCAAGTCGCATCCCAGTGGTACAGATAACGCTTGTCACAACCGCCAAGAGGACCAAACTTTAGAGCTGCTGTCCCAGTGCGTCTAATCTTTGTGTTTCGCACTTCATTGGCCAGTCCACTAGCAATTGACATTTACACAGGCAGAACGAGCCAACATTCCACATGAAAGTCCCTCAAAAAGAGTAATTCAAGAACGACCATGTACGTTTCGTGACGTGTGGCCACTAATGTAACTCATTTTTCTTCTTGTTACGCAATCCAAACTCCAGACTTCGAGTCTTCAAACAAACATCTCTGCAGAAAATAAGATGATCGGTCAGAAGTGCACACGAAGCATCAACTGTGAACTTTTGTGTACACTAAGGAAGTAAGTAAATTAAATCTAACCTTAAGTATAAACGATTGTACATATTTCCAACTGATCAAGGTGAAAGTTACAGTTTCTGTGGACACTTTCGTGAACGTCTATTTATGCATACAACTTTGCTGCCCAATGTTTCTATCCCAGATGTTTATCAAAGTGTCAGCAAATGTGATTTTTTCTCTCTGCAGCAAAATCTGGTTTTCATTAATATTAATCATCGATTTTTCTCCCCCCTGTGACAATGCTGAGCCTATTTGTTTCACTTCAGAGTGACGGTTTCTGCTCCGATCATTTCATTCTTTTTGAAATAAGGTTCACATAAAATGGTTAGATTATAAAAAGCGGTTATCCTATTATTGTTACGATTTTTCAATTGACACAAAATCTCTCTGAAAGTAAACAGAATGAAAATTAATGGGATGCAGGTTTTTTTGGAAATTTTCAATCACCACAAATAGAGTTATACTTCCAAAAGTTGTTGGAAGTAAAAACATGGCGAGATTAGAATTTCCGTCGACTGATGTGCAACACAATTGTCTGAGACATAAAATCCCTTGCAAACGTTAGCTCATAAAAGCGAAAACGCCTTTGAAGGCGTAACCCACTACTCACAAGGTTGCTTAAATCTTTCTAACAGAAAACGACCTCGGGTTTCTGTCAAATTTCTGTTTTACATGATTCAGAATTGCTCGAAATTTGAAAGCACACCCATCCGCACACAAACTGGGTTTCTAAGGAGACTCACCAAAGCTAGGCTGAATGATATTCGCAGTTAGGTGTTCTATATATTAGCTGGTGCACCCCAAGGGATAGGACACGAAATTTAGGTCGGGCATTTATCAGATTTAAAAGTGCATTATTTTTCCACATATACGACAGTTTGAACTCTGTGCATCCACATACTCTGTATATCATATATGGGAAATGATATCGGTCGCGACATTCCATAGGTGTCCAGCTATCTTTTCTCTTCTGATCGTACATATTCTTTACGAAAAGTTCAATCAGTCTTATAAGTCAACGTTCCTCCATGTGCAGGGATATCATTCGATCATGTTGAATATTTCTACAAAAGGTGAATTGGTGTACCATTTGGCGCCTGAATATCAGCCAGAATGAAAAAAGCATGGATGTGTTTTTTAAACTAAATAAATCCAAAATGCTTATTCACTGGTCACCTGACTGCTTACTATGATTTTTCACTGATGTACGCTGGGAATTCTTAGGGAAAATCTAACTCGCAATGCTACAACAATTATAAAGGAATATATTTGTACTGGGAATTCTTAGGGAAAATCTAACTCGCGATGCTACAACAATTATAAAGGAATATATTCGTAAAAATATGCTCAAACCTACCTCATCGTGCAATAAAGTTAAACTGCTAGATTGCTTTATGGTCGGTGTTATGATGACAGTACCACAGCGGCGCAGATCTATCTAAATGAATTCATCGGCTGTCTAATTAAAACGCTAGTTGGTAATTCTATTCTCTCCACATTTCACTATTGTGGGACTTGGAAAGGTTGTACTCTACTTTCCGAGGCAAACGGTGCATGTAGTTGCACTTAATTAGTAGGTTTACATGACCTTTAAGAATCGTATCACTTTTAGTCAAACAAGTTTACCTTTTTTGACTGACAGCTGTCATCAGACCGAATCTTCACTATTTTTGTCGTCCTTATTCTATGACACAAACGTTTAAGAGGAGTGATACGAGAAGAAATCAGTTCTGTACTGCCACTGACAGGCACCTTAACCTTCATTTCTTAGCAGCACCCAATCCTATTTGTTGTAAAAATATCCAAGCCATCTAAAAAAAAATTGAGTAACCTTATTTTATCTGGGTGAAAAACCCTGGTAGAGGCGATCCAATGCCTTGTGTTTTGTTACAAACTAGATTGATTATATTTTATTTTCCAAGTGATTGAAGCTGCTAGAAAATCAGTGGGATGAAACAAACCCCAAGAGATTTTGTTTCGACTCTTACGGTTCCTGGTTTGTAGTTCATCTGCCAATACTGTGAAAACGTAATTTAATTAAAAAACAAAAATCGACGACGAACTGATAGTTCCAGACTCGAATCGAAATGTTATGCATTGTTCCACTAACCAAGAAAAGGGGCGACTGATTAATTCAAATATTACAAAACTGCAGAATTCGTTTAATTCTAAAAGCGTTTCCTTAATTCGAAACAAAAATCAGCGTAATTTGATTATCGGTATCCTGTTAAAAACAAGAGCCATCGAAAAACTGATTGAGGAACGACGTGAAAATATTGGCTTAAAGCTAAGTGAAAAATGGTTCTCTTGGGTAAGTTGCAAGTGAGCCTAGATGTTCTCTTCTCAGAACACCATGGAATGCACGCCAAGGGAAGTGGGCTTGAATTTTGTTTAGAATGCAGGAGAAGTTCGTCAGGTTGCTTGGCCGATGGAGTTTTTTTGTTATCAAATGTTTTCACAAGTTGCCCAGATTTTCTACTCAACTGTTAGACAAAACGGCTATCGCCATTTGGCGTGCCGTTTGTATTGCATGTTGTGCCTGCATCGCTATATGGGAACTAAATCCAAAAATTATTAGCTTCTGGTCGTGGTGATGACCCGTCCTTTCCAACCTCAACTAAGCCCACACGTCAGCGTGTTGCACACTGCACTAGTTGCTTCCGATAGGGTGTACACTTAGCGACCGGCTTGAATAAACCAAACAGAGGTAAGAGAACAAAGCTTCAATTTTAATAGACGGTTGTCGTCACGATACAGTAGCTTTCTGGCTATCGCCATATATAAATCAACGCGGCAAGCTTTCTAGTGAAGAACTCGCAGTCTTAGAATCCTACTGTTACTGGCAAATTATTAATCTAGACATGTTGTCTGCCAATGTAAATCATCATTCTACGACGTATGTATATCTAGAGTAGGCTCGGCTAATGGGCTAAAAAATACATAAAGTTTTAGAAACGCGACAGTGGACAAGTCTTTGACGACTGAGTTGCGTTTTTATGTTTGTTGATTTGCAAACTAGATGGAACCTCCAACAAAATATCGGCCAATTTGCTGAGTTTATAACACGTCACCGAATTTCAGGAAACATCACATATTTGCAAGCCAGTAGATTTGGAATATTTAGGGATGCTCTGAAGGCTCTGATACACAAAACTGAACACCGAGATGTTGCACTCAGCAAAGTATTTCAAACTGGCGAAGCTATTTGAATTAATTAGGGTGACAAATCTAGAACACAGTTGTACACATTGTACTCTATGTGAAATATCTATAAGGTTCGTTAAGCATTCCAATCTTTCGATTGACGTACCTCACTGTTGAAAGAAAGACCACTGGGAGGTTAAGTAATTGTAATCACTCGCAATAGGCACTAATGTCAGCTCTCGCACTAAGTTGACCTTGAAAAGTTAAAAGGAGAACGCAGAAACAAACCCAAACCGGCATATCGGTGCGTCTACTGCGTATCCCAATAAGTGACCCTCAAATGAAATTATAGACATCTATCAGTTGGATTTGAAAGTCACATCAGTTTGCTCTGTTTATTGCCATATCCTTTTCATTCTGTCAGAGCCGACGACACAATTTGATGGGCACAACATATTTACCAAACCAGCTAGCCAACCAAGTCGAGCTAATTCAACATCACTGTTACTTTGTCGGTTAGTTACTTCTGATCGTTAGTGTTAGCACCCGTTAATGTGTATTTTGTTCCCTATTCACTAAACCATTTGATAAAACTTGTAAATTTTGTAATTCGGTCAATATTTCTGAATAACTGTTATATAGGCTCCATTTTGCCATTTAGTTAGTCTTGAGGACCATGACCCTAAACGATGTTCGTTAAATGCTACGAGTCATCTCAGTATGGACTGTACTTGGAAATGAGCGCATGCTGATTTCATTCTATTAAGGTACGCCGTTGCGTCTAGTTTAGCACATAGTCATTCTCTTATAATAAGACTAACTCAAGGGAATCACCAAAAGCAACCGCGACTGTGAGCTGCTGGAGAACTATCAAAAAAGGTTTCTCCACTGGTAGTGGTGCACTGTTTTCAGGAACATGTGGTACTAGCTGTTGCACACATCTTTGTCATACATATGCAACCTGCATTTCCAAAATGACATCCTCATTTTTTACTAATAAAAATGATTTGATGGGATCACTTGGCCCATTCCAAAACCTCTTCCACCGTTTTTCTACAAATTGCTTACTCGCTATGTTGAGCGATCATGGCTTCCCATTCTATGAAACCCTATTTTTCTCAACTTGTTTTAAAGCCAAAATTGCTGACTTGATTTTTCAACAGTGAATATGTCCGATTTCTTCTATTTGGAAGGTTAAACCAGAGTGTCTTCGGTGATGGAATGAGAATATAACATTGTCCGTTTAGTCTTTTATGCAGATTTGTTTATTTAAATGAGCAAGTATCAATATAGAGCCAGCCTCTGTGCTCTCGGACAGCTGTCCTTAAAAACCAACTCGTAGCTTGACTTGTGTGTCCCTCAGTGAAGCAATGAGACAGGCAAAAATCAAGTTCGACAGGAATGAAAACTGCATCTCCAAGAATTCCTCTTCATATTCATTATTTTTGCTGTGAAACAGAATATCTAGACAGAAAGAATCGATTTTTATTGTTATTTTCTTTTGAATAATAGACACCTCAACGATAATGTTTCCGGCAAACTCACAGATCGTATTAATAGACTAGAATCAGTGTGTCCTGCGCAGGATAGCTTCAAAGCGCTAGTCAGATACACATCTGTGGACAAAAACACAACTTCATGTTTGGGACATACCCAACAGATAACATCAGTTGTCCCTTTGGTGTAGTTTCGACGTCCCATGTCACAATTACTCGCTGTCGCGCAACGGAGAATGTTGAAGAACTAGGAGTAACAGCATCCGGTAGAAAACTACTTGACACTGAATGCTGTTCGTACTATTGATGGTGTAAATCTCAGTGTGCAGCAACAATCAGACTTTCTGACAAAGTAATTTACAAAAGCTTGGTCGGGTCCTTGGAAGATAAGAATTTTAGCTACTGAACTAAAAATTGTCTTGAACTTGAGGATTAGAGACAAACCAAAAAACTTGTGTTAACGAAGCGAAATCCATGTACAAAGATTACTTAGCAGAGAAGCATCCACAGCCCGTCCGACCGTTTTTCCATTTATCTGTTACTCAGCAATGTCATCATCAAGTAACCACAATTCGGGGTAAAACATAACCCCGGCGCAAACTGGGGCAGATCATGACTTGCGTTTCCACCACTTGCTCCATTATTCTACACAGCTCAGCACATACATATCCCGTATAATATGAGTGACATTTGTTTATGTTCTGACATGCAAATTTGTCATTCACCAACTCTGGCCTACTGGCTACCGCGAGAAAAGAGACGTCAAAGTAGACAACTGCTTCCGGTTATTCCGGTTTTGATAAGCAAGTGAATGGGCAATTTTCAAATAAGCTGTTTGCATGATTATCGGATTAAGGCCTGGCTAATAGTGGTTCGTTTATGTGCAGTGCGACTCCAAACAAAAACTGAACAAACATTTCTCTTGAACTGAAATAAATAGCTGGTTCTGTCTAGTTAAACTGAGAACCCGAGAGTTAATTCAACCTTTACTTTAACATGGCCTTGGTTTGTGAACAAGTAATGCATGTGAACGTATAATATATCCTGATCCGTGTATTTCGGACGGTGTAAGGAACAGGTGCTTTCATTTCCGTTAATACACATCCACAAACATGCCTTCCTGTATTCATGTTAGCCTCTAAACAAATGAACTAACAATTTATTAGCGGGATCAGATGTTGCTTTCAGTAAGTGCAATCTGTTTTACCCCCGGGTTACGTCATATTCACGAGAGCGGCAGACTCAAAGTGGGCTGTGAAACTGAGCTTCTACACATTCCGACCTAATGCAACTTTTCGCAGTATATCTGGGACACTTTTTGGGGACGGATACGATTTCAGCTTCTTATTTTCTGTACTTTCTGCAGCCATAAGAAATGTGAAGTCAAAAAGTTGGTGAAGCATTTGCAAACTAGGATTATGGCCAGACATTTTTACAAAAGTATCCCGGTTCCAGACAATAGTGGCCAATCGTTGAACGTTTCTGGGTTCATACAAGGTGCACAAACTAACTGTTCCAACCACAGTGGTATAGGTCTTACGTCTGTCGTATTGTGGCTACTGATTTTTTTGTGTTGTGACGCCTATCTCTGGCACGTGAGACTCAAGTCGACTAGCGCCAAACAGGCTTCCGACCTGACAGGAGGTGCGCTGGTCATATCTTCACATTACGTTGTGTGCCTGAACAGCGCTCCCTATACTATCAACAAATGGTCATCGTTTCCCTCAAATTTAAGGGAGCCTTCGTCTCCGGGTGTAGATTAGCTCTTCTTAATATTTTTGGTCAGGACGCAATAACCTTGAAGTTTGGAAGCGTTCTTCTTGTCCCTTATTTCCACACTTGAGGTCGGGTTTGAACGGACATTAAACTGCCAGGAGTATCCTGACAACTGTAGTTCTACACAGTTGTTTCTCATCTCGTTTTCGTTCGGTTTTGTTATTGATGGCATCACTTAGCGCACACTCTACGGGAGCATTAACCTGGCATCGGAATTACTTCTGAAGAGTTTGTTGGATTTGGATTGTGTGACCAACGTCGTTTTAGCTTCACAATTGTTCGTCAGCGCAGAGTACCAGAATACCAAGGCTGACCCCATGTTTTAACCTGCGTTTTGTACCTTCAGCGTGCTTAATCTTACTTCAAGATTATCCGCCTTCTAGTGCTTTTCTGAAACACTCAGGATCAAGAGCCTTAACTCGCTGATCGGTTCGCCTATCTTGGAGGCTGCGTAGGCCATTATTTCACTGTAACAATTGGGGTCCATTCATGGATAATCAACCCGCGTGCGGCATTTTTCAACTTGTCTCATTTATGGCGTCAGAACCAAATTTCTTTGTAGCCATCATACAAGTAAACTCTAGAGGAGTTCTTATTCTATGGTTGTGAGACATGGCCACCCTGATCCGAGAATCTTAAGCGTCTTCAGTTTTTGATCACAGTTGTCTCTCTACCATTGTAAGAGTAGGCTGACCAGCGAGTTTGCAAAGAGTGTTGAGCAGGCGGGTACATAATGATGAATCCGATCCGTTCGTGCAGAACAGTAAACTTGCCAGTTTGATATGTTTAGAGTATGTGCTGCGCAGGCCCAACCACTGTCTACCAAATAAAGCACTGCTTTCTGTTCCGAGCGACTGTAAGCGATAGACTAAAGCGAGACAGCCCATGATAATGTGAAGTGGAAGAGTCTACTGTCAACCTGAGATCTGCGGGATCTTTGGGCCTTCCTGGTTGGGCCAAAGTGATCCTGCTCTCATTCCAAAGCCGGACTGTTAAGATAACTCTCGTCTGCCATTGTGCGCTGGACCACCTGCAGCAGATGCTTGGTTGATTGTGCTTTTGTCACCTTGACCCACATGCTGTTGTTTTAATGCTGCCCACAGGTATTGTCGCCTTATCCTTGACGGTTTCCTTTAGGACACAGGACATTTTCGCACAAGGTCCCTAACCTCTTTCCTTTTCTTTCCACTCTTCACTAAAGCTTTCTACTCTCATGACTGTGCAAAAGTTAAGCTCCAGCGTCTAGTACTGGCGTCTCTTAATCACTAGTAATATGCTTCACTCACGTACAACACAGTGCTCATGCAAGGGTTTGGAAGAGCCGTTAACAGAGATCACAAGTTTTTCGACGTATTTGTCATCCGCTTTCTTATTAAGATGGACACTGCCTTTCTCGAAATGTATCCATTACCAAACTGGCTTATTCTCAGGGGAGACTCCCCTGAACCAATGCAATATATCTCATTTATGTTATTCTTCTACTAAATTTGCATAAGGTTCCCCTCATAATTTATTTGAGAAGATATTCAAAGTAGCATAGTACATTCTCTAGGTTGAGCACACTACACACGAAGCCACTGATTCAGGCTGTTCCAGTGACCTTGCGAGTAGTGCGCCCCGTCTTAGACAATGACGGTTTCATTTTCATTTTTGAATGGAGTCCAAATTTGAATAGCTGTTCCGACAACTACTCTTGTTAGTATGACATCAAAAGTTCCATAACTTCGATGGTTCGGTAAAGAACTTGCAACAAAATGAGTTGGACTTGCTGGCGGGCGGAACTGACTGATGTGATTAGGTGAATCAAATTCACAACCGCTGATAGGATAAACTTTGCAGGCACACGAGCATGTTGTGTGATACGGGCCTGATCAGACCACATCTCGGTTTATCTTGGCCGTGTATATATAGAAACGTGTGATATTTAAACCTGCTTCAGGCGATCACTAGGAAAATATTAGAAATTTCCATTCCAGTATGATTAATCTAAACAAGTAATTTCCAGAAAATCGAGCAACCACCGGATGAGTGTTCATTAGTGTACGATTTCCGCGACGGAATTTCGGTTATTTAAAAGGGTAAAAAGTTCCCTGGAGTTTCGGGACATTTTTACTGCTGATGATCCCCATTGAGAAAGAACCAGTCGTACAGTGTTTCTCAGGACAAAATATTTTTACTTATGGGACGATATCTTGTTCGAAAACTCCAAAAAATGCTTGCTAATATTCGGCTGCTTGTGGTAGTCTTGGTAAGGAGTTGTTGATGTCTACGTTTCTGTGCCATTGTGTTTTGTATTTCTGATTCATTTTCGCGAAGTATTCAGACACACGTTCTTTCCTATTCCAAGGTTTGGCTTTCACTTAAAAGCTAGGATTTTAAAAAGCCACTAGGCCCTGGATGAACATGAATCCGCGACCCTGGTTATAAAATGTATGCAAGGCACACAATCTAGGCCGTATTGCTGGGTGGGCTCGTTGCTGCCATACCAGTCTCCCTGGGTTTAAAAGCTAACTCGCTGCTCAGGAACATCAGGATTCACGCTTTGATAGAAGCGCCACAGTGGCCATTGTCTACTCCTACTGATAACCAACATCTGTTTGGCTTAGTTCGCAGTAAACCAGAAGAATGAACAAAATTTTTGGTCATTTTTAAAAGGCACATTTTCATAAATTTACGCTGAAAAAGCCGCAACCGGATAACCGGGCTTTAAAATTACATTTTATCGTATACTGGTCATAACCAGATATTCGAGGTAAATCTGTTTTCGACGTTTTGTTTTGCTATCGTTTACCTTGACAAGCTAGACATCGTCTTTGAAGCTAACATAAGCTAACTTCTATTCACGGGTTAAATACATAGATTTTGCCATAAACTATACGCAGCACCCTACCACATTTTCGCCAAGGATTACATTGTTTTTTGGCCCACACTGAGCTGCACAATGGTCCTACTTTCGCGCTGTTCGCAAGTGCACCGCATTACCGCGCGGCCAAATTGTTTGTCGTCCAAAGAGTGGGAGTTCTTACAAAATAGGAAACAAATGAACGAATGCACAAGATTTTATTCTTGCCATTCTGACTCAGGTTTCAGACTGGTTGGTGCTAAAAGAGTAAAACGATGAGATCTTAACCGCTTTCTTTTCAGCCAAAGACATTAATATGGCTATCCATCAAATTCTTGGATATATTCGGATAACTCACCAAAATATTGCGAAACGTTTAGAGCTGTAACCAGCTGCAATTAAGAGAGGTCGTTTGTGCTTTTCACCCAGCTGTAACTGGAGGCGTTTCGAAGACTTTGAATGCTCCACCATTGTGGAGCACAAATTGGAAACCTTCTACATCATGCTTCCAGGTTGGTTGTTCGAGTGTTTTGCAGTCAGAAGGTATCACATCTGGTGGCATTATTATTAATTTTACTCAGCATATTAATGTGTCTGCAGACCGCGTTGATGGAAGTCCGCAAACACCATAGTGATACTTCACAGAAATCATCACAGGGTACTTTTACAGAGTATGCGAGTGACCCAAATAGAACACACGGTGACCTCAGTCCGATCTGTCTCACGGGAGACTGAAAATGAAGTGAGGAAATTTTCTATGTAACAGACGAGTGAAATGAGGGAACTTGCAGTCCGATTATGACATCATCCTAAAGAAATTTGAAAATCCCACATAACACAGAGCATTTACCGTGCATTAAGGTAAAACATCCTGATTAAACCTGTCTTATACAGGTAAAAATTACGTACACCAGTGTAACCAGCGCATATTACCAGAAAAATAGCACAAAATTGGTTTCAGTAGTGAAATGTTACGCTGATTTCTTCTGACGATAGGTGAGTAAATTTCGATTTTTGTGGGAATCTTCCTACCAGTACAAGACAAAACACACTGTTTCACTAGGTTTACCCACAATTTTTTTCACTTGAATTTACAAAAATGGGCCGAAATCCAACCGCTACCGGTATTCATTAAACAAATTTTTGTTTTGAACGCCAGAGAGTTTATATTTTGGGAGACTTGCGGTCATTATTGTTTTATTCTCCATAAAAGATTTATCAATTTATTTGTCCCCTATAATTATGGCATTTTATTGAAGAAGTTGCTTGATACAAACCGAGCAAGATCCAGCACCCGTACCCAGGGGACGAAGATTTGTTCCTCCAAAATGTTATAGAAAAATATAGGACAGTTTGGATTGGGATACAGTGATTACTTCTTAAAGAAAAAACAAAATGGCAACCGTTCGTTTATATCATTTATCTGTTTATCGTACGCTAGTGTCTTAAATTTACCGGAAAACAATTCTCCTTAGCCATTGCACAATTATTTATGGGATTAATCTTGTAGACCAAGTGGTTCAAAAATAACTTTGAAAAGTATAGTAATTCCTAAGCTCATACTGTGTGTTATTTGTATTCTGGTGAAGTAATTTTCATCTTTTTATCTGGGAGATTGTTTGCCATCTGTGTTATCTACATCCAGTCGGCGAAGGCTTACCCATAAACTAAAAGTAGCAGTCGGAAAGGTTAAAAACAGTTTTTAAAATTTCCCCAACTGCAATGCGGCTTTGATGGTCAACAAATCAGTAAATTGGTAAACAGCAATAAAAGTGGTATATTATTTTTAATATTACATGTTGATCAAAAACGTGCATGCACACAATTTATGCAAGTAGTTCTCCTGAGACCTAAAACAAGAAAAGATGAAATAAATTTTAAATTTCACGGAACCATACTTATGGCAAACTTAATCACCACACTTCTTAATACGTATTCTACGATTTAGTTAAAATATCTAGTCTCACCTACCTAGTGCTCATCACGCTTCTGTGTGGTATTGTGAGTTTACAAATTTCTTCCATAAAAATATGCGGTTAAACAGTTTCAAGAGGCTAGCAGATGTGGACGTCGGCAAACGTAGACGAAATACACGCGGCTTAGTTCTCGCACACACTCGTTGGCATTGGTGGAATTTAACGGTAACCCAGGAATGATGCATAATGAATTTCGTTAGGAGAAACACTAAAACAGCAAGCATCGTTTTCAACTCGTTGCTGTCACAACTCAGTCTCCAAAATTGCCACTGAAACGCCCGTATCATTTGTTTCTGTAGAAACATTCCCCAATAATTTATGGAAGCAAGACAGATGAGCAAATTTTTCCAATCAATTTGATTTTCACCAGCGACTCAACTGAATCTATCGTTTATGATATTCTTCAAATGACTGTGCTCCAAGTAGGTCGCCTCATATTTTAGTTGGCACGGTATTCGAGATATCGCAGGATATTTTCATAAAGGAAACTACTCACAAGTTGCTGAAAACACTTCGACGGTCTACAACCGGTTTTGACTTTCTTGGGACTCATCGGGCAGGCTCAGTCCACGAGTTTCCGTCAACTTTATGTTCTACTTAAAACCAAATTGGACTGATTGAATCTCCTAATTTCATTAACTTCTATGTTTTTAATAGCCAGGAGTAACAAGGTAACATATTTTTCCTTTAATTTTTCGTATATGAAGTATCACCGCGAAAAGACATTCTGCAGAAATATGCACTAAACAGAACAAACATGGCGCCACTAAAATGGGTCTGACTCTCTTTTTCTGTGGTGTAGCTCTAGGAAACTCTGTGCAGTTTGTAAACGCGGCACAGTAGGCTACAGTCAGATTTTAAAGTTTCATTATCGGATCTGCATAAGGTATTCAAGGGTTTAAGGATGGTGGTTGATAAAGCAAAAACTTCAACCCTAACCCTGGCTTTTCGATTGCTCCTGTCTGGGCTTGGGCACTTCGGCAGTACCTCGAGCTTCTTCTGGATTTCGCGGAAGCTGGGCACAACATGGTGCTAAACGAGTCGAACATTATAAAAAGTGATCAAAGGTGCATTTTTAAACAACCACAATTTAGTTTGAATTATTTTTCAATTAAAGACCACTTCTCAGAATCTACTAAACTAAGTAAATTTTTCATATCGGTTGGCGCCATGCTGAACAGTCCCTTCCCCCACAGAGCTAGACGAGAGCAGCTCGGAACTAATGACACGGCTGACAAACTGGCATCCTCAAGATTTATGGTTTTGTTGCCCTTACAACCTAAAATCACTGATGGGTTTTGCAAGTGTTGTTTCCCAATAAAAGCCAGGAAAAAATACTGAAGGTCAAAAGAGTGAATTAGCAATGTCTGCAAACCGTAAAAGGGTCCCAAACATAAGGCAGAACATTCCGTCTCTTTTTCGTTTTGGTTTGTTCAGGTTCTGTTTAACATCTTGCGTAGACCAACATCCGTACAGAAACTAATGTTTTACTGCCGCACAACAACGAAAATTACCTATTCATACGTATAACGGAAAGAGAACAGTAGTACACTCGCTTACAAACGTCCAGTCAGCCAATCAGAAATAGGCCTGTAGCAATAAAGCTAGACATTGATTAGCGATTATTTATTGCAATTCCGGAGGATCGCTTAAACAACACCCAAGCTCTTCGCATTCCATTATACACTATTCTATCAAGCAACACGTTGTCCAGCTCTCAGTTGGCGCTACACCGAAATAATCATGCGAAACGGTATTCTCATCCTTAGAGGAGTATGCGGCATATAGAGAATATATCCGAGCGATTTCGGTTGACTCTTCTGGATAGCTACTCAGAATTAAGTACCGGCTTTACAACTGCGCACACTCTCTTTTTATCTACTCCGACGCCATCCAGTACTGGCAACAGTTATAGGGTATTGGTCAAAAACCTGAAGATTCTTCAGATCACCTAACTCCCTCTCATATCTAGTGAGCATATGACGATGCAAGCCTTACTAAAGTCTGGTACACGGAACCCCTGCGAAGCAGTAATACAATTTTTTGTGCTACAAGTGACGCGAATTGAGAAACGTTATTCAAGCTTTTGTGATTCGAGCTTTTAATCTATCAACCAAATTTCTCTCAGCGTTAACACAACTGCCGCTTTTCACACATTCTATGCCAAACTCTGACACCCCTAAATTGCAGGGAGCATGGTAGGAGACTTTAAATTCTCAAGCACGGCTTTGCCCCTTGTGAGTATAAAGCAGATCACAAAAGACGGTATGTCAACACGTGATCATATAACGCGGTCTCAGCACTTTAAAGGTAGATCGAAGTATATTCTGTCTGAGTGCACGTTCAACCCACCAGCTGGAAGATCGCGGGCAGGGAACTAGCTGGAGTTCCTTGAGATGGGCAGTGCTGATGATTCACAACAACAGACAGCCGTATGATGTTTTCCGGCCTTTTGGTATAGACTGGCTTTATCTACCCATGGAGATTCTCAATTCATTAGCAAATGGAACGGCCCTATGATGGTGTCAGGGTTTACTTCAATTTAGATACACGTGATATTTAGATCAAATAATTTGAGTTAAAATAACCGACTTGAGGAAAACCTCTCGTAGGTTGTTCGTTGCTCTTTATATTATTCCGACTAATTTATGCAGCTACCGATGGAATTTTATTTTAAAAATAGTTATCAACTGACGTAGTGCAGCGATTCATCCGGCTTCTGATAACCTAACGAAATTCGTAATTTCGCCTAGTTCAGTGTAAGCGATGAAGGTCTAGCGCCTAAATCTGGGGAATGAAACATTAACCGATTACTCTTGGCTCGTACGGCGTACGGTGAACACAAAAAAAACATTGTAAAGTTTTATTTTTCAATTTAAGATGCTCGTAATCGGTTGGAATGCATACATCTAATGTTACTTCTGTTTTCCATCTGATTCAATTCACCTTTGGACGGTTTTGCTGTGGCTTAGACACGTTTCTGTGGTAGCACTAATGAGGTCGACACACGCAGCTGAGCGCTAGAAACAATTGAGGAAACACGCATCCGCATATGTTGACAAGTTAATTACATTTACGAATGGAGTGACTTGATGTGGATTGTTATTAGGTCGTTTGTGACAAGCTGCGCGTGCGTTTCAGTTCGGGCACTAGGCTATATGAGATCCTAGGTGAATTCCATAGACATACACGTGTTACGATAATACAAATGCTGATGTTAGGTTGTTGGCATTTTGTTTCTGCCGGGTGCCAGTTTGAAAAAAAGACTCCTTTGTGATACACATCCGTCTTCTTTGAAAATTTAATCAAAAAACACGATTACTGTCTTGGAACATCGGTCACCATAGAGTGCATCATGATGGTCTGATGATGATGTCAATGAATTAAGTGAATGAAGACCTTACAAATAGATGAGCGACCAGTGAATGGAACAAAGCAAAAATTTCAGCAAACTCTCTAAAACATGGACACATCCACCTCACCAGAACATTTTAACATTAGATAGCAGAAGCTAAATGTAAAAATATCAATTATCTTACGTCTTCCCCGATGAACGCCCCTCTGCTTGCGTTAAGAGAACTTGCGTATTCGAATCCATCTAGAACAACTCAAACAGGGTCTCCATCTTCAAAATGCCGCCACAAACGTTTATACGTTACGTAGTTCCGAGTGCAAAGGACATACCGTTCGAATTGTCCTTAGGAATTGGTATTTCAGAAGACCCAAACTGAACACAACAATCTACATGAAATCACATCTAAATTATTCTCTGGCTCTCATATTCAGTGTAAAAAGGCAACTTATAATTTAACGCGCAGGTTTGGAATCCACGAATGTACAACCAACGTGACAAAATGTTTTTGTCCGGCAACTCGTGCGATAAAAATAAATCCACTACTCGATGTGGACCCGTGCAACTTCGTCTACTTTGTCCAGACAGGACAATGTGCAAAAAACGGTGCACGCCATATACAGTTACAGCCGCCGAAATTTAATTCAACCGAATTTAATAACATGGTGGGGGGTATAATTACCCTGACTTTAGCGAAAACTAGAAAACTGCCTAGGAATTAAGTCCTAGTTTTTCACGAAAAAGGCTTGCCGTCCACATGGTACACACCGCATCTATTAGTAAGTGGTCAGGTTCATGACCAAGAGTTCACTTGACGCATCGAAAATCAATCACAAAATAACCAATTGCTAATGACCATCAGTCATATCCAGGTTGACTATGATGTGTTTTTTTGCTTTTTTTTACAGGTGTGCTTTCTGAGGCAGTAGTACAATTGTGGATAGACATTTATCACATGGGTTGACAGATATCTATTTGCTAAGACTGTAAACGGAAATTTCCTTCAAGACAAGCAGTGGATTGTGTATAATTTCATCTGAAACACTGTGGGTATCCTGATATTCATAGCTTCAAAATGTTTATTGAATATTATTGTGACGGGAAAACATGGAGCTGAAGAATGTTTAGCACACACTTCTTAGAAGATGCCACGTATGATCCAATAACCAGGGGGAAATAGAAGAACGGGCGTTTTGATGTAAAATGCTTCCAGACAAACAGATTCTGATAAATTGGTGATATTGTTGTCTTTTAAAAAGCCTGCCTGAAAGAGGAAATTAAAACTTCAAAACCAGGAACAGTCAATCGCGCTACTGTTACAGATACTTAGCCGAGTGAGTCTCGTTAGGTAAGACGAACCACTGGGAGGAAGTTTAAATGTTTAGTTCCAAAGCATGGTACTCACATGATACTCGACTGCGGGTAGAGAAACCAGTGTGACCATAATTCAAGAAATCGCTGTACAACTTCGCTGGTCAAACCTCATTACACCAATACGGCAGAATAGTACTCCGGTGTTAGCCATGAGTTAGGAATGTTTGCTAGGTGGCTATCCTAGACAGAACAAAACCAGAAAGCATGTAAGCACTGTGTCAATTGGCTACCCGTACATTCTGCAACCTAACAGTTGGATCTATAACTTGCTATCACGTACTATGGCTCTCATGGAAACAAAAACTTTGCGACCTGGCCATGTGCACCAGGGCAGATGCAACGTGCAGAATCTACATCAAGCCGATGTTTACTCCTTGATGCCCAGTTCTATGCTTGCAGTGATCCGTAACTGATGAAGTTAAATTATTTGTCCATGGCTTCAGAACGCACGCATCACCCTCTGACCCAGTAAGCACGTGCTTTCTTGTTTTGTTCTACCTCGGATGACCACTTGAAAATCAGGCCTAACTCACGACCAACACTGAAGCACTATTCTGCCTTTTTGGCGTAATGAGATTCGAACAGCGTCATAGTACAGCCGTTTCTTGAATTATGGTCACACTGACTTCTCTACCTGCAGTCAAGTATCACGTGTGTACCAAGCTTTGGAACTAAACATTTGAACCTTGCACCAGTGGTTTGTCTTACCTAACGAGAATCAGTCGGTTAACTATCTGTTACAGCAGCGCGATTAGCTCTTTCTGGTCTTGAACTTAAGCTTTCTTTGCTTTGTGTTAATTGAGGTGGGTGTGTGAGGTCTGAAATGTTTTAAGACAGGACAAAAGTGGTTGACGTGAGTTGTAGGTTAAAGATAAATCTGTTAAAAAATTCTAGCTTCCTGCTACGAGTTGCTCTTTTTCAGGATTGAATAAGAGATTCGAGACAGGGGGGCGAAAGGCTGATGGAGTTTTCACGAATGCTCCCATTTTCCCGTTGTAGCCAACTATCTTTTTTGAGTACGGCTTATATAGTACGTGGTCACTTTGCTGACTGAAAACAGATCGTACGCCAATTGTGGCCTCAGGTTCACTATGTGTACAGTCCTTTATTATTCGCAGCAGCTTATGGGGCTGACAACGGTGACCTTTCTTCACTAATATGGATCTTGGAACACCAGTCATTCGGACGCCAATGTCCAGCGAAAATCCCATCAATTTCACAGTCTACTGAGTTTCTGTTCGTCTGATCCACTGAAACTTATATGCGGAGTGGTTTGCCCAGCCCACCACAGCTGTAGGAACGCCGCTTCTTCAGAAAGCAGAATGGCAAATTTTACACGGCTCTGATAAACAGTGGGGCTCCCTCAGAATTTACTGACTGCAATATGCAATCATCACATACAGCTGTAGTGGCCAGGTCAAGAATTAGTAGTATGTGTTTCATACGAGCGGCCTATGGCAGAAAGCATTTGTATTGTGTTAACTAGCCCTGACATTCACACAGCTTTCCAGACGGGTAGAGATTTGACGGGCGCGCATTTAGTTCCGAATCAGCCGTGTCTACAAACTTGACTGCATCAAATCCGACTGTATCTACTTTCAGTACACTACCAGACAGCTTGGTCTTCAGGTCAAATGCCACAAACGGTAATCTAGTGCTGCTTCAAAAGCACGACAACGAGTTAAGGAACCTAGGTTGGCACCAGAATACCGTAGTCTATATATTTTCTGAGACTCTATTATGCGTCTACTCTACATTACGCGTCAAAAAGTTTGTTTACATGATGTGCACAATTCAGTTATCTGTGTGACCCTCGAAAAATGTCGGGCTGCTGGATAACTGGCATAGCATTTTCCACCGCACAAAAGCAGGCCAAACCCGTAACTCCCCGTAATATAACAGCAAGTTCAGAAAAAATCATCTTCCAACGACACATAAAACCACAATCTGCAGTGAACCCACAAGATTTAACTCCGAGCGATCACAATTCATACAACGACACACGAGTCAGCATTGTCCCTGTGAGGTGGTGTTCGTTACTCGCTGAAAAATATCGCCCCCCGATGTGAGACTAGCTCATGAAATAATATTGCCTTGTAATTCCTAGTATTTTGCTATGAACTACAAATGTGTGTAGAGGCTGCCTCAGTTGAGCAATACGTTTTATGGCCATAGCAGATCAATAGTTGTAAATGCGGTTGGGAAAGGAAATTTCCGTAAAACTTAGAAGGATCTCAATTTACTTTCTCGAGAAGAAGCATTATTTAACGTGAACTGTATGATAAAATAGATAAATGGTACTATGTCTATGTGATGTGCAAATTAATGACAACATTTATTAGTAACCTAGTTCTCCTCACCCGGAAATTATGGTTCAAAATTTACTTAACAGCTTTTCTCAGCTTATCCCCCCCCCCAAAAAAAATGCCAGCTTTCAAAAAGGATGAGACAGCCGTGCGGGAATTCTTAGCTTTTGCAACACAGTCTGAGTTTTTCTGCATGAGAAATTTCAGATCCAATACATCAAGGTTTTCTCATAATCTTCGAGGATACCATTTACTCTGACTATTTTTGGAGTAATGTTGGGTGACAGTTGAATTGCAAGTGGATAGACGTAAATTTCTCATACAGTTAAGTTTAGTTCTTATGTGTGCCAAACGTTTGCATGAATCGGCTGAGGCTTCCACATCACTCATCCATCCGTGTGTACTGAAACATCGTATTCAATCAGTCAGCTGTCAGCCAGTGAAAATTCTCATAATCTCCAAAATTTGAACATCTGGGGACAAGACTTCGCTTCATTCTGCATGAACCCGTTCGGCCAAGCTGAGTTCATCGAGGCCTCGGCCACGGGTACTCAGGGATGAACGGCACACGACATTCCTGGGATTCGGTTTACGTTTAGCTTATGAAAGTGAAATTGTGACAAAAAGAGATAGAGGAGGTGTGTTTGTTCTTATATAAATGTTTATAGTGGTGATGGTAAAGCCCCAAGCGTGCAATAGTAGCCCAATACCCAGATAGGTATAAGGTAGCTACTGCTATGACCAGACCTCCATAACTCCCCCAAATTACCCAACCGCAAGACAGAACAACCTCGCTTGGAGTAGACATTATTATGTATGCAATAATGCATGTATAAAGGTTGAGAAACACCTAAAGTAGTAGCAAAATTCCCACCAAATCTACAAAAACCATTTTATCCAGATTTGGTTAATCAGTAGAGGTTGCCATTTTGGGGAAACCACGGGTGTTCATCTGATATCCGGTTTGGATATGCACGTAGTCATATCGGATAGTCAAACCACTGCACGCATGCAAGTGATTAGAGAAGCACAGATTGTACGCACAGAGACGAATGCAATCCTGTATGCAAACCAGTAGCACTGATGTTAATGCGTGAAAAGCGGGTCCGCGGGCTAGCGCATGGACAAACTACGTAAGCCATTAACCGTTACTTGCCAGTAATACCAGATGCGTTACTCAAGACGGCAAAAATGCCGTGTGGGTTTTAGAAACGCGTGTTTACTTCATCACCAAGTTAGGTTTGTGGGCAGCGTGCTACCAAAAGGACGGAAGTCTATGCAACATGTTATGTCACAAACAGTTAGCAGAATACTTGGTCTTCTTTTATGTCATCGGTGCAGGCTGATAAAGGACATCCGTTTTTTTGCACTATTTTTGCCTACTTCGAAGCTAGACTTCTTTGAACTGTATGCAGAAGTCAAGTGCTGTAATTGCACAACAGAACAGCCCAAGAATTTTGGGCTCTGGTGGAGTAGTAAGGAGATGCTCCGGAACGAATGAATGTCCACTCAGAAAGCACCGGATCAATATATCACCTTCGCAGTGGCGGAAAGCGTCTGCACTGATGGTTGATCGATTGGGCTGAAAAGGGTGGAGATAAGCACACATGCCAAATTCATTATGATATCGATTCTGAACTCGATTCAGCCATTTGCACAGGTCCACACGAGTGTTTTTATCCCAATCCGAAGACCTTGCTAACCTTGAAAATCGGTCTGGACAACCGAGCTTCCTATGACAATTCATGGGGCTTCTCTGCCAAATAATGAAGACCACAACCAACAGGGCGGTTTCATTCAATAGGTTGCCATTGTGATTCTTCTGTGGGAGAAATAAAGTGAGCCGCGCTTTACGGTTTTGAAGTCCACACTGCTACATATGAACATTTTACTCCATAGAACCAAAATCTCATTGAAAATTACAGGGTACTAGCCATAAGCCTGCCTTCTTTGGACAAGATGCTGCTCCTGCGACAGTCATTCTTTTTCTGTTAACTTCGTTTCCCTCTATGCAAAGTAATCACCGTTGCATCACTGAATTCGTATGGAAAGTCTTCCACCTCCCAGATGCTGCAAAGCACGTGAAAAATGTCGTTCTTTAGGGTTATTTTCTCCAACTTGTTTAGTTGCGCAGCGAGCCGTGCAACCCGACAAGTCACCTCCAATTTTTCTGCTCCATGCGGGCATGCGGCTGCAGGTAGATTTCTCAAGTACGTCTTCATTATCTGTTGAGTTCAACACGGCGCTTAAGTCAGAATTCCTGAGCTTCTCACTTCAAGCAGGACCTATTTATGTTTATGTGCATTTATACGTATATATATATATATATATATATATATATATATATATATATATATATATATATATATATATATATATATATGTATAATGACTATTGTGTGTGATATCTGTTTTGTGTCGACATGAGGTTGGTCGTAGAGGAGGCTGTGAACCGCACTCGAGCGCACAAACAACTTTCAGAAGCAGAGATTTATTCAAATTCACCCACTCAGTTTGAGTGGTTTTGGCTTGGTGGGAGTTGAATCTGTTCTTCACCGTGTTTGCCGCAAAGGATATGGGTGTGGTTTCCGTATACTGGGAAAAAAACAAGCCGATAACTGTACAAGATTGTGCAACAGAGGTGAACCAACAGCATGCCATGCACCTGACGGCTGATTCTCTCCGGGTGCGCGTGCTACGACAGTGGTCCAGTAGACTATCTGTATATCAGTGAATTTGAAACGACCCTCCAGAACTATCATTTCTAAGGTAGCAATTATATTGAATGAATATCTATTTATGGAGAGGATTATCTATAGTAGGCTGGCATTGAGAACGCGTTATCTGAGCAGCAGTGGTCGATCTAATTTGTGCATTAACATACGATGAGAACCGCAAGAGACCTGCGTGGAACCGACTTTGTTCAACGCGTCAGCTGCTGCTCTCGATGTTAAAGTGAGGAAATAGGTCTAGCAGGCAACGACGCACAGGGCTGTTTTCAGTCACCCATTTAACACCAGCACTAATTGTGCTGTAGCAATTCGTTGGCACCATCCATCCGCTACTTTGAGATGCGGCGGAATATCAATTTTTTTCGCCGTTTTGTTGAAGTCCATCATCGCGCCATTCATGTGAAAATAAATAGCCATACTGCAAACCACTCGTCTAATTGCCATCGGTAGTATCGTTTCGTAGAACGATACAGTGAGACAGCCAGTTATTAGAAAAGTGGACAAGTTTAATCAGCTGATTCACAAGTGAAGGTTAAGGTTGCGTCCGCAAACGAACAGGTTCATAGGGCTGTGGCGTAACTCACAAACAGAGCAGTCTCCTCGAAAAACCCCTTTGCAACTGAGCCTTCGACTGCGCTATGCCTTAAAGCCTTCAAGCAGTTAGAGCTGGCAGTCGGCTGAGCGGCTCTGCCAGATTTCAGAGTTCCGAAAATTTGAAAGCAAGATTGCCGTTTTTTACACCCACCTGAGTCATCACTGCCGCGGAATTTCGGCTGTCTTATTGTTAGTGCTCCCTTGTGTGTGTCGTTGGATATTTCGGTCCGGAATTGGGTTACTTGTCTATCTTTCGCTAATCCACCACAGTGCAGCTGGTTTTATTAGCCTTAATTTGATTGAATGCGGCTGTTTTGTTTTGATGTGACCGCAGAATCCACGGGGAACTTATCCAGGTATTGCGACCAAAATCTGTCAGACAATCCAGTGTGTCATACGTTGCCCTGTTCGGCTACCACAGAGTACACCGGACAGTTCAAAGGCCTACAGCGTCGCACTTTGTGTCTAGACGATTATGCAAGGGTATAGTTTGGGTACGTTGCTTGACAATTTCAGTATTTTGCTGAGTATTACTGTCAAATCCGTTGACATGATGCTCGCAGAGTAGCGGAAATCTCCACGACACAAATCAATAATTTGAGTGCAGGATTTCTGTAGCTGCGAAAACGAGACAAATGGATAGCATTTTAATTGTTCAGGGGGCATTTATATTAGCCGAAGAAGAAATGCCGACAAAGAAGGTATCGTGGTTATTTACAGCAACTCCGCTTTTGCAGGTACAAATAAGGCAGTGATTTGAATGAGCGGCACACCACTGTTTGTAACGTGCAGCTTCATTTTGTCTGGGATACGGCTCGAGATGAACAAATGAACGCCTAGCTGCCACCATACCTTCGTGCGCATTACGAATCAGCACCTCAAAGTTAAACAGATACTTAATAGATCGAGAGACAGAACGCACCCAACCCTCACTGACGAGCGATCTGCGATCTCAGCAAAGATGCCTCCACAGGTATTTTGCGGATTTTTATTAAAAATTAAGATGCTTGAATCAGGCTAATAATTTCGCGTGACAGTCGGGGACTTTTAAGGCCTTTCACAGCTTCTTTCCTTCCAATGGGTCACAGCCCCCCAGGAGATCTACGGACGAAGCGCAAAAGGTTATTTTCCTCGGCACTCTCAATTCAGTCGAAGCGAAGAGGAATTAAGCTTGGTCGTCCCACGACCATTTTCAAGTTTTCATCCTCCGAATCTTTCTAGATATGCCAAGATATTTCCTCAACTTGAAAGAATACCAGTCCCTCAGTAGTTGGTAGCTTTCTTGTCCTGCTTTCTTCTTTTTGAAAAACGTTACGAGTGAAAAGCCTTGGAATTATCGTGACACTTTCATTTTCAGGCCCAAATTTCATCCCCTAAACATTGGCCAAAAAAGTCTGAAGTCAGGTGCTTTGTCTTTTTTAACCTACAACGTTTGAAGTTGTGTTTTTGAAGGTCTATGGTTGAGATAATTGAGCAAGTTAAGTAGTTTCGTTAAGAGGTGTGTGCCCAAAGCAACCTGATTGTCTTTAGCCTTTATAAAGGAGGCTTTGTCTTATTGGTGAATCTAGTGTAGGACAAAAGTCTAAGAAGGTGTTCCATTCTTTTGGGGAACCATCATCGGTGCGCGTCACATACAACTACAGAGAGTTTCCGACTCCCAACCTCTCAGCAAGGCGTTGGATCACTTGACCGTCCGGAGCCCCAAAGAACATTTTGTGATATGGGTCTGTGCATGTTTGAATATCTTAGCTCCTGCTAACCAACCATCACGCTAACTTTCGTAAATAGGACAAGTGCCTGGTTAGATAGTAACGTTTCTCCCCACCAATAAATCCACTAAATCCAACGGTATTCGCGGACAAACTTTCTTCCCGTATGCCAGGAACAATGTGGATAGAGTCAGTCTCATAAAACTGGTTTTTGCGCCGTTCGCAAATAAATTAACTGCCGCAGGCCTAGTTTTTGTGACTTATATCATGCTCCGTGATGGATGATTCTTTCACACGTTCGGTTCCGTTGAGTTCGACAACATGTGAGCGACAGGTTTCGGGAGTTTATCCAATGTTAAATGAACAACGAGGTGCCTGATTTTGAATAAGACTGACATTAACGTTGTTACACGGTGAGGGCTTTTGGTCTATTACCCTCTGAATGGCACCGGTGAATGATCCGTGTTACAATTGACACCACTCACCGTCTTTATTATGGGACCCTTGTTGTCGGACTATGATGCGTTGAAATAGATTTGTCCGAGCCAGGAGGGGTCTGTTCGTCTCACTGAACCGTGCAGGATTGAAAACACAGTAAGTGGATGTTCCTCGTCAACGTCCACGGCCTCAATTTCGAACGACTTGGTCACACGTTATGCCACTTGCCTGGCGAGGTTACTAATGAAAAATGGCCAATCCATTGTTTAAAAGAAGGTGATGATATTTCCCACTTTCTTGTATATTTCTGGCGAATCAACTTCAAAAGATGTCGTTGGAGAATACGCACTGACGGAAATGATGGTAGAAGCATGCTAGCACATATTTTAGCAAGGATGTAGCTTAGTTCACCTATTTATTTATTTGTTCTATTTATTTAGACTAGATTTATTAGATTAGATTAGATTAGATTATTTATTTAGATTTCTTGGGCTGACAGAGCCCAACAAACACGGATCAATTCTAGTTGTCTGAGTATAAAACTGGTTTTTGCGCCGTTCGCAAATAAATTAACTGCCGCAGGCCTAGTTTTTGTGACTTATATCATGCTCCGTGATGGATGATTCTTTCACACGTTCGGTTCCGTTGAGTTCGACAACATGTGAGCGACAGGTTTCGGGAGTTTATCCAATGTTAAATGAACAACGAGGTGCCTGATTTTGAATAAGACTGACATTAACGTTGTTACACGGTGAGGGCTTTTGGTCTATTACCCTCTGAATGGCACCGGTGAATGATCCGTGTTACAATTGACACCACTCACCGTCTTTATTATGGGACCCTTGTTGTCGGACTATGATGCGTTGAAATAGATTTGTCCGAGCCAGGAGGGGTCTGTTCGTCTCACTGAACCGTGCAGGATTGAAAACACAGTAAGTGGATGTTCCTCGTCAACGTCCACGGCCTCAATTTCGAACGACTTGGTCACACGTTATGCCACTTGCCTGGCGAGGTTACTAATGAAAAATGGCCAATCCATTGTTTAAAAGAAGGTGATGATATTTCCCACTTTCTTGTATATTTCTGGCGAATCAACTTCAAAAGATGTCGTTGGAGAATACGCACTGACGGAAATGATGGTAGAAGCATGCTAGCACATATTTTAGCAAGGATGTAGCTTAGTTCACCTATTTATTTATTTGTTCTATTTATTTAGACTAGATTTATTAGATTAGATTAGATTAGATTAGATTAGATTAGATTAGATTAGATTAGATTAGATTAGATTAGATTAGATTAGATTAGATTAGATTAGATTAGATTAGATTAGATTAGATTAGATTAGATTAGATTAGATTAGATTAGATTAGATTAGATTAGATTAGATTAGATTAGATTAGATTAGATTAGATTAGATTAGATTAGATTAGATTAGATTAGATTAGATTAGATTAGATTAGATTAGATTAGATTAGATTAGATTAGATTAGATTAGATTAGATTAGATTAGATTAGATTAGATTAGATTAGATTAGATTAGATTAGATTAGATTAGATTAGATTAGATTAGATTAGATTAGATTAGATTAGATTAGATTAGATTAGATTAGATTAGATTAGATTAGATTAGATTAGATTAGATTAGATTAGATTAGATTAGATTAGATTAGATTAGATTAGATTAGATTAGATTAGATTAGATTAGATTAGATTAGATTAGATTAGATTATTTATTTAGATTTCTTGGGCTGACAGAGCCCAACAAACACGGATCAATTCTAGTTGTCTGAGTCCCGATGCCAATGTGCCCACTGAGTTTTTTTGAAACCACACTGACCCCCATAATTACTTTGACCGTATGTAGTCCTACACCGAGAGGTACGGTCTGTTGTTTCGTGGACAGAGATTTTCGGGTTTTATGACTGACATTCCCAAAGCTTATGCTCCTGCAACTATGGAGACGCAGGCAGGACATCTTTGTCCCCAAAATCCTCCTTGAGAGAGCACCTCGGATTACCCCTTAGATCGCTTGCACTAGAAATGTAGCCCGAGGACGAACTTGCTGCACGCTTTAAGCTGTTCCCACGATTATTAACCCTTGAAGAACAAAATTTGTACCAGTGTGGCAATCAGGATATTTGGGATATTCAAACTCAACCCACCCGGTACGGTATGAACTTTCGGTTAGTCGTTAGGTGCCAGTCTTATAATGGTAATATGAAAGTGATATCGAAAGAAAATACAGGAAATTATAATTCCATCATATATCGCTGGATGCATGTCCTGAGAATATCAGCTCATCCTAACGCCGCCAATAGACTTTAGCACGTGATAAGCAATCATTCTTCTGAAGTTGATTGTGTTCTGGCATTTTCTATAACTTCCCTAATTACTTCATTAGATAGCTTTAAAATGCCGGGGAGCAAACTGTTAAAAAAATAAGGGGGCGGAGGACACATGTGAGCAATACTGTACTGAATGATAAAATCAAAAATAATCGTAAGGACTTCAGAATTATTTCCAACGTGAAAACAACTTCACAGCTTTTATATTTTGTACATTTCATGTTGTCGCTTCTGCCATGAACAGGCAGTCTTTTTGTCGAATGGCGTCGGAAAATGGATTATTCCGTTTTTGGCAACTAGAAGCTGTCAGTTGCAGGCGTCTGAGCGGTACTATTCCAATAATTTTCCGCGCGTGATTTGGTGGATAGATGAGCTTTTTGCGAAGACTCAGTCGTGATTAGGATAAAAATTGCCAGCGAAATATGTTTTCATATGTCTGATAAGTCTTCACACTTTTAGTAAATAAAACCAACTCGATGTCTTGGGCAGCTAATATTTTACTGGGTAGAGAAACTGGGGTAAAACAGCATGCAGTTATCGGAAAATGAGTGGACTGTTGGTCTTACAGTGCAGAGAGTTATGATATTGCCGAAATACATTTCATGTTGCTGCAGTACAGATTTTTGAAACAGTTTCGGGGACTCAAATGTACCACACTTAATTTTTTCGTTTAACTTCTTTGAGTAAATGGCGTCAGTTTTACCAAAATATCTCCCAAATCGGACGTTTGCTTGTAAAAATAATTGACTTCCTTTATGTCCCGTTTACTTACAAAGTGACTGTATACATCAGCTGAAACATGTTTATGGATAGAAGATTTTGCGTCCTGAAGTTATAAGCACCAGTTGTTATGCACTCACCCATAAACGTGATGGTTGAAGCATGTTATTGCAGGTCATATACATCCTATAGTGACCATCGGTCCCTCAGCTGGATGAGTTTAAGGCATCGATTGTTCGTCATGTAGAAAACCTTGAATATGTGTCACAAAACAAGACAGCTCGTCACAAATGTGCTACCTGAAATATTTACGAAAACATTGCTTGATTCATATCGTGCTTCCCGGCTCTGATTCATCACGTGTACAAGCAGCAAATAAACTGTGATGTGCTTCACCGAATAGCAGTGTGCACATACCCCAGGTTTAACAGTCACTAGTAATGGTGCGTGAATGTCCTGTTGATGCTTCATGATGTCACCTACTCCCAACTGTGAAGTTTTAACTGGACGACAGTACCAACCCTTTGATCATCGGAACGTGTCTTCCTTGTGATTCTTTGATATATCCCGTCGACCTGCTTTCAAGTGACGATCAGTTGTGATAAAACACTCTTGTAATCGGGTATCTACTGATAGTGCCTACTTGTTCACCTCATAGGCTCAGAATAACCTCAAGGCAATACTTCCTAGTTTGAAATAATTTCTTTCACCGAAGAGGTTATCCATGGTTATATCTCTGTGCATCTAAGAGAAAATGTTTTTTTTCTCTTCTGAGATCGATTATCCCCGCCACATATTGGCCATCTCCAAAATCCTTATCCCAAGGTGCACCCTTCCACTGATTCAGTGGTTTTCATTTGAGTATTAACACCAAAACAATGTATGCCGCCGCTGAACAGCTGAAACCATAGATCTCAGAGTGGTATAGCACATACGTATGGTCAGTATTAAATTGCTGCTCTTTCTTCATAGACACCCTCTCTGGGGGCGGTCTGTCTCTCATTATGCAGAAAAATTTGGAAACAAGCCATTTCACGCTCTTTTTCGGGAGTCTACTCACTCTGAGGTTTCTCTCTCTCTCTCTCTCTCTCTGGGACTAACACCAGACACATCTAGACTGTCTTCCTCGTCCTGGTCTTTAATACCGTTAGAACGTCCAGTAGTGCAGTTGGTAGTCTCATTCAAGACGTGGGCGAAATCGCTACGGGCCAGCCCAGAGGAAGTAGCAGTAAAGTTAATGACATCCTTCTTGTGGCTTCTACTAAAATGGCCCTCTTCATAGTACTGCAGTTTAGCTATACGGTAGCATACTGGTCCTCATATTTAGTGCCACCGACATTGTTATTGTTATTTGTCACATCACCTAACGATCTGTTACTCTGATATACGGACAAACAACACAAGTTACCTAACTCAGCACGGCCGGTGTGTTTTAGCCGCACCACAGCTTGTTCCCTTGAGACTTATTTGACCTCATAAAGGCACTAAGATTACTGGAGTGACCACAAATTCCAGCTATAAGTTCGCTTAATTAACTTGAAGACCATAAATATAACAGAGTATTTGCGGACCGATAGACCGTCGCAAAATCTCGACGACCACAAACCTGTAAAAGTAGCTAAAAACACAGAAATTACGAGGATTACATGATTCAGTCAGAAAGAACAGGAAAACCTCTAAAAACTTTCGCTGCTCATCACAACAGCTTATGTCATCTAATCAGTAATGAGTTAGGAAATGTGGTTTCGTTTCGTTTCGTTTGGTTAAGTTTACTAGAAATGTTGAACGATGATCGTACCTCATCCTTGCTCCTTTTCTCGGTCGTGTCACGTGAATGTGGATGTGAACATGAAAACAAGCCCACAGACGGTAACCAGTGATTCGGTTAATATTCTCAGAATTCGGCTAGACAGATGCATTTTCGCGCGTGTTTTAAGTGCCTTACCAGTGTTACCAAAGCATGTTCTGTTACAACTAAAAACTGAAATATGCAATGACATTTTGTTACAACGCATTTTAGAATCGCCAGAAGGAAAAGGCGAAACCAGACCAATTCAATGGTATTTGTTAGCATGAGGCATATGTATGATATATGAGACATCATACACGTGATATATATGATATATATTAGATATGATATATGATATATATTTTTAAATATAAGATTTTCAGTTCTGCAACATAAGAAGCAATAAACCCTATGGGCCGTGTTAGAGTTGCGGCGATTCCAGCATCGGGGGTATCCAAGGCCTCTTCTGGCATTCCAATAAAAAAGAGGATCACAGCTGGTAAACACATGTTAAAAGGGGCACATTCAAGGCCTTTCTAATAGATGAAACATTGGCTTATCCTCAGTTCTCTGCCAAGCACTCTAAGGAGAGTACCTGTAAGACCATGAGCTTGTAGATCAAAGCAGCAAATCTGCTGTAAGCGGCACTACTGTGAATCTAGTCTCCCGATTTATCGGGAAACAATCTTCAGTGCAAATGATGAATACACTACCAGGAAAGTACCCTACACCTCCAGTTTTTCTTCGATCTGTTCTAGTGGATGTCACCAGAAATCATCAGCATGGTAAACTCATTTCATTCGAATCCTATTTTGAAAACGGATCAACACATTTTTTGTTATGAACCCTTGACAAGGAACTCCGATTAAATCCTTGGGCTTTGTTATCTTGGCATGATAGATGTCTCTGAAAATCGATTATGTTCCTAATAGATGGTTTCTCCCCTCTTGCGGATTCATTTCGCAACAGAACAATACTAAGAGGCAACCAAGTCTGCTTCACCCTAAAACACAAAGAACTTCACGGAAACAGCCTCGAAAAGAGAATACATCTACCAGCCTACGTGTTCTTACTTTATTGTTTGAAATAAAGCATTCTGTACAATATCACATCTTCCTGAGTAATCAACGAATGCAGTGACGTAACATCGGTTGTAATCAAGGCAGTTCAACCTCAGATTTCAGGTGGGTTCGGGATTTTTAATTTAGATACAACTCATGTTAATGTTATATTTTCCTTGAGATCTCGTTTGGGCTGAATCTGCTATTTCCTGGCCCAAGTTGCCAAATAGGATGTCGCAGACCTGATGCAACCTCATCATTAGTCTGGTTGTTCCCAATGTCCGTTTGCTAGCGAGCCGTAGTCTAATACTGTATGAATGTATAGTCTTTGGTCAGCTAGACTTGCTTGCTTTGGCTGCAGATTCCAAAAAACGTTAAAACCTCTTCGACCTAAACACCGTGTTTTGTACACAGGTGCTTGTTCGCTAACGACAGAAGGAAACTAAGGTGACGTAAAAGACCTGTTTGAAAATGATTTTCCTACGCCTAAAATCAGGTTAATGAAGACAAACACATTGTATTTTTCTGCAGAAAGTCATTTTAGTGATTCCCCTTTTGGTGTCCGACGAATTTACGACTATTCTCCAAGGTAGAGAATCCGGCCTCAAATAGCTGAAGGAAACTATGATTTCAAATTTTGAGTACTGAGATTTTCTTCAAGGTTTTTTAGGCGATGACCGCTCTGTGTTGCAATTCGTTTTTTATTCCTATATTGATGTGTGGTTGTGAATTCCAACTCGATCAGCTGAACACATTTTGCTTGTGTTTACACGTCAAATTATAAAATATCCCCTTAAAAAACACTATTTAGAAGCATTGTGCGACCGCTTCGACAACCGACAACCGGTTTTCCCTTCTCGTGGTGCATCATCAGGTAGGGGCGTTCCCGGAGTTTCTCTCAACCTCATGCCCAACTTCAATCCGCATTGTAGGAAATTGAAGGAAAACACCCATTGGGAACTTAACAAAATCTCAGGAAAACCTCTCGCGCATGATATTTTCCAAAATCCCTAGGTGGAGATCAGCAGACAGGTGAAGTGCTAATTAGCTCTTAATATGTTTGCCTACTACATAACATCTGATACTTGCTGTCTAAACTATCGGAAAGCATGGGTATTCTAGAAAACCTGGTAAAATTCTCAAGAAATCCGCCCAATTGAATGTGTGACTTGAGGCGGAATCAACTCATGGATGCAAGATGCAGTTGCTTTAATATAGGTAGATGAATGACAAGTAGGAAACACTCACCGGCTCAATGTATCGGAAACTGTCAGTCAGAACCACGCCGTAAGTTTGGACCAGTTTTAGCAGGCTTCAAGCAAATACACTCTGTCATATAAGAAATATATCAATATATACATGTATATATATGCCCTTGCTTATATTTTATAGAGTTGTCCCTGCGGTGGAATTTACTATCTGAGAATTTACTTATTTAGACTGATTCTGAAGCACTTAGGATCAGACAGCCTAACATTTGTTGTAAAGACGTCCTAGCAAATGACCCAGGCGTTTGCACAACTACATGACATTTCAGAGCTAACGCACATCCTGACGATTCTGAACCTTCCCCGCGCCTCTCTGGACTTTTCAGATATTTGGTCTGTTCGCATTCATCACCACAGTGTAGCGGGATGATAGTTAGAAACAAATCAGCGGTAACATTTAGGTGCGATTTATAATCGTAACACGCTGTGTTACAGTAGCCCCGGTACGAGTTCACCAGGTAGCCGTGTTCATACAGCACCACCGAAATTATGCTTGATCCAGATCATGAAATAAAATTTAGGATGCCAGGCAGGCTTCAGTTAAGTCGCATCCTCAGTTGTTCTTGCGAGAGAATAATCTACATTTTTTCAGTGGTTCGAACAGAAAAAGAGAAAAATGGTAAATGCGCATTTATAAGGCCTAATGTTAAAACGTATTGAAAACTCAATCCAGTCAAAAAACCCCAGTAACAAAGCGCCTTCCCAAACGACTTCATACATACCTGACCGATCTGTATTTCCATACGAACAAACAAAAATCCAACGCGCCCCAACTCAGCACCGCGAAACAGACTACCCTTTCATTAGAGCTTTAATTCCTCTGGGCTTTGTGCAGGAATCGGATGCCCATGCCTCATTCGGATCAGCCTTGTGGCCTATTGGCTTCAGCTGCTCAACATAAACAAGTGGAACCAACATCAGTTACTGTTCAATACTTCCTTACAGTTTCCACCTTAAGGACGGGAATACCAATCCCGGTTACCCATTTCCACAAAAATGATGCATTTTTGAACGACCCCGGAAAATAGGTGCACCAGGGCATAATAGCGTAGGTGCTCCATTGCTTTCGCTTGAATAATCTCGTAAAACAGAAGTTTGGCTAGGATTCATTCGACTATCCCGTCAAAAATACATTGTGCGCAAGCTAGTGCACCACACGGACAACTACGTGCTTTATTCAACAGTAAACTAAGGACGTATTTTACACAGTCATTAAGCTAATATGTATTTACGAAAATGAAATCTTGAAGTTAGGTGCCCGCAAAGGTTAGAAAAGTTTTCCACTTATTACAGCAATTGAATTTAAAATAGTTCATGAAGTTTTCTTGGCTGTGACCATGATGTTTATATTTCAACGTTAATCTTTTTACTTTACATTTGGTATGCATGCGAATAGTAACAGGTGCAGACAGGCAGACAACATGTAACAAACTGGTGCTGTAGTTTACCAAAGATGTTACAAAACAATTGCTGGTACAGAAGAAGATTTTCAAAACCGTTCGCTTCATAATCACTCACTTGGCAGAGTAAGACCTTTTCAAGAGTTTGTCGGATGGGAAATGGAACAGGTGTTTTGGAATGGGAATTTCGTCTAAACTTTTGTTATTTTAAAGCATGGAAGATCCATTTTAAAATGAAGCTTGTTGAGTGACAGCCGTGTAGTTAGTAAGACATTTGGAATTCCTGTTTGATTTACCCTCTATAAGCAATCTTTTCGAATTAGTAATCGTCTTTTCTTGGGGGAATCACCCGGCGATTTTCTATTTTAACTGAACCTGTACATGCTTCCTGGTGTTGGACATTTTTGGAAGTACCTCAAAAGCGCTGAAATGATTGGTGGTGAATTCGACTGCATACAGTTATTGTCAGTAGCCTAGACAATGAGTAAAAATGTACCTTATGTTTAGTTACAAGTCACGAAATTTTACAGCAAACAAAGCATTTATCATATCAATCTCTGTGCACAACTTTTGAGTGTAAACGCGTCATAAAGTCACTTGTACCTCGCCTACCAGAGGATGCATTTTTTAAAACTGGCCTTCAGTAAAATGGTTAATTAAACTGCAGGATCGGACAAAATTTGCAAGCTTCCTTGGAATATATAATTTCCCTTCATTAGCATGCACGTGGTGGTTGGGCAGTTTAGATACATTCTACCTGACCAGCATACTGCTAGTTGACAAAGCAACTATTGTCACGTACCGTCCATTCATCTACGGTGCGCACCATTTTGACATCAAATGATGTCATTTCTATCGCCTCATTTTAATGAGCTTTCTAGAGCAGTGACCAGAAAGAGTCCAGCATTAGTAAACATGAACTGCCGATTTCCATTTTTTAGAACATTTTCAGTCAGCTTTTCTGACAAAGGACAACCATAAGATGATTTTTGACCGTCTTGGTTGCGCAACAACACTTGACACATCGAAATTAACTACTATATGCCGGCGGTCATTTTCGAACCGCCTCGCGTCTGCGTCACCGTTAGAGCCGCTTACAGGTCTCTGATGCTTTATCACGTCTCTGCTACACTTAATCTGAATACAAATCTGTTCAGCAGACGTGTATGCCTGTCACTGGTGCAAAAAGCGAATATTGTTTAATTCAAGGGTTCTACCGCAGCACAACATTAGAGTTATGAGTGAGATCCAAAAAAAGGCAAGAGTGGTGCTTTCTAATACCCTGGAAACAGCCTATCTCAATATGCAGATATATGGACGCATATGAATGGCCGGGATCAGTATTGCATTCTCCAGGCAACAACGGCTGACCTTCAGATGTCTGTAAAATAGGAGATCCACCACCTAATACGATGTTGCATGCAGACGCATATGATTAAATATAAGAGTATATATATATGCGTAGGAATAACACAACCCAACGTGCCATCATCTGCTGAAATAACTACTTCATCCTGTCTGTAAATAGCTGTGTACACATGCCTACAGACACCGTCAAGTTAGCCGAAGCTGCTCAAAATCCGCATTTCATAAAGAAACCCATGTCTCCAATGAGCGTGTATTTTTTATGATGAGCTCTTTTCGAGTTTTCTATGACAAATTCCATGAGTATATTGCCAATCCCATTCGTTATTTTTGAGGAAGACCTTTTGCGATCATCTTTCCTTGGCATGATTTTTGTTGTGTCACTGTGTCATTGTGTAACTGCCTGCTGAGATAGAGGTGGAGTTTTTATGGTCACGATCTAGATGGTATTTTAATGGGCAAGCTTTAAAGCGAGAACCACACACGTAGAAAAGGTTATTACCATCTGCCGGACTCGTTCAATGTAATCTACAAAGTATAATTAAATTGGCTGATTGGTTTACCAGCAAATGCTCAAAAGCGTCGGAGTGATCACCATCCCGTTATGTGACTCACGTCCTTGCCAGAAAAAGAGAAAGATGAAAGCTCCAACGTCGCCTTGGCCTTGTCAGTACGGAGCAGGTGGTGTCTCTGTTCTTATACCAAAAGTATTGGAAAACTCAACAGTATTTTAAGTTAGCTTCCGCATTTATTGCGTCTCTACATGATCTATAGGAGGCAACTGAAAGGATAGTTCGTGTACATGTGTGCTTTCAATTAAACCGAGAAGATCACGGAAAGTATATTTATTTTTAGAAAAATAAATTTCTCATTCCTTTTTCGATAAACTCGAGAAATTATCCGAAATTTTCAAGATCGTAATTCTTTTGTACGAAAAGCAATGACTAAATTATGCCCCACATTTTGAAGAGATTTATAAAAAATTTCTTGTTCGTATCCTGTAGGACAAATGTAGAGGTACAAGTTTAATAGAGATTGCTGCGTAATCACCGCACAGGGTGAAATTTTTGCCCTAACCAATGTCGTTTTTCGAAGGTGATTTGCGCCACACAGAGAGGAATATCTGGAAGAAGGTTTGGCTTTTAGATTTGCAACTTTATCTGCTGAAGCACAAAGTTTGTCTTTGGTTGAATACTTACAATTGGTTGTTCGTTCCTTCTGAATTAGGCTCCGATCTCCGATAACCTTGAAGACCACAACACCCACAAACATGCGGCATCGTTGTTAGTATATAAATCAAGCAGAAATTTAGAAATCGTGCCCGATGCCGAACGAGCGAATTTATCAATGTCCATTTTTGGCTTGGATTATTTGGCAGTATGAAACGCAAATAGATGCTGCATGCAACTAGAGAAGTTTTGGCTAACGTTTTGCATAAGATGGCCCAATGTGGTTCTCTATCACGAAATGTATTTTACAATTCCAAGGTCACTGATCGACATGGTGATATTTAGATAACGACATGAAGTACTTACACTGAAAAATATCTATCAAAAGACCAGTCAAAAAATTATATTGGGATGTGGATTCGGCTGGCGTTTAAGGAGCAACTAAGATAATACCGGAAGATTGTGTTACCCTATGACATACAAAATCAAAACGCTGTTTTATTTAATGTCATGGTATTCATCACAAATTACCTTGGTTGATAAACTCTTTCGGCCAATTTCTGCCTGCAGTCTTATTATTATGTGATGGGTTTAAAATGGTTCTTGACACTTCAAAACAATATTCTGTGCTTCCCCTTGTTAACTGCGTCTATTTTGAAAAAATGTAAATTTCTGTGATAAAAATGAGCAAGCAAATTGTAGGGCTGTGTGTAGAAGTGTGTTCAAACCATATACAGTGGGTAAATGAAGCACACATTTGCTGCTCAACTTTATGTTCAGCGTTACATTTCTGAAAAGTACAAAGTACAAATCGATTAAACAAAAATACACTCTTGCGTCTTGGGTCCAAAATTCAATCTGGTGTAAAAAAAAACAGGATGTAAATTCGTGTCCTACTTTCTTGAAATGCTGGGCCATTGTGTGCCAGCTTCTTCATTTAATTAGGTATTTCGAGCCAAAAATAATAATTAACCAGCAAATAAAATCACAGAGGGATCCGCATTTCCAGAGTAGAATAAAGTCCATTCCTCTAAAACTGTTTATCTCCCCAGTGCCAAAGTTAACACCAAAATATAAAGAAGGTCCGTCAAATAAAACTGTGCTGTTCCTCAAAAATGAGCTTGAAACGTTTCATCGTAAGAAACGAGCAGATAAGGAGATATCAGCAACCACGCAATTTTGTAACTATGTGAGGCGTATCTTTGGTTCTTTAGTTCCGTCGGAAAGCCGGAAAGCTCTTACGTAAAGCATTTAAGTTTGTATCCACAAACGGCCAAATTCTATTTGTTTTCGAATAGTTAACTTCAGCAGTGATATGATGGTGAAGAGAACATAAAAACAGCTATGTTTGCAAGTGTTCACCCGAATATTATTCAATATTTAGTCCGATCGGTTTTCTTTGGAACACAATGGGGAACTTCTTATCTATAATTATTAATGTGCATTCCCAAGGTTGACAAACGATGTAAATAGAAATCTAAAACAAGCATTTGTTTCCACTTAACTCCTGGAATGCCATCAGTGGGATACCGTACACGGGGTACTTAACCGGTTTGCACTGATTTTTGACGTCGCCAGTGTAAATGACCTGGTGGCCTTGCAAACAGTTTCCATTCTGAACTGACAATAAACACGACATTTAGTTAGCATACTTTACATAGATTCGTAACCAAGATTATCCCTGGTGAAATAATGCAGCATGCAAAGACGGCGTCGTCCATCAAAGCGTATCCATCAAACATCCAATCAATTAAGCGTTCGATTTCTCGTAGATATTCCCTACTTTAGCAAGTCATACATTGACCCAATCGTACCGATTGTGGTTAGGGAGTCATGTCGTCGTGTTCCTATATTTTAGCATCGTGAGTAAAAAAATCCAGATTGCTTTATTAGTTTGTAATAGCTGCTCCAAGGCTTCAGTGAGAACATGGGAATGCAACCGCTCAGAAAAGACATTCATCTCTGTGACTACTGTGTGAATATCACACTTAAGAATCAGACAGACGTAAACCGCTAATCTTGATAATTTAGGCCTAGGATGAACTTATTATTTTGGGTCGTAATAAGAACAATACCAATCCGGTACTGAGCTATACTGAAGACAGCCATCTGCAGTCCGGAAATCTTGCTGAGAATATTTCAGCCATTTTAATGTAACTAAACCAATTGCCATGTTTTGTATTACAGTCGCTTGGTCAGGCCAAATGATTTAACTCAATTCAAGCAAAGTTGAGGACAGTTTCCTGCAGCCTAAGGTTCAAAGCAAACACGTTTGTAACTGTTATAAAGGCAGGAACACGCAGTAGCGTAATCGCCTTATTTGTGACAGTTTCTATTCTGACACTGTGAATCTAAATTCGACAAACTCCGATAAAAACAGTTCAAACTTGAGGCGGCAACCACAATCATTAAATAAGGCAGCCACGAGATATTCCAACTCAGTGGGACTCCAAAAACATTGTCGGTTGTAAGCAATGACAAGATTTAAAAGTTCTTGAGCACTCTTCCCCGCACTGGGGAGGAAAAAACAGCCCGGCATTTGGAACCATCAACAAAGGAAAACTTCCGCCGTACCACTCAACAGGTTTGCTCATTCTGGTTGATAATTCCCCATGGGCTTTCCAATCGTGGAAGTCGAATCCAATAATAATTTATCACAATAAGTCCCCCGGTAGAAAGAATTATGTACAGATGAATACTGGATGGCAGAAAAGAACAGAGAAAGATTAAATCCCCTTCAACAGCTGTTTGGATTGATTGCGGCAAACAGTTTCCATTTAAACTCTGTTTGGTTGACAAAATGATGACCCATGAACTTGATCCAACAACGTTCATTACAACAAGTTTTAATAACAATCCGAAACTGATACTACCAAGGGCGCTCTAACAAACTAATGCTTTGTTTCGACCCTTCAAGTCTTCGAAATAATATATAGCAAACCCTCTTTATAAACGTTGATGCTGGTTTGTCCGTTAAGTTTTGAATACGGTAATTATGACGCATTCAAAAAAATACCACATTTTATTTCTTAACATTCACTAACTTCTAGTACGCCAAATGTGTTCTCTGCAGCTCATTATTTATCTCAATCCTGGTTCAACTCTGATTTTAGAGTTTGGATAAATTTTGATTTCACAGAACAGCTCAGCATCTTGTTCACCCCTCAATAACAAGCCTGGATTCAGTTCATTTTTGGTTGTCAGTACCCCCATTTGCTTATTATTCCCTAATTTGTCCAAACCAAGTGAGGTTTTAAGGAAAACAGTTTAAAACGTCTATAGGGAAATGGCACAATTTAACAATAAAGGAACAGTATATTTTTCGAACCAGCAATTCATGTGGCATGAAATGTTATTTGTCTATCATTCTTACAATTAACAACTAATAAAGCAGCTGGAAAAAGCTGTTCATGCCGAGAGTGACGCACATAATGACGGATGTATGTTTGTGAATCCCATAAGTGCCAGTAAGGCTGACCGACACTCATCAAGTGTACTCAGACTTCAAGACTGAAGAGAGAAAAGTGCGACTGACAATTGTTTTTACCGAGACCAATGTTCTTTTCCCACACCTAAGGACCATGTGATTCGGCCGGAAACATGAACACTTCAAATCTGGGACAGACTCATTTTAGCCAGAGGAAAATAAATGGCAACTACGGAGAGTTTTCTGGGATGTAGACTGCCCTTCAGGTTCTGCGAAAACTACGACTTCACTATTTAATTTATCGGTACCCGAAAAATATTTTTAAATGCAAATTATATTTTACCATCCTGCACATCTGGGTTGCATTTTTCCACACTTACTCTAAATGAAAAGTTTGGTAGGGCCTAGAAAAATTTATTTTATTGTTTGCGATAATGTATCGGAATAACCTCAATAGAATCACACTGACTAAACACTAAGGGTAACATAAGTTAGGAAGGAATGGTACAGCGTCATGGGAGAAGCCTTATCCCTTGAATTTTCGACCAACTTCAGTAACATCTGTCGGTAATGTAGTAATATTACCACAAAACGTGGAAGCGCAGGAAACTGACTTTTGGAAACACAAAGCTCTCAAATGAAGAAATAGTCGGTAATGCGCATTTCATGGTAATTTAGAGTGATATGGCATCCCACTGAAACTTTGAGAAGTCATCGGATGACGCCAGAACCTTGTTCTAAAAAACCACCTTTGCCTGTTGGTTCTTAACATGTTTCTGCATTCTTGCTCGCTGATTCTATTCCTTCATATTTATACCATCATCAGAGGCTTGCAATAGATCTCTTCAGGTGTCTGATTGACCAACTATAGTTGGTCAGCAGATCCGTCACTTATTGGTACATCAACTGTAGGAACTATTATCGTTTATTTTTGAAGAGCATGGTCACAGACATAAAAAGTGAATGCAAGCGATGAATGCGAAAGGGTTACAGGAGAATATGAGATAAAAGAAAGAAATGTCTCATTCGAAGTCATGCAACCAACAGTTCCAGTCAGATAGGATGAATCCCAACGTACGTAAGAATTTTGGTAAGGAAACATGCGTGTAAAGTCTAACAACCGAAGAAAGGACAAACAATGCTGAGTGCTCTTCAAGGCGCGGTAAGCGCTAGCACAGTCAAGACTCGCACATCAGGCACAAAGTGTCCGTCATACTGGGTCTGGTGTGAGATTCAATGGCAAGAATGTACATTCAACGCCATGTGCCACGCATAAAAGTGTCGTACGTACGCAGAGAACCCACAATGGCGAGCAAACACAAGTCACTGACTGTGACTTTAGAAAGTCCCAGTCCGATAACAGCTTTGGCGGATTGAGGAAAGCAGATCCCTCGATAAGAGATGATCATCGGTTGGTGGACCAAAAAGTCCACATCACAACCAATAGCACGTAGAGCTGAGATTATGGCGAGGGAAAATTCATCAGCACCATACTTCTGCTTTTTCTCATTCCACACAGTCACTCCGCGCCCATCCGAGACTATGCTGACGTCTATTACAGTCGCTCGGCGCTCCCGAACGGCGATCAGGTCAGGCTTGATGAAGGACGTCGAAGTTGGTGCTCTCAACTCCTCAAAGACGGTGTATCCCAGGCGACGGAGGCGTTTTGCGAGTTCCCTTGCAACCCGATTATGACGAGCACATCTGGCGTCATGCGTGATCCAGCAGGACTGCAAAATATGCACCAAACTCTCTGGTTGGCCACAGTTTCCACGACATAAGATCGTCTGGCCACCGTGACCATGTCGAGCGCTTCTAACTCTTGTCCTGAGCAGGTTGCATCGGAGCTGGATACCGCGGATAAATATCCGAGGAAACACTCTTTCTGGAAATACGAGCCATCGATTAGAAAGAGACGAAGCGACCAACTCTCGTAAACCGCGACCGTCAACGCTGTTGTGCAGGCTATCACCCCAAGCAGCCACCAGTTCTTCCTTGGTGTTTACGCATGAACCATGGACACGGATCGGAAGGCTGAGATCCCGAACAACCTTGCCAAATGCGGAATCGTTGACCACATTGCGTAGTACACGGCACTGAGTAGAAAGCAGCTTTTCCATACGCACTCTCCGCTGCATCGGGATTGTTGCACTCAGACTTGGGATACCAAGTCCCCCATGTTGTTTACCGGCATGGATGTAGCTGATCGGGGTATCCTTCGGTAGACGTAGCCAGCCGCGAATAGATTGCCTGATGTAGTTGTCCAACCTTTTGAGCGTGTTTCGGTGGACTTGGCCAAGCACGAGCGAATATGTCAGCCTCGGTATCAGGTAGTTCCTTGTGATCTCCATTCTTTGATGCGGCTTCAACGGGGCACGCGTCACCTCGTCGAGCAGTTTGAGCAGATGCTGTCGATGGTTGAAGACTCCTTTCCCCTTGAAAGTAAAGGGGATGCCCAAATATGTTACTGTGTCTGTCGGACCCAGAGGAGTGATGAGTTCCTCGGCGAAGCAAAATGGTTCGACTGAGACTGCTGTCGCCCGATGTTTCCTGTCCCCACAGATCACCATCGCTTTCGTCTTCCGGGCGTTTATCTTCATACCAGCTCTTCCCAACTCAACCGCGGCAGCTTCAAGCTTCTCTTTGAGGCGAGCTTGACTTTCTGCACACACGACCCAGTCGTCAGCGAAGGCAAAACCATCTACTAGGGTGTCATGGAACTGGTATCCCAGTTGCGGCATCGACAATCCAAGAACCTCATCCATTGCCATGATGAACAATAATGGGGAGAGTGGATCTCCTTGCCTCACACCTCTGTGGCAGTGAACCTCGGAACTGGGGAAAACTGCTACAGCATTCTCATAGGACTGTGCGATGTATCGAACTAGAGGTGACGGTGCTCCAAACGCCTCGGCAGATCTGACGATTGTGTCATGCGAAACCGAATCAAATGCTTTCGAGATATCGACGAACGCCAAGCTGAGGTTAGAAGCAGTCGCTGAAGAGTGACGAAGCAGGGCATGTAACAGCGATGTAGCTTCCAAACAGCCGTCCCGATGTAGAAATGCAAACTGGAGTGAAGGCAGTTGCAATCTACGACTCCAGCGATCAGCAAGCACCTTGTGAAAGCATCGGACAAGAATGGATGATACGGAGATCGGTCTCAGTTGATCCGGTGAAGTCGGATTAGGGACCTTCGGAACTAGAGTAATACGAGCACGACATAGGTGTGGGGGACAACCCCCAGCTAGTAAGAGTAAGTTGAAGTACCCAGCAAGTACGTTCGCATTGAACCGGCGGAGCATCCTGGGTGTGAGCTTGTCCAGGCCTGGGGACGAATTGCCCATTGAACGGACCGTACGGCCGACTTCCTCTCCTGTGATGGGCTCAATCAAGCTCCAATCGGATGGTACTATTACGCGACTGGGCCGGCTGTCCACGTGTTTTGGGGCTGAGAGCACCTGTTTCCAGTACTGCTCGGCGTCTGGAGGTAGGCCGCAGTTGCCTTTGTACAGATCTTTCCATGACCCATCGAGCACAGCAGACGCTGCATCTTTCCGTCTTTGGTGGTATAGGGTCTGGATGGCGGCGTAGTTGGCTCGGCGGATCTGCTTTCGGTTGACCGGCATCCGATAGACTAACTGACGGCGTCGGGATACGGTTTTCCAGGTGTGTGGAAATGTCCTGGAGGCGTGGAGGTCCAGAAGCGAGAGGACTTGTTCCGGTGTCATGATGCCAGACTGCAACCCTCGGGCAAATGCCAGTAGGTCAACACTAGCAAGTGAACTGTCAGCATGGGATTCTAAGAGTGACACGGCGCAATCCACGGTTTGTTTAAACCAGACGCTATAGTCATCGGCTTCTGACGAGTAGGCCGCTATTTGACCGATGGTTTGGTCAGGTCCACCAGATGATGATTCGTCCTGTTGTGCTTGCCAGTTAAGCACCTGTAACCTGGTTTTGATGCTGATAGCCGATCGACCAGGAAAATACTGCTCCAGTCTCGCGAACAGTGCGGTTTGCGTTTCACAAGACGGATATAAATTTTTAGCCAGGCGCAAGAGCGATTGTGACTCTTGTTGGGACCAGCGGGCACCGGAATGCTTCACTCGGCTGAGCTTATCTGCATTATGCTGGGTGGGGTGTGCGTGCCGGCGATGTTGACTCAGGCCAATCTTCGTCGGAAAAAGGTGGGAACAATCAGCACAGGCCAATTGGGCGACCATGTTCGTACCAACACTATCATTGTCGTGAACTCGATGGTGGGCTACCAAGCCAGCTTTTGATTTACACCACTTGCCACATTCCTCACACGTGAGCCCCACGAGTCTCTCCTGTGTACTGGTTGGAACTGGTGCGGAGGCGCCAGATGTTTTGTAGTGTACATTGTCGAAAGTAACCAGCACATTGAAACCAAACAGGGTGGTTAGCCCTGTCTGGAGTTGCTGAACTCTTAGCTCACCCAGACTGGCGTCCAGGCTACCCAGTCGGCACCACGAGGAGGTGGTTCAGCTCGCCGACTAAATTCTCGAGTTACTAATCGGGTTACATTTATGCGTCAGAAACTAAGCGGCAACATATTTGTCATTGCTCAGGATGATGTGAACCTGAAAATTTTTAACCAAACTCAGTGAATGCGTTGAGTTGGAATGGTAAAACTGAATCATTCTAAGAGAACACAGTCCACGTTTGTTTATTTATGCCATCCGTCACGCGAGAAATCTACTGCCTTCAAAGCAAAACAGCATGATGATGAAAGCTCATCCCCAGTAGGCAGATTTCAATCCGGTCCAACCAGGTCCGCCTGCATTATGTGCGTTTGTAGTTGGATTAACAAAATTCTACGGAGTGGTATATATTTTCGTTTTTTATCCGGTCACCAATGACTTAACTGACTGCAGTGTGTGGTAACCAGGGAACAACTCTACTAAGAGTGTAGTGGTTGTGAATCCGGTGCTTCTGAGTGCGCGTGATAATACAACCTTTGCCCCGCCTTGCTTTGAGGTGGCTTAGCCGCTCCAAAGATGAGTATGAGCAACACATGGCAAGACGACATAAGGCTTTTAAACCCCAGGGATTTACTTAGCTGGAAAGTATTACGTTTCAGTTTAAAAAGCCTTGCCGGTGGCATTTTCATGGTGCAAATTGCCTGACGTCAGATGTTGCAGCCATAAAAAGGTAGTCGGTTTTGGATTAACTGCTTACCTACCAAATGTACACTTATGTTAGCCTTAAGCATTAGTATTTTTATTGAAAAGACGGTTCAGTTAGATATATTTAATTCAAACATGGACTACTACTGGGATGTACCTGCAATGTTTTTCTCCCGTACTAAATATTTCTGCGTTTGCGGTGCTATGAAGTGCCACGGCTGAAAAGATTTCGGTCACCTAATCTCCAAGGAGACAAATTCATCGGAAGTTTTGTTGCGGTTCTCCTCACCAATTAAGGTATAATGACACCGGTGTAGTCACGCCTAAATGTGGTGAATACTTTGCAACAAAGGTGCCAAGCTCAGCCAACAGATCAGTGATCTGAGCCACCAGCATTCTCCTCTATTACGAACTTCATTAGAAATTATCCAAAATATATGTCATATGAAAGCTCAATCTCCCCAAGCCTACAGCATTTGTTGTAAATGAACAGGGAAAAATATGGCGCAAAAAGTTTACGAGTTAAGTGCTGCTGAATAATCTAATTACGAGGAATACACGAAGTTTCCAAGCAGGATGGTTAAGGCAGCAAGTTATTTTCAGGCAGCTCGAAATTAAATAGGCTTTTCTCGTGCTCCACATGCATTTAACAGCGCCTGGTTTGCATCACCTTCCTGAATTTTTATGCACTTTGTACGCGTACAAGCAGTTTCCCGTTTGTACTGTAGCGATGAAAGCATTTACGGGTCAAAACCGAAAAGCCGCAATGCGACATTCTAGCGGTTTACCTAGGTTTGACAGTCCTCTTGTACGAAGCAGTACTGATGGCATTTTCCTTCAGCCATTTCATGTAAAAGCTTTTCTAAAGTTACTTGTTCTTTTTAGGTTGCCGTTCATCTAGAAGTTGGCAAAAGAAAATAAAAAAATATTTATGAAACATAGCCAGTATATCAAAACTTGTCTGTTTTTCATCCAGCACCATAAATATACAAATTTTATTAGTAACTGAGTGTTTACACGCGTATCAGTATGACCGCGGCATTTTCAAGTTAAAAGATACCATTCCAAGTTTACTCAGTTTGTGAACAATGTTAAATTCATTTTATTAACGCCTGACTGAATCCGTTCGAGGTAACAATTAACTCGAAGCAAGTTGGTCGTACTTTCAACTAACGTCAACTAAAATCTGACTCAAATTTTTCCCAGTTTGCGGAAGCTACGTCTGGTAAACCCTATTCCGGGGGAAACTCGTGCTGTCGCGAGGCATCTGATCTCGGAGTAAGACGCTGTTCGCGCGCACCCGTACACTCACCAGCTATGCAAATGAGAAGTGATTTGCATAAACGCGGCAGTACGCACACGTTGGTGAGTGGGGAAGAAAGACAACGAATGGAGTATTTAGAGAAATGTGGTTCGTGTGCCTTTCTTGAAGCCGATTTCTACTATTTCTCACGATAATGTGATGTCTCCGCGTCATGAGTTTTTTGTTCCGTATATGCAACGGGTTTACAAGTAACCTTTCGGTCTGTTCAGTCATTAGTAAATGTGTTTTGCCGTCAGAAGAGATTAGTGATAAAATAGAAGAGCGAACTGAATAACTCTGCCGTGTGAAGGTTCCCTTATTAGTATTTGAGATGGGAAAGTAGGTCAGAGATAATGTCTCATTTCTGTGTGATGGATTATGCATTCATATGGATCAAAATGTTTCAAAACTGCTCACTCTTTCAAGGTTTTAAACAACGTTTAATAAGTCACTGACGAGCATATCTTCTACCGCACATTCTTCTACATTTTGTGGTTGCACTACAGAGATCCCGTGGATGAGGTCAACTAAGTCGCTCAACTCCAAAACGCTGCCCCAATTTGGTCCCAATCGAGTGAGTTTGGTGCCATTTAACGAAGTTACATTGTTTTTTCTGATGGCCTGATAGAGGAAACTGGTGGCATCTAATCAACGAATACACGCGAAGTCAATCATTTCTGATAAACCCTCGTTGAAAGTGAAACGAAACTGCGGAGTAAGGTCCCTTCTGATATATTTACAATTTGCACAACCGAAATGTCTGGTTGGTCATTTAAGCCGATATATATGTACATATATATCATGCTAGGAAGTCTCAAGAAGAGTGGCAAGAGAAAGGAAAACATGCCCCCTCGCGAGGCGGTCTGTAAGTAATGTGATACCGTTTGCTTCGACAATATCCTGTGGACTAGCATCTCTATTTATGCAAGAGGTGATGCTGCCTTTCTCAAACTAGTGCAAGCTAGAAACGGCCGATTTGACCTTCGGGTTCACCATGACCGCCCACCGATCAGTATGAGCAAATAACTACTAGATCTTATACTCTGCGGCTCAAAATGTGCCATCCGTAAAAAGCGATGCTAGCACATTCATCCTTTACCTTCAGGCTGTCGGCCAACAAAGGGTGTCAGACCATGGAAAATCTGAAGCACATCCCCTTATTCGGCGCGGGCCACTGGAGTATACAAGAAGCCCTTAGAACTACCGCCAACACACTTGGCATTCGGACTGTCTTTGTTGTCGTTCAGTAGGACGAACGAAAATATTTCGAGGACTCTGTTCAAGATATCACACTACAAACAGCATATGTCACCCATTTCAACGTCCGGACTCTTTTTAGATTTGAGATGTAAAAATTTCTTCTTACCTACATATGCTGTGACTCCCAAGAACGCGCAGAAGACTCCAGCTGTCTCATCAATTTCGAACTTTCCAAAACTAGTCCATATACTACACAATTCATTCCCCAGGTACACAGTGATTATGCTAAAATGGGTATTGGTACCTACGATGTGGAATACGCACTCCGTCAAAGGATTTATCTGGAGTAGATTCTGACAAATAATCGCTTGTATGCTGTTTTATCCATAAATCCACTTATGATTAGTGCGGATCAAGGCATAAAGCAGTGCTAATTTTCCGTATCAGTAGGTAGTCTAAAACAGTGCGCGTCGTAACCAAAACAGATGGTCTCTATCAGATTTTATGCAATCAACATAAAGCTGGGATAATCGCACTCTGGTGGCTAATTTAAGTATCCAGGTTGAACGGCTTGACTCAGAACAGTCAGTTTTAGGTTGTCGGTTTGAATACCGTGCAACAACAAAGGCAACCACCCTCCAGTTACAAGGTGGTTACCTGGTTCTTCCAGTCAGCAGAAAAGTTCGCCACAAGCCATCGCCGGAGTTTTTCACTGAAGATATAAATTTACTTTCATTACGGATCATGCGCGATGTCTCAGAGCCGGCCAGGCCCTCCCAGTCCAACATCACCTGATTGAGCTTGCTGATGATGGGATTCTACAAACGGTGGTTATGTCAATCAAATAGTATAACGCGTCAAGTGCTACTCTGCGCGAGTTACCCGAGTTGTACACCACAGACGAATAGGAGATGGGTATTGCTATATGAATAGCCTTTATTGATGGAACTGATAAAATAACCGACCGCCAATATCAATGATGGAACACAGATTACGCAAACGCTTGAAATCAGAACCCCTGAAATGAAGGAGGATTATGGTAGATAGTCAAGGTCTATAACAAACATCAGTTCAAACAGCCATTTTAGCCTTGTTTAAGACCGGAGAGGTCTGCGTGATCTTCGAGTATTATAGTAATCACTACTTCACCAGAGTGGTGGTTAGAATGTATTACTGATGTAATAGTATTGTATTATATTATATTATACAGTCCAGTGTGCCACATTATAATATACATAGTTTTACATTATATATAGTATTATTATATACCTTATATACGATATAATATTATTATCTTAGTGTATTGGCAGGATCGCAAAATTTCTCACTGTTCACGAGTCAGACCTACCAAAGGATGACAAATTATATTTCAAACCACTGAACAAAACGACACCTTGTAAACTCACTTAAATAATTGAATAATTTATTACAGAGTAAATTAAATTGTTTCTAATCAGAATAGTCAGTTTTCACATGATTCTGACACCGTCACACATTAGGGTATTCTGATCAAGAGCACGACCACTGCGTCTCAGACAGGATATTAGAAAGTACAAAATTAAGAATTACTTTAATAATCAGGTTGGTGGGTCTTTCGCCCGGAAACATCCTGAAAGGAGTGAAACGGAATTGTTTTAAGTAAGAACACCTTTACTAGCAGTAAAAGCAGAGTGGCTGGAAACTGCTGTTTGGTCGTTTGTGCATGACACATAATGATTGCATAAAGCTTGTTGCACAACCTCATGCAAACAAAACCAATGTCTATGGTGAATATACGAGTTATTGGAAGGCCTGTATGATGATTCTTATATCTTCCTTCGCCAAATCACATAAGTTCCGAAACGGTGCTACTTATTTTTTCTTCAAGTATATTGCCTGAAACAGTATCATATCACAATATCATGGCACACTATCACAGTATTGCATCTGCACGGTTTAAACTTCACTGCCATGCTTTCAGTGATACTGATGAGCTCAAAACAGACAAGCGCGAAAGGAAATACATCTGTTTGAACTGGACGTAAAATTGCGGCAAAATACCTTTTTTAACCTGCTTACTGGACACCACCCTCTCAAGATTTACAAAAAGCATTTTGAAGGCTGCCCACTCGCGTCCAGCCTAAATGTTGCACTTGCAGGTGTTGAGGTTTGGTTATTAGTCCGCTCACTCAGGTGCGAATTGTGAAATATCGACTCTGCTACTTGTGAAAACCGGCTCGCATCGAATTCTGGACCTACAATGGGGCCCCTTCTGATTAAATGTACGAAATTCAGCCGCGCAGAAATGAATCCACCTGGCAAAATGCTGCTTTGCATCAGGTCAAAGTCGAATCGTTGATATAGGATTTAGTATCTGTCCTAACCCTCCCAACAACCGAACTCGGTTTACAACTTTGGCTGAGGCCATCATCATCAGCTTACACGTTTTCGACAGGTGTGTCCAAAAGAAAGCTACGCAAACTTCAAAATTTCGCTGACCAATAGCTGAGGTTGACTTTTCTCCTTAATCTTAGATGTCCTCTGTCCCAATTTCTATTTTTCAATAAAATTCAACAGAAGCTAGCACAGGCCATGCCTCTTTGCAGAAGCAAAACTTGAATCCCAGTAAAATCATGGATAATGCTTGAGTCTAAATAACTTGGCTGAAACCACCGCAAGTAGGACAGAGTCACCAAGTATATAAGCCGGGTTGATTAGCTGACTGAGAGATAAATAACAGCAACCACTATGTAGGACGCCATGCGAAAGGATATTATGAATCAAGTGACTACGCAGAACTTCACTGAGAATTCAGTTCCAGCAGCTTCGCCATGCACACTAACTAAAAAATTAACCTTTTTCCAGGCTGCTGTTTAAATCATAAACCTTTTTCTCATATACTGAGGATTACACTCGCAAGTAAATCAAGCATGGCAAAACCGTTTATGGGTTGTTAGCGGATTCTCAAAAATCCTCCTATACTACTTATACAGATCACATAGATTATTTCAAGTAACTACGCTTCTGGTAGGTTTTTGGTTCAACCATTCCAAGTTCTTGATACGACTGAGCATTGCATGGAGTTTTAAAATTGAAGTCGACAAAATGACCGCGATGACGTAACTGGAAATTCAATTGAATTTTAAAGTCCAATCTACATTCTAACATTAGTCCATCCACTAAGCCGTTTAGTAATTTCCCAACAGTAGTAGAAATACCTGTAGGTTAACTGTCCTTACTTTGTTTTACGGACCAATAAGGTTGATAAGAACCGGAGTAGTTGGTTATCGACAACACCCTGCACTCTCAATCCCGGGGATAGCCTATTGAAATATCGGTCCTTTCGTGTCCGGATCCAGCATTGTAAAAATGCCTGAGGCTTGCACACCGTTCGATCGAAAATCGTTCAGTCGTTCTATGATCCCGCATGATAAAATTCCAGACGTCTGTGGTAAGCAACAACATGTTCCGCAGTCCACGTGCAGCTATAGTGAATTAAGCCTGTGTATGTGTAACAGTTAGTGGACAGTGATCGCGAACCTTGTGAATGCTAACCTGTCCGAAGTAAACGGTAGTTTGATTCATGTTGGGATGCTGACCTATCCGGCCAGCAAGCATCGTAAATTTCCACTCCAGTTAACGTCGTGCGTACTTTATACCTGACATTTGAAAAAGTCGTTTTTCTCCGCGGGCACATATAGGAGCAAGGCATGTGCGACTTTAAACCTTTACAACTTGCGCCTGTTGGTTTCTTCGTGAAGCGGAAATTTTTGTTTGCCATCGGTCCAACATACTATCATTTGACAAACGAGGAATCAGTGGTTCTCGCGAATAGCCGACCGATCGAGGCTGCTTAGGTGCAGCGCCAGAACCGGCTGCTTCATCAGTCTAAGAAAAAAACGATGGTTTGACAATTGAAAGATTGTTCTTCTACAAGTGTGCAAAAATTACGTACTTCTTGACCATTCATCATGTTGCACCAACATGTGCGGACTTTTCTGTTCTAGTTGACGAAGCGGCTGAATGGTAACAATGCGTCAGCAAAATGTCTGCGATTTGTACACGAGATTTTGTTAATTCTGCCAGCTTCCTGTCTAATAGAAGGAAAACATGTTTATGTGCACCACAACTTATGAAATACCTAAGACAAATACTGTTAAATTAAATGGCTCAGGTAATTAGGACCGAATCTACACCTTTGTGTTATTGAAAACAGGAGCCCGCGGCATGGTTACTGATATTACTGATTACTGTACCGATTACTGAAATACGCAGATCAGTACAACAAACCAGCGGGAAACGGGAGAGGATAACTAACACAGCAGGGCCCCTAGAATGCAATAAATAACAAAGTTGCAGGTTACAGCTGCAATTTGCTTAACACCAAAGGATTTATGACAGTTTAAAGATGCCGTTCAGGATGTAGACAAAGCCACATGAACAAACTACTCAGAGCAATACTCTTTGATCTTACGAGAAAACGTGTAGATTACGCATCTAAAAGAGTTGCAACTCAACTTTACGCATTTCTTAGATTTCTACATAAGACTCCATACGTGATATTGCTTCATTTTTACCACATATGAAGCTTTCTCTAAACACCGTCATAACCCATCCGGACTAAGCATCTGAACTAACTTGACCTGAGTTTGTTTGATCTCCTACGCAGATCTAAAGCGGGCTACCCAAACATCTGTCTCTATTCTTCATATAATTTGGCACATCCACTTTTGCGTCACAAAATATCACCGTGGCCTGAGAAAACCCATAAAGGAAAATCAGTCGTAATCACATTCACATTGTAAACTGGCTACATTATGACATAACTCAACAAACAAAATATCACATTTAATTCAAGCCCTAACATATCGCAGTTTGCTGGTAGGATGGATATTACTCCGTGATTGAGCGAAATTATTTGTGAATTTATGACAGCACGCGAATCTGGTACGTGTACACACCCTTCCCCTCCCACACTTGGAAGCACAAAAAGGTTTACCGCAGACAACTCCACTGCGTTGGATGCTGTCTACATACAGCAATCTGTTTCACTAAAGTAACACGCAATGACGACATGTTTGAAACAGAACGACACACAAATCCGAACTACGGTGAGTCTATTCAATAAAGAGGGATGAAAGTAACTACACAAGGAATCGGCTGCATTTTTTGCCGAAGTAGGCTTGTACTTTGCACTATCCTCAAGCAAATCTATCAGCTGATGATGGCGGTCAATTTCTTTAGGTCATTCTAGAAATCCGCGAGCGGGGCGTTTTGTCAACCAAATTTCAACTTGGTGCCGTACTTCTGGGAGCCTTTAATTAATCATTGTAAACTAAGGATTGTACACAAAATCATATTTGTAACATCCCCGGTTAACTTGGTTTTCTAAAACTCATAGCATGGTTTTTACGGCATCCGTTTTTTTTGAACGCATTTGTCCTGCAAATTAAGGCTACTCAAAGTACTCGGTCAGAGTTCGTCTTTCGGACGAAAAGATGGAAATTCAAGACACCCTACAGAATCGATGGTTTTGTGTAATAACTAGACAGCGCTGTGTTCAGCTAGTTAATTTTGCGAATACATTGTGTTCATTTTAAGATTATGGCTTACGACTGATCCTCTCAGAGTCCGGCATCCGTGGCATTGCATTGAAAAAAAAACATTTCCAAATTTCTCGGAGTTCGCGTATCAGTCAACTGTCAGTTTTCTGTACTCTGAAAGAAGTCCACAGACAGAGTAAACATGCACATTCTTATCTTGCTACATATTTGGTGACGAGACGGCTGGGCGCGAATTTACTAACAAGAAAGCCCGTAATTTGGACCCAACCTTTCCATCTCAACTTCTCTCAAGGCCTGAGCAGCTCGGCGGTATCCCAGTCACCGTGGTTCCTTCTAGCAGCATGACAGCTAGACACCGAAAGGGTGTTACAGCCGAGCAATTATTTATTTTTATTTGTTTAGTTATTTTTCTTGCTGAACATGTTACTATGATTAATGTGCTCTTCGGTTTCTCAGATACACTAGTAGCTGAAGCCATTTGTGTTTTGAACAATGGTTGGATTTTAAAGGAAAAATTATATCATAAAACTTATCATAAAACCACTCAATAAGAATGGGAACCTAGGGATGTAAAATCTTGTTGAACTCAGAGTTAATTAATTTTCTGGAAAAAAAATTATAATCACAGCAAGGCATAACACAGCCTTACCTGATCAGATCCCTTATCGACACTGTATACAACGCCCGATAGCCTCAGAAGGGCCCATGGAATATACAGGATTTCAATTAGCGCTTTGAAAGGAATTTTAGCATAGTATTCTATCGCTTCCTAAATTTTACGAGATACCAACAACTGTATGTTGGCAGATTTTGCACATACTTTCAAACTACTCAGCCAAAATATGTGACATAACAGCCAGTTTAGTCGCTCTGGGGCGCCCAAACTATGCACATTCTTCCACCGCTTGATCTGGTATTCCGTTCGAAGTTACATGTCAAAACGAGACTCATTTTCGTTGTAAAATTGCCATTATTTGTTCACGTAGATGGTCTCATTTTCCGGTGTTTCACACTTTTGTGTCGACTGTGTCAATTACTCTGTAGTAGACTTCAAACTGGAGGATCTCTTGATGATTTTAGATGGTAAGTTGACAGTACGTAGGCGCAACAGTCTTTTTTAAGCTCAAAAAGTGAGGACTTGCACCCTAAAACGTTTTTCATCCGTTCAACGGTTGACAATCTTGCCTATGATGTATCATTCATATGTCACGCTTGACGCTGGAGCTGACTGACAAGACAGCGACCAGCGGTCCCCATCACGTGAATTTTGTGTCTGGTAGATGCGTTTACACTGATAAGGACCGTGGCATTCATTGCACAGGTGGATATATATTTATTATATCATTCTGCGCACTTTACGGGCATTCCTCATGAACATCTAATTTACCTGCTATCGGATTCTTGCTAACTAGAAAACTCGAAAAAGTCTATAAAGGTTTAGACCAATTTTCGTGTACTCTGTGTTAAACCACTGCGAACACCGAAACTGGGACCTAAAATCTCAGCCACCTTAATCTATACAAATTTGGTGCTCTAAAACTTTTATTGCGTGATAAATTTCCAAATGTATCTGCTGAAATGATGAAACTGCCTGATAACATGCTTGAGAGTAGGATCCAAGTCACGTTGCTGCAGGAAAAAGCAGAACCTTGCGACTTTTCTCTTTGCTTTTCTCTGTCTGTTCAAAAGACACAAGGTTGCGGAATTATATCGTTTGTCACACTCTTCACTCTCAAAAGTGTAAACTGGGGTAAAATAACAGAAATGAGAGGCCTCATGTGGAATCAGACAAATGATTATTCTATGCACCTTCCACGCGCAGAACAAGCTTTTGATCCGATTCAACAAAAATGAGTAGAAAAACTAAGCCCATTTTATTCGTCAAGTAATGTGAAGGCTTTGAACAACTGCCGTAGAACTCATGATTTGTCTCGCGGTTTAAGAAACAACACTGGAATCGGTTTCATAGGAGGCAGACTGTTAATCTCTGCGCGAGCTTGGGGCCAAATTACATAAGCTTCATCGGTTTTGCTCACTTTACACCTATGTTGTCTGCTGATACGCTCTCCTAATTGCGCTCTTCACAAAGGAGAGTCTGTTCCCTGTGAACTGTTGTGAGACTGATTTTTCTTCTTTTCATTTACGCTCTTGTGCTGGATCAATTTGGATAGACGCATTTATTGTTTTGCGAATGTTGCACAGTTATTCGTAATAAACAGTGTATTCAACTATAAATAGTATCCCACATCGTGCCACTGCAACCATCCTTTAGACATCACTACACAAATACTCAAGCCTTTAGGGATCAGATGCTTGATGAGAGTGCTGGAGTTGGAGATTCAGTGGAGTCCCTTGTGGTCAACTGCACACTGATATTATTTCGCGTAATATACAGCCTACAAACTTCCAGGAGTTTACGTTGTGGAGTTGTTTAGTGAAGTTTCCCCTGAGATATTGTGCCCCTTTTACCTATCTCATTAGAACGGACAGGAGTCATGTGCTTCAATAATTTATCATTTCCCTTATTATCTTCTTTCGCGGGCGTAGAATATGCAAGTTGCATTAATGAAAAATGGAAGCAATATTGAACAAACACTGGTCAACTCTATTCTCCTAGTCACCTAACCATTGCCAGAATAACCAAATCGTTTGCTTCAGCTGTTTCTGTTTAGGCAGTTGGTCAACCGTGCCTTGCTTATCCCCATGACTTAGGTTTTGCGTTGCGCAACAGGATTCGGAAGGGACTGACCGGGCCATTCCTGTGGCCAGTATCAAACAGATGCATGACTGTTGACGATAGAGGATTGTGAGTTGGTCTTTAACCGAATGGTTTTCCTGAGAGCAATCTGGGCACATTCTTTTGAGTGTGTCTGTTCCACCCACGCAAGCATCTTCCCGACTGAAAATGAACTTTTAGACTATGTGAGAAGCAGACAATTTATGCAGTAAAGGCTCCTGCTTGTAAAGAGACATTCCTCTGGCGATGGGTATGAAACGTAGCTCAACTGCGTTATAAGTTTTATTGCGGAACTGAGCCTGCTAGTTGACGGTAACGTGGTGGCCTTTGAACTGAGGAAACAAATGTGTACATTTCATGGTGGCTAAAGGAACCGGTTCTATCGTGAATCCAGTGAGACACTTGCAATCAAACTGTACAGGACTGTGACCCTAGTTTTACCTCAAACGCGATACCTGTTTACTTCCGGTATCTGGATTTTTGATGTATATTAGTTACCTGCAGTTTTCCGTCTCAGGATAGTCGCGCGTGACATAGACACTCAGCTTCAATAGTTTGCTTCTGTAAATCGGAGACAAATTCTAAAAACCACGTTGCTTCCCTACCTTAACACCGTTAACTCCTTGAGTATTTTTATAGTTTTAGAATAGTTGAGTGGTTCTTCAGGATCGATTTCTCCCCTTCTTTGGAGAATAGAACTCCCAGCTGATCTTAATGTGAATCGGCAAGGCAATCAAACGCTTACCATCAAACAAATGAGTTTGTTAGGGTCTTGGAGAGTCCCAAGCGTCGTCTAGAATAACTTTGAGAACTACATTCAAGGGCACTTCCAAGGCACGCTTTGGTTCCTGTGAGCCTTTCTTGAATAGGGCATTGCCAGCTGTATGTCTTGGCAGGGACGTGCTCCAGAGGTTTTAAAATTGATGTCACTCCCTAGGAACAAAAGTAATCTGGCCTTCCATGTCCACGCAGGAATTAACTCTTCTACCTACTAGCTTTTGGATACCCTGATTTTTTTTTCACAGAAGGCGGATTTTAAATGGCATAAAGGCCGAAATTCCAAACCTCTGACTGGATTTCGAAGTTTCTATCCTCATGTCTCTTTACTTGTAAATCTCAAAAGTATGCAATCAATCGATCTCCAAAGGTATGGGGATCTTGCTGCGGATTACTTGCACTTTCCTCGCTTCTCAGTGTATTGAGGGAAAAATTGGCCCGCTTTGTTCATGAGACAGAATCTTGCAAGTAATCAGATATTCTGTATCAGGGTTTTTTAAATAGTGAAGAAACACGCTATTTAATTTTTGTGCTTCGTTTCCGGACATTCTGCTATTTTCAATCACTGAGTACCGTTGTTGATCAACTGGGCTAGTTCTGGATGCCTCGTAAATCCAAGCGAATATCTTCGCTGTCCCCTGACAAATCTGTCAGTTTTATTGGAAAAGGAGGTAGTAAATACGGTGAAAGAAGAGCAGTGGATTTTAACGTGACAGGTCATTCCTGGATGTTGTTTTTTATTGTTGCAAAAAACTTCAATCAGGTATCTTTGATTGTGATCATCTGAGGAGAATTCCTACATACAAGCTTAGTGTCACCAATCCTGAAAACATTTGGTTTATTTGAAGAATAACGAAAAAGTTTCGGATACTTTCTGGGCTTTAGATGGTCTTTTGTATTTTTGGTTCGACCGTTTTCCACACTGTTACAAAAAATATACCGTTAGCTGGGACAACGTAGGCCACTGTTGGGCAACGAAAAGGCAGTGCTTTTTGAGAACTTATGGCAACATAGTAGGTTTGGCTTGAGAGAACAGGTGTTAAATCGAGAATTATACCAGAAGTTCGCGTACAGTGCCCTCATAAGGGACACCTTCGATCGCCAGACGCTGCTAAAGTTTCTGACGATCGGCAGCATCGAAAGCAGATTTCAAATCAAGAAAACCAACCAAGTGGCGGTGCTCAAGAACTTGTCTTAACGTAAGGACTGTTCGAGGCATCCTCGCCCAGAGCGAAACCCACCTCGATTCTCACGGATCTGTTTTTTGAAGTATTCAACTCACCGCTCAAGACGACGATTGAGGAGGTCAAATGCTATTCCGTCTTTTTCGCGTATTGTTCCATTGACATCTGCCTTCTTTTGACCGGTTGATCGAATCAGTTGAAACAGGGCACGGCTGTTGCCTGCGGCGAAAGCTTTCTTCATCACCTTGGCCTTCGGAATCCAACAACTTTCTCTGTCATTAAGCTCTTGACTAACCAGTGTTTGAGGGATCTGCGTGCAATCATAGTCGCTAGTTGCTGGTATGGACATTCTGGCAGCAATAAGATCTGCTAATCTCGACGATATCCAGCGTTCATTTAGCCGAGTCAGATGGCCTGGCCAAACCGTCCTGAAAGCCGACAGTATTGCTTCTTTAACTCGCCTCCATGAAATCTCTAGGTAATCTACGTCATCTGCATGACTGTGTGTTTCTAGTGGCTTTCTAGCCAGATCAGCCACTGAAACTTGTAGAAGTGAATGAGCAGAGCTGCTCTCTTTTGGCAAGCGTAATGCCGGCGGAAAGCGAAGTGCTAAGCAGGCCCGCACGATGGCGTGATCAGAGACAAGTTGCGTACCCCAGAAATAACGACAGTCCTTAAATGAGGCTCTCTATCGGTAACTGATAGCCATATGGTCCAATTGAGTCCACGACTGTCTTGTGGTAGGTGGCCTCCAAGTAACTCGGTGTGAGCGTTTGTGTTGGATGTTCGTACTGGCCAGGAACAGATGATGATCTGCACACAACTGAAGAAGCCGCCCTTCATTATTCTTACGCCCAGCACCGACGCCAAATCTACCACCCACCCGTTCTTCTTCCTGACTTAGTCGTTCCACTTGGACACCCATATCACCCGTCAGGATTACTATATCCGTCCTTCTTGCCGACCGAAGCAGTCGTGACAGATCTTGATAAAACTCGTCCTTCTCATTCTCAGAACTGCTGTCTGTTGGGGCGTATGCTGATACGACAAATAAACACCGTTTACCACATCGACCGGCGTTAATCTTAATTGAGCCAGACAACCGCACAGCGCAAAGGCGATCCAGTCCAGTACTCCCCGTTTGCCTTCTTGGCATGGCTAAAGCTTTAGGAACTGAGTTCCAGTCAGTATAGCGCGGTAGGATCATTGCAGCAAGGAAGCCCGACCACCACGACAAGATTAAATCTTTAGGTCGGGACACTCACATGAATTGAGATTTAGAGGTACAAAGGCCGAGAATGTTCATAACTTCTATGGGCTTTGTGATCCGAAGGCAACCAGGTCAAAAGATGAAGGTTGCTCATTCCAACAGAAAAGTAGAGGAATTTGAGACTTGTTACAATATTTCATTATCGTATATCTAATACAGTCAAAAGTACAATTGCATGATGACAGTGCCGTGTCACCAGGAGGCTTCGTGTTTTCCGCATGCAGAACGCAACGTGTATGACTCATTCTGTCACAATCATACCATTATCCACAATTTTTGGTTACGATGTTGTGTTTAAACATCTTATTCTAAGAGTGACCAAGCTTGTGTACGTAATTGAGTGGTTTAAATCTTTGACTGGGAAACTGGTTGAGAAACGTCTACACCATGAAACTACCATTTTATCAACACTACGTTTGAATAGGTCAAAAAATTCTCTGTTGTCAGCTCCAAGAAAAAAATGCCTTGTTATTCACAGTGTGGTTGGACGGTTTATCACTAAACTTCACGTTCTCCTGGTTGATGTAAATCGACGGGGTTCACATCTTCCTGTCGACAGATACATGAACTCATGCACTTGTAGGTCATTTTACACAAGTGGTCACTCGATGCGACCGCGAGATCTCTACATTGCACCGCAACACAGGAAACTGGGAATTACACTGTCACGAGTAATTAGTTGTAGAGCTTATCTCAGATGCCCCGAAAGAGGTATTGGAGCCGAGTTGAGTCCCATAGTTGCAGGCTCCAACTTATTGACATCGATCGTTTCATCGGTTTTCCGGACTGTGGACGATGAGATGAACCGACTAGATTTGAGTCAGCTTCGATGGTAGGATCCAACCTTACAGTGATTACAGGTCAACCCTATCACGTAACATAAAACGGAGACTTGTTGTCAGTACAAAACATGTCAAAACAATTAGTTTCATTCAGTGTCAACGTATGTCGGCATGGTTTCTATCAGCGTTTTGTGGTGAATCCCACTGCTATATTTGGTGTCTCGCTTGTTGGATGATTTTGTGTGTCTACCGAAGGCAATGTTTGAATAAACAAGTGGTATTAGAAATCTGACACAGCAACAAACTGTTGTGTTGTTTCAGTGGCTTATATAACATAGCTAAAGTGCGCGTTTTAGCTTTAGCTAATAGCAACTAGTATAATAGGATGCAAACGACCATTCGCAAAACACATTTTGGCTAGTAACTAGATATCGATTCTGTGTTCAACTAGTATAAAACCGCCCATCTTCAAAACACTGAAGATACGGAGATAATTTGCCACTAAAGAAAGAACTTTTCCATGTTTTGAAGGCATTTTTCCATGACTTTCAATGTTCTCCATGTGTTTTAAGGACTGTTATGAACAAGTCAATATCGGGAATACTAAACTATGACGCGCTGGCAGAACGAGATGAAGTGGGCCGCCGGACGCGTCTCTAGCTGGGAATGTCGCCAATACCTATTACAGGATACCAGTTATCCTTAAGTCTCCTCCATAACTAACCATCTATAACAACAATAGATGCATCAAGAAGGTTGTATTCTTGTGGTATTGTACTAGATTACCAAACACAGGCTACCTGCTACAAGCGTCTTCAAATAGCTTCGAAGATTCTACTTGTCACGGGAACATCAGGTCACCGTTTTTTGCTACTCTGTGGAGAAGAATTGTGTAGCTCGTCAAAGGACTTGGTGTTTCACTTTTGTCTGAGTTGATTTAAGGTGCATCGAGGAGTTTGAAACTCATTCACTCCACTACAGCACTTATTGTGTCGAGAGTGCATAAGTGTGTCACAGGGTGTTACGGTTCCCGATACGGAACTTTGAGTGACGCGTAGGTTCGACAATCCCGAATATCAAAAGGAAGAATTGGGTTCGTAATTCTACGGTACTATTTACATAAGGGTAAGCGAATGTGTACAACAAACCTCAATTGTTCACGTTCGTAGCGTCAACAGGCTCACAGGTCTGTCACTGACCGGCACAGTGCAGTGTCAACGTCCGCACACCAAACAACGGCGAGCGGAATGATGGCTCAGTAGCGTGGGTTGCGGTCGTCCCTTCCGACGATAGTCTCGTGATTCTCATTGGACGTGCGATCACACGGAACTCATGAGAAAACAAGTCAAGGCAGGCTCAGCAAACGGGACATGAACGCGCATGGGTAAGTAGGTCAGCTGCGCGCATACACACACAGACACACATGCCAATACACAAGTGTCGGACGAGACGGCCTCTGCGGCAAGGTGAGTGACGGGTACGAATAAGCAAAACAACTGGAGATCAAAAGTACATAGGCGGAGTAAGCAAATGAATGGGGGAATTATCATGAGGTCAAGTTGGATTCAACACAGGGTATCCAGCTATAATCACACTTACTGGTAAGGTTATTAACCGTTATAAATAACTGCTGTTCCCACTCCAGTGCCTTAGCGTTGGAAAAAGATTCACCAACAAGAAACTCAATAAAGTTATTGCGTTCTAAAAAGTGTGAAAACTACAAGGGCATCGCGGCTTTAAAATCCCACTTTTGATCTTGATTCGGGCTGTCCGATCTGCGTTGGGTGAACACCCATCATCGTCCGCCTCAGCACTCACTATAGGTCGTTGCTGAATCGAATGACAGCTTGTGCGTCTAATAGGAGGCTGGTTTTCCAGGTCCTGAGGCTTGACGGTTTTCCTACGGTGATTTTGGATGAGTTTGAGGGTCACAGTAGGCTTCGGGCATTCTGGGATTATTTTTTAGGAATCTGACCTTCCTGACACCGACAGAAGACATTTCTCGTCCTGCCTTCACTCAGGCCGCAGATCACAATCATATCATGACATTTCCACACGCTGTACAGGCTATCTGTGGCAACACACAAAACCGTGTAACCAGATTCATTCTACTCCACTGTTTTTTTCAAACAGCTCCAGATCTTCGTCCTTCATAATGGAAGTCAACCTCCTTGAAAAACTACATATGCTCAAAACATTTCATATAAAGGCTGCATTTACTTACACACACGGTCATTTCCAAAGTACCTTGTTACTGAGACAGCATATTAGGAACATACTGGAAAGATCAAAGAGACAACAGCTACTGGCCTGAACATGTCCCTCAAAAACAGGAAGACGTAGATCCACGGTTGGTAGACTTTATCCACATGATAATCAACTGTGATATACCGAACACCACAGGGCAGCCTTAGCCAATAACTGCAAAACAAGGATACAGTTTTGGATCAGCCACAACAAACAGCAAGTTGTATCGGGTTAGTGACTGTCACTGTGGCAACTTAGGTGGCCCCATTCCCACACTAAATTGACTTCATGTTAATTCGCCCAGTCATTTGCTCACTCCGCCCTCGTGCTTTTGATCACCATTTGTTTTGCGGGTACAGACGAGCCCGCCATTCACCGTGCCACAAAAGTCGTCCAACCCGACACGTATAGTGGCATGTATGTATGTGGGTGAATGTGCGTACCTGACCTACTTACTCGTGCGGACCTTGCCGCGTTTACTGAGCCTGCTCCGACTTGTCATTTTTTCATGCATCGCATCGACAATCCTAATCACGAGACAGGCCTCGGAAGGGACGACCGCAACCCGTACTACCGAGCCAACACTCCGCTTTGCGTTGTCTGGCGTGCGAATGTTGAAAGTGTAATGTGTCTATCGGTAACAAACATGCGCACTTGCTGACGTCACGAACGTGGGCAACTGAGGTTCGTCGTGTAATTTTGCTCAGCGCTGTGTTAATTCTATGGTAAACATTCTAACCCAGTTCTCCCTTTTGGGATCGGCACATCTACGAGTGACTCAAAGTTCCGTATCGAGAACCTCAACACTGGTACCTCGCCCTTCTCATGGTACGGTTTGGTGGAGAGGTTCTTATTGAAGCTGTGATATCTAAATTCTAGTACACTTGGAAATAGCACGTTTGAAAAATGTCAATATCGACAGACTAGTGAAAATGGTAGTGTGATACATGTATCTCCTTGCTGTTATAAACATGGTCCATCGAAATTCGACGATACAGTTTGAGTCGTCGCAAAATCTACTGTTCGTGTAAACTACTCCTCAAGATGTGAACCAAGTCCCCACGTTACCGAATCTTGCTCAAATCAGTAGGGATACGGACCTTCCAGGAGCGAATAATCTAGGAACGATTTAATGAGGTATATACTTAGACGCGATTCTTGTGGAAAAACAGCAAAATATAAAATGTACTGTCAGTATATGTGGAAAGCCACATTCAGTGTATCATTCCACTGTCAGATCAAAGTAACTGAAAACGCATAAAACCGAAGTTAGAGAACAGAAATCTGTTTGTAGCTAGTGTGCCCAAACTTTACCTGATGCTAGAGTGCTGTCACGAACAGATATGGGAATAGAATGAGGGTTGAATGAAGCGGAGTAGCTTTTGGGTCAACAGCCTCATACGTTATTTTTGATGTTGGGTTCCAGAGGCCTCCACAGTCAATAACAATGTGAATCCTAACACTCGTAGCAAAGTCGAAGGTTGTCATGAGCGCTACCTGTCCTACGTGACGCGACTCCATCACAGCTGGTGTGTTTCCAAACACTGAACAGAGAAGATAGAATCTGATCATGAGAAAACGCCTCTCTGTACGACCAGCAGGCTGTGCTGACCAAAAGAGGTCAGCGGACAAGAATGTCCTCTCAGTGAACTTCCTTACTCTCCTCGTGAAGACCCCCTCAAGGTGGAACTGTTACTAGGTTTTGTATCCTGTGACCTGTATATAGCTGAAGCAACTTGAGCAAGTACCTTGCGTATTTCAGTTCTTCTGTAAAGCCGTGGAACCACATCCTCGTTCTCCCATTCGTGCTTCTGATTCGGTTTCGCTTAATGATATAACCCTACCAAAATGAATGTTCTTATCCACCCGCCTTCCCTTGAGGTGTACCTTCCTTTATATGCTGTTTGAGCCCCATTCGGAATGGAAATTTAGTTGAATTCTGTGTTCCCCTTCTAGATTAAACTTTATTTGAGCCTGGGATAAGTTGAATGTGTTCAACACACTCTTTGGGCTGATAACACCGCCGGCTAGTGAAAATGTAACGTTCACTCAGCGACTATGTACTAAAACTTACCCAATGGGTCACTTTGGCTGCTGCGTTTCAATTTTATACACAGGTTGGCGGGCCAGAAGCAAGGACAAATAGATCCCAGCGAAAATCCGAAATTAAACTGGAGTATTCGACTGATGAATTTGAGGTTAACGTTACAACTAGGAAACATTGATTTACTTCCAAATTTGAAAAAGGAACGTCACTGTGGCCAATGGCATCACCATATTTAGTTGAGCAATATGCGGTCAATAATACCACCGCATCAAGAGAGAATATTTGGTATCGAATTTTTGACGAACTAGAGGGCATTCTATCATTTGGCCAATCGCTTGACAGCACTGAACGTGTTTAGGATAAACCTGAGACGTAGGTCCTATATATGTATTCTAAGGAGACCATACAGTAAACTAATTGCTTCCTCGGTAAACCGAGTGCGCTCATACGTGTGAGTATACATGCTTCGCGCTTGATTTTCGTTTTGCATTTTCATAATTCACGTCTACCAGACGAAACATCGTTTATTCTGGTAATGTCATTGTATTTGTCGAATAAAACGCCCCGGGTTATTTGTCCGCCTAGAATGAAAAGACCTAATAACTCGTTTGCAGGCGTTTCAATATAGCAAACTACTGATTTTACAGAACTATTCGGACGTTGACTTGCAGATGGAGTACTCGTAGCTTCAGTTTTTTGCAGCTCAGCTCCGATGATGAAAACAACTCAAGTATTTAAACATAAAAGCTCCCAACTTAATTTTTCACTTTCATTTTGACTACTCTTTGACTACGAGGACAACAAAAGCAGGGCCTAACAACTAAACTTTCAAAAGCGGAACCCGCTTGGCTCTAAACAGGAATAATTTGGCACGCGCCTTCCTATATTAGTCAGGAAATTTGCGGAAACGTTCACAGTATTAGGCTGGTTGGAGCGTTTCTGTGCCCTGGTACCAGTTGCCACGGCAATGACGAGACGGTTCCCGATGGCGGCAACAACGAACACTCATGTGTGTTGACCTATTTCACGCTCCTGGGTATTGCCACACGAGTATTGCACATGGCGAGTCAGAGGAGTTATCATCCGGTACATCCAAGATCATTTTCTGCGGAAGGGATCCCAAGGTTGTCTCAAAGCCGTTCAAGCCACTCAAAACAGAATACAAAAGCAAGTTTAGTTCACGATCCCATTCTGAAAGGATTTTGTTCCTGAACCATTCATGAAAATCTTTAGGAGTTATTTCGATAGGAATTACTCATACGCTATTCCGTGCTTCTTTTCAATCCTGGCCAGCATGTTCCAACTACGACGCGAAATGTCAACCCCAAACGCCATCTCTGGTGTATACACACTCGCGTGCCAGTATCAGGTAATATTTATTGTTCGTGCGACGACACAAAAAGAACTCCAGAAAAATTCAAATATCAGGCACTAGTTCTTCATAGTGGTTAGGAGTCCATCGACATGGTCTGAATCCTGTCAAAACAGTCGTTCAAGAAAACCACCTAGTCCACTTCACCATCACACTATCACATTCGTTTCATTTATACGCCAAGGTACAGTGTTTGTAAAGCGTTACGTGCAACCACTATTAGCGTGAGATACAGGAGTTATTCTATCCAGGAACGATGCATGCAGCAGTTGGTTAATTGACTTTCAGTTTCTACCGACTGAATTCATTACCGATACTGATTGTGAATCTGTGGTAGAAATTAATGGTGTGCAACGGAGAGCACTTATGACCATTTTGTGAATTAAAAGATGACGGCAACCTGGTTGGAAAATACATGTTTTTCTTGATAAGACCTTTAGACTTGTGACGAAATGTTCCGGATGGCAAAACAGGCATGACAAAGCTTTACAAGAGAAGGCTGACTTGACGTCCAATTAACCTGTCCACAGATGTATGCACACTTTTGGACAATACATCGGAATTATCGAGACAACCTGAATGTCGTACCTTCTAGTTTTCTACCAGTAATTTGAAGGATTCCCACCTACCAGTCCCAGAAATTTCAGCAGGATATCGTAAAAAAATTGTCAGAACTCCTTACATTGGTAAATGTATGAATAAAAAGACTCACTTTCCCTTCAGGATATTTCACTTGCATTTCATTTTGGCAATCTCTACTGCTATCCTGACCCATTTCATTTTTCACTTCTCGTATTTTTATCGCTAACAAATCCGTGTGGTTTAATTTGGATGCCATTTCATACTTTTGTGGCCATCCGTCTCAACTGTACCACCACAGCTACGTTTGCTCACGTCAACTATAGACGCTCATACTGATGATGCATCTTACTTTTGGATACATGTCCTAGATCACTGTCATGTCCAGCCCAAAATCAACTAGCAAACTTGAAAACCTAAAAGCTATTCTGATTGGGAAATAACCGGAATGTTTTTATTCTCTTAACAAACGTATGATAGCGTCATTTGTGTAAGTCTACCTAGTACCAAAGAGAGTTCATGTCCAATTCATATATTTAGCCCGCATTGGATTCTCAGTACAAAGCATATAACTATCAGCCTGGCTCTATCCAGACAACGTAGCTGGCGAGTTTGAAACAGTGTGATGTCAGATAGACGGTTTTCCTCTTCGGTTACTCTGTTTTAATCAGATAATCCGAGTCGTCTATGGTGAAACTCCGCCTTGAGGATCTGGACAGCCTAAGTGCCTGATGCAATTATGACTTCAGTTTTAAGCCTATGGAGTTTCCGTGTGCGATTGAAATGTTACAATAATTTGACGGTGTATTCCACACAAAAAAACAATTACTGATTTTTCAGTGAGATCCACTTGCTGTATTGCACAATGTTCCAGAAATTAAAGCAAAACTGAACAAACAAGCTAAGTGGATGTGAAGGAAAACCGTGACAAATGCCCTGATCAACCTGCCGACCAATCACATTTCAGAAAGTCTCATGGCCTCGAGATCCGCCAATCGTATTTCCGTGGGATGACGCAAACCTGATATTTAAAGTATACTGGCGTGCTTGATGGTAAATTTTATTCGCAAATCACCGCAGAATGTGTAGGACCCTTTAATTTTGGAAACGTGAAATGGATCGATCATGTAAGCGTCGTGAATCCATGAAATACCCTGGACAATGAGTGGATCCCATCAATTCTTTGCGAAAAGTTGCCCAAAAGATAGGCACCAACAACAAAGATGTGATATTTCTAAAGCACTCTGCACAAATCTCTCCCATATGTCCCTAGTCACTTTCAACAAGCATGCGCTTTTGATGATTTCCTACTTCACCATGTTGATCGGTCCAACCAAACAGTCTACGTCAACCCTTACACGTGATTTGATGTATCCTGCAATTTCCAGTCCTAATTCTGTGGTTAAAGTCAATCCAATCCTTCTCACAATCAGCGAAGAACTTCAAATAGGCAGTCAGATCGGTAGACTTCATGAACTCATTTATCCCAGACCGAGTTCAGACGTGAAATTTGTTATTCCGCAGAATCCTTATTTTATTATTGACACAGGTGGCGTCCTACGGACCCATGGCCCTATTGATCGAGACAACAATCGTCAGCTTTGTTCAGAACCGGGTTTCCCGGACCAATGCATATGGAGCAGCGTAGCGATTGGAACAAACGGTCAGTATATTGCTATACGGATTACGATTAATGATGTTAACGACAACGTTCCAACTTGGTCGGAACAATACATTACTGTTCAAGTTACCGAGGAGTTGGATTCAAAGTTTTCAACCGAATTGCCGATTGCCAACGATCCTGACATTGGCCTGAATGGAATTCAAGAATACAAATTACAAGCAGGACGGGATTTTTTGGAATATTTTCAGCTACAAGTCTCTAAAGAACCCACCCAGACATCAACTTATCGGTTCCGTCTGTTTTTACATGTAGTGGCTCCACTGGATCGTGAAGAATGTCCCATGTATAATTTAACCTTGTTAGCCTTCGACGGTAGCAGACCATTTCATACTGGCACGGTGACTGTTCGTGTCGTCGTTATCGATGAAAATGATCATAGCCCACAATTCACAAGTCATTCGTATGTAGCCATTGTGCAAGAAGACGCGGTGGTTCAAAGTGAGGTACGTTTGCTGGGAAGGAACGACACTGACCGCCAGTCTGATGTAGGAGCACAATACTCATCGCCCCCTGCATTGCAAACAAACGATGAAGTATTTCTTGCTCTCGATCGAGATTCCGGATTAAATGGTGAGATTGAGTACAGCTTTGCCACTTCAACAGATCCAGACATTCTGAAAACATTCAGTTTAGATAGGCAAAGTGGAACGCTGAGAATAGCAAAGCAACTAAGTTATGACAACGGACCTAGGGAGTGGCGGTTCAAATTATACGCAACCGATCATGGCCGACCACCGCGGTCTAGCTCAACGGAAGTATCAATCAAATTGATTGATGCAAATACGCACGCGCCAGAAATCAAAGTTAGAGCACAACTTCCAAAAGCCTATCGGTTGCACGTTCAGCGTGCTCAGTCGACCGGACTACTTTCACAAATTGATCCAGACTTACTATACATTCCGGAAAACATGGACCCGATAAATGATTCACTGGCCGTTGTAACTGTCAACGACAGAGACGTCGGACCCGGTGGTACGGTCGATTGTTATTTGACGCAGGAACAAAACAAAGCACCAGATTTTAGTTTGTTTCCTAATCGAAAGGCTCCTCCGATGATGTCAGATTATTTTCGCCTGTCATTTACGGACAAACTTCCAAAGTGGAATGTTTATAGCTTATTTGTACAAAAAAGTGTGGATCGCGAAACCATGTTCGATAGGACATTGATCATCAATTGCACAGACAAAGGAAGTCCACCAAAATCTTCATTTGCCCGGTTGCTTCTATACATTGTGGATCAGAACGACAATGCACCGGAATTTACGCAGCAAACCTACCGAATTCACGTGAGTTGATGCTCTGGACAATCTGAAGTTTTACGTATTGAATATGCTCAATAATGTGAATATTATTTCAATTCGATGTGGTACCTTCTAGCCAGGCTTCAATGAGGACATTCAAAAAGCCCAACTGATGCTATTAATATCAAGCAACTTATTCCACTACTCACTCTGTCTCCTTGCCGAACAATACTTTATCCTGTTTATCAGTAACACTAAATTCTGGAGAGACGGCTTGTGTGTAACGTGTTCCATAAATACCGTTTTGTGGGCAAAGCTAACATGTCGACGTAGCCCGTCATCTCTGCAGGCCAGGATGATAATACTGTGAGTGAAGCTAGTCATTCAGTGTTTCAGCCAACAGAGGTGTTTTCGTCACTGGCTTAAACTTATTGGGTTTCGGCTTTGTGACCTAGACAGAACCTGAGCTCTTTTCTAGTTAAAGACTTTTGGAGGTCTCTTTTCCTTCGTGTTGTGTAAACACTCCTGTGTCCCGAAGAAAGGGCTAACTAATATATTGCATTAACTCTTTTGCGTTACTTGCCACGTCGGCAAAATATCACACCTGGTTGTTAGTGCTCATGAGAGTCTGTTACTTCACATACTCACAAAACTGAATCCTAACCAAGCTCTATGTTGACGAACTTACTGATTCTATCGTGCTCGTGTCCGCGGATGTATTTTACGCTATTTTACGGCTGTTTTTACAATTATAAACACAACCAGATTTGATAAGTAGCGCTCCCCGAACCACGTCGGCTTCGCAAATTACCAGAATGCTTTATCGCAAGGCATGTTAAATCAACCAGAAAAATAATCATACAGACGCAGCACCCTTGGCTAAGTTATGGAGTACTTAAAGTCATCGCGTAGAACTGTTATAGTGTCACCTTTGATTACCTAATATTTGTGTGTAAGAAGAGAGTGACATTTTTGCCTTGCCGCTGTCCTGAAGACGTAAAACATCTCCATCACAAACGGAATTCAACTTTCTCAGTTTTTCCTCCACTTGACCATGTGAGGATCTCCTAAATCGAGACCTCTTCCAGGCAATTTCTGCTCATTGATTATACGGTCATATTCTATCAGAACGGAGCTTGATTGTAAGGGCCTTGTCGGTGCAGACACCGCGCACGCAATCACAGCTCCACAGGATTTGGCTGAGAGTTTTTTCGAGATTGTGGTAGGGAATTATAGCATGGAGAAACAATAGGGCAAGCATGTTGATTGCAACTGCTCCGGCTTTTCATTGAATTTAAGCAACAACAAACCGCCAAATGATATAAAGAACTTTGCTTGCGGATATGTGGTTTTTATAAACAGCCGCGGTTCAGACCCTCTGGGACTTGTTATCCTCAATAATATAAAAGAGGTGCATGATCAACTACTCAGAGCAGCGTTTTAGCGTTAATATTCAAGGCCACTTCTGCTTGGATTCTGTCTAAAAAATGAGACCGTCTGTCGCTTGTAAGCTGAGTTCGTATGGAAGTCAAACCCTATGAGAAGGGTCAGGTTTTGTTCCCAGTGAGGCAGCATTGGAATTGAATAAGACTGGCGGGACAAATAAAGGGTTTACACGTTCTCAGCCTAAAGATATGCGTTTTTATAATAGAAACCTTCAGCTATCTAACAAAGTACACACTTATCAGATGATCAATTAAATCCTATTCGTGTTTGTTCAATTATTAATCAAACAACCTCTTACCATGATGAAAAACTAACTGTTCGAGGCTACCTTAGGGTCCTCAAGAGTCAATAAAACACGAATCCCAGAAACACCGAAAACACAAATAATCCCATTGCAACCAAACAAATCTACGTTTCGGTAAAAGGAACTAAGAAAAATAGGGTTGTGTTGATTTTTTAAACTGTCAGCTTTTCTTAGTATAGGGCAGACAATCGAGAAGACAGGGTGACTGTCTAGGCACTAGGTGTTACTTCATTCGACGTAATAAACGATTTGATAAGACAACAATAGAAGGTCAGCATCACAGCCATTTCCTGATTACTTTCCACAGCCAAAAATCCACGCTTCCTTTAGGTGGACTTCTTCGGAATATGTAACATAAACGGAGGAAATGTGGTGGAAGCCTTCTTCGGTCTGGCCACTCCAAGTCATCGGTCAGCGCGAAACTCGTTAATACCGTGAGGCATTTGATTGTCTCACTGTTGCTTTTGAACTACAACCCAGTGTCTTGGAACGGACTGGTCAGTCTTAGAGAAAATTCCTTTCCCGGTTCGCATCCAGTACCCTAGAAACCAAATGTAGGCCACGCTCTTTCTTCCTTTGAGCCGGTAGCTTTCCATCGATCAGTGAATCGGAAATAGTTATTAGCCCAACCGAGTTTTGTCCACAATCCTGCAACAATCTTAGTTTCATTTGTGTTCTGCCTGCTTTGTTCCATAACTGTTCTTTTCTTTTGTTTTTATTAAAAGACTGTTACCAGTGCGTCATAATTTCTGAGTAAACTGCAAACCCCTGATGCTTTCTGCCTGGAATCAAACTTTCATCTGCGACTATACACCTTAGTTCCTTTAGTTCCCACTCCTGTAGTATGAACGTTAACGCTGTATATCTTTATTTCGTGCTCTTGCAAATGACTCAACAGTTCTTCACATCTCAAACAGACACAAAAACAGTGACAAAAGTGAACTGCGAGTACTGGCCAAGATTCGGTGTGCGGTTTATTGGATTGTCAGTCTGAAATGTGAAATGGAGGATGGATGTCAAGTATTCGACAGAGTTACGCCCTTTAGTTGCTGTCTGCGACGAAAAATCCGCGACTTCCACTATTTGTTCATAGCATCAGGAGATTTTGAAATTTCTGACCAAAAACATTCTACATGAAGTAAACGCGGCCCATGCCAAATGTCGCTTCACTCTTGTAGGGAATCATCATCACTGCTCTGAACAGAAACCTATTAAACCAAGTTACACTAGTTTACGTTGACCACTCGCTTCCAAACCTTTGTGTGTTTATATCACACAGCGCTTCTGGGAACCACGTGTCTTAACTTAAGTAGTATTCGACTTCAAGGGCTTGGGCACTGAAGCATATTTGTTCATCATGAGCGAGTACTTTAGAGGCTCTTATATCTGAAATGCAGAAAGCCATTCTGACTAGGGCTGTAGCCAAGCCCACTGATGAAATCTGTTCAGTCGCCTAATGTCCACTTGTCCTGATGATCATGGAACAGCAGACTCTGTTGAACACTATTCTATAATTCATCTGTTTTTCCGACCTCTTACAGATTACGCAAAAGAATAATCATGGCCTTCAAACACTATGGCTTCTCTAGTGCACTTAATTGATTTATCCAAGGATAAAAGCTACTTCCGCACTCGATGATTTTTCCTTGATTTATTGTCTATATTTGTGTAGTAGATAGACAAACTTCGATTTGTTGGTTGTGTTCTTCATTCTACAAATGGTTATTTTCAAGTATTTTTCTCTCATTAAACAAGATTAGGAGAACAACAAACTCCTTTGATCTCTCGCAACATAGACGTTCTCCAAACCGCTAGTTTTCTAACCGTCTCTTCTTACTCACTATAGTGATCATTTTGCGCTACTTCCCCAAAAGCCTTTTGTAATATGACAAAGATTTTCATCTTCTCCTCTTATCTTTTGCATTTTGAAAATTCAGCTAACAAACTTTAAACTACTTCTTTGGGAGCACAATTGCAGATACCTAGCTTTAAATGACTTCAAGTAACATCTGATGGTTTCCTTCATGCTCTTACTGTGTGTAAGGCTTGCTGGATCTTTTCCTTGTGTGCAGCCACAAAACTTCAAATACCCACAGCTTTGGGCAGTTTGGCGTGGTCATTTTTCCACAACTTGTTGAACAGTGCCTATTGATTCGTTTGTTTGAAGACTCTGAAAATTGCTTTGGGTTGTCCAATGGCGAAGTGCCACTTCTAAATCGTGTTTTCTTATGGTTGTATATCGTTTAGTTATCGCTCTTCCTGATCTGCTAGAAAACAAATCTGGCCCAAAATTCTGGTACAGTGCAGTTTCCTAGTTTTATTCCTTGCACCTTGCACACGCATTTCTCTTTTTACCTTAAATTGCACCCACTCTTTGTGATAGCCCCTAGCTCCTCCTGGCTTCAAAATCATGTCAAAAAATAAGGCTATCATATAAAAAACATCCCTGGTTATTTGCGTACCTTTATTTGACCAAAAGAGAAGTCCGTCACCCATATACACACTACCTCTCAACAAGCAAAGCTAACACCGTAGAGACACTTTGTGGGCTAGTTTTCATTCTTAGTCATAGTTACAAAATTTGGTTCTTTTACGCATTCTAATAGGAGACGTCGCTGATTTCATGTCGTGCAGAATGAACAAACTGGAAGTCTGTCCACATCAATCTACATAATTTAGCTGGTGCCTTTGCGAATATTCCTGCGGGTCGACTGAGTTCAGTGAGCCCCCAGATTATTTTTTTTAATTTAGTGACTCATTTTGTCCCAAACTGTAACTTGCCACCCCCTTCCTAATACCATAAATTTTGATATAATTTTCAGTAACCTTGAGCCATTTATTTCTATATACACCGTGCTCTGCCGATAGCTAGTAAGACATTTTCGGTTACTTTGTGCCGAGATATGTGTCACTTTAAGCAAATACACAAGCATTTTTTTTAAGATACCGGTTTGAGGAAAAGTTTGGCGCAGATATATTAACCGAATCGTTGATTCCTTTTTGTCCACGTGTAAAATCCGAGAATAATTTCGACTGTAGACAAACAGTCACGCTATTCACTTCCGGCAGGATGGAGTGCATAATGAATGGTTTTCTCAAAAGTTGGAAGATGGTAGACAAAACAAACAAAAAACTCTATTGTTTCGGGAGTAGTTTGGAATAGAAAGGAAAAATAAATCCGTGTTAGTATTTAGCCCGTTGTTGTCATACAATATAGCTATCCACGGATATCTAATTACTAATTGAAAAGTATATTTCCTACTTAAGTAGGATTCTTCCCAAGTAAACATGCCAAAGTTCCGTAGATGATACAAAAAGTCTTCTAATGAAGGCTGTATCGGATGCTGCATTTAAGCCACCGATAGTGAAGTAGGAATATTTACTGGTAGCTTGCATTAAACTTGAAAAAATTACCTGGTCACACTAAACTTCCCGGGAGTTCTTTCTATAAAAATGTTCTCATATCGCAGGATGTCGCACAACGTGAATTCAAATCTGTTCACTGAATTTCAATTCTTCCACAATGATCACTTATTTGCTTCTGGCTGGCGTTTTGCTGACAACAGTGGTCCGACGTACAAACCGTTGCGTGCTTTCGTGCATCTATGTGGATATGCAGTTGGCATTCAATGAGTGGCGCGGGCGTCTTGTTTTGCTTCGAGCTCCGGTAGCCCTAATCACTTCTTTTCTGAATCTTTTATTGAAGGCCAGCGATTTTTACTTTTTAGTTAACTTTTAGTGGTTCTACAGAGTCAGGTTTATTCGTAGCATGAGGAGATGTAATTTTATAGGTTTCGTTAAACAAAGCCACACCTGATGGTGAAAGGTGACCGAAACACTTAAATTAACTGTTGCGAACTGAAAAGCTTCTTTCTGTACGACTACGTAAGTTAATCAGTATTGTTCCCCAATCTGACAGAAACCAACAGCATGGAGGACACCGGGAATTATGCCTCAAGATTAAGTACTCGTATAGCCGTGTTAATGGGAATAACACACGCCAATGTGAGCTTGATGATCCACTAATTTATCACACATGCGCAAAGAGATGAAAGAGCCAATGTTGGTCTAGTGACTTTATGCATGGTAATCTGCATACTCGTGTATTATGCAAAGCCCGTAGACAGCCCACCAACAGCCATGCCGACTTATCATGTCGGCGGATCCCCAAAAATAAGAGATAATCAGTTGCTTAGCTGATTTTTGAACCATTGTGCATGCGAATTCACTGGAAATTGGGACTTACTAGAGCCCCTCGTATTCAGTACAATAAGGCGATTTTGCGGGACAGTCTGTGTCTTGCAATGTATAAGGAATGCTGATAACATGAGAGTCGGTTGAGTACCCATTTCTAGCACTTGTGCACGCTTTCGTACACAAGTTCATTTTCACATTCATATCGAAACAGCATTTGTCCAGCCAACAACTGTGTGAAAGTGTATGCGATTGAATGTTTATTCATCTGCATAAAAGTAAATATTTCAGATCTTTGAAGTGGAAGTAAGAACTAAATATTTAGATTCATATTCCTAAGTTAATTTTTCCGCCTTTAGAAACCGGTTTAGCTAGAGTGCAATTAAACACTGCCCTTTCTTCTGTTGACTTTTGAGCAGTGCTTACATGGTGTGATATCCTCTGTCCCTGTTTCAGACAAAACACAGCATAGACAAGAGATAGTACTCTTCCAAATTACGGATAAGTCAGCACCTAGTAAATATCATCCTCTAGACCTTCACATACGAGTTTGTTCTGAAAGGATAGATCGAAAAGTTTTCCAGTTTCATACGACAATAGAGCGACCCCCTAGTCACGCAAGTCATTCATAAATAAGCCTGTCAGGTGTATGTGGATTTCAAAGTACTTTCTGTCTATTTTATCGGGTTTGATATGTAATTTTGTCATGAGTTGAACTAAAAACTTGGGGTTTATCAGAGCTAAGTTATCCATTTTCTCTCAAAAACTCGTTAATTAAACCGGGCGTCTTCTCCGTGTGCTTGAAATCGCTCTTTTAACATGCTAAGAATTTTCCCGTATCAGTTTGTGGGAGACTCTGCATTGTGGCAGTGCGCCACGGTACGTGACGATAGAGCATATGTAATAGTCCTCCAACCATCTTGACTTGATCAGCATTATCTGTTGCTTGAGCGAATCCGTCTCACTGCCTAGTAATCGCTCACGGGCCGCTTCAATATGTACGCGCTGAAGCCAGTTAAAGACCACTATCCTACAGAGACGTTGATGATTGAACAAATGCATTGATTGATTGATTAGCCCCAGAGAGTCGAACCGCAATCTTGTTCCCATATTGGGTTAATTAAACTGATCAAGGCAGAACGAAAGCATTCATCAAAGTATTTTGACGAAATTGGCGGGAAGTCATCTGACACTGCAGCCCTATGACGTTTCGAGGCAGAAAGTTACACCAGTACTTTGGAAACTGAGTGTGAGTCTGAACGCACTCTACAGACTGACTTGTCGACGTTAAATGAAGAAGGTACGGGTGCAATCGAAAGGCTAGGTAAACACTTCCAAACTACCGGTCTTTGTGTTCCCCTTTTGTGCATAATTTGAAGAGGTTGCCAATCGTTCCGATTTAACATGGCCTTCTCCATTCTGTAGATTTCTGAATTAAAAATCTCCTCTATTACAGGCAGACTTTGAATTAGCTGATGACTAAACCCTTCAGGTTAAACTCCTTTAGATGTTGAGAAGGATACGACGTCTTCAAATGAGTAGCGAGGGTCACCGTTCTGAAACTCACTGCCTAGTTGTTAAGCCTTCAGAAACATCAAATTCCCTGTCTAATGAATTGTGGTGCTTACTTCGCTGTTTGAGGATGTGAACTTCAAACCTTGCATACGCTAATTTGACGGGTTTTCTCAGCCCACGGGTTAAAACGTCTTTTGATGTCTCACTAAGGGGTATCTCTCCTAGGGCCTCCCGGAGAAATTTATAGAAAATTTACATCGAACAGGAGCGCAATGTGGATCAAACTGAGTGATTCCGAAAGACAGCCAATCGTGAGAAGAGTCCCGCCGCCATAGACTAACGTCTGCGTGGTTGATTCGGCTCCAGAAGTCGTTTGCCGTGAAATGGAGATTATCCGCACAAAAGAATTTTATGTCGCCAGCATCTTGACCTGGAATCCTCCAGAGCCGAAGTTTTAAAACTTTTACTCCCATTATTTGTGCTCGGTCCTAAAACGTATTGTATCACCAAGTCTGTACTCTGTTCCTCTCACGTTACTTGTCTATTTTCTAACTTTGTTTAAGCGCTGTTAATCTCAGGCACATAGCTTAATCGCGGGTAAGACGGTTGGGTGAAAATCCGTCAGCAATAACCGATGAATTGCACCCATTTTCCATTATTGTTAACTTACCTCCAATGATTTATCAACCTGATATTGGTGACCCAAAGAATATCAACAGGACAACCTCTAGTATATCTCAGCGTGCCACAGAGTTGCGCACTGTTTTGCTCAGTCTCGTTGTGGCGAATTTGTTCCAAATGAAGTGGGCGCAATCCTGGTACGGATAACCCCATCGGTGTCTCAGAATGGTAACTACGGGTTATTTCCTTGTTTAAAATGATAAGCAAAATAGTAGAAAACGAAAAGCCACTGCTTTCCATATTTCGGTATTATTACCTTTGGTGAAGTTATGCGCTAGTGTGGTTGCGAATATTTTAAAATAAGTACGTTCGAAGCAATCCTGTTAGCGGTTCGGACAATCGTTCTCTCTAACGAAGACTGGTCTGCCCGGAGAAAATCATCTTGGGGACAAAAAGTAAAGATTGAAATGGAAGGCAAAGTAGGTGTGCAAGAAGTGTGGTCCGATGAATATCTGTGGGTGCCATGTTCAACTACTTCAAGATAAACTCCCTCCTTAGTTACTATCCAAGAGGAATCTGCGCATTTGGAATGACCCGATACGTGATACAGGCGAGGAAACAACAACAATATAGGCCAAACGTTCATAGATGTGTTGCTGACTTTTTTTGGACTCCTTAAAGTAAAAGTAGGTCTTCCAAATTTTCACCGCAAAATGCCTCCTTACAGTCCACCAGACTAAACTTTTGATGAAATCTCCGTCTGAAGACGGAGATGCATTCGTTGCACAAAAATCGTGCACGCACCAGAAGTATGACAAGATTTTGTTCTGATAATTTCCCTCTGACGCTATTTGATTACCGACTTTGTAATTAGCAAAACAGACGCATCAAAGAATTTTCTAGCTCGGTTGCCCCCTACTAAACTCTCAGAGACCCTACGTGGATTAGAAATACCCGAAACGAATATACGAAGTCTTAAGGCATCCAGAGGAAGCCAGTGAGTCAAATCTAATCATCGTAATTAATGTTGCAAACCTCTTGCGTTGGAAAGCAAAATTAAAACACGCGGAAGAAACAGCGGAACAAATACGTTGTCGGGTCCAGAATGTACAGGCACATTCTACTCAGCAAAAATGAAGGACAAACTATAAATGAGTATGACACCGCATACTACTGTATATCATTATCACAACCTTCGCGTGTCGTTGAATCTTCTCAGGTGCGCTTGTCTGGTTATCGTGCCTCGACAACAAACTATCATAAGTAAGGGAACAACAAAACTTTAAACACTGCTATAAGCGGTAATTACGAATAATCCACTCTGCTAAAAAGTCAGCTATTGAGATGTTTCTGTATTCTGGAACGGAATAATTAATGAAGTTAAAACCTTGGGACTTTTTCGTCCATCGAAATGATGCGGTAAGAGGAAAAATGCTGTAGTGTTAACATTTCGATTTTATGTCAAAACGTAAGAAGTAATGAGTAGACTATTAAGTTAGGTGTCCTGAGTTTACTCCCTGATCTGCTTTTTGTTATTGACAGACAAGTGAAGACTTTAACATTGGAAACCAATCTAACTACCCTAAAGTTCTCGGTGAATATCTGTTCGAGCCGTGTTGGTAGAACTGGAACAGCGGGATCTTATCAAACCACGGTGTTGTGAGCAGTGCTCCAAAGCAAATGAAGAGTTCAGCTGAAAGACATCAACTAGTTACACCACCATGTATGTTGGCCAAATATGTGACCAAAATATAGTGGTTCACAACTTTTTTTACCTCCAACCGCTTGATTCATTCTAACTGAACACTTTCAAGTAGTAGATTTACGCCTTTACGACAACCGTCATAAAGGTAACATTAGGGATCCATATCCCAATCCACAGTTATTCACCTATTGGGACCAGGTCTCATTCATGAGTACAATCAATTATTCCGAGCTTGAGTACCGCTCGATTCCAAGTACAAGAGTTTTTAAACAGTTATTTGTTCATTACCTATTCTGCAGCTGGTCTTTGGGCTACTCACGTGAATACAAGTTCTTGAGAAATACTTAGGTACCACATTCGAACGAGAAGTGAGGTTGGCCCAAAAGTTTTACAAGGAATAGTTGTGCTCGCTGAACTTTTTGAAACAGTGGGTAATTACGATACTGAGAATACAGCGAAATCTGCCTTCTGAAAACCAACGTGGGCATAAAATTATGCACCTTGAACACAGACTTGTCACTCCCGTAGTTTGGAAAATAGGCCACCATAGGTAGTGTTCACCCGCGTCATTTATTTTGTTGCTTGCTAGTGGTTCTACACGTGAGAGAACAGAATCCAAAGGTCAAAGTCAGGTTACTTGTGAAAGTCACATTTTCAATAAGCAGACGACCATAATGTATGGACAGATCCGTGCTTTGTTAGCACGAAGAAGCTGAGGGATGTCTCGACTATAGTTTTGGACTTCAGACGTTCAAACTGCTCTTTTCTGGACCCCAGGGACAAACGTCGTCTTAAGTGAGCAATTCACACATCATCGTTGACCAAACAGAGATTAATCGGACTACTAAGGAAACTGGGAATTGAATGGAACTAGTAATGAGTGAAGCAAATGCAGAATTGCACTTGACTCAGACTTCTAATCAACCGGTTTCCAGACGGATGAACACGCATCTGAGGGTAAATTTCATAAAAGACAAACGATGAAACCACTTCTCATCCACTCAGCTAGAGGAACGGGTTCACATGGAACTCATCTATTCAGTCATCCGTCGTATTGAAAGATACACGAAAGTTCGCGAACTTTACTAGTCTGGTTGAGCAGGCCTTTGTGACTGACTGATTGAGCCTACATTCAGTAAAAAACTTTCCCGACACGACTGTCCCGTTAATTTTATTCTCCAAGTCAACACACACAAACTGGTTTGATCGACCTCCATCAACAGCAAGTTTTTAACCCTCTTTGTTAATTATTTCTAGTTTTTCCTCAAACAGAAGATGCCCCATAAAATCGCAATCAAATTGGACACCAATCAAAAGGTATTTCTGACTATGTGGTGGAGTATTGTATTGTGACACAAATCCTTGCTTGGCGAAACCGCTTCCTGTCTGTGGAATACGGCGTAATGCGGACAGTTCTTTTAGAAACCTTGGGTTCAAGAAACAGAGCAACTGTTACAGTACATAACACTTAGTGGAGTTATGGAGCGAGCTCAACTAAGGACAGAAGCCAGTACCACAAAGTCAGCTGAGCCCGATAATTAGGTTTCAGCCGTCAATTTTACGACTGTTACTAGGAGGTTCCCATACTAATCCAAAATCTTGTCAAATTCCCGGTGCACTGCAACTTCATTAGGACCTTAATTTTGTGGACTGGTTCGGCAAGTGCTCAGTTCACCGGTGCGCTAAAGTTCAAACATTTTTATTGGTGAGACGCTTGCATGCAAATTGTCAAGCTTAGCGAACAGGTCAGCAGCTTCCTAATCTTCCAAATTCTAACGATCACAACTGCGACGACTGTTCAACTTAAGAAAATAACAATAAAACTGCACAGTAAATGAGCCCTAATTATGATTACTTTTCAACCAGCAGTTCGCGGTCAGTTTGCCATTCCGTGCTCTCAGTATATTTATCTGAACAGCCTATTTTTGTCGAAATTCGTGTTAATTTTTGAAAAGATAAATGATAATCGTTCAGCCGTAACACCCTTTTGGTACCTAGCTGCCATGCTACTAGAAGGAAGCACGAGAGCTGGTATACTGCTAGGTTGCCTAAACCTAGACAGGGGAAGTCAAGAGGCAGAGGCCGGGTTCGAACCACTGACATTCCGGTCAATAAAATAGAGCCTTAACCACTGAACCATTGTTGGAGCGTCGTGCCAAATAAATTACTCCTTAATTTCCTTTGTGGGCAATTTACTAACACCTTCAATGGATTGGGTTTGAGTGAACGAGGCGTTTGACATCTCCGCTGAACGAAACCTTTTTCTGCAGTGACCTTTTATCCAACAGCAGCAAAATGCTCATTCGTCCACCATAGAAAGTCCGATCTCGAAAACCGGAGTAGTTGCAAAATGGCCAGAACTGTCTCAGAAAACATTTTGAATTTACAAATTCATTGGGATAACTGTCTTATACGGACATTCTGGGCCGTCTGACGCTCTGAATTCAGTCGCTTGTGTTAACTGATTTTTTATCCACGCTCACTGTCTGTTCAAATTAAACCAGTCAAACAATTATTCCAGTGGAGTTTCTCAAAGGAACACTATCCGTTGGGATTTTGAGTACTTTCATAGCACGCGTCGGCTTCAACTCCGTTGGAGCTCATCAAGAAGGCATTCTCCGCAAGTTTCCGTCCATCTCAGGTTCTGTATGAACCCAAATTGTACGTCGTTCACAACATTTATTTATTCGGTTCTGACAGGAAATTTTTAGTCAAACTCCAGCTGAATCCCTCCTTTATGATATTCTTCAACTAAATACGCTGCAAACAGGCCGCCCTGTCACGATGTTCGAGATATCCCAGTAGTCCACTGATGTTTTCTGCCGTCCGGTGGTCTAATTAGGAAGCTGAGTCATAATAACACCAAGTCACCTTAGAAACACAAGAGCCTGGAGAAAATTCCATCATACTTGGACAACATGTATGACTGCCGTTCAACTAAATGATTCCACCGAGGTGACTGTCAAACTATAACCAGATGCACGGCACCAGCTGGGTCAAAAACTCATGCTACCCGGCATCAATTGCCAAAATTTACGTCGCCATCACTACCCCTATACAGGAAGAAAAGACAGATATTCCTTTCAAAATTGACATGCCGAAGGTCTACTGGGTGAATTTAAATTGCTCCGTGCACAAAACACGCAATCCATCATCGTGCTTTCAGCAAGCAAAAAATGGATTACGTTTCTTCTGCACTTCACTGAGCCAACAGGATTGTCAAAACTCATCAGTATTCACAGACACAGTCGGAACAAATTCGCCTCTCTTCACACTGAAGACAGATATCTTGCCCATAGTTTCCTCACCGTCAATTTGCACCACCCTTCAGCTGCACGAATGACTGTCCGATTTAGCAGGCATTTTTAAACGTGTGTTATTCGGACAGGTTTCCTCACGTGTGCGAAACCGGCTTCTGGGCTGCGTACAAAACAAACCACACTGGAGTGCTTCCACACACTATCTGAAAGCCGCTCGTCACCAGTTAGGATGTTTTCAGAGCACCATCATTTTGTCTAAAACATTTGAATCTAACGGGAGAGTTATTTCGGTTAAACGTTAAAATCTCGTCATACAGATGGGAAAATCAATATTGTAGAGGAATAAAACCCAGGTACTGGCTCCATTATTGAACACTTCGTGATTAGGTTATCTTAATTTGTTTATCCCAACGAATCAGAAGGCTTACGAACTCTGGCGATATTCACCGTGTGTTTGCAATTCCCGCTGCAGGTTCTCCATCATCCGTTTCACAGTAGACCATACCTTGATTAATCCAGTAAAGGAATTACAGTAAAATGTCCAACAGGTCTGTAAAGCCACGAGATGAAACTTGGTTACTGGGAACCACAGATGGCAAAATTCTAAGTAGATCGTTTGGGTCCTCTAAATAAGAAATCACCCCATCCCCACCCCTGAAGAACGAGATCAAGTGATTAAGTGTTAACTGGCCATCTGCAATCATTTTTGCTACTCAGCCTTTCTAAGGATTACCATCATTAACATCATTACAAGCTTGTTAAGCAAAAAAACGCTCTAAAGCCCTAGATAATGTTCCTAATAAATTATTCCCAAACCAACCACAGCAGTGCATTCACAGTGCCTCAGTTGTAGTCCACTTGATGTTATTTTTACCAGAACCGGACCAACTGAAGGTTAAAACTCGATTCTGGTACATATCCAATCAGTTAACCACTTCCCTTGAGGATACAGATAAAATTAAGATGGGCTAGTCAGAATTCGTCCTGACTAACGTAGAAACCCTGTCGCATCTTAACAGAGGGATATTTTATCGGACAAAGTTTCCGGACGCCTAGTAAACAAGCCTCAAATTCTATCGAATGAGACCAAATTTCCAAGAGGAAATAAACAAACTTCATGGTGGGAACAAGATCCTAAACAAACGATTAAGTAAACGGCTGGAAAACATAGGTTATTTCACCAGCACATTAAGCGAAAGCCAAACAGCGACAAGTACAGTAAATGTTGAGCTACCTGAGATTCACCAGTCAGTGTGCTTCACTCATGAAACATTGAACCTCCCTCAACACGTACTTCCCTGATGGCCCAACGGAACACTTAGGCCAGACATGAGGTATCCGTGCACACGCTACCTACTTGAAAAGCCCCAGTTCTCGGACAATATATGTAGTTTTCAATTCAGCAAAATATGGTTGTACCCCCTGGCGTTGCTTTCTCGTTTGCCAAAGTTCATTTTTGCATGAAATGACCCATTTTTCCAGTAATCGAAAATTAGACGTTTTTAAATAATACCTTACTTTGTTGTCCATTCCCTACACAGACAAAGTGATAGAGAAACGATGGGCTCTCCAAGAAGACCATATCTGACCGGCATTTTAGTCATCTCTGACATTCAAGAGAATGTTACATTACCCCGTATTCCTCAATCTCTCGCTAGAGGATCTGACATTTTTCAGATCGGCATGTGCTGCACTAAGATTAAATACACACAATGAATGTCATGGCACTTTCCGTTTCTTGACTTTGCGTCACTCAGACGGAGTACTTCAGGTATGGTGTGCCATAAGGGAAACTGATCTGATCAATACACAGATTTCCATAGTTTCTTTAGCACGAAATTTATCGGGTCTCTGTCCAACAGCGCCCAAACGATCACCATTCACGACACCAGTCACGTGGAACCAACCGGTTCTACGAGAACAATAGACAGCAATGGACACTCAGAAAACCTGCTGAGAAGTTACGCTTTGAGAAGAAGTTCGGTAAGCAGTTTGCAATTTCAAAGCCAGGTGTAGTTTTGCTTTGGGCACAAAAGATTCCTCAGACCCCGGGGAGTAACTTACAACGTCGGCCGAGTTTTAAGGCAGGTGAAGCATCAATCAGAAAGAACGCTTTTGACTATCGTTATCATTATCAGTATCGATTAATGTTGTGGGTTAAGATGGTTGCTTAAATGTTGCGACTGATGGGTTGAGGGAATTTCAAAGCAATTTCGATCGGATTCCTTTTTGGGTCGTTGATCTTCCGGCCCAGGGCGCTTCGACTGAGAGTACACCTTAAGTGTCACTTGTGACCTTTATTGATTTATCTGAGTTCGTAAGTGGTACGACAGTTTCACTGGAAGAGGATGAGATTACGAGGTCGGCCTGGTTTATGGACTTCAGATCTAGACCAATGTTGTTAATAACTAATCTTTGCTGATAAACGCACACCGCCGCGAGTTATCTAAAACCGTTCTTCACACGCTCGCCAGTTCTACGGCTTCTATTTTGTTCACAATGGCGATTTCAACCGCCTCGGTCACCATTCTCTGGGGCCTGAACTGTAATATTCGTCCCAAAACTTCAACTTTCAATTGTTGCTGTCTGTTGGTATGTTAGAAAAGTTTTATGACAATACTTTTCAGCGATATGTGGCACGAGCCTCAACATCGGCTATCGACAGGCCTGCAAACGAGAAGATGAGGCTTTAATAGATTTGCGCCTGCCTCCAGTTTATGAAGCTCATTCATCTAAGGAGGTATTTGTGGCAAATTCGGGATGCAGTTTTGGAAACGCACTCTTTGTGGCCCTTTTCCATCTGCCTTTTTGGAAGCCGTTAGAGAAAAGTGAACGGCAGACATTCTCGTAAAGTCAGGTCGATATATATATATATACCCCGTCTCGTGGAGCCAATCATATTGGTCAGACAACCAGACGACTGTTCAACCTAATACCTAGATGCCTCGCAAGTAGCTTCCAGAAAGTTCGCGTGAATAAGAGTTCGCTGGCCTGAACTTTGTCTTCGGAAGTGGTTCAGATGCTATTCCGCAGACAATCTCTTAGACAGAAGATTACAAAGTAGATCACAAAGTAGATCTTTGACCACTAAGTTATTACCCTAACCGGAAACGTGTCACACCAAACCAATATTTGATATCCCATCTGTTTGTCCGAGTATGACGAAAAGATAGCGAAAAAGCACATTTCACTAGATCTGTCTTTCTGAAGTTACCTGTTAAAAGATTTCGTATGGAAGCCTAGTCCTCGACATGCCATCACGCAAACACCTACGTCAATAAATCCAAAACATTTGTCCTGTTAATGTGATTAACACACCCTCGGTCAGCCAAACGACGGGGAGCGTTGGCAAGTTCACCCAGCTATTCGCACACACTCAGGTGGTGCAGCAGGTTGGTAGGAAACGTTTCTTTTTCTTGTGCCAGGTGTTGCAGTTTTCTGTAGTACATGGTGGAATTTAAAACACAACATAAAATGGTACGGTAGTTGTTTCGTAACTTAGTTCTTTGACCTTACGTTGTATGCTATCGTACTATTCTCCGTCCGGGTAGCCATAAATTATTTGAAGTAGCAGTTCATCTGAAACAGTTAGGGATTCATCTATATCAATGAGGTATTCGTTACCCAGTACCAGGAAAAGGAATATTTCAGATAATATGAATATGCATACGGTTGGTCATTCTGTTTAAAAATGTTCTGTCGAAAAAATCCGAGAACATCTGGTGAGTGTCTGGATGGTCTTTTGTCTAAAAAAATTTCACGTTACTGCTAATCTTCATCGCAATCAAGCCAACCTACAAAGATATTTGTCTAATTGTAAGGTTATGTTTTTAAAAAACGTTGGAGCCTCACTTGATTTCACGTGTTTTACTGCAGCGTCATCATTGTGAAGAAACTAGATTTCGGAAAAACAACAATCTATATCCACTTAAAAATCCTGTCATAATTCTAGCGTCAAGATTTGGTACCTGCAGATGATATAAATGTGAGCTAGTCAGATTTGTCTGATAAAATGCACAGCTAATTGTACTGGGAAAGCCTAGTTTTCTTCACGGTCTTTATGGCAGTATCTTTTTGGTCTAACAAGTATACCGTAGATGTGTCCGAATTCTTAGCTTCAGTAAGAAAACAGCTAGGTTAATAATAATGGAGAGAATTCTATGATTTCAGATTGATGGGGAGGGCCAAAGTTTCCTTCAAAATTTCCAAAATCATGTTTGAATACTTAGGTTTAGTGTATTTCAGTCGAAAATGGATTTCATGTGATTTTGGCAGTTTTTTTTAATAATTCTGGATTATGGCGTTGACGTTCAAACGCGAAAGATCTTACATAGGTGCGACAGATACAAAACCACTTTGCAAACCTGGACCGCACCAGGTTGAGACGACTCCAGTTATGATTAGAAAGCCCGAGTGCATAGACTTTGTGGTAATCCACCATATCCTTGAAAAGTTCAAGCAGTAGGCTTGCTTATTTTTTAGTTTAAACGCAACGGTAAATGACTAATTAGAAAAAACGCTGAATTATTCAACAATGCGAAATTGTTTGTCCGTCTGAGTACTCAGTAGATGGGGAGGAAAACCGCACAAACAAAAACAACCTTGAAAAGGCATTTAAGGCTGCCTGAAAAATAAACCCAACAAAAGTAACTCTTTGGAACTTACATATTTTCGGTAACCAGTCAACGTACGCTGTGACTTTTACTGCCATTCCAGAAGCGGATAGTTGTACATGATATACTTAATCCCATATTGTGGATGACCCACGGGTCTCTGGTAACTGTGAAGTTGTGATTTAAGACCCTACATTCAACAGACCAGAAAGCAGTTCGAAAGGAATGGAACTCAACACAAAATAATGCTCGCTTAGTTTCCAATAACGTTTCCAACAACGGACGTACAAGAACAAACTACCTACCACTACAAACTTTGGCACGTCTATTCTTACTCTTTTTTGGCAGCCTGATCCCGCCTGAGTCGCTAGCAACATTAAATGAGCGGAAAAGTTTTTCTCCATCTTAATGCACTCTATAAATAGATCACGGTTTGTTGTACCGTCTGAAAGATATTTATTAGCCAAAGCAAAGTTTGCTAAAATGCTAAAATAGTGTAAATGACCATTAGTAGTCATAACTTGGCGTCGTCCAGGAATTTCCAGAAGAGATTTATGTGAGGTTCAAAGATGAAACGGACCTGTAATTGACCGACAGATCAATTGTTGAATCTGGATTCAGCTTCCGATCCGCTAAACATTGTTGTGTATCACAAATATTTGCATGCGAGCGGAAATTCTGCAATCTCCCCCATTTAACTGCATTTTATGCACAGAGTGACTGATAGTTGATCGTTAAAAGAAGCACTACCGTAGAAAGATCGATGTGCAACAAAATCCGCAGTTAGTTAAAGCACAATAGGCTGGAAACTAAATAAAGAAGTTTTAAGTCTCCAAGGTCAGAACTATTTGCAAACATTTATTTGTGTCTAACAGTTCTTTTGCAGCATAGTTTGGTGCACTTGCAAACAAGCAAAAGTGCTTGTGGTCCTTCACGGCAACAGTGATATATATATATATATATCCCACATCAGCCAGGTAAATTTTATCCCAAGGTTCAACACAGCCTGAAACGCCGTAACAGGTAGAATGGTGACTATAGTTATGTAAGAAATTTGTTCATCTGGCACCATTCTGGTTCGCCGAAAGAGTGCAGTGCTGTTTTAGTCAACTTTCATTTTTGGTTACCGCTAATGAGATCTAACCACACCAAAACTGAATAACTGGGACCAGAAATATCAGTCCCAGAAGTTTTTTACTGGATGCAACCTTTTGAAGAATAAAATCTCGCACTAAGCTCCCTATCGTTGTTGCGAGTTTCCATACTCAGTGACACAGGTGCACATCTGCACTAGTGGGGCTAACTGTTTTACAATTCACGTTCGTTTTTTCAGTTCATTTTGAAGCTCTAAGCTTTGCATGTGCAAAGTGATTAAAAGCACAACAAGTATATGCCGCCACGCATAAACTGTACATCATGTTTCGTCCACTCCCAACATTATTCCTATATTCGTACGCCAAAGACACTGCTTCTACAATCTTTCACGTAGCACCCTTTTCTGGCTTAGTGTAGTGCACTACCCACAGAAACAACATATCGCGATCGATCGCCAAGTAGGTCAACAGTGGGTTACTGCAGAAGGAATGTATTTGACGTGTACATGAAGCTTCCATTTTTCGTCCTTTAGTCGACTGATCACTTAAGTTGAATGGAAAGATCTTGGGATGCCAACCCAGCATTTCCATAACTTTTAATTCACCGCTCGAAAGATGTCAAAGTAAGTACTTTCGTGACGCACTTCGGTTGACTTAGTACCCAGTTAAAATTCGGCCAAATGGTTTAGAATGTTCTTTCGCTGCATGAAGAATACCTCATTTTCTAATAAAAGGGTATTAAACGTACTAACGTATCTTTCCTCATAAGGTCTACGAAATCTCTGGACAACTCTCTACTGGTTTTTCCCTACTTAAATTGAAATGAATGATTATCACCACAAGTACTGCTTGGTGCCCAAGTACGACGTAAGAATGGAAGATGTCAGGAAAGCAAACCCTCCTGGTGAGCCACAAAACGTTCAAAGTTTTAAGTTCGCTATCAACTGTTTTCATCGACTTGGTAAGTAGTGTCTTGTAGGGGAATGGCAAGACAGTCCATAGTAATCGACCCATATTCACTAGTCGATTACCAATTCATTTCACTGCAAGACAACATGATTACGGGCTCAAACTGGTTGGGGAAAAGTGTTGAAATGGGCTACATCTAGACAGTTACAAATAGGTTTGAATGGCTAACATCAGCATTTAAGTTTGCAAGCTGTCAAGAAAACTCCTCGCCAGTTTGTCAAAAGCAGATTGAGTCTTGTCGCAAAATGCCACAATGCTTGGTTTATCCTCAGTGTAAGTAATCAGTCAGCATTGTTGAAAAGCTTCTGTAATCTCGCCAAGAAAGCATCCATTTCCAAACAGCAACCAAGCGCAAACGCCTGCACCTAAAATAGTTCTATGCGCCCGAGACACTTGAATTTTGCCAAGAAAAGTGGGAACTACAGCAGATAGTAGTTTGTTTGGCCGAACGAGAAGACAAACGATCAACTGTAAGTAATGGTGCAATGGCCGTCCCAACCAGCACGATGCAAATAGTGCAATGATGGGATGAGATCGTGAGTGGGTGGATGGAAGGAAGTTGCTGTGTTTAACGCCTGTCCAGCAGATTACACAACTTGTGAGCACTATAATCCTCGATCACTCCTTTTCCGCACTTGAGTGTCGGGTCAGCAGTTCCAGACAACTCATCTGGTGCATTTACAACCTAGATAAAGCACACATTAGAAACACGGTGGTTGTAGATTTGGAAAAGTTTTCGCATAAATTCGCTGAAAAATTCGTAGCTAAGAAAACAAACTTTGCAGTGCCATTCGGGGCAAAATTTACTCTAGTAGGTGCGGCTAGTAAAATGATTTTTGGCTTCATTCAACTTCTATCACGCTAAACATTTATCAGCCGGTCTGTCATTTAAACAGGCCAACTCAGTATGAATGTTGTAAACCTGACAATCCAATTTTTAAGCATCCACACGGAAGCCCTTGGCAAAAACACTAACCATGCGAGAGAATTGTGCGCCCACCTAGAGTACCAGGTCCCTCTAGGCAACTTCTGGCGTTGAGTTTTAAAAGTAAATGAAAAGATAAATAACTTTACAAAACGAGTCCAATTTGGGTTCAGGTAGAACATGGGGTTGACGGAAACTCGGGGACTGCGCCTACCTGATGAGCCCCAAGAAGGGCAAAACCGGTCGTAGGCTGTCGACGAATTTTCAGCAATCTTATGAGTAGTGCAGTACGTATATAAAAGACAAGTAACTTTACAAAACGAGTCCAATTTGGGTTCAGGTAGAACATGGGGTTGACGGAAACTCGGGGACTGCGCCTACCTGATGAGCCCCAAGAAGGCCAAAACCGGTCGTAGGCTGTCGACGAATTTTCAGCAACCTTATGAGTAGTGCAGTACGTATATAAAAGACAAGTAACTTTACAAAACGAGTGCAAGTTCCATCTGGGAAGTCGTCAAGAGAGCAGGCATTCGACATGTGGCCAAGTGATACTGAAATTGATTTAAGAATGAGTAGCGCTGTATCTTGTCTAAATTCGGGTTAATCACAATGATGGTCAACCTATCGTGACCGAAGAGTTAGGTGTCACAACTGCTGGCTGGAATGTCACGAGTTCGAAACTCGCAAGGGTCTCGCGAGATGTCCACCTAAGATGAGTGCCATAAGGATGAAACAGCTCTACAGTGGTTCTCGGTTTCACTTTGTTTCACTTGCGGGAAGAAATCACAACTAAAAATGTAAAAGTACCGCCACCATATGGCTGATGGAGTGTTAATTTGCCTGAACTTGTTTCGACTGATTTACATATTCATGAAACCTTGTAGGTTTTAGCTGTGAAAACATTCACACGACTGGTTCACGAGGAATTTGTTTTTTTACCACGCCTGAGCACTTCCGAAGCAAGCAATGCAACCATTTTTACAACTTCGATTCAAGCTTTGTGGGCAACACGTATAACGTTCCCGAATACTCATCTAAATGTTCCAAAAAACGAAGCTCTTTTAAGTCAAAGCATTTCCTGTGCCATTTCTACGAGCATAGTTCCCCATAAAGTTATCCTGTGCAATTGCCAGGCTCATGGAGAACACAATCTCAACATTTCCATTTAATTAAACGATGAAAATTCTCCACCCATGTTTGTTTCTTTAGAAAACAAAAAATCAGCCATGTTACATCTCAAGCATTGAGGTTAAACAGAAATATCTGTAAAGCGGAACCTGTTGTGAACGAAACGCTTATCGTTTCCCCAAAAGCGCATACAGATGCCACCCCTAACGATTTGCAGATGTGACATCTGTTTATTTGGAGATGAAATTTTCGTCAAATATGCAACGTTTCCATGAGGCTTTCGGAACAAGACGAATTCCAGGGTAGCGTTCAGAATTGGAGGTAACAGAATGTGTAAAGCCGCCATAGTATCAAATTATGTAACGATTTGCGGCTTTGCTAGAAGATATTTTTTGTTCTGCTAAATGTCCAACATAGAAGCTGGCTGTGAGACTCCATGTAGAGTTTACTAAAGTGAAAAAACCGTTGTAATCCTTACTTATGCCATTAAATATACGGCACTCTAATGAATCCACACGTCAAGAAAAATGATTTCATAAACTCCTTAGTTGTAAAATTCAGTTACTATTCAAGAAACTGCACTTACCTGCAAGCTTTTTTGGCTTTAATGAGAGCAGTAGCCAAATTTTTGCTGCATTTTTTGTAGACATTTCTCAAGAAGAGCACAACTGGTCATGGACTTTCAAACGAGTTCCAGCAACTTTATGAGTAGTGTTCCGCCAATTAGTTCCCTTGTTGTTTCTCATTGACACAGACCGTAGTCGTGCTATCAGGTAACCGTAGTCGTTCTGCATGCCAAAGATAAATATACTGGTTCATGGCGTCTTATAAAGGCCCGAAGTAAAATCATTTTGAAAAAACGGGTGATTAGTTGTATTATGTAAATTGCTTCTAAGAGTGTGTGATTTTGAGAGGCACATGGTGACGAACTGTTCTAAATTCGCACGAGTTATTCCAATTGCCTGATTGGGTAAATGAGTCTTCCTATAGGACAAGCTCTTTAAATTAGTAACTTATGAATAATATATGAATAATGGGGTATATGTGTGTGAGAGGTGTTGTTGTCGGATTTTCAACTGAACTCCTGTTATCGACTTGTACTCCGAGTGCAAATCTATGACGATTCGCTTGCACAGTGGCCGTTCCTGGTTAGCAGCAGATATCAATTTTTTAACAGTAAAATGTTTGATTTGCTTTTGCTGCTAACACAATATGTAGTGATTAGGTACTTTTCAACCTGTTGGCTGTCTATTCGCAGTATTCCACATAAGAAGACCCCTCTGCGGTCAGTACTTTTGAGCGGTCTTTCCAGACAACGAAAAGCTTGTTATGCACATTCAACTTTTTCGGCTACTCTCATTTTATGGCTATAAAGTTCATTGATCTTTCTACTTTGCTACTGCTGAATGTCTTCTTCCACTGCGTTTCTCCACATTGTGACTATCCAACTCATAGAAAATTAAGTGGAATTCAAAATACAGTCAAGCTGAACGAAAATTCTCATATCAACAATCATTACTTTGAATTAATATGGAGCGAAGATGATATGAGTAAACCTTTACTTAAAAAGTGCAAGTATAAATGACTTAAACGTCTCTGCAACCCATACTTGACTTTATCACTTTCAGATCAACCAAATCCCTTTTCACTCTGTAGAATCTTAGGATAGTTATCTTGAGCAGTGGATGGTGGCACAGACTTGTGCTTAATGGTCGATATAGAAGACACGAGGCAGACAAATTTTACTCGCTTACATGGAAGCACGATAAAACCTGCGAGGATTTAGGAATATAAGCCCAACGCGTAGCCCGATAACTCGACGGTTGCAGCATACACACAGTTAACATGACAAGGAAAGTTAGTGTTTTTCCATGAACGCACCTACCTATTTATTCTTGAGTCCTCTATTCCAGAGAAGCCATAACAACCAGGCGCCAATTCTCTCACACTGCGGAACGTCTTGGTCCTTATCCAGAACTCATTAGACGATAGCTAAACAATATAGATTTTTGGTACGTCAAAATTTCCCTCGTTATTTCACCGACACAGAACCTAGTAATATTTGAACAATTATAGAAAATATTGCAAAGCAGCGCTTTTGTGCAGCAATAAATGTCAATTTCACCACCGTCATGTAGATACGGCAATCTCGGGCAGTCTCTTGGTATGTCTGACACTTATTCATAGAGGTTTTCTCAGAATTACCTCATGCGATTTGCTTGCTGGAACCAATTTTCTGGTTTCTAAATCCCGTTGAAATGTTTGGCGACAACACACACCCAATACAAACAAACCAACACGTTCATACATAAAAGAGGGACTTCGTTTTTACCCAAAGCGTAGTTAGTCCTCTAGGGAAAACCCTTGAGTAAACAACAAATGATCGTTTTCTAGACGCGGTGTGAATGGGATTCTATTGGTCTTCAAGATTTCCTTATCAGGTTGCGACAATATGAATTTATCCGATGTAAAATGAGGTAAACTGAAATTTCTGTTGAGCAGTTTAAGGTTACTACACGAAAGAAGGGAGATATCTTCGTTAAAATGTAACATTAACGACAATTCGGATTCGAGGAATTTGTTATAGTAAAAAATAACTGGAAAAACTATATTTTAGTCACCACAATTATTTTTCTAAAGGAATTATCCTTCGCAGACAATGGTTCAACAAAATATTCCAGCTAACTGATTTGTCAATTTTTTCTGAAATACCAGACGACAAAATTTCCGAGAAATACAAGACATTAGACAGTTGACGCAAGTCAACTACTGAAACCGAATGACCTGACACTGACAAGCAAGCTGAGAATTTCGAAATGACGATTCCTTGGATTCACTGCGAAAGCATACCGCGTTAATGTATTTTTACAAAGTAGATTTGAAGGCGCACACTGGTCTTCGGTTATGTGGCACTCGACCTGTTCACCGAGTTTGGCGAGTTTGCTTGCGGACTTTTCGTCACAAATCGCGAAGACATCAACATTGCTCCATTGGTTTGCTGTTTCCTTCTTACCTGCTTGTGTTTACATAGTTTACAAAGAGTATTTGTAATCTTTTGGTGGGATTGGTCGCCTGAGGAACAGCTATATCTCAAGTTCATTGGCTCTTTCACGATTTGTGCTGTGTTGCAGTCCAGATAACTCGTATTTGGCTGCCCGTTGAAAGACTTTCCTCTATAAATTCCGTTGCAGTTTTCAGTGGTCTCGTTACAAGCTGTCTGCCTTTCTCTCGAAGGCAAAACAGTTACATGTATTATCAAATGTATACGACAGGAAGTAATCTGGCACGGTCGTATTGTGTTTAACCCTAGTGGCCCAACATTCGCTGCAAATCTTCACCCGTGAAGGCTATTTCATGCTAGTGACATGCACTTACATCTTCTTTTTCGTTGAATTTTTGAGAGGTGTCTGTCCCCTGTCCGACTGATGTCACGTAACAGGTTGGACGAGTTTTGAAGCTCAGAAACAATCTTCACGTCGCATCAGAATACTGGAAACTTCAAAAGACTCTGCCTAGACATAAATACCCTAAGGTGACCTTTGCTTATGGCTCAACCTTTCAGGCAGTAATAAATCCGAGTTTTTTCTGTGCGATAAACATTAATGGGATCTACCAAGAGGTGATCTCTCATGATATATGTTACATCGAAGCTCCATAGCACACTTTCCAAAATTTTCCCAAAGTAATTGTAGACGTCGGTGATGAAGAAGGATGGAGATCAACTTGAGGACTTGCGAAAAACGAGTGAGGCTAAAACGGAGCGTGATGTTTGCAGCTTCCCACTCGATCAATTATTTTGAAGAGGATAATTTTAGGTTCAAAGAGGCGCCCGCTATCTTGCCTTACTGATGGAACGACCACCTTTAAGGTGAGTGTCACCAAGGTAATGTGCCCCGCAGTTACATGGAAATTGGCATACCTAAAGCGATTCAGTTGCAATATAGAATGAGAGCAGCGGCAGCCCCTGAGGCCAGTTGGGAACGTGTAACTTCCAGCGCATTGCATGCACAGTTTAGTGCCGCTACAGTATGCTGTGTTGGTATTGTCATTGTTCCCCTGGTTTAAAGGAGAGCTCCATGTAAATCGGCCTTTCAGATGTCCCCGAAGATTGTCTTAACACCTGCTTTAGTAGGTTTTCTGATGAACTGTGAGGGATACGCCTTCTATTACAAAGCCTTTGTGAGTGACTATAATTCCTCAGCGACATATTTTAGTGCAGAATTCAAGTGTTTTTTAAACCACCTCTTTTTATCTTTCCGCTGAGTAAAGACAGAGAAGTTCATCTTTTGAGTTAACAACGTTGATTTTTTGGACACTACGTTCAACAGAACAATCAGCTTCACGAGTTTAACGACGTGTTTGAGAAGATTAGTTGAAACTAGGCACAGTGACCCAGCACGACGCCTTGGACCTGTTGATAAAACTATCGTAGGAGGTCTGAACCAACATGCTCACTGCATAACAGTGGTAGTCCTTCGAGAACTTCTGTTGGAATTTTAGGACGAACATTTTCTGTCTCAACATGCAGGACTCACTGATTCGTGCAAGGCGGCCTTAGTATAGAGCAAGCGTGTATTCATCTTCAAAATTAGAATAAGCCTGCCAGGGTGTCCAGTGAGTCTGCAAGACTGCGCTTCAGAAAGCATGAATCATTGGCTTCAAATGTCCAATTGCCAACATACCAGTTTAAATTAGCGTAATTTTTGCATAGCTAGGAGTAACCGCAATGTCACATCCGGCTTACAAGTCTTTGGAAGCGCATGTAGCTCAGCTGGCGAATTCAAGGGTTTATGTTGTCTTCTCTCCAAACACGTTTGTGAACATCCAGATCATGGGATATTCTAACTTTTAATTAGCTGACAAGTTCTTTTTTGACTCTCGACCCGACGTATTGTCATTTAGTAAAGCCAGCATCTTGGGATTGTAGTCCTGCTTATGTCCCAACAATTTATCCGGTTTCAAAATGGAGATATTTCACTATCCAAGCACTTGTAAGACCTGAAAATATTACTTGGTTACATTGCATTTGCCATTTGTGGGCGCATCGTGAACAGTACCAGCCATGTTATTTTCCAACCAATTGTAGCTATCACCACTTGAAGAATACAGCTCTCAAAATTAATCACACTTTCAACTAAATCGTCCCTTCCACGCCAATACGAATTTCTCTGGGAACATCCCTGCCGATGCAAAACGATGGTAACCACAGGACGGTCGGTCGAAGATACAGGAAACAACGCAGACTTACTTTAGTAAGGGATTTCACTAATGCGCCGGATAGAATTTCTCACAAAAGGTTATTAACCATACAAAGTGCATACGGAACTAAAAGCCACACTACGGTATACCTCAGATTTTTAAGTTGGGTGATACTGTTCCGCCAGAGGCCGACAACACAGGTCGACACAACGCATTATTCACATTGGCGTCCCCGAGGGGTCCATCCTCTGTCCTTAACGTTTTTCAGTCTACAATTCTAAAACATTCACAAGCATACAGTCCTAGTGCTTGACATATAGAAATGATATTAGAGTGTGGATATTTTCCCGCAGTGAAGAAACATCTTCCAGGATACCCGGACTGTCTCGCGTAGCAGTCGAAATGTGAGACCTAACTGTGAGTGTGTAAAAACGTACGTACCTGCACGTCGGTCACAAAGGTGGCGCTGATGACTCCTCTGGACCACTTTGGGGTTATACTGACGACTACCCTTGAGATAAGCATTTACACAATCTGACTTCGACGTTGGTCGTGAGTATGTTGCCTGCACAAGAAGTGGCTCAGCAATCTCATGTCGGCAGCCTGAGATCTTCTATGACACATTTGAGCCCTCAACCAGAACACGGCGGAGGCTTGGTATATCACTGTACGTCAATGAATAATACGAGGAAATGGACCGCTTCGCAACGGTGATCGATAAAAGGAATAGCGTTCCACTGCTCGGGAGGCAGACATTTTCCAAACTCTCCTCAACGCAGCACTGTCAGTGCCCGGAACTCGCCGCCTGATGACGTACTGGATGGAACTGATAGCAATATTTTCCAACCGAATCCGATATTTAAGAAGCACATGGTACAAGTCTCAGCAGTAACTACCGGAAAACGCGAAGTCCCAAACAAATTTTTTACCTGCTCTAATACTGAAAACTGAGTCAAGTTCTTCTCGCTATTCTGTTTTTCCCCATTCCCATTATCTCGGATGAGGGTGTTCAAACAAACAATCCTATTTCGAGTCTAAGTAAATCGCAGAATAAGCAGAATAACTAGTTCAGAAGCCAGTCTGTCTCATCAGTTACCCCGCCTGTATATTAGACTGAGTGAAGACCTGGTTTCCAGATTGATTTGCTACATCGAACAAGATTGGAGTAACACCTCGTAGAATGCGTAGTACTGCATATTGGTCGAATTCGGTTGAATACCCCAGACGCTCTGCACCTGATGACCAAGGGAAGCGGTCCAGCATAAAGAGGTAGACTAAATCCGCTAGTATGCACAACTGGTGTTCCATATTGTTTGTGTCACGTGGAGTAAAACTAAATAGTTGTTACCCACAGTGTACGCAGAGGGTTGGTCAGTGGTCCACTCTACCCATACGATCAGTCATAAGCCTATATATGTGACTAGCTAGTGTTTGGTCCGTACGAGAGTCAGCTCGAGAATCGCCTCCAGTGCACTAATAGGCTTAATCCACCGGAAAGACTAGTGTGCTAAGCCAGGCATTGACATACACGTCTAAAACAAAGATATGGTGGCCATTTTATTCAACCAAGATACAGTACAACCCCATACAGCAAAATGTGCTGCGGCCCATGCTAAGTAGGCAGGAGAGGGGGATGAGGAAGTTCACATAACCCTGGAAACCAGGCCAGAGATAGTTATATATACATATATATATATATATATATATATGTTACGCAGTGTGAAACCAAACGAAAGCTAAACGTTAACTCAAAATGAGAAATTCAACAAGCCAAGTAACATTCCGGACGGGGCTAAGCTGGGCCTCGATTCAGTCACCAAACAGATGTTTCGTAAAATACTAAAGTCTCCCGGTGTGATCTTAACAGCCGCCCTGTTTGCTTTCATAATTTATTCGTCAAAACCAATTGATGGGTCATACGTACGTCATATTCTGTATGCGTCAGACATTTGTTGATCATCGGAATTCCTGCATCGCGTAACCTTTGACATCAGATGAGAGTATAATGTGAATTCTCTCAACAGGATTACCGCAGGAGAATCTACGACAGGGTCAACCAACACAACAGACTAGGGAGGAGGAATGGGAGAAATTGGCAGCTCAATTAAAAAGAGTGGTGTAACGGTGGATACTACTGATGCGGCATGTGAGTAGCACGTCTTCTCGTAAATCCGCTTTGCGTCTCTTGAAAAGTGAGATCTGTTACGGAATTTGTGGAGTCTCTTTGTATCATTTGCTTGCAGTTGAGTAGCAGTCAATGAATATCCAGAAAAGGTTCGGGAAGACGCGTTCAAGGAGAAGGTGGATATTTAGTTTTGTAAACGACTTGCATATGAGAGTTTTGCTCCCGTGTTCAATAGTCTGTAACTGTTCACTTGGCGTTCTCAAACAACTCCGCAGCGAAGGCCTTCTTCCTTTCACCATGTGCCAACCGACAACCTAGCGCTACGTTTGCTCTAATGAGTGATAGTTATGCTCCATTAGTCTGATACCCTGATGGACAGAATGTATGGAAAGCAATCATAACATGCGGAATGGATCAACAGCATAGTGGTGTCACGATACCACGCACTTTGTAACCACCTTTAGACAATGTTGACATTAGGTGACAAGTGTAGAAAAACCTGTGGTGAAACGAGAGACAAGACAAAAAGTACTCTTGTGGAGACCAAAAAGAGTGACACGGCACGTGTAGAAACGTGTAAAGTTAACCAGCCAGAGATGCGAAGCCGTGTCCGCACTTTTGTGACAGTGAGGATAGTTGTGTTATGCCAGCACTACGGATGTCTGCTACGGGTTGGTATAGAGCAATACAGGCTATTATTCCGTCATCCTTATTACAATCAGCGCTTTTCAAGTCTTTGATTTACGGCCTTAACAGCTAGGAACGAGGCAGAGAAAGTGACAATTGTTACTCGCATTATGTTAAAACGCAGGCAGAGCATTTCTTACTTTAATAGTTGAATTTATTGTTTCATTTATGATAGAATCTCATTCAAACCAAGGGTGAACCGCCTCTACTCGCTAAAATCATTGAAGTAAGACCGGAAACCCTTGCGGTTTTAGGACATGATAACTTCACTCACTGCGTTATTTCAATTGATTGTACAATGATAATAGTTCTGATAATATGACAAAAGGCTTTTTCGACCAAACTAGTGAACTAGACAAAACTAGACGTTCTCTCCCCCGGTGCTTATATATTGATTGTCGTGTAACAAAAGTAGATGTTAGTGACAGGTTGTCCTAGCCTCAAAGCATATTCATTTTTTATCCACCCAGTTTCTTAGTATCGATTGTTTTATTAGAACAAAAGAGAACCTATTCCAAAAAAACACTAAGATTGACACAAAACCAAAACAAACGGGTAAATAGCTTTTAAGTCTAATCTTCTGGTGTAAGCAGAAATTGATACATAAATTCAACGTACATGACTGAAGACAGGGGTAAACCGCGGAATTCCCGTACCGAAAATGCTTTCGCTCAACCGTATTTCCGCAAGTGAGCTTTGAACTTGATAGACGTCAACTGATAATCCACCATGCCGTGTGCCGAATGCCTTCAAAGTTTAAGTGTACGAGTGTAGCGGAAAACGGGTGAGGTGCATACCAAACTCGGCGCAGCGGTAAGCGGGAATTTGATGGTTCCTTGTCCAGCCTCAGAAATTTTTTCGATCACAGTTCCAGTTCGTGATCTGCCAAATCTTTACTCGCATTTCAACAAATTCACGTTATTTACCGTTTGAGGTTGTCAGCCTGCCATTTGGTGAATACACTGCAGAGATTCCTGTTTTGAATTTACTGCATGTACCATGGATTACTTATTCAAGAGTGAAAAACAGCCGTGCGGCATAGGATTAACAATTTGCCCCACTTAAGTAGACGAGAGTTATATCTTGTAATTAATAGCATAATACTCGGCCGTTATAAACGAACAGAGCAATTGTAGCTGAGATATGTTTTGCCGTTTCATAACAAGCACCCAGGAAAACATTTATTTTCACTGCAAATACATCCACAGGGGAGATTAGATAAATGTCCAAACAGTCTCATCTTTACTAATTTAGGAAGCTCATTGTTTGTGGATAAACAGAGAGAGGGTAAATCCAAGAAAGTACACCTGGAATTATTCCCTCCTGCTTTTTGTGTGTTGAGATTTTCACACCGAGTTGTGTGAAAAGGTTCAAGGAACCAGTTTGTAGTTTAACCAAGAAAAGTGGTCCTAGAAACTGGTGATATCTCAAAGTTTTGCGCTATTTGAATAAAAACGTATCGGGTCTAGTATAACTCAGCCACCTTTAAAAAACGCTGAAATCAATCGTAGCGTTTACACGATTCGCGTACAGGAAGTAGGAAACTTATGTTACTTAGTCCCATTTAATTTGACGTTTGTTGTGAGACCCCTAGAAGCGAGGAATATTTTGAGCACACCCAAATTATGTTCAAAGTACAGATATATACCACTGGGCCAGCAAAAACTCTTGTTGTAATTCTCCCAAACCGCCAAGCTTGTTTAGAAAAGACAAAGGACACTTACGACAGGTTGGTCGTCTAGACAATCGCATGCCACATCTTTTTAAATGAAAGTTCTAAAACCGAAAACTGGTCCCAAATCACTCTAAACACAAAGCCCAAAGTACAATAAATTTCGTGAAGTAAAACATCCTGATTAGGCTGTTCACGTTAAGATGTTATTCGAATAAACCCGAATAATGATGTTTGCAAATGCAGGTCACATTATACGGGACTAGATTCTTCTTAGGAATGATCCTAAATTTGATTGGTGGTGACAGTTAATCTCGAAACTACAATGTAAAACACAAATTCCTTTCCATTAGTCTTCATCTTAGTGTTAGCCTTCATCTAAATGATAAACTCCTTGCAATTACTGTAAGGGATTATTATCTGGTGCATTACAACATTTAAGAAATTCTGAAAGATTGCTCACAGTTCTTACATTTTAGAATTTCTGGGGCTTACGAAATAGGTTTTTTTAGTGCTCACCACTTCTAACACGTGAATTTGGTTTTATAAACAAACGCAAATCAGTACAACACAGCAGTTTTGCTTCCAGGGTTCTCCACGTCTGCTGAATTCACCGTTCCGTGTCTGCATCCGAACCAAGAATTTTGCAAACGTGTTTTTTTAAAAGCCACAACATATTTGTGGAGGTGAGTTGGTAATTATGCTTTGGTACTACTAAAGTCCCCGTCCTAGGCAAGAAAATCCGAAGTACGAACATTTTTACATCTTACATGTTTGGCAAAAACTCAGTTGGGCTATGTTGACGAATAATTCGTGCAGAACATCCGTGTCTCTTTTCACTCCAGTTCCCCATGGTTGTCATTCAAACACAGAATTGGTAGACAAACTATTATTCACAAGCGGTGGTAAAGCACTGGCGGATTATGTCACCCGTAGAATGGTTGCCCTGCAACTGGAAAGTAACAATAGCAGTAAGAATAGGAATAACAGCAAAAAAAGTGTTCCACTTTGACGGCTTGGATAATTTTAAATGTGGCTCTTTTAAAAAGCAGAGAGTAGCTGATATGAGGAAGGCATTGATACGGAGGAAGGTAGACGGTGGCTGTCGCAATTTTACGTTCTGAAAACTATTGCATCAACATTGGGTCATCAGATGTTAACTTCCGCTTTTGTGCACTTTTTGGTATCTCAATTTACTAGGTCAAACCCTTTGGACTTTCTTGTGCTAAGTCCTACAGATTCATGGCCTTTTGAAGGAAAACCATGGCCTATGTTTCCAACTTCACCGGTTTTTGGTACCATGTCAACTCTTACTCAGTGCGAATTTATTTATTTTCTTCCTTACACTTGCAAAATATTGAAACAATGTCAGAAACACTCTTGACATTTTACTTTCGAAAATGGGTGGATTTTAAACACTCTTCAGTACCTGTACTGGGGGAATCATAGATGAAGAAAGTTTACTCCGTTCAGGTAATTGCAAATGCTTGGGCGGGTCTTTAGGAACAAACAAACTTTTAACCAACTTCTGGCGGGAATAAAATATTCTGGTCCACAGTATTTCTTGATTCGTTTTTGACAAATCAATCTTTTAATTTACGAACATTCAAAAAGTATGCAAACACGGTAAATTTCACAAAAGTGGTTCAGTAACTTTCTGGACTGGAATGTACAGAAAGTAGGTCTAGCCACTATTTACCCAAGGATACCTCTAACACGCATGCAATTTTAAACCTAGAATGGGGTGTTGTCCAGTGAGAAAAGGCTCAAACCGTGGTTCACAGGCATTGCAATGGCAGGTTATTGATGCACCAATGTGTTCTACGTGCCCGTGAATTTTTCCTCTTTAAGAACATACTTGTTGAAACCTAATCACTGCAAGAACTTTTTCTTCCCGCCAACTGTAACCAACCAACTGATTAAAAACAAGTTACTGCTCCATCCAGAAATATGTTCTGGGGTATAAAACTACCTCACCAACACGTGTTTCCACATCTCGAACGTGTTTCATCTACCAGAACGATAGACATTCACCCGTGTGAGAGTGTTGTGAACACTTTTTGCGCTGTGCAATATAAAACTTCCCGTCAACTGAAGTGAAAGCATAAGAAAGTCCGAATAATGATATAGTTTATATACTCCTTACTATTTCAGAGTACGTGTTTTAAAAGTCATCTAACCGTGTCGGTTTACGTGTGTTTTAACCGCAAATCATGTACCAGTATCCGTCTGTTAGTACATGCCAGCTAAGTCGACATATCAGCTGGTTTCAAACAAAATGAGCATGACGGGTGTTTGCCGTAAGCTCACAACTACTGTGACAAACTGATGACCCTCAAGCCTGTCACTGTGCATTGTCAGGTGATGTAGAACCACCGAGGAGCTCGCTGAACCATTCTCAAAAGTGAATGAGCTGTCCAGAAAGACATTTTCTAGACTGCAAAATAAATTTGCCATCTGCAAACTACATACTTTCCTATTTGGTGCACTTTTCAGGCTTAAACTGCAGCCCATCCATTGAACCTAAGAATACCTATGTTTTCTCGAATTTCTGTAGTTAATGAACAAAGCAACTTATAAATATCCATTCATCTAGGAAAGCTTGCATTTTGTATATCACTAGATCCTAGCAAAATTAACAATAGGAAGTTATTTCAAACTAGACACGAGTTCAAAAGATCAGGCAGTGTGCTTTCAACTAGAATGTCAGCAGGGGTATCACCACGATTCGTAGATTTTTTTTATGTCCTAATTGACCTAAGTTTGTTGAAACCACAAGGCACGCATCATGCATTTTAAAAGCTGTATTTTGTTCCTCCATGTGTGAAGGTATTTTTCCTCCTGTGTGTCCAAAATAGTATGGTCTGTGCAGGCAATTCAGTAAACAACGTTCGTTCTGGTCGATCTCCTTCTTCGATCTAAATTCATAGCACGTCTAATACAATCAAAAGGAATCCTGATAGTCCACTAATCAACTACCACACTATGAGAATTGATTGCAAGATCAACCAAAATACCAGAACCGGTGTTGTTTACCAATTTAACTGCATGGATTGCCACGAATCGCCATTTTAAACAAAGCGAATGAAGACTACCTACACAATTGAAAAAATGCGCCAGTCAAAACGCATGATCTGCTCTTCCTGGTTTCAATACACGGAGATCAAAAAGGAACCAGATCCAGTCTGCAAATCGAGAAGGATTTGGCATGCAGAAACACAAGGAAAGCCAGGAAGCTCCTAGAATTATGCTGCTTCATCACAAACTCAGTCAACGGGTACGTGGAAAATGAGACCGTCTGTGTATTGTGAGGAACACAGTCAGCAACTTATCTAACAACACCGCAAGGTCAATATCTATATGGCATCATTCGGAAGGGTCAGACCCAAAGGTTACTCGGGGATGACCAGGGAGCTAATGAACTATCGAACGAATGAGGCTCAACCAGTTAAAAGATGAATCATAACAAGAGATTATCCCGGGTTGAAAAGACACGCGCAAAAGCCTATCACAACTCAAAGGGTACACATTGACGTACCAGTAACTTACTCCATACTGATGATATCACCCCAGTAGATAGTGAAACATTTGCAGCCAACGCGTCTGGCCCGGCGAACAGAACAATGGCCAAGTAGACACTGTAACTTCATTCCAGCAAACAGGACGAAATTCATCAGTTAAGCAAAACTTCTAAAGGCAAACCGATTCCCAAACAAAAGTAAGAGAGTGGTTCACTGACAACATGATTACGGAAATCAAACTTCGCAAGTAGATAAGGCCTGTATTCAAGCTCTGCCATGGTTGAAATAGATTAACTTGAGCCTCATAAAATAACTGTCCTCAACAAAATGTTACAAGCTTGCTGGAGAACAGGATGAAACCTCTAGCTAAAGGAGTAAATCCAGGTCTAAATTTGGACAAAGATGTGCCTGTTTGTTATGTCGCTACTGGTCGACTTAACTCAAGATGTTATCACAGTTCCTCTAGTACTTTTGAAGGCCCGTCAACATTCCGCAGTACTCCAACTCGGTTGTTAGTTGCTCCCGATTTGATACCTACCTGAAATCTTCCTTTAAACTGAACAACGTGGCTGTCGGGGAGGTTTGACTAGAAAGAAGAATTACAAACTTGATTTATTACTGCTTTCTCCTGACAGAGGATTTGGTTCGCCGTTGTAGGTGTTTAACGACACAATCGTTTTTGCTCAAGTACCTCGCCATTTTAGGCTTACTTTGACTAATGTCCTTCCCTCAAAGAATTATGTTGTCTTTGTTCTGGGTATGTTTTGATAGAAGCACTTAATCAAACGGTTGCATTAAATTATGTAATAGATTTTGTTTCATTAATCAGCGCAGAATATCTATTTGGGTGAAACTTGATGCAATATATGTATTTGTACAAATGAGATAGACGTATTAACCTCTCTTGATGCATGCACTTTGATAATGCAGGTCATGATCATCATCGACCCTTCAACAACCGGATCCGCTTAGATTGTTAAAAAGATATCAAATGTAAGAATAATACAAAAGGGTCCCAGTTTTTTGTAGTGTCGTGTTTTAATGAGTGAAGCGAGAAGAGAGCAGTAAGACTGTAGCCTACGAGAACAACTGTGGAATAGAAGCTTTTAACAAAAATATCCCTTCGGTTTTATTGATCAGGTGCTGGAGGGGAACAGACCAAACACCGCAATCGGCAAACTTCTCGCTACAGACCCGGATGAAGGAGACAACGGTCGTATAACCTATGAAATTACTGCTCACTCTCCGTCCGACGAGCGAATCAACGAGACATTTCAGGTTACAGATACCGGGATTTTGATTGCACTGAAAACCCTGGATCGCGAAACTACGCCAGATGGCTATAGATTCAAGGTAAGGTCGATTAACTTAATCAGAATATTGTTGTTCTCATCTCGTCCCTTTTTAGAAGAACAGGTTTCCAAACATTTGAAATCCTGCAAACTACGAGTAGGCTGGCTTATGTTCCTTCTCTCTCGCCTGCTTTTTTCAAAACCTATTGTCACAACTTTGCATTCACAACTTTGGCTTGCCGGGCTGTGTACAATAGGAGAATCTTTCAGTTGTGATCACTGTTTCCTTACCATTGGCATAAGATTCAGTGTGAAAAAAACAATGCACATCCCGGACACCATAATGAATAACATTTGGACAAGTCTCACTGTTAACTCCAGAGAACATTAAGATTATCTTGAACTTTAATCTGGAAAACATCTTGGTAACAACTTGCCTACCTAATCGATTGCAACATCGGTTCACTTTCAGCGAAAATCACTCGATAGGGTGAATCAGGGTTCACCGATTCCAGTACGACAACATCCATGAAATTGAGGCATGTGAAAGTTTTGTCGTTTTTCAAAGCGACAAGTAATGCGGCAATCATCCAACATTAGCAATCGATTGCCACTATTGCTTCCTGAGCTTACCGTCGGCTTCCGTTCTGCATACAAATGTTGTCACAAACGCAGTTGGCATGTGTAATCAATTCGCAACAAATCGGAAAGCACCAACTAGTTGACCGAAAATCCGCCGAAGAAAAGTCAGTGTTCTTAGTGGAGGAGAAATTGTCAAGCTGTCAAGCAGAATCAGATGTGGGAATCGAATTGGAACCGGGTGGCGGAGGGGAACAACACAAAGATAAGGATTTGGCGGCAATCGCATCCTCTAGCACGTGACATTTGTCAAGGAATGTAGACTTCCTTTCGGAAAAACAGTGACTCAGTTTGTAGCATGCGATTTCGCGCGGCGCACTACGTCTGTCAAGAATATTCTAATGGCGATTTACATTGAAATACAAAAATGATAGTTTAGGTGTGACCAGACAGTCTGGGTTAGGCGGCTTGCTACGCGGTTTTCACAAACTGTATCATCCAGATCAGTTTCACCGGGCAAGGAACAAATAAAATACAGAAGCCCTAATTATAACCCTACTAAGAACAAGAAAATCCCGTCCCGCATTGTAACTCAAGTTGAAACACTTGCGAGTTTTTTTCACAGAGTTCTTGGTCGGTGTTGCTGGGTGATTCACCCAAATCTAAATGTTCTGTGAAATTAGATTTTTCGAGTAAAAGTGTTTTCGATAACTGAAAGGTAACATAGCAGCAGTACTCTCTACTCACACAAATATGGCCTCAACCCAGACTTCTTCGTCTTGCGGGTAGAAATCCTCTTTACGTCGAAGTACTTTGAATGTTTTGTGGACCTAGGCATTTTTAAGGATGTAAGAAGCAAAATTCCCCATGTCTTTGGAACCCCGGTTTTGATAAAAACTTTCCAAAAGCAAGCTATCTAAGGAAGAACTAAGTATCATCTAGCAAAAGTGGAAATGTCCGTAAGGCACCGAAGGAAGCGAAGGTTTTTATAGCCAGATTCAACAAAACGACCCACCGGAATTGTTGCGTCCCATTTAGTGCCGTTTATATAATGTCTTTGGAGAATGTACCTTACATATGATTGTGTACTGGTTGTTCGTTGCTAAGATTAGGTTCTCGATAATCTGAAGTATTGTGAACATATTGTGGCAATTTTATGAATCAGTTGTGCATATGTATAAATGTACACATTAAGATTTATATGACTAAAGCAAAAACTAAATTTGTGCATCTGTAACGCCCACACATATGTGTTGAGTGCTAAATCATGGGAGTCCTTCGAAGAAATTCACAAAGGAATGGTGCTTAAAACCTTAGAATATCTTGGGAAAAGTCCCACACGAATATTAAACCAGCTCAACATAGTTTAGCACGGAACAGGTCTTCAGTAACCTGATTATATAAAAAGCACACGCTATGTGTAAACAGACAGGGCGTCTGGTGACAGACATAATCGGCTAAGTAAACTACAGCCATCAGATGACAAATGATACGCTCCATTTGTACCGTTCATTTTCAGTAACATGAATTTTAATGAAGGTTCGATCCCTATTTCTGTGTAGTTGAACTGACGGAAGCCTACTACAGTGTCAGCAGTCCGTAAGCCATAACACTTGCGCCGAAAAAGCCGGGGCAAACTTTTCCCCTGTTTACAACTGGTCCGACTTTCTGGCCTAGTGACAACTGATAAGTTGCAAGCTTCCGTCTCAGTTCCAATGCAGGATGCACTGATATTCAGTGTACTCAGTAGTAAACTCAATTATGCTTTGAGAGTATACAAGCTGATGACCATTCGACTGATGTTCTCAAGTCAGTTATACACTCCCAAGTAAAAAATATTCAGAGTATCCGATGTTCCAACGCGCTCACGACATTCTGGCATCAATATGACACTTACAAATGATAAGTACTGTGCTCCAGCAAGCTCTCTATGCCGAAGATCTTCATTGCTCAGATTTCCTAAAAACGATAGGTTGGTGTTTTAAACGCACCAGTGATAGGACGTGATTAGCCTATCGCTGCTTTTTACCTGAAGAACCCATGCTGCGTTTTCACTAAATAAGCACCCACAGAAGTTTTACATACTACATCTTCTAGCGTGTGCAGTAAACGATAACAACTGACAGCTAAGTGACCTGTTCATTTTTGGAGCCGAAAATGCTGAAACCGCTTCCTCAAAAGTGATAGACTGTTCCCCTTTACTATTTCTAACATTTTGCAGGACGCCTGCGAGTTTCCATTGAGAGATCGCATTATTATTTCGCCCACACGGTCTTGCCACCATGCCTTGTGAACTTTATTGGTTTTAGTGTGAATTACCAACGAACCAGAGTGATGAGTTTGAGTGGATTTATGTAGATGTTAGTTCTGTAAGAACTAGATCTCGTTTCTTTTTAAACTCAAGACTGACAGCAGGTGAGCTGTAGGTAATGAAAATAGACCCTCTGACTGCGTTAGTTCACTGTGAATGTTTTATTGAAAGATACAGTGAAAGTCTGAAATTTTGAAGCCTTAAGTCGAAAGCGAATCCAAAAATTGACTCTAGTGCGTTCCTAACTCACCCAAATATGAATTTCTATAGCAACCAACTGAGTCCAGGCTGTAGGCATCTCCGGTTACCTGGGGTGGTAGACAGAGATTGACCAAAGTCTGGACATGTGTAAAAGGGACAATGCAGAGACTATTTTAGTTGCGTTAAGTATCTCGGAGTCGTTGCGGATTTGTAGAATCCGGGTTGGCGAAAAAGATCGGAAAAGAAACCAAAAATGGGGTCACGTCTGGGCCTTTTGACAAGTTAGATTCCGATAAAAGGTACATCAACAAGTACTCCCACCCCTACTGAGTGTGAGCCTAAATCACGTGGACACACATAATTGCTTTGTGTAATAGTGGGGTTAGTAGGACATAAAACCTCGTAGAACGAAGTTAGAGCCAGTATATCATGCGGGATCTTTGCAACACTCAGGCCCCATAAATCGAGATCACCAGGAAATTGTACGTCGTGAGTCAGTCTTATCGACTGATAGTAAATAGTCTTTGAAATTTATGGTACCTTCTCAAAGAAGACTAAACCCAAGAAGTGTAATGGTCCAATTAAAACGCCCTGATTCCTTTTCCACTAAAAGGAAGTGTTTGACTCCCAGTGACTTCCGTACCTCAAGTACTCATGAACAGCTATAGGCGAAATGTTGCAGCTTAGCATATCCTTTTGCTGTTCGTCTAGACACCTTGTAAACCACAAATCCTGACGTCGAAATAACTGCTGAGAGACGAGTTTTCAACGCCATTTTAAGCGCACTAGCAACAACCGAATTTTTCAGAATACATTTAACCAGGAAAGTGTGCAGGCTACAGTTTATAACAAATCCAAACCCAATAGGATTCGCGTGAAACATTGCGTAAGCATTCCCCGGCAGTTGTTAAATAGTTTGACCCACCGAAGTCCGCTAAACACTCTAAGCAAGTACCAGAGTCAGATGCAGACCATCTTCAGAGGTGGCCAGGTTTAAGAGGTGTCCGTTACTACCGCTGAGGCGACCACACTGGGCACTCAATTTTTTTTCCTGAAGGTAGATTTCTGGTAAACTGCACCGGGCAGATTTAAGCTAAATAAGAGTATTCTCCAGAATACTCTGCTTTTCTGTCTCTCTGGACACTTAAATATCCGCAGGCAAAACATCCCATTTGATTCTCTCTTTTTATGTCGTTCGGGTTGATCTGAAAGCTCATGTTTGTCATAAATATATCCACCATCTGAGCATCAACTTTTAGCAGATCGCAGTGAAACGATCAGCGAGAATGGAGATAGGTTGAATCTCTGTCACAGCGGCTTCTCAAGCTATCAATAGCATCGGCGCAGGCGCAAATGTACACCTTTAAATCTCTATGATGACACTTCATTTTTCAACCGTTTTTGCAAACAAAGAGCGGAGATTAGAATGAACTACTTGACGAGCGCTGAGTAGAATCTGGTACCCAACGCTGGTACTTGTATCTTAAGGCACAGGATATGTTCGATCAAACCAACCTCTTCCTGAACAGAATATTTCACTGTCTCTTCCGGTATAGGAATACATCCCTCCCTTCCAAAGGCGCTTCAACAATAAAATAGCGAACTGCCCAGTAAAATATGTCAGTGTGGAGAACAATCACGTTTATCGGATGGAGAGCATCTGCATTGAGCACATTGGTAGGATGGTCCAGGGTTCGGGGGCTTGCCTGAGAATATCATGTTCACCTGGAGGCCTGCTTACTTCAACCACTTCAGATTAGAGTTTGACCTCGAAAGATGTTGCGCATGATGAATGGTTTTGACGTCAGTCTTTTGTAGTGAGTAGTGGTTATCTGGAGGGGCTTACGAAGGATGGGAAGTAGCGCCCAATCCAGCTGTTTACGTTCAGTCTGGTGTGCATTGGGGACATTGGCCAGTGAAGCCCCCTGAGGTACGCTTGAGGTACGACAGATTAACCGGAAAATTTATAGACCTTCACAATGCTCTCCGTGATATGAAGTTTTGAAGTTGATCTGTTCTTACAGTGTGCGTGACTGCGTGACATTACGAAAGCCAAAAACCACTTCTGTTTACTCCATTCCAAATTGTCAGTCATCTATGGGAGCGATGAAACAGCTAGGAATACACTATAACAGACCTAGTTTTGCAGCCTAGACCAAATAACAACTGTTAGCTTCAGTCCAGAAATATGCCTGTGTGGATAAACATGAAGTTATGACAGATAAATGACCACAGCTATCATCCGTCAGTAGGAATACATCCAAAAATGTGGGTAGAGGTGACATATGTAAGAGGTTCATTTCGTGGTTGCTTTCCAACAGGATGCACACATTTCTCGCCGATCTAACACAAAGGAGATGGAGGCTTTGGAGAATCGAATTACACAGCTCTAAACGAAGATCATTAAAAATGAAGGTGAATACTAGAACTCTACTCACGCGAGCCTAGAGTCTGATTACCTGAATGCCCACAAATGACCCAGCGGGTTTTGGAGTAGTATCTGTCGGACAAGTTAGGCGACATTTATACATTGACCCATGTTAAAGTTTTCACTGACACCTGACTAGTTAATATTGTAGTTTTTCCCATCCTTGATGCCCAACCCGACTCAACAGGTTAAGTCCTCCTTCTGAGCTGGTCCAGCCAACTCTTGTGGGTAATACAGAACGCTTCAAGCGACATAAAGCACATGAACACGGTTGACCCATTTCGCTCACACAGATACATGCAGGGGTTGAGCACACTCATAAGTTAACTGATTTGGTGCTAGTACGCTCGTTGCAAGCTGCCTGCCATTGGATCTCTTGCATTCGCGTACCCAGACACGCTGAATCACGAAATGCGTCTAATGAAACTTTGCGATCCACCTCCATGTGTCTCTATCGAGTGCAAGAATTACCCATGGTCCAAGATCAAAATCAGGGTTTGTAAAACGCATCTGGGGCGTGCACCCATGTAGAAATTTTAGTTTCCCCCGAGCTCAAAAATCATTCTTCAGCCGATCATGAAGCAAATCTTTTAGAAATTCAGTCTAACACCATGCTCACAAAATGGATGTTTCTACGTAGATGTTTGCGGAACAGAACGCTTCTTTATTCCGTATACGCTTACCTACGCTTAATGTGTACGCTGATGACCCTCCGCAGACGTTTAGAATGGGACTAACCATGATTCCCTATCGTACAGGAGTGCAGGTGGTACAACACCTTATTCACTTGTAAATAGTGATTGTTCCATATGTGCACTTGGAATCTAACACATGCAGTAATAGCCCCGATATCCGCGAATCCAACTCCCTGGCAACCATTTGTCGAGACAGCAGAAGCTTGTTCGGTGAGCTATTCCAGTGCCATCTATCCCTGTCTTCGGAACATCTTGGTGATTCTCAAGAGTACACAGCGCTTCACAAACATTTATACCTAGGACGATGCTGGCGTTCTCGATCTCATCAGATGCAGCAATTTCGCTCCGGAATGCACAAGTGAAGCACAACCCTTAAAAAATGCAACATAAAATCCGTAGTTTCAGGCATTTTTCGTTTCGCTTAGAAGTTTTAAAGTGCGTACTGAAAGCAACACCCGGTTCCGGAACTCAAAGTGTCGACTTTTGGAGTAATCTACTAGGTAAATAAATTTTGCGTCGTAGAACCATTTCAACCCATTCCCGTGTTTGTGTTAAAATCTGCGGATTTTGTTCTAGAAACCCAAATAATTGCCTGCATCACTGAGTAAACTATTTGTAACGAGTGGTAAATGAGCTTCGATAACCCTCCTGGCAAAAAATGATCGGTATTTTCTCTCTGTTCACTGAATCAACGGTATTGTGGAGTTAACAAATAGGACAAGACGTTTGCGACATGCGTTTGCGACATCGCTTTTCTATGTTTTCTACTGATAAATCTGAGTTGCTGACAATCAGCTCGCTTTAAATCCCAGAACACTCCCCCAAAATACAGCTCAGCTGAAAGGTCTGCTTTTCCAAACCTAAAACAGTTATAATCTCGAGGGGAAAATGCCATTACATGTGTTCTTCTATGAGTAATCTCGCTCAAATCATATGCCAACATCAAGTTTTTAGTGCACCACGCCGCGTTTATCGTTTGCTAACAAAATGTGCAGCAACGTTGTGTCTGCTCTTTAACAAAAACTAACTCATTTTATGCAAATCGCTTTTGAATATCAAGCTTGGATACTGAATCATTTGTCGCACTAAAAATGCTACGAGTTAAGACGTAATTCAAAGTTGACAGAAACGTAGGACCATATGTTCCTGGGTGGCAAAAGGCAATTCCTAATCTCGTCCACTTCTGTTCACAAATGATAAATGTTTGCAGTCTGAACTGGATTCCCTCAAATAAATTCAATTACTACGTCTAAAACAGAAACTAAATACGGTTTATTCCACAGTTAATCAGACGCATAATTGTTTCTTGTCCGATTTCCAATGCTATCATGTTTCACCCGTTTACGGTTAATAAAGAACGTTGTATTATTGTTGCTGGCGAAAAAAAGCCAAAATAAAAATAATGCTCTCGCTCATTTTCGTGCCCTACGAAACTCTGCCATGATAGTTTTCGATTATACATTGACCTGTCAAACTGGAGAATATTCTCCCTACTGCGCGAAGCATTGTCATAGAGGCATGTGATTCTCTGGTTTGACAACTGTCGCAATTTTTGCTGCGCACATGAACACACTGGAGAAAAGACCTTAGCTACCGGTACGACTAACCAAACAGTCGATCACCGTTGATCGAAACGAGGATAACGGCATTTATTTTGGACAGCTATTGGAACCTAAAATTCAGACAGTTCAATTTGGGGAAAGCGTGACGCCTACTGCCTAGATGCGTATGTGCGTGTTGCTATGCCTTGTAACGAAATTTCTCTTCACAAACATCCGTATGACAGTTGACAGTTTCCAGAGCGAGTGTCACTCACATTAGTGTTTAGCGCACATAAATTCAGTTTGGTTCTAAGCTCTGTCTAGTGAGGTATATCTGCCACAAAGTGAGAAGCTAACCGGGTTAGTTTCCCGTAAACACCACCCAAGCTACCCGGCGTATAGTTTGCCAGTAAAATGATATTACTCACAAAACATCTACTTTGAAGGACCAGCACTCTTCAGTTGCTTTCATCTTATGATGTTTAGCAAGCGTCAGACGACCAATTTGTATATCATACAGCTCAGTCGCGATCGATTGTTGATAAGCAGGGATTTCCGGTTAGACGGAAACCCCAATTAATCTATAGGCAATTTAGATAGATAGATAGAAAATAGTCTGGTAAATACGGGAAGATTGTTCAGTAAGGTTTTTGGTGTACTTTGCGTAAAATGCGCCGAAGTTCGAAAGGTTGGACCAGTTTCAGCAAAAAATCGATTAACGGGGATAATAAAATTGTTGTCAGGTAGTTGCCAGTCGAAAAAAACTGAGCTACGAGAAGCGAACTCTTTGGTGTAAACCACAGTAAAAATATCCAACTTAAATAGACTTCAGGGACAATGCTTAGATTCAAAACGAACAGGATTGTTGGTGGGCCGATTAATAGTTTCCAACATACCATTACGTAATGTCACACCAAGAAGTGCACTTTGATGTGTTGAACAATGTTCCTAGTAGTGAAGCTTCAGACTATCTTTACGTAACACCTCCAACTGGAACCCTTTAAATGGTCTCCTGTTAACATCATTGCAAGCTGCAAACCGCGAAATGCGACGAACAAACACTCGACAACTGGGCCGAACTGCTGGGTTCCAGGAAATCGGTAGTCAGCCATCGGAGGGATTTCAGCAAACAGTATGTACAGTGCCAAAGGAGAATTAATGTACTACTTTATTCACTGGACGGTCATAATTACAAAGCAGATGTGAGAACCCAAAAAAGTGACTCCATGTGTAATCTGTTATATCTTAAGCTTGTCACTAGAGTAAAACGAGACAAACTATTTAAGTGTTCATAATACCTTGTATCAGACAAAAGTGGTTGCTCATCGGATCAACCTCCGCAGCCAAATAGTTTCGAAGCAGAACCAAGCTGAGCCAGTCAGGGACAACAGGCGTCACGTGGCTAATTTATTTGTGTCCGACCACAACGTTGGTGACAACATCCAGTAAGAACCCCTGCTCAGGGCTAGGCAGTTTTTAGGTCTTCCGTAAGGATTGACCGCTATTTCGGAAAACGTCTGACTATTTTGAAACAGACTTAATCGACAAGCGACATTTTGATAAAACGTGTGCAGTGGTTAGATACTTGGAGCATTGCATACCTTTGTAAAATTTGTGACAATCATCTGTCGGCCAGTTTTGTACCGTGTACCGTTCCCAGTTCACTGCAAGAGGATAATCCACCCTGACGTTTTTCCGACCGATAAAAGGTACGAAATCTAGTGAACCATATGAAAGACTTCATAAGGGCGTTCTGAGCTCTCTTAGGGAGATCTCGCTTCACATTTTAGTTGACAGAGGACGCGAGTTTTTTTATTTCTGTGGAAGTTCCCTTCTCTTTTAAAGCATCCCGGGAGGGTCTCGATACCGTTTCATCACCAATCGAGGTGACATCATCAGTGCGGGGTTGAGTGGGTGAATTCCTCCTCTTCTGCCTGTGCTTATATGGCTCCTAAAACAGCATCTGGTAGTTCTGAAGGGGGTCTTCACCTAGTCTGATTGGACCCTTGTGAATCTGACCTGGTGTCAATCTCTTGTGTCTGTTTGGTTCATTGGGCGTATTCAATTCAACAGTTTTGTGGGTGATTGTTCTGTTGTGAATCAACCAATCAAGGAAACCAATCCAGACCTCAAAGCAAGAAAAAAACGACCGAATCACAACAGAACAATCACCCACAAAACTGTTGAATTGAATACGCCCAATGAACCAAACAGACACAAGAGATTGACACCAGGTCAGATTCACAAGGGTCCAATCAAACTAGGCGAAGACCCCCTTCAGAACTACCAGATGCTGTTTTAGGAGCCATATAAGCACAGGCAGAAGAGGAGGAATTCACCCACTCAACCCCGCACTGATGATGTCACCTCGATTGGTGATGAAACGTTTGCAATCCAACTGCCAAGCTCGGCGAACAGACCAACAATCAAAGACAAGACTACTCGGGTGTTAGCTAAGTAACTGATACAGAACAATCAAGTGAAAGCGGGAGCTGATGCACCGATCATTCTGTAGGAGTATCAGTGTTTCATGTTTTCCGAATATCTGATTTAGTCTATGAACCTGTGGGACACTGGACATTCAGGCACTATGGGAGCGATTTAGGTGCGTATGGACCAAAGTCTTGTTAGGAACGTTACCAAATATGGATATATCATTCTTAACTTGTGTGCGGAGACTCTGTGTGATACATAGACTGAGAGGCTCTGTTCCATGATTATGGTAGTCTGAGCTTGTCTAATCGTCGTTCAGTCGGTCAATGGACTTGCAGTCTAAAGGAATCAATGAAAGTCACGTGAATGTCCTGTGTATTTGTCGAAATCAGTTCAATGTGGGTTCAAGTAGAACATAAGGTTGACGGAAACTCGGAAAAAGCGTCTATTTGGCGAATCCCAAGAAGGGCGAAACCGGTCGTGGGCTGTCGAAGAATTTTCAGCAACCTTATTATGTGTTTCTTTCCTGTATACTTCAGTCTGCAGTTGGCCGTTTCTTTTCCTCGTGATCAGCACATCTAGGAACGCCAATTTGTTGTTTTCTTCCGTTTCCATTGTGAAGTGGATGTCGGGGAACACGTTGTTCAGCAGTTCATTCGCTCGTGTTAGTTCATTTTTCTTTACAATAGCAAATGTGTCGTCCACATATCGTACCCATATTTTCGGTTTGATATCTGGTAGCACGATCCGCTCCAGTTCCTGCATTGTAATTTCCGCGATGAATCCTGAAATTGGTGACCCCATTGGCGCTCCCTTGATTTGTTCATAAGCTATATATATATACGCACAGGCAGAAGAGGAGGAATTCACCCACTCAACCCGCACTGATGATGTCACCTCGATTGGTGATGAAACGTTTGCAATCCAACTGCCAAGCTCGGCGAACAGACCAACAATCAATCAGCGCACCCGAGCTACCTATATTCCACAACATTGCCGATATCTTCGGGCGTTCTACGCTCAAAACAGCTCGTCGATGGGAGACTTTCGCATGCCGACTGGCTTCCACCTGACAGCAACTTCGCTTTCTCCACGAATGCCTGCGACAAAATGCATTACCACGCAGTGTATCTTACCGACCACCACTGAACCATCTTGAAGCATGGAAACTCGCTAGACAGAACGGTAGGCGTATGATCAGACTGATGATTACGGATGCTCACAACCGACTCAGAAAATACGAGAGTCCTCAACGAACAGAGGGAAACATGCTTGAGAACAGTGGGGCCCGAAATTATAGAACAGCTCAGTGAAGCTATAGACCGTAGAGTACAACATACTGCGGAGAAGAAACGAGCCACACTTGAGCGCAAGTTTTACAGACTAGTCAAGCCAACCGAGCACACCAACAACGAAGCATGGATCAGAAACCTCTCCAGAAGACAACTCACGCAGCGGAGGAGAACGTGCTTATCAAAGGGCTTAATTTTAATTTCAAGGATGCTGGCAATCTGGAATATTTGGCCAGTCTCGAAGCGGCCTTCAAGTCCAGCGGCCTCAATGAAGAAACCCAGCAAGCGATACGTCAAACCGTGGTTCCGGCTATCACGCGAAACACAACACACAACGCTTTATCTACTGAAGAAAAAAGGGCACTAAGCAGCCTCAGAGCAGACGAAACCATCGTTATTTTGCCAGCTGACAAAGGAAGAATGACAGTTATTCTGGAGAAGGCGGAATACATCGACAAAGCCAACGCTCTACTCAATGACACAACCACATACCGCCGTCTGCAGAACGACCAAACCGCAAAACTTACAAACAAGATAAACAAAACCCTGAAGAAACTCAAGGATCTTCACAAAATTTCAGAGGAAGAGTACTGGAGAATGAAGGCTCGCGACTCAGAAATTGCCCGATTCTACGGACTTCCAAAGGTTCACAAAGAGACGGTACCATTACGCCCGATTGTCTCACTACCAGGAACACCCACATACAACATTTCAAGAGAATTATGGAAGCGGCTGAAATATCTCACCAATGGGTCCCAATATTCAATCAACAATGCAGGACAATTTCTGGAGAGACTTAAAAACGTAAAAATTGAAGAAGACGAAATAATGGTGTCCTTCGATGTAACCTCACTGTTCACATCAGTTGATTTAAATGCAGCGAGGTCAACGATTGCTGAACTCCTGGACAACAACAACCGCGAAAACATCAACGGAACGCTCGGGAGAGAAGAAATATGTGAACTACTAGATCTGTGCTTGACGACCTACTTTGAGTTCAATGGAGAATATTATGAACAAATCAAGGGAGCGCCAATGGGGTCACCAATTTCAGGATTCATCGCGGAAATTACAATGCAGGAACTGGAGCGGATCGTGCTACCAGATATCAAACCGAAAATATGGGTACGATATGTGGACGACACATTTGCTATTGTAAAGAAAAATGAACTAACACGAGCGAATGAACTGCTGAACAACGTGTTCCCCGACATCCACTTCACAATGGAAACGGAAGAAAACAACAAATTGGCGTTCCTAGATGTGCTGATCACGAGGAAAAGAAACGGCCAACTGCAGACTGAAGTATACAGGAAAGAAACACATACAGACCAGATTCTGAACTACTACAGCAACCATCCGAACTGCCACAAACGGAGCTGTGTTCGAACCCTATTCAAGCGGATCGAGACTCATTGCAACACAACAGAAGCGAAGAAAAAGAAGAACAAAGACTCTACGAGACATTCCGAAATAACGGCTACCCGAAGAATTTCATACGGAGGTGCTTACGAAACCACCACCAAACGGATTTGCCAACACAATCAGAACAGAAGAAGGTTACGCTGCCATACATCAGAAACGTCGCGGAGATGACTGCACGACATCTACGGCAATATGGGATTACAGTCGCCTTCAAGCCTGCAAACACGTTGAGAAGAACTCTCTCGAAACCAAAGGGAAGTTTGGATGCAATGAAGAAAACGAACGTGGTCTACAGACTTAAGTGCAACGACTGCGACAAACACTATGTTGGCCAAACTGGAAGAAAACTGGCTACCAGAATACACGAACACAAGCTTGCCAGCAGAAGGCATGACCCAATGTCACTTGTGTCAATCCACGAAGACAGAGAAGGACACAAGTTCAATTGGAACAACGTTCAAATACTTGCTCACGCAAGAACAAAACGGGAGCGAGAGTTTGCCGAGGCGTGGTACTCCACACAAAAGTCGATCAATAAACACATCGACATTGACCCCGTCTATCAGCCGTTACGAGCAAAAGAACTACACGGTCACGGGACTCTGGGCCACATGGACAATCAAGAAACCTAACGACAACCAGCGGACAAATGGCCCCAAAGGAAGAAACCCACGAAAAACAAGACCACTGAATCAACCAATCAAGGAAACCAATCCAGACCTCAAAGCAAGAAGAAAACGACCGAATCACAACAGAACAATCACCCACAAAACTGTTGAATTGAATACGCCCCCAAACAGACACAAGAGATTGACACCAGGTCAGATTCACAAGGGTCCAATCAAACTAGGCGAAGACCCCCTTCAGAACTACCAGATGCTGTTTTAGGAGCCATATAAGCACAGGCAGAAGAGGAGGAATTCACCCACTCAACCCCGCACTGATGATGTCACCTCGATTGGTGATGAAACGTTTGCAATCCAACTGCCAAGCTCGGCGAACAGACCAACAATCAATCAGCGCACCCGAGCTACCTATATTCCACAACATTGCCGGTCTCGATACCCTCTAAAGTAGGCTAAACCAGCAATTGGAAAATTACGTCACAATCATTCGTTTAGGAGTATCTCACTGCTGCAATCAGGGAAAAACAAATTTACTATTGGGAGCATGATTATTGTTACTCAGTTTAAAAAATCTCACTCCTTGAGCGGGTCAGTAGAAAAGTTATCAAAACGGCACAAAGCATCACCGGATGACTTTGTTCGCTTGCTTTAATCCGTAGACAATGTGAAGAGAACTTTGACTCACAAAAGCCCGTCGGAACGTTACAGTTATCTTTTGATAGGGTCTACATTGGAAATAGACCAAATTTCCCGTTACATTTCTCACACGAGCCAAGTACTGAAGAAACTACAAGAAAATTGACAGGAACAGAAAGCGCTTTTAGTTTTATAGCATAAAGCTCCTGCCTCCGTGCTACTGAAAATACAGTCAGTGAACAAAGAATGTGAGTCTCCGAATCCATTTCGGAATCGGTGAGTTGAACGAGGCATGCGAGAGCGTCTGGTTTGGTGCGACAGAGGTGATGTACAGCGCGGTGCAAGTCTTGGTCTAACCGAGTACTTCAGAAGGACGGAGTTACCGGTGGTCTCCTTCCATGCAGGTCTTATCTTAGCCAAGTACCAAAAGTTACGTGATTTTTCACTGAAACACACTAAATCGCTGAGAACCTGGGCAGAGTTTGAAGACCACGGGCTTTGCTTATACTTGCACACTCCCTTGTACACTTTTGGTGCTATTCTACTCATGACAACACAAACAGTACTGCTTTGTAACGGGATAGGGGCAGGATTGACCCAGACGTCACATTTGGGCTTATCAAAACAAAGGCCAGATGATCACCACTTTGGCAGTTTGTCGTACATCTACCTCAAGGCCCACAACGTTTCAAATGAGACTTTTCACTAAGATCCACATCAATGAAAATCTTGTCGCGGATTCAAGTTTTCCATCTCACATAGGCACCCATATCCGTGCATGTCCCCTCTTTTGACGGCATTTTTCTCCAGCTCAGCTACTCCTCAATTGAATGGAAAAGTGTCACTTCTAATGTGGATGCACCCAACCAAGCAAACTAGGTTAAAACAAAAGTTGTTACGATCGATAGTTGCTCACAAAAAGGTGAAAGTAACATACAACAACTGAATTAACAGTAAAATCCACTTTCCCTGGTAGCATAATGGTATCCAGCAAAAATCACGTTCTCTTCAGCTTGTGTGAATTTCTCCGTTTGTTAGACCTTATCTTTCTTCTTGGAGTGCACCCTCTCCGGACGAGCAGACTCAAGCAACGCTGATCAGCGTTAGAAGCTAAAGTCGTCGGTGACTAGAGAATACTTGTTATTTTATAGGCCAAAATAACCTCCTATCCGGATGAAAGACTTCAGGTTTAACCACTGACTCACCAATTCAATCAATATGCAAGTTCGTGCTCAACCGCATTGTATATCATCTACCTTCTATTGAATGTTTGCGATATATCGCTTTCTAACCAGTCACATCTCGATCTCACTTGAAGGTTACTGCAACCGATCATGGTTCGCCGAAACGTTTGAGTGCTACCACGGACGTCCGCGTGATACTCGATGACCTGAACGACTGTACCCCCGTGTTCACACATAATCAATACAACTTCACAATCATCGAAGACTATGCACAGAATTTCACCGGCGAACGTATGGTAGGAACAGTGAAAGCCACAGACTGTGACATCGGAGAGAATGGTAAAGTGGCATACACAATACTGGACCCCGGATTACCGTTTTCGGTAAGTTGCACACTGTGCACTAGGGGGCTTTAAATTTCTGGTTGAGAAATTGGAAACACCAGAATTACGTCATTTTTAACGCCATGTTTACACGCAGCTCTTTTTACAGATCGCTCAGGCAGTTTGATAAAATCAAGATTATCATTGATTTAAAATGCCGAAATAAACCTAGATACTTCCCTCAGCAACCTATAAAATGAGTCGGAACATAACTTGCTAAAGTCATTTTTGTCTCCCACTCAAATCTGTGAAAACACCATAAAAGGCAGACTGAATGGCATGGCGCTGGTGAAGAAACGGTACAAAAATTGAAAAATCCAGAATAGATCCAGCTCCTGTGGCTGTTTCTCGAGCTGACTTCTAGTGTAAGATGCATTCCAATGCTACTCCGCTCAAAACGTCAGCAACCTGAAACTGGATCTGCAGAACTATCAACAGACCTATGATGAGCTCCCCCACCTTTCCGTCAAATACACAATCCCGTTTCGTTTGTGCATGTTTGGAAACTATTATTTTACTCAGTTGCTCAATGACATTGACAGTCCTTTAGGTTTTGGACAGTGTGTATGATATCAATGCATTGCTGGTAGAAGGTAACGGATTGTAATTGTAAGATTACCGGTATTTATTTATTATTGATGTTGATTTAGTGACTTCGTAACGGAACTAAGTGAACAAAGGAGTGGGGACCAACCTGCTGCGTCATTTAGGGTGTATTCCAGTTGCCAGTTAACTTGGCACAGGTATGGGCGCACGGGACGGACCATCTCGTGTTTTACTGATATCTCTACCAGCTTGTTGGACATTCCGTATCAGTTGGGCATGTGTTCCCTTTTCATCGGCAATGGCTTGGGAATCGAAATGGTTTCACAAAACGGCAAGTCTTGGGATTTCATCTGATTTATCGATATCCCTCTTGTAAATCTTACTAAAATGTTCTCAGCCACCAGGGTCTAAAAGCTCTCTAAACAGAACATATTTGCGTACTGTAAGCAGGTCGTTCAGTTTCAACAAAATAATCTTATCATCTGTAACTTCTGACATTCTCAACCCGTCTTCAGGGAGCTTTTCTGCTGGGTGGACGGAAAGTTGATAAGTCTGATCGGTGTAGATACTTACTACCTCTGGCTAAATTTTCATTGCCACAATTCTGACCAAATAAAACAGTTCGGGAAGCGCCAATTGTGATTTTAGGGCGAAGACATGAAATTCCATTCTAATGGCCTCAATAGTACTACGGTGGTAGGCGCGCAATTACCCAAAGATATAATGTATACGCTTGGTGGGTGTAAACACTTTCAGAAGTCCACGCCACTTGACAGCTTACATATCCATCTATCTATCTATATGTCTGGCTGGCTGTCCGTCCGTCTGTATGTCTTTCTACATATCTAGCTAATTAACTTGAAAGTTTGTTTGCCAACTCAACGGAGACAGCTAAATACAAAAAGATCGACGTTTTTTTCCGAGGTGCCCGTAGCCAATAAGTGTCTAAAAGCCTACTCAACGGGTCACGTTTGGGCGTTTAGCCTACAATTCGTTCTTTCGTACAACCTGTCGGTTGCAACCCTGGTGGGGACACGGAATGCAACCTCTGTGCGTTTAAGGTGGGGGCTGAGACAGGTGTGTCTGACTGGAACAAGTACCTTAGCTGTGGTCCATGTGACTGAAGAATTCTTGTTTCTATAGCCCACCTGAGCGTAAATTAGATAGAATTTGTGACAACACGAACTTCAGCTAGTAACCGCGAGACCGCGAAATGTGTCCCCAAGGATTCGTAAGAAGTGGGTCACCGATTCTTCCTTCCTGGGATGAAAACAGTCACTCACTACTTCGCGAAAATACTGCACAGATCACTTACACATGCACAATGAAATCTCGGCTGATAATCCTTTGCTGTGTCTACAAACTGAAAATCATCACTGTTTATTAACCCGTTGTTCAGTCAAACGAGCTGAATAAATTGGCCTGTGACGATACGTTTTGAGTTCACCTTCATGACAGATTGCTTTGATGTCAATATCAGACGTTTATTCACAACCCACAATAATTAACCAAAAACTACCTTGTAATAGTGACATTAGCAATAAATGCTTTCACAAATCCTTGTTTCTTTGCGGTAGTGATTGCGCCGAAAATCTTCGCAGTTTATTTGAATTTCAATAATACTACTTTGCATCCAAACAGATGGCAGACCTTTTTATTCTCACCTCGGGTAGATTAATAAGGGCTTCAGACGCTTGTGACAAAAAAGTTTTACGATATAATGAGGACACAAACACTTCAAATAACCCATCCAGAATTACAGTTCACATTATGAAACTTTGTGGTCAAGAGGAGTGATTTCTTGGTCAGGGGTCACCAGGCACCTCTAGGTTGATAAGCGTTCAGCGAAAGGGGCAATAGAGTAGAAAGGCGAACACCGCTTGTGGAATGTGGGTTGAGACCAATGCATACTATAAGAGAGTAACTTTCATGCACCAATAAACCAATAAACTGTAATAGGGAACCCCAACGGCCCCGCTGTCTTTTGGTCAGCATGTGCGGGGTAATACTAATGATAGTAAAGTCGCCCAGTAGAACCAAATATACAAGACTTATAAAAAACAAACAGGAATCAGGAGACAAATTTTCACTTCGGAACGTGGGGCTAGACTAGATCTTCACCGAATCTAGAAGCGTCTACGCAAGGGAGTTTCAAAATGATGTGATTATAACCAGGCAATTGTAGGTGAGAATCCGTTGACGCAGCAGTTTCAGAAGGTAACAAAGTTTAGCCTAAAATGCCTAAAATTAAAGGAGGAATAACTGGAATCAAGTTGCATCTACTGAACGTACTGGACTAATTCGAAATTCTTTTGATTACATTGTGGATTCCTTTCAACGGAAGAAGCTTAACAGTACCATGCTCGTTGTTGGTCCCCGGTGAATTAAACAGGACTTTGACGTGGTTGTTTTGTTCAACTTATTCTATCAACATCATTTTCTTTACTAACTGCGACTTGTGTTGACGTAATTGTGACTGATTTGGCTCACTGCTACTATATATAGTAGCAGTGAGCCAACATTCAATCGAGCCACTTTTATAGCATAACATTTTGAAAAACTAAACCGCTGTATTGAGAACAGCAAGATTATAAAAACGACTGCCAACGGTGCCAATAACTGGGTTAAGAGCCATTAATGTTGTGCACCACGTGGTGCCAAAAACTGTCCGGGAAATAATTAACTTACACGCCCGCCGTTCATTTCACTGTGATTAGAATCTACTTCTACTCTGCAGTAAGAATGTAACTTCAAATGGAGTTATTTGTTTTTCAACTATGACTGTGATAAGTACTTTTTGTTTATTCAGGTACGTTTTTCTTGTTAAAGTCAAACGAACATATTCAACTAATTCTTTCAAGTGAGAAGGAATCAGACGACTTCTGGAAAATCCGTCACGTTTCAAACACCTTGCGTAGATTACAACTGGTTGACTTAAGCAGATAGACCTATATTGATTTACATAAAATAACAGTATTCGCGCCGTAACATTAGCACTCAACCAGGCTGCCCCACCTACCATTCACTTGTCCATCACATATAATTATGCTTCGGCTAACCCTGCTGGCAGACAAGCAGGTGCAACGTTTCAGCAAAGTTTAGGGCGGAACTACTTCTTCTAAGGTGAACACGTTTTGGCTTGATTGATGTAGAACACTGTTGGGTGAGTGGCTGGATAATCACTCAGTTTGGGATGATTTTGTTCAGCCAAGCAACGTATGCACCGGTTGTATCGTGACTTAGTGTAATCGGCCTACTAGTAGTTAGCAAATGCTTTTTAAAAATACACTTAAGATGAATGTCAAACTGGCCTAGACACAATAAATCAAATTTGGCTATGATTTCCTTTTAACGAGGAATCGTGCCATAGTTAACCTAACAGACTTTTTGCTGGAGCAAACATTATCCACAGCATTTATTGGCCGGAAGATGATACGCCATTGAAAAGATATCGGCCAGTCGGAATGCTGAAGCAGCTAGTGTGTTTACAGCATCAGAGAGAGAAAAGACTGGTTTATCCCTCTTTCTAAGAACAGAATATAAAAATTAGCCTTCAGAAGCGGTCTATGGTTAAAAAACACTACCAGTGTGCTTTAAGAACGAGATAATTTTAGGGTAAATTTCCTATTGAACATGTTGGTAATTATACAACCAAAAACTTTTAGAGTTACTGATCGCCTTTAACGTTACAATATTTTCAGGATTTTGCAGCTTTTTAATGACATTTTTGCCAAAAGTTGTGCGAAAATTATCCATATCATCTATCAACTTCATACGGCAAAAATGGGTTGGTCGTTTGCAGAAGAGAACCATGTACATTGTCTGTTTGTTTCTCGTTAGTTTCACGCACAAGTTTAAATGGTTTTCAAAGCAGCCTTGCACGCATTGTTTACGTGAGGTTACAATTTGGTTGTGAATTGATGTGCTCCTTTAATGTCGCCTCTCTCATTCTACCAACGTTTCCTTGTTTGAAGCGATTTTTTCTGTCGGAGATATTATCCGACAATCACACAATACTTCCGCCAATACCCGAGGATCTTTAAGAAAAACACTTTTTTACGATGCATTTTCAGCATCTAGTATTTATTTAACAACACTATATAAAGACAAAGAGACGAAATGATGCTGCGCTCGCTACTCAGTCCCATTTTAACTTGCTTTATTGCAACCAAGATGAGATATAATCATTGCACTGTTGTCGGTTTACCTTGGACATGGTGACCAACGTTCTATCATTGATGAGTCTTATACCCTGACTGAATCGATCCGTAAAAGTTCAAACTTAATGGAGGTTTCGTCCAGTAGGTTAAGCCGCCGAAAGGCCGAGAAACACTGTACAGATGTTTCATTCTTATTAGGACTCATCAGTAGTGAGCATCTCACAAAACTCCTTGAATTTTCGAACGTGCAAACTTTTGATTCTTAGTTTGAACACTCAGTCATTTGGCCACAAGCCATTGATTAGCATTATAACCAGCAGGTTTTATTCTGTCGAAGTACTCGCTGATCACAGTGCTTATCAGCCACTCGTGGCCGAACAGTTGAATGTTCAAACTGCTAAAAGCAAGGTCGCAGGTTCCAGATTTCCTGAAGTTCCATGAGCTGCGTGCTGCTGATGATTCCCAACAAGGATGAAACAGCTGTGGAGTGTTTCTCGGCTTTTTTAGCATTGATTGGCTTCACCCAAAGGATGGCATCTCCAGTAAAATTCCCAAATCTCCTCAAACTACCAACATTTCTAACTGAGAATATTTTGCGCTCAGCCTCACTGCAAACAGGGTGTGTAGTAGTGATCTGCATTCCGTTGACGTCGGTTAACTACAGGTTCAGATGAAAAGGCTACAGAGCGGAGTATTGTGTTAGGTAAGGTGACGTTCTTGATATGAAGTACAAAAACGTTTGTTTCGTCGGGCCTAGAAAATCAGCACTCCAGACATCTGTGATGCAGCCTCTAAGATCATCACACAAAATCCGATTGAATACGATGACTGGAGAATATTCTGCGAAAATTTCTAAGGTTCTCTGGTGGAAAGGACTTCAGAAATAAACATTTCCTTTCTCAATCTCTTCCAAAACTGCTAGAAGTTGCCAAACAGCTTAGATGCTACAAGGAGTCTGCACTAAAACGGGAAAAGCCAAGCATGAGACTGGTGCGACTGCGAATAACCCGACCAACACAGCTACCAAATCAGTCCGGCCGAGTCATTAAGCCAAGTGTGCGACCGTGTGCAAGAGTCGTTCGAACAGATGTATTCGAAACTACACAGGTGAATTCAATCAGTTTGTCACCCAATATTTACTTATACAAAAGAATGCCCCCAATTCGGTAGCCAGTGTTTCCTTCATATGAGTGAGGACAGTATTGAAAGAGTAAATCACATTAGTTGATGTCGAACGCTGCCGTCTGTAAGTAAAAACTCCATGTTTGATTAGAACTTATTGTACGAATTTCTTCTTATCCGTCGTGCTTTAATTTCAGACACAGACTTCTTACCATTTTTCTATTGAATCTACTCACTGAATGATGTGTTTAGTTCATTACTTGTAAACATGAATTTGCAAGATTAGGACGTTTGTTGGACGTCCTTAGTTCAAAAAAGATGGTCCTATTATGCCATACACAGGCGCAAGCCAAAATACAAAATGTGAGGGCTCAGCCAACAAACACAGGAACATTTGCCCACCAGCAAGTGAGAGACAACGTTTGGCAAAAGCGTTAAATCGATTGCTCTGGGTGCCGTTTTCTGTCACAATGTTTAGTGTCAGCTGCGCTTTGAAATATTTTTTCCAAATCGATGATGTGCGCCGCATTTCATAGCTATTAGTGCGAGTGCAGATGGGAATCTAGCCATGTAGTTTCTTTGAATCTAGCTTCGGTAACTTTGAGCCACGTAGCACAGATTCCCATGCTTGTTACCTTCTGTGGCCCTATCAGTTCCTTCAGCTCGGGCAGTCACTTAGTATAAGGCGTTTAACGGAAATAATAACTGCAATTATCAAATCCAGTAAAATACATTGGATACTGTCATTGGATCTGTCATCTACACAAGTGAGTTTTGTGAGTAAATCCTTACTAACCATAGGCGCAGCAGCAACACCGACAGACCATCAAGTTGAAGAACGTTGACGTGGTCGTCGGTCGTGTTGAAGAGTGGCGCTTGGATACACTTAGACTTCAAATGAGAGTGCCTGTGATCGTCTCACAAGGGAGCAATCGCTAAATATATCTGGTGATTGTCTTTAAAGGTTTCTTCGAAAACCACTATGGTCTGTCGACTTTAATTAGCCTCTTGAAATCATCATCATCATCATCATGAACAACATGAAATTAGTGTTCAACACTGATGATTCGCTGCCGTACAAGCATGATTTATTTGAAATTCTTATTGTGGAGAAGAAAACAAAGTGAACTGGGATGGGACTTAATGCCAGACTACCACAATAATTCCGAGGTGCCTACACCTCCAGACACATTTAGGCAATCTGGATAGAAACTGACAACAAGAACCACATCGACACCTCTTGAAAAAAACCGACGCAAGTATTGACAAAGCAGTATTGCAATCAAAACATGGAATTCGACGACATAGAAAAAATACGCTTCCGCAGAGCACTGCGCGTCCGTCCAACAGGGGTGGTCTTAAACGAACATACCACAGTGTATGAAGCTCTTTTTTAACTTGATCTTGATAGAGAGAAGAAACCCCACTAGGTGCACTGATAGACCAGCTTTCTAAAGAACATTCTTCCATTTCAAAACAGAACATTCTCTGTGAAGTTCAATCCTTATCCTTTTGTTAGTACTAGCCGAGTGCATGTGCAGTGCATGCAATCTTGTGATTGAGGGCTCCCAAGCTTGGCATGCACATACCCTGAACAGGTGGTTTGTTTAAATTGTAACTGTCGGATCGCTCCATCAAAGACCAACTGTCCATTCCTACCTAAGTAGGACTATGTTGCAGCCTTCAAATGGTTGATTTTTTATGATAATTTAAATCAATTTGAACCCGTGATCAAATGGTTCCTGAGGTGCTTATTTATGTCATTGATGGTGTAGGTACTTTAAAATTCTAACGTGAATCAAATTTCCGTTAAATGTGCGCCAGATCTGTGCATTGAAAAAGACAGCGAAGAGTGAATTTATTTACAGCCGCTAAACTGATATAACGTGACAGTTGATATTTACCACCAATTTTCTACCAGAAACCCAAAGAGATGGGCTAGGTTTAACACTTGTCGAAAGTTATCTCACTACCCAACTATGTTTAGCCTGGCCAACTCTAAATGTACGTCAAAATGCACTTCGTTTTCTCAGATATGTACTGTACGAAAACATGTAATGCAGAGCACAGCCCCCCCACCCTTTTGCCACAGTTATAAACGAACAATCGTCTGTCACTCGCCAGTTATGAACGACACAAGTGAAATGCTTATGCACAGCTCATCCACTGGGATCCTTAAATATTAAATTCTGGTAAACTTAAAACGATATGCAGTTACTGGTCTCTAAGCTTGCAGCGCCTCAAACACAAATTGTCTCAAGTTGCGACAGGAAGCATTGTTCAGGAATTCCACTCCTCAGGTTCAGCTGACGAAAACGCTCTGGGTGCAGTTGCGGTGCAAAATAGAAGACGAGAAACCGATGGAGAGGTTTGTACGTCAGCATCCTCTGGTCATTGATCACTGTGTGGTGTCTAAATCAGCTTTCTGGATCACTCACACAATATGCAGTTCTGAAACAAAGGGAACGAACGAAAAGTCCCGAACGCTTTTGAGATACTTATTAGTTGTCCGTTTATTTGTGTAGTCCCGTGGGCACAGTCAATCTGCTCCTGGGTTTTTATTACTCTGGTTTATAGATATCAATTCCTTGTAGATGGTCAACCCAAAGCTGATGCACAACGATATATTACGTGAAGATTAACATCCGTACATATCACATCTGTAACATCTGCTTCGTCGCAATTGAGCTACTTCAGATAATCTGGACCTCTCTTGTCACTCAGCGGACTGATAGTTGTCTTTCCGTTTCCGTTTTGCTGATATGATGGGTGATATATACATACCTATATATTCATTGCTTGTATCAATCAGATGCCTCCATGGGAATGGTTTTAAGTCCACCGTTCAACCGGGAAAATTTCCATCCGGGGAAGCAGTGCATTGCGTGAACCAATTTTTTAACTCCGTAGAAGTTCATGAAGCACTTCGGCACTTTGACAAACAATGCTTTCATTTGCAAGACAAAGCAAAATTTCCGAATCTCCTCATTTTATCTACAAACTGCAAGTATGTCAGTAAGGGGAAGAGCTTAAAAGCTGCATGAGCTTCCCATCTGACGGGTCGTTAGAGCGTAGAGAGTTGAAGAGTAGAGATGAAATAGGTCCAATATTTGATGAATGTGTAGGGATTTCTAACAGCATATTGATCGCGTCCAAAAGGACGAAACGTCAAGAACACGTCTTTTAGTTTGTGAAATCAGAACAAAACACACAAAACAAAACATGCTCCCGTAGTGGCGGGAATGAATCTTATCACTGTTCAGATAAGCGATCAGATTGTGCAACAAAGTCTACACTATTCCGTTCCTCTGGCCTAATAAATCTACTTGGAATCCGTTGTGCCCGGTTGAGCGTGTTTGCAAGTCATATACACTGTAGCTTAAGTCACGATGAGTTCTTACTTTGCTCTTCAGGAAAACTGCTACCAGGGAGACAGACAGTTTAAAAAGCGTTGCGTTAAATACATGTTATTTGTGTGTCCCTCTGAACGGAAGAAATGGACAAAACTGATAAGATTTATGGATGCGCTGACAACTGGAACAGTTGGAAAGCATTTACATGAGAAAATTTCGAAACATCAAAACACTCAAAAAGACAAAGTACCTACCGGATAAATTGGAAATGCAAATGTAGTTGAAACATATGGAGAAAAGATTAGACAATATCTTTTAAGCCCAAATGCAATGGATGTTTCCCATTGTAAAATTCATTCCCATTCATATCAAAAATGTGCCCAAAGAGGGAGCAGGAAAAACTTAAATACAAAAGACAGGCAGTCGGGGCGAGCCACAGTTGCTACTCTCTTCTCAGAAGAAAAGCCGGCTATCGGCAAATGCACTCTTTTGCGTATCACTCATTTGGGTTTTCACGGGAGACTATTTAATCTCTCGTTTATGAGAACATACTGCGATTCAGAAGAAATCGTACCAAGTGAAACATGAAGCGGCCTTTGTGCAGCACATTCAGTTGAAGAACATCATAAACGAGAGAGTCAGTAGTCTCCCGTGTAATGCGAATGAGTGTGGTTGTCGAGATCTGTCCAATTTGGGTTCCAGCAGAGCACAAGTTTGACGAAAACTCGGGGAATGTGCCCACCTAATGAGCCTCAATTAAGGCGAAACCGCTCCTGGGCTGTGGAAGAGATTTCAGCGACCTTGTGAGTAGTTTCCTTTATAGAAAACGTTGGCTCAGCTAACTGAGTCAAATCGCCGTGGTTACCTTCCCAACATTCCAGTCTCTTCTAAATCAACCCTATGGTTTTCAAACACGTACTGGAAAACGTCATAACCAGAACATTTCAAAATTCGTCAAAATATACACCTTCTATGTAAATATAGCTGAGCTTGAAAACAGATACAAGGACGGCATGGATTCATGGTTACTACTCACAAAATAGTTTCAGTCGGTAATAGACGGTTTCCTGGGTAAAAATTTTAAATTCCAGCTTTATGGCAACCTTAACCCAGGAAAACGGAAATATTTACACACCCCTGAGAATAAAAATTGTGCAAATTTTGATCGTAGACTCGCGCGGCGTTGCTTAACTTGGTAAGTTCACAAAGGTTTCGGTGAACAGGCTACATACATACATTTGCCGTAATGTGATCAGTATTGCATAAAAACCGTGAATACGTTAGTGTTCTTTAGCCATGAGGCTACGTCTACAGTGAACAAGAAATCTACTGTGGTTCCATGTCTAACATAGAGAATTCATACGCTTGAGCTTCGCAGCTCAGTACGCCTCAAATACCCGGGAACAGTTTGTGTAATGCAGAATATTGCTACAGGCTGAATTTGGAAGATTTGACCAAATTTTTAACAACCAACTAGTTCAACCTAATTGAAGGCAACTCTAGACCCAAGTGCTGCTCTAGCTGGAAAATTCTGGCATGTTTCCGCTTTATTAATACATAACAACAAACAGTCGTTCAAGAGTGTGTGTGTTGCAGTCAGAAATCCAGGAGCCCGTTTTCAAATAAAATCTCAATCTTGCTGCCGTTTTATAGTGTAATTTTACTCATTGTTTTTTCCCCAGTCAGCGCATTATTTTCACAAATGTTCATAGCTAGTTTCACCTTTACTTATATACAAATCCGTAGCAACCGTGAATGTATTACCTTGCGGTAGGAGTTTTTCGATCTGTCAGGAACAGAAATCGACTGCGTGCCAAGCGCTAGAATTACTGCATACCCCTCGACAGCGATCCCAAACGGTCACTGCGGATGGGTGGACGATTAAAAACAGATTTCAATATAGTGGGTCGCTGCAAGCCAAACTAATCCTCAAGTTAATTTTGAGACTCAGAAAAGAAACTATTATCGCAGACCAGCTGTGATATGGCCAAAAAAGCGGTTACTAAAGAAGCGTAACTAACACTGCAGAGGACTTTCACCTTAAACCTACAGAAAAGAACAGGTTTCCGTGTGAATATTAGGCCAGTAATGTTAGCGGTTGCGTCATGCAGCAAATGTCGAGCTATACAATGATTCACTTGTATGCAGTTAACATTTGCACCCTGCCGGTGATCGGCTGTGGTCGTCATAAGCGTTACAAGCAGTGTTTGGTGCTTACACTAAATTTTCATCATCCTTCCTATTACTGCATGCTTTTTTCGCAAAAGTAAATTACGTTTGTTTGGCTCTTGGTCAACTGACTCGGGTTTAGCACTACTTCTTCTGGGCGATCAAATGTCTGGTGCAACCGCCATAGCGAACAAATCGCTCAAAATAGCTCGTCTGTAATTCTAGGATGAAAACTAACGAGTACTTGGGTAACTACTACTGAACCCCTTAAGAAGTAGAAGACCTTGTGCATGGCGAATAAATATTGTATAAAATAAGTACAAACTGCAGTATTCGGAAGAGTATTGAGTGTAGTGCTGTTCGAACCATTCTCACTTAGAAAATATACATTGCTCAAACATGATTTTTGTAAGGATTTTCAGGTAGCTTAACATTGTATAAAGAAGAAGCAAACTGCTTCCTAGTCGCCTAATAAAATCAGTCCATAAGATTGTTCTGCAAACTGAAGAGACAACTGTGGCTCAATATTGGACTTCTTCCGATCTGGGCGTCGCTGGGCTGTATGAGGACTGGAGCTAACATGCGAAGCCTCTGCTTAGTTGCTGTCGATTTGTGCTTGCCTTAGCTATTGCAAATACCCTTCAATTGGACGACCTTGGAACGATTTCGTGGCACCTGCTGGATTACCCTAAAAGACTAGGCTGGATTAATCTAATGGTCGGTATTTATCAGGCACGGAATAATTTCAAGCCATTTGGCTTAGTAGAACGCTTGCCAGATGGCACAGGCTTGACAACCACCGGTCGTAAGCACCATCTCTTACTCACATGGTTTGCAGAACGCTCACAACCGGAGGAATAGATTGGCATGAGTGCGTCGCGGACCGGCCCCCAATCTTCAGGTTGTTATGTGTCCTCAAACAGCTTGGTAGCAGTGATCAGTCAACCAGTAGTCATTCCTGAATCACTCCAATTTTATGCATCCGTCAAACTTAATCGAACCACTTGTAATCTCATACCCCATACGCAAGCGCAATAGCCACCTCATGGGCAAGTTCAAACTATAAAACGCTTTGGACTTGGAGGCTACAGGTTTTTCTTAAAGTTCCTTTTTGAGGACATGGGTAGGATACTGAAAATGAAAAGTTCTGCGTGATTCATGATTGCATTTTCGCCCAAAATGAGGGATAAAAGACATATGTGATAATTACCTTCTTACAGCTGTCCTTGTGTACCGGTTACCAAAAATAAATGATATCGTTAACAATGCCAGTGGGTAGAAATTAGCAAAATGGTATGCCCCAAATCACGTAGCACGTATAATATGAATCAGTGAACACAATACCGAAAAATGCAATTATACTTCCAGGACAAATCAATGTTTCACGTGGGCTTTATTAAAAGCTAGCACCCAGGGAAAACACAGGGTGCGAACTGTGAACATTTTTGGCATTGTGTTCCCAATCAAAATCAGCCATCGTTGAGCAAACAAGAAACAATTTACAGCTGTTTTGCCCCTAAAATGAGTGTTCAGCAGTGTTTGTTTGAACCTTGTTCAAGCAGCTTCATACTACCAGCCTTCTGGTTTGGACTGAACACTTGGGTTTAGCGAAGAAGTGACTGAGCAGCTCTCACTTACAGACGATTGTTTGCCACTCACTTTTTATCCCTCAACAGTTTGGTGCTAAGCGGTTCCCCAAGAGCTTACTCCTTACGGGCGCATAACTCTCTACAGGTGCTGTAGGCTGTTTGTATTTTTCACGTAGTTTGAATTTGTAATTTAGATTTTATCCTGAGAACAAAATCATCTTGTAGTAAACAACAACATTTGTCTCATCCTTGTTTGGGCTGTAAATCTCGAGGGAGACTCCCGGCAAAGCTCTAAACACTCCATCAACCAGTAAGAAGTGATTGATCAGCCTGATGCTTGAGGCCCATGGGGCAAACACCACCGAACATTTGCAACAAGCATAAAACACCCATATAATGCTTCTCAGTTTCCCAACATAGTGTGACTTCATATGGTATAGATAGTCAAGAAACGAAGCCTAAAGAGCAAAATTGGTCGACCCCAGTACTTTTGACATAAAATATAAACATGATGTTATAATTTCACAACACTCTTATGACAGCATAGCTCGAAGCACCAACTGATGACGACGGCATCAAACCAGGTTGCTTAACTTCAACGAGGGCGCCCTGACCGACGTTAACTACCGTTAGGTAGAACAACTGGCGGGTTAAACAGCGAAGCGCTCACCGAATCTCTTATTCATCTGAACAGCGAGGCCAAGGAAGAGCAGCCAAACAGCACAGGCTAGCCTAGCAGGGCAATTCAGCCGCATCAAAGACCAACGGTGGAGAAAATAAAGTGAAAAGATCGGACAAATTGTTGATTAGTGGCAGCCATCTATGGACTGAGCATCAGACTGACCCAAACTCCTTATGATGCTGATATGAGCTTTAAGCATACTTCATTTTCGAAAATATTCGAAATGTGGCACTAGCGCTCCAGCAAACTGCCTAACCGATCAACTAACGTCTACTTGACTGTCAGTAACTGAACCCTGTACAGTGTTTTTCTTCAGTCAAGCATTATGACCTAACTTAAGAAGAAGGGTTTTCAAAGTTCAATGTGTTTTCATCGTGCTACTCCGCACAGGATTGCAAGCAACAAGTCTTCCCGTGACACCAGAGTGATGGTCAAGAAGTGGCCAAAAGTTGCATTATTGAAAAACACCACGGACCTTTTGCTGGTTGTAGCAGAATAGACCTGATAGTCGCCTAAATCAGTGCAAGATAAATCTCATAATACTCGGCCTCTAAGCCCCTTAGCAGACTTCACGAAGGTCATTGACTCCGTCAAATGAGGAGTACTGTACATAGTGTTTACTAAGTGTAGCTTTCCAATAAATTTGTCAAACTAATCCACAACCTACATGATGGAGCACAATCGAAGGCAGAAACAAATGACAACTTCAAATGAGTTAGAAATCCTCCCTGGCGTGAAACAGAGATGCTTCCTTGCAACCGCTGCTTTCGGTTTCTGTCTAGCGACCACTGTGGGTGCGGCTGTCGTGGACAATGATACTGGCGCACAGATCGAGTAGCATTTCGATGGACAAAACATTCAGCATTAGACGACTTTATTCAGTCTCCTCTAGCAGACCAAGGCCAATACTCTCCTGTTTGCGGACAAACATATAACCGTTGTACAAACGCACGATAAACTGCAGCACCTAGCTGGGAAATTCGTGACCGCTGTCGCAAATTATGGCCTGGGCAGCAACTAGTTGACTTTCGTTCTGCACTCTATTTGCTCCGGATACAGTTCAAAACATTCCTTCCCACATCAAGGCTGGAACAAAGCCTGTGAAATACTTCACGCTATTCTGCTATCTCAGATGCACAGTCTTTTCTGACTTGACTCTCTCCTGTGTTGCCAAGGCCTAGCGCGGCTTTTGACAAGCTCAAGGAATGGAAGCGAAGAGACCGGAGTCTGCGACTGCGGACCCGACATCCACAGGACGGTGGCCTTATCTATCCTACTGCATGACAGTCAAACACTGTCCATGTATCGACGCAACCCCGATACCTAAGCAGCTGTTGCATGCATTTTATGAGGCGAATTCTTTGTCTCCGCCAGACTGAACGAGTTTCAACACGTACTTTGTGGTAGAATAGAGGGAATAACTATATTCGATCGTCAACAGTGAGTGGAACGTTTTATGAATAAGAAGAAACAGGATTCCGAAATATCCCCGATCCCGAAGATTGAAGTGTAAAAGACGCAGGGTTTAGCGTTTGAATAATACACAAACTTATTCCCTACCACTGACTTAAGCCCAATCATATAGTTTCCAAAGATTAAAAGATGTCCCAAAGAATGACATCGCCGTTCCCCATCCCACAGGCTTTACTGGTGAGCTACTTGAATCTTTTACTTTGGCCTGTTTAGCAATCTAATTTGTGACTAGAGAGTAAAGTTAACTGCTTTATGAATGTGCAATATAAACGAAACCTGCTTGGATAGCACTAGTGATAATGGGTTCGATTGTATTTTGAGGACATTGGAAGAAAGCGGATTCCAAGATATATTTATACAGATCAGTACAAAAAGCAGCCGAGGAATGTCGTCACCTCGAAAATTACCTGTCCACATCAACACACCTTCCAGTAGAGATGAGCACCTGGAAGAAGACTGGAGCTCTCTGGAACAAGGCGTTGCCCTTTTCAACTTAGAATATACGTCATTTCTAAGCCTCTTGTTGACGCCAGCATCAAGGACAAGTTACTTGTTCGCGACTCTTTTCCTGTTATTCACTCCCTTAATTCTTAATATGGCGCAGGCTACGTAAGTCGTGCGGCTCCATGGCTGTCCCCCACATGGCTGAGCTTCTGTAGTAGAACATTAAAATTCGGGCGAATGCTAAACGTTCGCAGGCCATTTAATCAGTTCGGATCACCGTAGCGATCTGGCCAGATAGTTTCACATGACTTTCTGACTGTCATCCAATCGTCAGAAGCTCGCCCGACAAAACACACTCGCAAAGGGCGGAGCGATCCTTAGTAGGTTACGCCTACCTTCTTGGTGTCATTGGAAACATCAACTGGAGCGATTTACTCTGTCTCAACAAAACAATCATTCGTGCGCGATCAAATCACACATGAACCATTTAAACAGCCTGTTTGCACTGTCATATGCCATTTTTCAGACGTTTATGTAAATGTACTTACTACCTAGGATTGCCCTTGAGCCATTCCTTCGCACTGATTTTACTGAACGGTGTGTTCTATGGTAATTTCTTGGTTTGTCATATTTATTACCGTTTTAACGTTCATGGTTCGTATCTTTCGTCCTTTCATCAATGTAGTTTTTGAAGAGTAAAACATCCAAACCAACTTTTCAGCTGCATCTGGACGATTACATATTTCGGTCTCAGTAGATTAGTCGACGTTCTGTGTAAATCTCATCCATTCATAAAGGTCTACTAGCAATACCAGTAGAAAGGCATAGTTAGGTTGACCTCGAAACGAAACCAACTGGACTTGAGCTGAACTCAAGAGTATAACCAAACATATATTTAGAAATTTATGTTTTCCATGGGAAAAGCTCGCTGTTTGGAAGCAGGGAAGTGAGAAAGACCTGCTTTGCGTGACTAGCCATTTGGCTGGTAAACCACGAGTTACCAGACAAGCAGAAACAAGGTGTGACGCAAGGCTTAAGGGGAAAATCGTGAGCGACTGTCATGAAAATGATATATTGCAACCGTGAGGTCAACTTCAGGCGCAAAAACCCCCTTCCTCTCAAACGCTTACGTTCCTTATATTGAATTTTTGACCTTTATTGGGAAAGTTCGCAAACATTCATCATCCCACGTCATTGGCAATCATCACACAGTAGAATACCGAATCGTAATGATTAGATTCCCAACTGATCCATTTGGACTCAAAATTTAATTTACCTCCAAAATGCTCACATCAGACCATTACGACCATTACTGCCAAGTTAAATAATTTACTCTTCAGAACCCACCATGTATAATGCTTCAGACAAGAGATCAGAACGAGGGGGGAGTGAAATATGTTCAGGATCATAGGAGAAATTAAATATACCCGTTTGTAATAATTAATCAAAAATCGATCCTGTCAATTTATGTCGCAACAACAGCAAACTTCATTCTACAGAAAACTATACCCAAATGGTCTGTTTGCCTACTAGGTGCACACTTTATGTCAACAAATATGTACCAGTGAACTAGCTGTCTTCACTGTAAGTCTTACAAGTACGTGCTGTGTTCACCTTCACCTTCATGTTTCTCAAATCGACCTTCTATTTAGATTACAAAGGACGGCATTCTTCGAACAAGTCGTCTGATTGACCGGGAGCTGCGTTCTGTGTATAGGTTTACCGTATTGGCTCAAGATGGTGGAGGGGATCATTCGCGCCCAGAACGATATGGTGTCGAAAAATTCAGCTATGAAAGACCAGGCGACGGATCTGGTGCCACGCGGTCAACAACGGACCAAAAACACCGGACTTCGGCTGCCCAGGTGCGAATCACTATTTTGGACTTGAATGATAACTATCCGTTATTTGTCTACCCGAACTCGTCTTCGTTGAAGGTAAGTGTGCGCTCTGTTGCACAAATTATTCACTGCGACTGCTTTTTTAACTTAACGCTTCGACCTTCTCGTTAATTGAGAAGTTGATAGGATAAACTAACACTTAGTTAGTTCGAGTACGCCCAATATCAACGGACCTGTAGCATAGATAACGAACGCATGACACGCCTGTTTGCTTTCATATGTTTTGATAGTCTTTTCTTTCCAACGTTTTCTAGGGTACGTAAACATTGTTTAGTCAGTCATCTGATTAGGCCTAAGCGCCGTAAAAGATGGCAGTGATTTCCTGGTGACGACCAACCAAAATCCCCGTTTTTTTGGAAATGGTTCCTTTTCAATTCAGTCAGTCTTATTCATTCCGAATACATACGGTGGAATTTCAGTCACTGATAAGATTCCATAATGAGCTTTTTTTGAAAAGAAATGCAACCGTTGTGCCTTTGTCACTGCAACACGTTCTTTGGTGCAGAGGATAAAAAACTTGCCACTCTTGACATCAAAGCCAAAATTCTTTTGGAAGCCTGTCCAGCCAACACACGTGACGCTTAGGAAAACCAGGCTATTTTCAGGTGATCAGTCATCGTAATACTGGCCCATCCCTACACCAGACAGTGGTTGTGGCGATCAGGCGACTAAACATAAATCCATGCTGACCTAAAAAGACATTTGAAACACTCTCACCAACTGGCTCCCATTTCATTTCTCCCCTACACAAAAGCGAAACTCTCCAAGATCGGACCTGTCTTTCTTGTAAATGGAGTTTTGACTTTTCAAACATGCCGTCAGAATTCCCGCTTTTTACCATTGCAATGACAACGTCTGACACTGCCATGTTTCGCGACCTAACAGGTGGACGTTGAATAAAACAAGATGAAAATCGCGCGAGACGCTACTAACTAACCCTGTTTCACGCGTGATTGAGGATAGATGTTCCATGCACACCATGACCTTGCTTGTTGTTTTGTAAAGTCTCCACATTTTCAGATGCCAAAAGGCCTCTGAAAGGAAATAGCTCAGAAGAGAAGGCTCTATGACAAAGGCTAACGTGTGAGAACACCATATACGACAGTTCAAAGTCCTACAAAATATCGTACCTTTACTCTCTTAGCAAGCTTTTTCTTACCTTGGTATCCTAAAGCAAACCCTCTAGAGGACTTTGAAACTTTATAAATGCAAGCAAGTTGAACGCTCATAGTGCCGATTTTCATGTCTTCTTCAGTTTGGGTACTGGCGATTAGTTATAATATTACTGCATGTCTATGCTGCATCTTTTGGAATAATCTACATAGTATTTATTCAGACCGTCCTGCTGGGTCATATCAGTGAACAGATCCTGGGACAGGCCCATGTGTAGGAGAACCCTACATCCCGTAAATCACATTAGGGCCCCAGAACGTCAGCATCTGAAATCCATAAATAGGACACCTTATACAACAACCACGCGAGGTTGAATTACTTATTGTGTGATAAAAACCACAGTGAATGCCTATGTCTTTCTATCGGGTGCCGTCTACTTAGTCAGTGGATACATATACACTGTTCAGCTATTCAGTAGCTACTCGCAGTCTGCTACGAATCATTGATGAAAATAGAAAATCCAACCAGCTGATTGGCCTTATTTTTATTCAAGTGATTTTGCGACCTAGACGAAGCCCTAGGCTCACCATAGAATGTCTGTAGAATCTCCAAGGTATGGAGGAAAGGTGTCTCACGAAGATTTTCACATACACTAAAGTGAATATTCGAATTTATGTGACGAAACTTCCGCATTCTCCATGCGTAGTAATTTGCGAGTTATAAATGGAATTTCAATTGGAATCTCTATTGAAGTGAAGTTCACATTATTGTCCCTTTGTTTTCGTAAAATGTAGTGTTGGCTTGTCTGAATTTGGAATAGGAACTACCCAGTTTTTAAGCAATGGATATGAGTACGAAAACCTGGAACCAGAAAACAATCGGCTGCCAGATTTCAAACTATTTAAACAGAACTATGTGCCTTTCGGGCATGAGTCAAGTGGAGGTTTCTGACACTATTCGTAGTAAGTAATTCAAAAATCACTGAAAATGAGTCAAGTCCTTTAGTGTTTATGTGGAACTTCTCTTCCAAGAAACTAGTTACATTTTTCGGCAACTTGCGAATATCAAAATTTTTATAGCAGGTTTTGTTATGGGAAGTCAAGTCCAAATTTTATCAAACACTGAATAAATGTTTTATTCACAACCTGCGCCAACATCATACGAGCTACAAGCATACGCATGACCCGTTAACTCATGCAAAACGAAGTAACCACCCTAAGCAAAAAATCAACAAACGAACAACAAGGTTAGATTCAACTTGTACAAAAAAGCTTCTGTTGGAACAATTTAAAGTACATTTGACGGAGACAGTTATCATGGGGCAGTAAGTCCCTTCCAACAAGTTTACGGTGATTCTAAGGAAATGCGGAACTCACTTCATTTTGTTGAAGCCACTGCTGCTCAAGAGATGAGCAAAAAGTTTAGCCACTTGGCCCTTGCTTGGATAAAATACATTTCTCAGATTGTTCGTAAAGGCAGTTCTTTTATCAAACTATCTGATAATATGAGTCCATACCCCACTAGTAAGGTGCCAGAAGACTTGGAGAATGTAAAAGCATCAAGTTGAGGAAATCAGCCGAGTCGCCCAGTTAGACGGCTTTCACTGCATACCCGTTCAATGTCACAGACTGGTTCGGAACTATCGTTTTACATTTCCATCTTACCGACTTGCGGAATGCGTGACGAAGGTGCCTGTAAAATGTATATTACCATACAAAGAGGGCGCAGAAACTGTTTTCACTTTTGGGAGACAAAATTTGGGGTTCCATGAGCACTATACCACTCTTTACCCATATGAGTTGTCTTTCTCTATAAGTTGCAAAAAAAATGCCAACCGCACACAGGAAAACCGAGTTGGTAAACGCTTCGAAGGAAGCCGGACCAATTACTGTTCTGTACATCGACACGGGTATATTGTCGTTGGTAAGAATTTTGATGGATATATGGTGCCAAATCCACATGGCATAACCCATCTTTTAAAGCGAAAAGCCCGTATTTGAGAGCAAAAATATTCCCCGTTCCCGCATTTTTACCATAGTCGTATGAGTACCCAGAAGAGTGAACATCACTTTCTGAGGGACACTCAGGGACTCGTCGGCAGTCAACGAATCCGCTCTTTCATAGGCACCATTGTAACGTGTTAATGTGGAGAAGTAACTACCAAACCCATAACCTGGCACTTTGTACTGTAGGCCAACAGTTGCGTAATTCTGTCACATCTATGGTCGATGCCCTAACTGCGAGCTTTACGCACTTAGTGAGTGTTGACAGGCCAACATGTTGACCCTATTAAGCTAGACAATTATTACCGCATCGGTGCTTATCGTCGCTAAAACTGTTTTGCTAATGGCAAGCTACGGCAACTTTGACAGTGGCCAAAGCACTGAAGTCACTTATAGGCTGATCATCAAAATGAATGGTTTGTCGGAGTGCAAAGAGTAAACGAATCGTTTCAGTCGACCTTCTTGAAAAAGAAACCTGATACATTCGATCTGGCTATGAGAGTAAAAGGAAAATATGTTCAAGCTTGTCTTAACCGCTATGATGACTCTACACGTAGTTGAGATTAATCAATGTCACCACAATGGATCTGGTTAAATGGGGTCACCACAGAATTCCACTTCACGGACAGCAATCGTTTTACACACCGATGAAATTCTTCGGTAAGAATTCACTTAAATATCCTGATTCCTCTAAACATATCCTAAAACTGGAAAAAATCCATAGAGTAGATTTTTGCAATGAGTTTCCCATTTGAGAATTCGAATTTCTTTAACCTTAAAAACCCTCAAATGTGGACCAGGTGACCCACTTCCTCGGTTGGAAAGATTTTGCAGTTCATACCCATATCTAGTGTAATTAGGTGCTAATCTGTTCTTCTGAGGGGATCAACCTTTAAGTCCTAGTCGAAAGATGGTCGGTGAAACTGAGGAAATGTCAAAATTTCCTAGAGGGATCAGAATCATCCACCGCAATGCCTAGTCAGGAATTTATGGCATACTGGTCATCAGTCAGCAAGACCAGAAGGTTTTCAGTTTCACTACTCAAGATAGCAGGTCACCCGATGAGGAACAGTTTTACCTGTTTAGTGGGGAGGTCCGATTGAAGCTAGTCTATGTCGATGAAGCTGCGGTAACTCGCTCGTACCTCACTTCAGAAACTGGAGGCTTTATATCACTGAGGCCATGCCCTAGTCCACCACTTAGGTTTTGGTGTGAACCAGCAAGAAAAACGTGCTGGGACAACAACAGAAATGTTTGGTGTTTTGATGTTCTGGTCTGGTGAACGTATTACAAAAGTTCCGTCGCGGACAACGTCTGCGTGATTGACGACAAAAGGTTGGAAATTATTTCCAGGCTCAGTGAACAAACCAGCGGCCAGGCAGTGTGTTCAGAATACCCATTTTTCTCAGCATAACAAGTGTAGAAGTCGGCGAGCAACGTTTCAAGCGTGCACGGCATCAACCGATCCCATGAACGATATCCATTCATTTTGCATACTTCATAAGCAATCATTCCACGGAGAGACTGTTACTTGAGCGTGGGCATGTGTAAGGCGGAATTACGTTTAATACGCAGGCAGAAAAAAAGTTGGAACAGTAGTGTCCCAAATTATGTCGTCCATGTGGAAGCTAAAACCTCATAAGACAGCAAGGATTCTTGATCAAAAAGATCCCACGGGTAGTCAGCACCAGCTTCGAGGGATGGGAAAGCACACTTTTCTTAAATACCAGATTTTGCAACGGAAACCAGTAGTATGATCTTTTTTTTACAATTGCGGAAAATCAAAAATGGGAAGTACGACAAACTTAATATGCGTGCACTAACAAACTTAACGCTGAGCTCAGAACCAAAACAAGTAAACATTTTTTAAGTCTCAAATCTTCAAAGAGGTTTTATCCCTTCTGAGACCAGAAATAACTACAAACCGCCATGTCACCTAAGTACTTTACAAAAACTCTTTCGGGTACTGTTTTCTTGTCACAACTGCAGGTTGAAGGAACGATGAATGTTATAGGGGGAATATAAAATATTTAAACAATTTGACGCATGGACTAGGCGAGAAATCCCATGATTGCATCATTAAAGCGTACTTGAACACTGAGGACCAGAATAGATGTAGCTGATATCCAGGTCATATGAACAGTTGCACCGTACTACAAAGGCAGACTGTATGCGTACAAACAAAAAGAACGTGGGTAATGCGTCACCTAGGAGCATGCTAGCTTTTATGGAAATCAACAAAAATCCTTGAATAATAAAAGCTATGCGCCGCCTTTGTTTTTATCGCACTAATTGCGATAACTGATAAATTGGTAATTGATAATTGATAAACAAAATTAAACCAGCCTGTCCGGATACTTCTATTTTCAAATAATGGGGATGCTAGCGAAAGGCTAATAACATCCAGATTTGTCGCAACGATAGCACTTGGTGACACAGTAGCAAAATTGTAGTTGTTCTGAAAAATAAGACATTTTTATTGGTGTTTTGAAAAGACTTGTATAGGAGAAAGATATAAGCAGTTGCGGAGCGTTGATAGAAACTCTTCAAACCTGTGGTTTCATAATATTGTGAGTCCTTTCATGTTCAGACGCGGTGTTCCCACTGCCTTTAGCGTAGTCTGGTCGATTCACGATAACTGGAATTTAAAGGACCTACTCGTTTATGGGTAATGATCGAATGCAGTGCAGAAGAGTCTAAAATAAAAGTGCCAAGACAACATACAATTATCCTTCTAGCATTTCTCACCTTTTTTCTTTATGGGTTGTCCGTTCTCCTGCCATGAAAAGAAACAAGGTAGTGCTGCTTCGTATTGGTTCAGAATGACAGTAAGCGATGAGTATCTCATGTTCGCAGGGATATTTTCAGACAGCTAGTGTCTCACCACTGGTTAACAGAGAGAGAGAGAGAGAGAGGAGTAGCTTGGTAGTCCACAGTCAGATGTAAAGCGTCACCAACACTGAACAGGGCAGAAGAAATGACAGTAAAATAAAATAACGATAACATTACACACTTATAACATAGTGGATAAACGTAGTGTGCCACACAGAAGAGCAAGTGATAACTTGTGAATTAGGCTATTTCGCTGGCATTTGGTATAAACAACCAAAATACTGACCTCCTAGTGATAATTCTTACAAACTTCAGCGCTGGTTTCTCATCATCCGGATTCAGGTTTCCGTGATGCCCACGTGCAATGGTCGCAGTATCGAATCGTCATTGAGCTGTGTTTTCGTCAGTAACACAGTAACATCCTCCTATTCTCCAAAGAGAAGCTCCTGTTTGAGAGCAGAGGCTACTTTTGCAATATAAAATGTCTCCTTATTACAAATGAAATTTCCAAAACAAATGGGACGTGACAGAGATTTTATCATTATCTAAGTTGTTCTCAGAAGTGAACAGCAAACTGACGTTGTCTGTCTACACTGGACTGCACTTATCAACACACCGCCCTGGTGCTGCGTCACCTTCTTAAGTTGATCAGAGCTAGTTCGGTCGTTTCGTTCAGCACGTTGCACAGCTGCAGTAAAGAACTTAACTTATCGGGAAAGAAATTAAATTGGACTGAACAGCTTTCTATGTGCCAAATCTTCACATCAATATTCCCTTGTTTCTTTCATTTATGACATGGTAATTTGTTGCGTTGAGGTTACTAATTCCTTCGTGGAACCAAAGCATTTACGGCTTTGTTTTTCTTGGAAGTTCTATAGGAGCTAAAATGCTTGTGATTTGTCTAATATTTAAAGTTTTTCATAATACCTGATATAAGTGAATGTTCCTCCTAAAGAGCTGACAGTGTACAAGATCCATCTCATTTACAATCATTAGAAGGCTAAACAATTTTTCACCATCGGAGTTCACCAACTGCCCAATATAACTTCACTGGTGGTCACAAAAATTACCGCCACCATCAACAGAAAACGACTTCTACGTGCAGGTGAAAGGCAAAGGCATGAATCTTTGTATTGGCTTCTTCGGCCAACCGACTTTCTTCAGTCTAAGTGTGGATGTCTGTGTTTCAACGTCTGATAATAGAATATCAACTATTTCAAAATATGTCGCATCCATACCACTATTAAGAAGTTTCCCAAAGCGCGCTTGGCTCCACTAGCATTGATGAAAGGCTTTCTCTGGAGAGTAAATTTTATAAGCGCAACTTTTGCTTTCTCAGTTTGCTAAACATATTCCACGTCTAAGTTTTATGAATGTTGGAATGGGACTGATGAACCTGAAAAGAGTTACAGTCGTTGCATGACGCCCTAATACCGATGGATATCTGAGAGAAAAACGTTGAAATCTATCTGGCGGTCTCATTCACTGTTTTTTTGTATACCGGGGATTCAGCAGACTAATTAGCGTTCCGATGCACCAGCCATTGATCACAAGCACGGCTATATGCGAAGCAACCGCAGTAGTCACCGGTAACTGGACTACAGGAGATATTTAATCCCATCGGTCATCTCTATCCACACAAGATGAAACACACAGCTGACACTTGACGTTGCAGCTCAAAAGAAGCTGATCTCTTGATACAAATCTGTTAACCGTTCTTCGGGTGTCCATGCGGCAAGTTCATTTACGTTCTGAACTGCACAGGACAAATTTTAATCATTATCAAGGTCAGATTCGAGCAGCAAATGTGTGGTTTACTTGCTCAGTTTCGAGTTCGAGTAAGTAATGAAAGTACGGTTGGGATGAAACCTGCAGTCTCTAGCAGATGGGTTGTACTGTAATTTTGTTTAGTTTTAAACCAATGTGAACTGAACGGAATAACAATTAAAAATGGACTCACAAAAATTTTATGGGTAAACTCGAATACTAAATGGTGACGTACCACAACGCCAATTGAAAGTGGAACTCTCAAAGGTTTTAAATATCATGCCGTCAAATACCTATGACCTGAAGGAAATGACAGTAAATTTATTGTTTTTGCAATGCAGATACCTAGGCCACTGGAAGAAAGCAACATGTATTTTTTCATAGCATGCGAGTAACTATTGAACCAGGAGGAAGTAGCCTAAAAGCTGAACATGCTCATTTGCACACCAAATTGTGTTTCATTGGAGACTCTGCTGATTGCCAGCTGAATCACTCGTTTTCGTCATACTCTTTCGGCGGTTATGCTGCACAAAGGCCGTATTGTTTCATTTGGCATGATATTCGAGGTATCGCAGTATATTTTCCCGAAGGATACTACTTACAAGGTTGTTGAAAAGTCTTGGACAGCCCACTACCAGTTTCGCCTTTTTTGGAGCTCATTAGGCGGGCACACTCTCCGGGGTTCCGTTGACTATATGTCTTTTTTGAACCTAAAGTGCACCAAGTTTGCGAACTACACTCACTACCAAACCAGTCTGGTTTCCACGGAAGGCTCAACTTCTGCAGTGCATCCATTTGAAGGATATTATGAAGAAACGACGAATTTAGCTAAGATTCAGGTCGGTCTTCTATGAAGAACCAAAGTGATGTGCAAATGAGAATAATCTGCCAAACTCGTACAATTTGGGTTAAAGTTGGACATAGGGTTGACAGAACATCTAAGGCTGCGTTTACAAGATGAACACCAAGAAAGATAAGACCGGCCAAAAGAGTTTTATCAAACTTGAAATTGGTTTTCTTCAACCTAAAAGCTAGTTTCTTGCGTTCCTTCACTAAGGCTTCCGGAACCCTCAGTTATAGCGGTTTATCTCAAAGTTGAATCACAATAAACTTTAATATTTACGAGAGAATTTCGGCATGAAGATGAGGCATTTACTAATATACCACCATTCACACCGGTACTCCCGAGTCTTTTTCGCTGAAGATGCATATATGGTTTCCGTGAGCTCAGGCCTCAGTACAATCGAAGCGGATACTAAGGGTTTGTTGAACCAAGGATGGTACATCAACCAATTTTTAATCGTTTATCGAGTTACAAAACAGAGTACTGATACAGAGGAGAATATTGGCAATAAAACTCAGCAACTTTGTAATCTGGCTTTTTTCGGGGAAGAGGAAGACCTAATCCACTCTTTGACTCTAGCTACAGCGTATGAATTTCAGGAGCACAACATTTCGACCAGTAAATACATATCATTCACCCAGAAACCAACGTACGGGTCAACAGTGCAATGCCAGTAAAAGATGGATCACTACGCCTGTGTGTAGCTAGCAGTCGGTTTTAGAATAAAACTGAAATTGTATGCACCATCACGGTACATCCTTGTGTTGGGCGAATACGCACCTGTCTGAAGTGCAGGTAGACAACTCAATATCTTCAGATGATTTTGTGGTAAACAGAAACGTCATAAACCGAATATTTCGATTTCCGACTTTTCAGCAATCAACAAAACTATACGCCTTCTATGCACTTCATTCATCATGTATATTGAGTTCAGTAAAAAAAAATTTACGCAGCACCTTGAGTACAGAAGAAATTCACGCTATCTTATATCCTCATAAAAACTTGCTCTACCATCTGACGATGATGTATTTCTTTGTGGCATGAAGCGTCAAATTTGCGGTCCACTGTCTTCAATCCTCGGTACAAACAGTATTCCGTGGTTCCGCGAAGATTCTGTGACTGAGGAATCGACTTTTATCTGCAGACATTCCGAATACGTTGTTTGACTCTCCTCACAAACTGACTGCGCTGCTGCGCAAATTTCTTCTGCTGTTTCTGCCAGCATTCTAACAATTCTAAAAACGTAGATTCTGTCATTTCTCAACTCGGATGGTGAAAAAAGCACAGCATCGTTTGTAAACATCTTACTGCGCTGCCGGAAAATTAAGATCGATTGAGAAAACAAAAGCAAGCGATGAAAAATCATCCATCTAAAAACTGTTTAGATCGGTCGATATTTGCCTGACTCAACCGTGCAACAAGGTTACAAAATTAATCGAAGCGGATGCGCTTATTTAGCTGCCCGGTTTTATGAAAGACAAAATTTCTGATACCCATAGTTCTACTAGTTATTTCTTCCTCGTCAAGAACTAAGTCTCACTGGTTTATCGTTTCTGTTGTAAAACAATAAGTCATTCTTAATGCCGTTATGCACAAATAGGTTATCCTGTTCGGCGGGTGGCTAGATAAATATAAGTAAATATCTTCTAATGAAAAAACATCCTTCGCTAACGCAGGTTCCGAACATCAAAACAATAAACCGAAATATGTCCCTTGGGATTTTGTGGACACCTTTGAATATGGGTCAATACATGATGATTGTACATGGATTCCCTGATCACGGGCGTAGCTGCTTTTCCGTCAGGACGTGCAAAACGAAGCCTTCCGTACAGCAGCACTTCATTTCGCGCAAAACTATGCATAATTTATTTACTCTACACACCTGGTAAACAAACTGGATCCTACTGTGAGTTTTGGTGGGGTTAAAAGCGGTAGAACATAAAGAAATTGTGTATTTCTGTTGGGTAAACTAATTTCGTACCCTTTTAATTTTTGAATGATTTGGTAAATGATGTTCTAGTGTGGGCAACCATAGGAATGATGAATTATATCGTAAAAAAAGCGAAGTGAAAATTAAGTAAGACCGGAAATACGGCTTACCTTATACATTTTAGATTACATTTTTTGATTAAGAATATTTCTGTGTTAAAATTTTCTTGTTGCCGAGTGTCGTACTACCATCGTTTGTTTTACGTTGTATAAAAGAGTTACAAACACCACGGAGCTATTTTATGCAGACGGTCAAAGATCTTGGTCACTTTTAGGTGAGGCTTTTGAACTATATCATCTCTTTTTTGTCTAATTGACCTCATTTGTCCTGGTTTTCTGGTGACCCTTTTGCCTATATCATCCAGTTAAATGGAAAAATCCCAGATAAGGCTTACAAATGCTTAGAAATCGGTAGTTCTGCAGGCCCATGTTGTAAAGGTGTGGTCGGATTCCTAAAATTTAGCCATATTTGTTTTCCTTCTCAACCTGGACTCATCAAAGCGATGCTGATTGGAGATGTTTTACCCGTGACTTATCTGGGTTCTTCACACTACTCACACATACACACACACTCATCTGCGTATAATTATTAATAAATTACACTCACAATCTAACAAGTTGAAAGTGAGTTGACTTTGAGGATTTTACCAGCGGCCAGTTAGTCCAAAGGCCAACACTTACTTGCGCCTTACATCTCCCTGAAACTCCAACTATTTTCCTTCGCTACTGACGGATAGCCTCTAACTTGAGCTGGGTCTTTACGTGCACAATTCATTCGTCTGGGGTGCTTTGTCTTATGGGTTTCGAACCCACAACCCATGGTCTATCACATGGGGATAGTTTGCTATACCTATTTGCACCCCCGCCTGTTATATTTGCCTCATCCAGCGGTCGTGCTGGCAACAGGACAGTCTTAGCGTTCATACGATCTCATCATCAAGCAGCTATAACAATGAAGCCAGTTCAGTGGTCAAGAGGAATGACTGTATTTGCTGTTGGTTGTTTTGTCAGAGGCACCTTTTTAAGCCCTGGTGGACAAACTTACGACACAGCTTTTCAGTTTCACATAGTCTGACAACTAATATTTTTGCCTCCCGTACAGGGTTACTAAACTTGGAGTCCTAAGATGTTCCACAGCAAGGCCTATTACAGTCATTTAAAACCCCTAAAAAGTAGCCGGTTTTGTTGTATTATTGATTTGTAGGTACATTCTAATCTGCTCATTGCTACATCAAGTTCAGCCAGACATTTATCTTTGGCAACATGCAGGGAATGTTTGCCGAATGGCCAGCAAATCCTCGCATATGTTTATCGGCACGTGTATGTAGCAGTCGAACATGGCATTTTTCGCTGTCGTTGAAGATCATCATATGGAGACCGGGCATCCATCGCGTAACCTATTTGTCTAATCGTCACACACTATTGAACCTGGGTCGACAAGGCTGCCAAACAAATTGTGCAGATGTTTCTTCCAAATTTTATGCGCGGTTTGAACTGACCATCGACTTTGTATCAAAGCCTCGCCAAGCTAAAAGTGTAACTTCGTAGACTGAAAACCCATTGTGCTCGGGTGATTCGGTTATTTAACCGAATCAGAACAAACGGCATTTGGTGTGAGATCAATGCAAAGGGATAGCAATTTTTAGACGGTCGTCTCAAATGACATCCAACTGCCAGAGCTCCAAAGCCTATTAAGAAGCCCCCGATAGGAATTTTGGACCAAAGTTTCTTCCTTTCTTTATGAAAAAACCGTATGGTGCTAAACCCAAATGACTTAAATGTGAGTTGGGCCATCATGGGTTTCCTTACTCAAGACCTCATATCTTCCTCGTCATCGTCCCCGTCTTCATCACCATTAGAATAGTCACAGTCAACGTTATCTTCATCGCCATTATCAGCAGCTGCAGTAGGATCTTTGTCAAAGAATTCAGTCAAATTTCTGGATGCAAGCCAACTTTATGTGATTGACACCGCATCTTGTAACCTATCTACCGAGTTTGACCACTCAAAAAACAAATGTATCTTAACGACCTGCGTGCCAATGTAGCTGGTCATAGGTTGTCTTCCACGTAGCCTGGGTCACCCAAAATCAGAGTGCTCAAGTTCTCTTGGCTGAATGTTTCACCAGACTTAGCCGAAACGTCTTCATCTTCGCGATTAATTCGTACGGAAGCTCCGAAATTTGACTTCTCGTTTGATAAAGCACATATTCCGTTTTGTTTTAGACCTTTTTTGGTTTTTTTCTCCTCTTACCTTTTAACCCCAAACGAATGAATCACTAGTAGACACGGTTAAGGAGTACACAATAGCCTTAGTCCAGTGAAACCCAACACGCTTCAAAAGCCGTGTTAGGGTCAAATTCAGTCTTTTTCAAAGTGGAAAAGTAGAACCAATGAAGGGTTTTTTATCAAATATACAACCCACTTACAGGTAAATATATGTCTGGAAAGACTGTGCAAATGTTTTCTAGTTGTGAACTTTTCGCAACTACCTATATATGTAAAAACGTTCACTCGTAAGGAACCTGTTCAGAGACTAAATGCTCCAAAGAAAAACAACGTTCCTTGCTGACGCAAGGCTAACGTCAAATGTGCCATTGTTCCGCTTAAATGACAGCGCCTGTCCTTCTGTTAAAATGACGTCGAAGCTTTTGCTTGTTCCCGAAAGAGGGCAGAAACGAGTTTACGACCAATACTTCTGTAATACCTATGTTCATTTGTAGCGTTGTCTTGCAGTTACATTCCGTTACCAACTTACCACAGTCGTAAAGTTTGCCCAGATGGGCGTCAGTAGGTTGAATAGCGTCATCCTTTAACAATGTCTCAACGAAGCCGTTAGAACCGCAATTACACTGGTATGACAATGTGGCGTCAAAAACGTTACCATCGAAAAGCTGTCCTTTAAGTAAATTTGCTATAATTCAGGACAATTCCGAAACAACCAACAACCTGGTTGATCCTCCTGCCTAGAAAATTGACCGTTAAAATAACTGACTACGAAAGTCACCCAGCGGATAAAGTCCGGTTCGGTTAGTAATTCAATTATTCTATCGTAAGAACAATTTGACTGCTTTCCAGAAGTCCACAAATCAATTTAAGTGTAACAGCCCCCATTAGATGAGCATGACTAACCCCTCAGACAAGGTACCTGGTGAAACCTTTAAAAGTTTCGCAAATAAATCAGACAAGAGAAGCCACGGTTGGGTGAAAATTCATGCAGAATCATTGAAAAGTCAACGTGGTACGATAAAAATGTGAAAATACGTTTTTTTCTTCTATTTACTTGCCATTTGCCATTTTTCTTACCAAATACGTTTAATTGCCATCATGACTTTGGTCTTTTTATCATTACTATAGGTAGTCTCTGTGTCTAGGTTATTTTAATATTGCCGAAACATTTCAATTTTAACTCTACACAGTCTCATATAACAACTCTTTTGGAAACTTTAAAAACCCTTCTACTTTTGCCCATATCCTGCTCAATATAACAATGGAACGCTGATCACATTTACAAAACTAGAACGTTGCAGAAAGGCCGGAAGCTTCGGTTACCAAGTGACCATCAAGTTCAATCATCCGTACGATAAGAGAACTTTGAACGTAAAAAATGCCGTTTACAGGACAACTGTGAGAAAGAACGGTGTTTTGGGATTACAAATGTTATTGGTTGTTGATCAGGTGGCTGTCGATTTGTCGAGTTTGGCAACAGAGCTGCGGATGTATCGCCACCATACAAGCAGATCGGTGAACAGTACTTAGTAGCTCCAGTTAAATTTGTCAACGGCTTAATTTGTGAACTGCTTAAAGAGTTCTGTAAGCAATGGTAGTCGAGTTGCTCACTGTTCAAAACAATTATCGCTACAGGATAAAGAAAACGATCTTTTCAAAGGAACACGATCCTTGGGTCAGTACCGATCTTCACACCATTTGGATTAGTATAGTTATTTGCGCAGTCGCATGCATGAACTAATGAAAGGATTATAAGAATTGTGGATAAGGACTGAGTATGCAAGTCCAAACCTTCATCATAAGACTCAGGATGGTGTCTTATCAACATCAAGTAGATTGTTGTCACACGTGTATCTGAACGATTCGTGAATGACTACCATGATAGTTGCCAACGTCCTTTCTGTTTCTAATGGAGTGAGCCTGCTTAGCTACTCCACAATACAAAAACAATGCAAAAATCTTCATCTAATACTACAATTCTACTTGGTCATCTGGATACTTCCATGCTTGTAGAGGAGCGTTTGCCTGATAGATGTTTTCCATAGTAAACCAGAAAGATTCATGCAATGGTGTCTGATAACCTACAATTGTACGGAAGCGATTAAATGTCTGACGTCTTCACTTCTCTGCAACACACCCGTTACATGGTAAATCGCTTAATGCGGGTAAAACATGTTAATTTTTAAGCAGACTTCCTTTGAGAAGATCATGCGCACAAAATTCTCACAATCTATTTCAGTGGAACGTCCCGCAAGAATTCCAGTGACTCGAGCCAAGTTACACGATAAAAAGAGGAGTACTTACAAAACAATGAAAACCATCTAAGCTCCTATTTCTGTTTTTTTTATTTCGCACTATAATGGCAAACATACCATTTGCTCTTCGACCTGCAGAAATCCTCTCAGTAGATTCCGGTTTTTCAAAGTGCCCAAGAAAGAATCTGGTACTTCCGAAAGCAGCCCTAATAACCTACTCATTCAACCTCTTTTGTGTGCTGAGCACGTCAGAAAACTGACCCTGTTGTCGACAAATTTTCCAAGCATGGGAATTCACCCAGTCATCCGCACCTGTTTTAACCGATAGAAAGCCAGTACTAAATATTTTCTTGGGAACAACTCTCACAGACCCTAAAGTGGTTCATCAGAAGGAAGAAAATAAATTTGGTGCACGCACTTGAATCGAAGGGTCCGAAGAATTACTCAACGGTTCTAAAGGTTAACCCCATACTCACGACCAGCGCATGTGATTTTATTGGTCATACTGACCCTAGGGATCCGTACAGAGTTCTGCGGCCAGTATGCATTGACAACAAAGGTGGTCAGCGATTCTGTCGGGGCAACCGTTACTTTATGTGCCTGACAACAATTGCTAGACACAGTCGGTAAGCATAAACCCCAAAACTACCTACAAATATTTGTAAACTTTGCGTTCGTTTCGGAGAACTTGGTTCTTAAGGAGGGAGCTTGTCTCTAAAGGATTTTTTCCGCGGTAGTAACTGGCATTTGTTTTCTGCAGCCCATTGGAAAGATTTCTATTTCACCTTCAAGTGCATGGCATAAATTTGTTCTCTAGTATTTGGGACAATGGTTGCTGGAAGGACGACATTATGAATCCATGCTCCAGCAGCATGTCGTTTCTTGAAATCTATGGGCACCCCCAGTAAAATTCATTGTAGCTTTTGTTATCCTTAGCTTTTTTCATTTTTATTAAATGGCGATGCATCCGTAAAACCAATTTCTCATGTACTAAGGAGAATTTTTTATCTTTATCTCAATTCTCTGGGCAACCGGAAAGTAAGAGACCTATGGAATTAACTGGGATATTAATTGCAACTCTAACGCTCCGTTCGGAAATGCTCTAAAAATGCACATGACTTCATTGGTCAAAGGTCAGGAGTGTATTGCTTTATTCACATACGATAATGGATTACAGTTTGAGTTGGTAATTTTACAGCAGCCACTCAGTTCCTTTCCATTTAAACCCTCATTAGTCAATCACTGACGGCTACTCACGTTCTTTTATGAGATTTTTGTGTTTTGTAGATGTTGTCTGTTTGTTTGCATGTGGAATAGTGGTTTATGTTGTTATTTTGAAAAGCCTCACTGTGACAGATAATATTTTGCACCCGGTAGATTAGGAACAAATAGGTTTAATGAGAAGCCGGAGACTTAACAAATCTGCCATGTCAGCCATCTGTAACCAGTGTATGTTTATCTGGTTTATTTACCTGGTAATCCAGTCGACGTTTTTGCGGATGTACGTTGACGGACGTTTGATCCACAACTACCCAATGAATGTAACACCTCGCCCCAAACGGGTGACTACTCACTATCTTATCACCCCAACTATTTCTTCTTTACTACTCAAGCTACAAACAGGAGAAGAGTTTTTCAATTCTTCTGACACCCCATTTCCGTTCCCTTAGGAATTTCCCACCCTGTGTCGGGTAAAAATTCTTTCATTTACTTCCTGTCGGTTCTCCGAGAGAACTAAAACGATGCAAACCAAACCATTGTCATTCTGTGTTCGTTTTTCCGTTCAGTATGGCTGACTAAATCAACTTTCCAATATCTGTGGGCACAAAATAGTTTGCATCTAATATTCTAGTTACTGTGGCCCGTGTTTTGGAGTAAAAGCTGACTGCGGCAGCAAAAGTCATTGCAAAGCCTGAAATTTTGAGAAAATGAACAAATGAACAACAACTAGAGGGTTGGAAGTATCGGTTATCATTACCTTGTCCATATTTATTTCTCAGCTTGGCAGTGTTCGCGTGGTATAAATTTTCCATATCATTCAGCCCTCATTTTTCACCCCCCCCCCTTTGTTCAAGGTTCATGTGTCTGTTCAAGAAAGCCGGGAATTCGTCGTCACACGGTTAGTCGCTCTGGATAAAGACAGCGGTCCAAACGGACAGGTTCACTATCGTATAGTACGGGCCAATGCGTCTCATGGATTACAAATTCGTCGGACAACTGGGGAGCTTTACGTCGAAAAAGATATGACAAATAACAATAAGGTACGTAAGTGTTTTACCACGTGCCGTAGAAGTTAAGTCTGAAAACAGTCTCCCAGTGAGGTGTACAGAGAATTTTACAAACAGCATTGTTTGGAAACAATTTGCTGGGTAATCCCAGCCGAAATCTGAATTCTTATCACCTTATAGGTTACAAATTTGTGCGCCTATTGGTTCCCATATGAATACGCAGCAAAAACTTACGCTAATGACGACGAAAAATGAAAGTTGTCACATAGATAAGCCTCAGAAAATATCGTTTTCCATTTCACGTGAATAATCATGTGGTCGGAACCTTTCATTCAGGGCCGATTGCAGTAAACTATGCCTTTTTGGGATAGACTGTGGACGATTGTTGTCAACCGCAGACCAGCAAATCATTCATAATTTTTCCTTGAACTCAGCAGAAGCAGTTTGTTCTTCATCATCTCTTGCCGATTTGCTATAAAATAAATAATTTATCAAGGTCTCAGGAGAGTTCCAGTTTCCAATCTAATTTGCCAGTGATTATACTTGTTGTTGAACTTGCGTTCATCTAATAATAAACAACTAAGGGGGAGAATTCATCGTTTTTCATTTAGTCAACATATCATGAAAAAAGTGTTTCTTAGAATTTCGTCGAACAGGGCTGAATATGATCAACTTTCTGCTTGGCTTCAAAGTATTTTTTCTCGTTAGAATGTCTTCGTGAATTATGACAGGTATGTTGTCTATGCCACTGTGATGCTGAAACGTTTACGAGAATCGCGCAAAAGATGCGTGTATGAACAAAAGCGTGAGGTGAACCATGCGACAGTGCATAACTAGCACGACGACTGTACGGAAGCTCATTTGGAGCGTTTCACAGACGACACCACAACTGAACACACATCTTAACTGGTCGAAGAATGGGTGAACTTAGCCAGCTCCTAAAAAATGATTAATCAAGTTTGTGTTTGATGTTCCTCCAAAATGTCAAAACTACCACATGATTGATACTACAAGCCGTTGTTGGTTATACAGAACGTATGGCATGCGGCCAGTTAATGAAGTCGGTCTATGTTCAACTCTGATTGTCCCCCAATAAATTCTAGACAGCTAGGAAAACCTCGAATTCTTCTGATCCAGGTGTCACAACACAGATATTCAAGTTAGCCTACCGACAAGCCTCCATGAGTGCGCACTTAGGAACGTGCTACCACCCAGTGCCAATCATAGACTGGCATCAGACCATCCACATGTCTGGGCCCTAGCAAGAAATTATGGCAGACGAATCGTAAAATTAATGATAACAGACACCTACAATCATCTCAGGACAAGGCGAAAGGGTAATCACTGAGGACAATACAAGTTACTTCCCTGGTCCACAGCATTTGGCAGACTTCGAAACAGCATTTGGACACCGTGAAAACAATGCAACGGTCAGACGCACAACAGCCCTGAGAACCAAACTGCGCAAACTCACGAGAAAAATGGATCCAACAGTTGCGATGTTCGGGTCAAAAATTTGCCTAGACGTTAACTCAGCACCCCTGAACAATAACTTCTGATCAGAGGATTCAACTTCAGCGTCGAGCACGCACCCCATACAGATGGCCTAACTAGCTTACGACATGCCTTGAAAACTAACGAGGACGTACAACAGCAGGTTATAAAACAAATGTACCAGCAATCACAAGCAACAGATATTTAACGAGTTTCCAGACAAGAACGAGACGTGCTCAGTAGTCTCTTTTATTTTATTCGTTAATAGGGATTTCATCCCGTCAGTGAAGCTAATCCATGCTGAAAAGCCAAGAAACAATGTACAGCTGCTTTGTCCTTGTTCGGAACCATTAACAGTGCGTAGTTCACGAAATTCAGAGTTGCGCACCGCTAATGATTCCAAGAAAATTCTGAACAGTGCGTCTCGATTAGCTTTGTGCATAGATTAGCTTTACTGACAGGACGAAATCTCGGTTGAAAATTAGCAAAACTTCTCAGCAGTGAAACCAGCAGACAAAAGAAGCATCTCAACGCCACAGAACATACGGATTACATTGAAAAGGCCACACAATTTCTAAATTGCCAATCAATCACAAAACAATTTTATGCTTGATCCGTGAAACCAACAGGAAACTACAAGCCACATATGGAATAAAGAGCTGGGAACTGTGGAAAACCTAAGGTGATGACTACCTACGGACTGCCGAAAATACACAAAGAAGGGACTCCACTTTGAGCAGTCATTTCACATCCGATGACAAATTAGCCAAAGGCTCATAGCAGAGATCGAATCATTTAATTTTCGGATCCAAACACGACCAGCAGTACTGACCAATTTCTAAGCAAACTACGAAACGTCGCTATAGGAGATGAGGAAACCGTAATTGCGATTGTTGTCATACCACTATTCACTTCAGTCAGCCTCAACCGCACCAGAGCAACAATAACGGAATGATTCGGAATAATTTAGGCACAACGGAAACGAAGAAAACCGAATTTCTATGCAAGCTGTTGAACTTTTCATGGTTACTTACTTTAGACTAATGGAAAAACATACCAACGGCTGAAAGGGACCTCAATAGGATCTCCAACAGCAGAAATTATCGCTCAGGCGGTAATGCGGAACTTGGGGTGTACGATCCGCTATCGAACCGCTACGTAAAAAACATTTTCATCATGAAACGAGAATCAGTACACAATACACATGAATTGCCCAAGGCTACGTTTGAGGATACCAAGTTTACAGTCAAACTGGAAAAGAATAGTGACGACCATTCTTGGACGTTTCAGTGGACACTAAGGTGGACTCTCAAAGCCTACGCATACTGAAAAAAACACAAATGAATCAGTCAACTACAATAGTAAGCACCCAATGAACTACAAACTACATTCAATCCTTGTTCAAGAGGACAGAGACATATTGTAGCACCACAGAACTCAGAGAGGAGGATGAAAACCATTTATTCAGAAAAGTTTAGAACACTGTATACCCAGCAATAGCGATATCAGCGATCAGAAGAAGCTTCCTATCTGAAACCAAAAATTTATCCTCGTTCACAGCCAGATTTTCAGGTCAAATAGGAACCCTCGTAATCCGCCAACCGGAAACCGCCTCACGAAAACTGCTGGCATGACCGAAGGACAAAAACAAAAAAAAGAAATCAACTGCAGCCACTGCAATTAGTTCTGTGCTGGATGAATGGGGAAGAAACCGCATATACGAATAAACGGACACAATGCAGTCATCAGAAGACATCCTCTATTCTTGAACTCCATAATGACGACAAAGAGGTCACAAATTCAATCTTGAAAACATAAAATCTTGGCATACGGAGACACGAGACACTGAAGAGTATTTCTGGAAGTGTGGTACTTCGAGACCGACTCGGTCAACCGACGCATTTAGCTAAACTGAAGTTATGTGTCACTACGTGCAAAGGACTGTCACCCCAGCCGATATACTCAAAATGAACAATCGGATTAACAATCCAAGAAACATCAACAAGTCACATCAACAAAGGTCAAAAAGTAGAACCCAGAGAGTCCAAGGACAGAAACCACTCTAACATCGACCAGGGTAGGAGGAATCAAGCGCGAAGGTCGCGTGGTCACCCACCAGTCAGGACACCGTATAACCTGGATAATAGGACCTCCTGGCCGAACAACATACTGTGATCGAAGGTCACCCATTGCTAGAAACATCTGTAACAACACACCCACAACCACTGACACACCGTCACGCTCCACTCTAGCCCTAACAACACAGCCGATGATTCCACCTGTAATGGTGATGAAACTCCTGCAATCAAGCTGCTCAAGGAACAAACCAACGACCAACCATGCTACCTCAGCTACCAACACTCTCCTCAGTAGCATAAGGAGACAGTGAACAAGAAGCAAAGCAGAGATGCTGTCATCTGCGTAAATAAAAAAGTCTATGCTGGCAAAATGTTGCTCATCCCCTTTTTTAACTCTGTATGTGTATGTATGTGTAATGCATGTAATGTAATGGAAAGCTTGTGATGAAAAGTCAAGAATATCTCTACAGCTGTTTCAGACTGGTTTGCAACCATCATGCGGGTTGCATGATTCACTTGGTAGACTTAAAACTTCCGGATATATATTCAAGTAATTTTTCACCTGCGTTGCGGAGCGCACCGTAAAAGTTGGGAGTTTGACTACTTTTATTAGTGGGTTTTTCGGAAAATTGTGACTGTTCACTGGAAGCCAAATTCTCAACCTTCAGACCGGGGTCTAAAGTCATCATTCGACGAGCTCGCTGGCTCCTTTGCAGACGAAGTAAATTGTTCCGTTTTTAGGGTGGATGGAGCGTTTCTTGTTTTTGCCTGGGTGGGTCACTTTACAAATCATTCACGGACATCTGGGAGAGGGAGGTTTCAAGTCTCCCCAAAGATTTTCCAGAAGTGAACTAATAGTGATCTGCAGCTATGGCTGTTCGGTTACGGTAGATGCAAGGTAAATGTGAACTTTCCACATCTTCCCAATACCCGCATAATTTGGTTTTATTTAGACCAATTCAACCCTATTACCATGCTCTCCTGCATGCCGTGGTCAGTGACTTGTGTATGTGGTGTGGCAACTGCAGGAATCATGCGTTTCTTCGGACAGATGCATCAGATAATACCCGATGTTACTGTGGATGGCCGCAACGGAAAAGCTAGCTAGCTTATTGGCGATTCAACGGGTTCATTCAAGCAGAATCCTCAACTTAACGTTGCGTCTTGTTCCAAACTTCATCAGAAATGAGCTGTTTAGAAATAAACACCACCAAATTACAAACAATATAAGCCTACTCGAAAATTCTTCCATTTTGTGTTGACAGTCAGACACATATTGGCACGCAACATTTCCATAAATAATGTTCTCAGATTTGCCGGAGGTGGATCAAGCAACTAATATATAGAGCTGACTTAACTCACCCGAAGAGTATACTTCAAAGTCCTCCATCTGTTTGAACTTGAACGGTTTGAGGACACCGCTTGAGTTTTTACTCAAACAGTTGCCTTTTTCACATATTGATTCAGTAATTCTATAACTTACTGGGTGGTCAGCTAGTTGAAACTTCAAAGTTGACGACTGATGCTGAGAAGCGGAAATAGTAGGCTTATTTTGAAGAAAACTATGGTCTTTCTAACCAGTAAACCGTCATTTCGGAACGATAGAAACCAAAATCAGTGAAAAATAGGGGACGACACCGTTGACACAGAAGTCAAAACACCGTCAACACAAGCTTTTGTGTATACGCGGGATCTTGACAAGGCCTTGTCAACTAGGACAATCTGTTTAGAACACTCCACATGCATTTTTATCTCCTGACAAAGCTCTAAAAGAGAGGCCACAAAGAATACCCCTTTGAGAATATAATATGTTCTCATCGTGGAAAACGCAGTTAAACTTGATTTAGTTCCAAGGAACTTCAACCGAATTGCAAAACATTATGATACATGCGTCGGATTATGTCTCTCAGAACAGCATCTATTTCTGTCAGCGAAAACCAGGCATCTACGTGCGATATGATACAAGTTTTCTGCTCTTTTTGATCATGTTACAAGCACACAGCGATCGTTTTCTAATTTAGACACTTAAGGAGCCGTTTCAACTTTCCAGGAAGTTCACCGTCCAGGAATTTCAGCTTCCGATTCAAAAGCACACCTGGATGAAGGGTCACCATTTGACTCAAATGCTAGACCTCAGAGTGGAAGCGAAATACCTCTCATTTTGAACTGCTGAGTGCCGGAGTTTGCACGATGTTTTCTAATCTTGATTCAAGAACGCTACAAACCACTTCAGATATTTTTTTCTATTAAAACGACCCAACCATTCAATGTTTCAGTGTCGCCGGGCATCTGTTGCGACCAGACTCTTGGATCTATCCTCCTATGCCTCAGAAAACCGACTGAATAAAAGTCAGCACAGAGTTGACGATTAATTTTTATGACTCCTGATCTTGTCAGACTTGTGACAGCAAAACTGTTGTACATGTTGCTTCATCCTTCAATTTGGGGACCTCTCTATAGATCCAAAACGACATTCAGCTGTGGATCGCAGAATACCAGAAAACATGAATCCTGCTATCCAGCAGGATAATTTGAAAATAGACTAATGTTTAGCACACAAGCAGTTTGATTAGCGAAGTTTATCAAATCTGCTCACTAATGCTCACGGCGTTTCTAACAATCCTTTGAACAAAGTTACTAAACCTTTTGCTATCTGTGTTTGTGAAAAGGAGAAATCGGAACGTAAATTCTCTGGAGTTTAGGCTGCTTGGAAGTGAGTGCAGAATACACACAGCTTTAGCTGACGGATTGCGTTGGACTGCAATCGGATTGGCCTCTGCGTCAGACTCACGTCACTCTTCTTGTTAGATTTTTTCTTACGGAAACCCAGCGTCCGTCCTAGCGTTCGACTTGCAAATCATTTCTTCAAAACAATTCGCTGGGAAATTATAATTACAAACTTTTTCGTTCGACACCGATTTCCGCTCAGCAAGAAGAATCATTTGAAAATGTCAGTTGCATCAACTGATACACGCAGCACAAATTTTTTTCTATGGACAGGCCGTACAAAGGTCCTGAAAATGAATAGATTTCAACGTGGCATATTGAAAACTGAGACACTGCGTCCACCTGTGCACGGATTCATAAACCGAAGTCTCGCTGAATCGGCATCCAAGAGAACAACATTATATATTGACTCGAGAGGACGTAGTGCTCGTCACTGGAATGGAGACACGCCGTCTCAACTGAAGTACTTTTGTGAATAATTAACTAGATACGACAGCACAGTCCGCCGATACGAACTCAGGCCACTTTCAGTAGTAGTCTTGACGCTTGTACACCATAAGGTGGCCTAATAAGTAACTATACAAGAACCCATACTCCTTTCTGTAAATCGTCTGTGGGTTGGTAATTAATAATTCAAATTCTATCCTGATCACAGCCACATATTATCCGTCGACTGTCATTCCAGCTGACTGTTGCGTTTGCATGATAGGTACATCCAGTTTGACGGAGAACCAAGCATCCCAAGAGTGCACGAGGACACCTGTTTGAACAAACTGTTGTTTACCATATTTTGTACTCAGGAAAATGAGTACTTGTTTCAGTTCAGCTAAAATTTCATTGTTATTTCGAGGCTGGCCACACTAGACCGTTAAAAAGTGATGACTCACGTGGACACCAGTTAGCGTAATAAGTGGGCAACGCAGCTGGATAGTTCACGGCAGTAGATTTGGTTGTCAAAGTGTTCTGTCCCACCCGGCTGAGTAGGAGGCTGTGATCATTCTACGTGGCCTTTAGAATCATCCATCACATTGGCGCCAGGATGAGTGAAATGGTGCGAAGAAATCTTGAATTTTTGTCCATGTATGATGTTTTAAAGTTAGTCAAAGTAAATAGTGCCTCATCAAATCACACTGGAAAAACGATGTACCAGAACAACATTGGTTTCAAATGCTTCGCATTGCTTGCGTTTCCCGTAATAATCAATAGTAAAAAAACAACTAGAAAATGAAAATCCCCCGCCGATGCACAACAGCTTGGGGATGTGTTCAAACTGACAAGGGTAAACACGCTTACTGAAAAGCTATTGTTGTAAAGATTTTCTCCTTAAAAAACATGCAATCCTCTATCTGGAACCAGCATGTTTCCCGCTAATTAACTGGGCCTGAATGCTCAGCTGTCTATTTGCGATGAAACGCTGACCAACATAGTTCTACAAATCTCCAAGAATGCATCTGATACTATGCTCTTTCCAACACGAACAAATGTTACACTTCTCTGGAATGTCGCCAAAATTGTTAGCCAGAGGAATTATCGCTTTATGCAATAGATACTTAATAGGTAACCGATTGCCACCTCACATTTCACTTTAAACAATGCAGTTTGATAGTTTTGTTCACTTTTAAATACTGATCAGTGAAAAAGATAAGAATGGTTTGCAATACAGTACGTGCGCACCCTCGTCATTTACCGACTTCGTGTTCGCTTTGTCGAACGACAATGCGGTATGTCAGCCTAAGACGCAATCATTACTCACACGTTTTTTCGTGTGGCCTATTTCAAGCAAACAAAAATTCTTACCCATGTCACATTCTTGAAACTACTTGGTGTTCCGACTTGCCTGGGGATGACACTGGACAAGCATGGTACAGTTGTAAGGTCAAGATGGCGCTTTTCTGTGTTGAATGCCAAATCGTCGTCAGCTATGCAGCTGGACGGTCATTTGAAAGCACACTGAGTAGACAGAAAATCAGGCAATCTCCTTGCGAACCCTGTCTGCATAATCCACCTCTTTGATTTGCTGCAATATTACATAGTGAATGAACTTGGCAGCAGTAAAGGTGATTCCAAATCCTTTTAAGCCACCATGTAAAAACCAGACCAATACGCTTCGCTGAATTTCGCATGATTCATGTTAAATCTATGTGAACCATCTCACGAAAACTGACCAAGCTTATAATTCCATGCGTTGCTAGCAGCAACAAAGAAGACATTCTGAGTCCTTGCCTAACGGGAAATCGTTCCAAGTTTGAAAAAAAAGCTACATGTAACACCAAAAGTGGTACATGTTTTTCGTCTGGCTTTGTTTGAATCAAACACGTACCTTAGATAGTTTAGTGATTTACTCATCGCAGTTACCGATCAATGACACCACGTGACGGTCGACGTGGCATGAGGTTAATGGCTTTTGTGAGATTCGCGTTGGTATGTGAGCTTAGATGCCAGCATGACGTTCAAACCGAGACAGAAGGACAATTATAGCTTTCATTTGTGGTCTCTGGCCCGAAAGTCCAACCACAAGGCAGTAGTGACGGGTGTAGAACTAACAAAATGATCTAGCTTTTAGGTCGTCACACATGGTGTGTGAGTCGGGCAAAAAATGCTCAACTGAATACTGACCTTTGACCAACTCAGAGTGCAAGACTTTGTAATGTCAGAAGAATAACCGTCAGTGTATCTCAGAAAACCATGATAATGTAGAGCCCCTTTCAAATGTCGTTCTTTTCCCAGAGCAACCACTTTTCAATACAACCTATTTGCTTGGTCCCTACGAAGTCATGACAGAGACAGGGGACTTAATAACGCATCTACTATGGAAGCTGCGTTATCAAATTTTTGCACCAAAACTGCTTGAAAGTTTTGTTTGATATAAAACCTAAAAAGGCAGCCACTAAACGAGCTTGACCGACAGCTAATAGTCTGCTTTTTGAACTCTCCAAAAATCTCTCCAAAACTCTCTCCAAATCTTTACAAACATTCATCGAGGAGAAGGACAATGGATGAAATACCTAAAACATGCGCTGCAGTTCACAGCTGAGTGACGAGAACGTCAAAGTCGACCTACAAGTAAAACTCATCAACCAGCAGTATGGGCTTTCGAACGAAGCTTTTTCTCCGTATGTTTATCAGTAATAGCTGTCTAACCACGAATGAAATCCGAACAACCTAGGTTCCTTCAAAAACTTGTTGCCTCTTGTCTATGCACGCACCCAACGGAATGAGGACAGTATCACTAACCTAACCTACCGATCACTGATATCAAACAGAATACCAGAAGCTAGCAGCATGATTACGCTGGGCTGTTAAAGATCTAAGTCGACTGTCGAAAGACTCAGCCAAAATTTTAATTCGTTCTGGGCTTTTGGATGAACAAAGCGTAGTAACAGTAGGTGGAAATTAGGCATCCACTTCTATATTCCAAAATCATCGAAGAACGTAACTGTGGTGGCTATAAACACTGTATAACATCGACAAGGTCACTGTCATCTGTACAGTTCGCAGACGATGATGGCGACGATATTTTTAATGATGAAGGTGATGAGTATTTTTCGTAACTAGAATACGGACATCATGCACTAAGCTCGATCCTCACTATTTCAACTTTTGTCTACCCATTTAACCGCGAGCTCCTTTGACGAAATGTGCATCTAAACGTATTCTTTCATGTAGTACATTTTTCCAACTTTCCTTTCCTTTCTGAAAGCTTCTGTGTTGTGCTAGAAATCATAACACCAGCGAAGAAAAAGAAGACATAGCTGATGTCGCTTTTCTCGTAGTAAACTGAATTGTGTCTTAATACAGACCATCCACTCCTATAGGAGTAGTGCCATGGTCCCCCATCTTGTTCCAAAAAAGATTGTGCACGGACTTTGTCGGAGAAAATTCCCCTAATTTAAACGGAAAAACCCATAAGTTTCGCAGATGCATCCGCTAACCTTTGCAGAGAGTCATAAAACATCAAAAACACGAGGTAATAAACATGATGTTTATAAATAGGATCCTATTGGCTACCGAATTTGTGAGTTACTAAAGACGTTAAATTCGGCTAACATGAGGTCATGATCAGTTTTAAAAAACCAAACCATGTTGCACCAGGAACATTAATTCTTTGAGGTCTGAAACCGGTCCAGAATTTCTTCCATCTGGTGGGAAACCAGGTGGCTAAATCTATGGCTTCTCATCTATGGTTCCTGACCCATGGCTTCACAATAGTTGAACCTCCTTGATGACATGCAGTTACCAGTTCTCCAATAGCCATTTACTCGTTTCTGCAGTTTTCGCGTCTGCATATAGTAAGCATTAATTCTCTGCTTATGCAGTGCGCAAAGCACTTCAGTTTTGCCTGAGTCTTTTTGTAGATTGTTGGTTCCCATCCTTTATGCACGTGGAAGCCGTGCATTGTAGCAAAGATTGCTTACCCTTTCTCCTAATACAACGCTACGCATGCGTTAACGGAAATACTCTTCGATAGCCTACCGTCTGCTCCATCCTTTTTTGGGCAACATTCAGTTAAAATAGACATTTGAGACTCCAATACATTTCTCACTTGTACACAATTTGATGTTCAAGTAAAACATGGGGCTTATGAAAACTCAGAGACCACACCTAAGTAACTGGCTTTAAGACGGGCAAAACCAACAGTGCACTGTCAAAGATTTTCAGCGACCTTATGAGTAGCATTGTCACGAAAAGCAGATTGTTACCCTGAATATCGTTCCAACTGCTGCTGAAGCACGCTTGGTTCCAACATGGTATTCAGCTTATGTGCATTTGAGCCCCCCGTTAATACTAACTTGTTCTGCAGATGGATGTGTAGCACCACTTGCTTATCCTTGCTTGGATTCATCAACTCTGAGGAATAGCCCGATCAGTATCTCAAAGAGTAGGAGTTTAAAATTGGTTTCTGGCTGCAGCCGGCCGGTCTACATCACAATCAAGACCCAGTTGTACATAGAGAGTTTCATTCATTCTGAGTAGAGGAGGCATATGACAGCTGTTAACAATCCACCTACTTGCTGACTATTCAGGAAGCTTCCTCGAATGGCCACACTGTTCCTATAGGTTTCTCCACCGCCTTCAAGATAGCGGAAGCAGTAAATAAGCTCTATCAAAAACATTCAATGCAACTTCCCGCGTCAAGCAATAAAGTGATTCTATTTCATATAAAAATACTGTCCTCCGAGCTGCTTACTGGTGGCCTATACAGCTTGAATCTTTCCAGATCTAAACCAACTATTCGTCCGTCGGAAGTTCATCAACCATGTGCCTTTAATGCTCAAACATTGCACAGGGAAATGTGATATTTTGTTCTCTTTATGAAACATTGTGATCAAAGGAGAACATTCCACGTATCTCAGTACGCTAATTTCGTGATAACAGCTGAGCAACGCAAACGTCGTATCTCCTAGAAAACAACAGCTGGAGCCAACCTGAAGAGTGTGCACTGAGCATGCAGAGCAACAAACGGCTAGTGACCACATGCCGTACTTTTGTGGGTCAACAAGACGTCAGTAACTTGGACCATCCAATCGTTAAACTGTCACATATATCTGCATGAATCCACCCGCAGGCATATGAGAGAATGTCTCACGCCAGGGTATTGTATCTCTTGGTTCCCACTTTACACTATTCAGTCAACTTTATAGAAAACCCTGTGCACGAGATAAATTTTAATTAAAAATCAATTTTTGAAAAAGCAAAGCCGCCTAATTAATTACATAATTCGTAATGCACTACTCATAGGGTTGCTGAATATTCTTCGACAGCCCACGACCGGTTTCGCCCTTCTTGGGGCTCACCAGGTAGGCACACTCCCCGAGTTTCCGTCATTATGTCCTAGTCGAAAACAAATTGCACGAAATTAACGAAATACACTCATTTGCAAACAAACTTGGTTTTGCGAGAGACTCACCTGGAACCCACCTGAATCTCTTGTTTGTGATGTCTCTTGCAAAACCAACTTTGTTTGCAAATGAGTGTATACCGCTTAATACATAATTCTTCACGATAAACTTGGCAACAACTGTTGGGTCTGTGATGCATTTCATTCAGCAAAGGCTTTAACGGGTGATAATAAGTCCCGACTAAGAATTACTTACACTTAGAACTGGGCACTGCCGCCGATAACACAAAACCTCTGAATTCATAACACTGAGATGCCAGTTAGAATGGTAATCTGTAGACAGGGAGTTCGAAGGCAAATTAAAAGTAATTCTTGAATGTCAAATGCACAGAGTGACCACAACAGCAGCAAGAAAACCTCTGAATTGTCATGGATTTTAGGATCGTACAACCATCGAATAAGCACCAATAAGTCAGTCGGAACTTTACCTGCAGCAAAACTAAATGTACGCACTCAATTCGGGATGGTGGATTGAGTCTAAGTGAAGCAGCTGGAACACTTCATAATTTACCTAACTGTGAGGTGAACATCGAGAATTCATTCACTAATGTTTGATTGTAATCTCTGATAAAGAGATTCTAGTCCCGTTCCGTTCCGTTAAAATCCTTCCACATGAGGAGAATTTTGGTCGATTTGTGAGGGTTCGATCAAATATCGATCGCGAGCAAACACATCAGTATCGGGACATAACAGGTGATTTTGTGTGCGCTTGCCAACCTAATGGTGAGAATACCACAAAATTTTTCTGATAGTTACAATCAGTGATAGAGCAACTCTGCACAGAAACCGACAGTCACATTCTAAACAGGTAGAAAATGCCGCCAGCGGAGCTCAACGGAGCCAAAGAAATCAAAGTTGCCACGCTCGAGTAAAAATAATTGTTGAACATACTCAGATAACAGTGCTGAACAGAATAATCGGTGGAAACGTTTTCTGGTTACCTTGTCTAGTCGAACGTATCGTACGTAAAACAAGCTACCAAATTTGCTAGCATATGTTAAAACACTCGACTGAATTGTTAAAGCTTACTCACGTGATCCTTTCCCCATTTCTTATTGACATTCTCTTTTTAGGGGATAATAGAACTTTTAATAGAAGCCAGTGACCAAGGGAGCCCTCCGCAGAAAAACTCCATACAACTTCATGTCAGTGTGAACAATATGCCACCGGTTGGTCGAAACATGATTCTTGTTTCTCGGTCTGGATTCGCTGACCTCGAGAAAGATACGGGCAACCAGTCTGGCACTATTGAAATAAACAAACTGATTATGATGTGTATTGTCATTTCAACTACCGTTATATGCATCATCATGATGTTTGTCATCGGTTTGTGCGTTAGGCGCACTTCTTGTTATCGCCTTCGACGCTCTCTTGGGACGCCATGCAACAGGACCTCCGCGGTTATGTGGCGGGCAGAAAATGGGACAAAAGGGCAATCCGAAAATGAAAAAAAGTTTAGCAACATTTGTAAAAGTAAGCTGTAACTTCTATTTAAGCTCCCGTTTGTGTTCCTCCCCGAAAATCAACATGTTCAGTATTCGGCTTACTTTCTAACACAATTTCGCATATCCTTCTGAATGTCAGTCAACAGTGAGTATAGTTGGTTTTGTGATCCTATTCTGTTATCCCCGAATTTATGAGTAGTATGAAGATGCATAGAGAAATAGTGTCAACGAGACCCCTTTTCTGGGCCATTATTTTAACTTCTGGTTCGGAACACTTGGTTACATTTTATTGAACTTGATAGTTTGTCTTATGTTAAGGTTTGACAAGGTTTTCAAGTGCTCGATCACGTGATTATGATTGGTGGCTCAAGTCAGCACTGTTACGGACTCAACGACTATCAGTCAGATGGGTTGTCAATGGAATAATGGAAATGTCTTGCTTATATATGATATGCACAGAACACAGCTTGAAACCGAAACTTGAAAACTATCATCGGTCTGTTTGCCCATAACAAATATTTCGGTAGTACCCAATGGAGCAAATACATTAATGCTGTCGTTAAAGTTCGCACGCAGTAGCTTATTTCCGTAGGAGTTTCATTTTTGTATGTTCTCTTATAGATTTTGTAGACCTGAGTGCCACCTAAATGATACAGGTTAGATAGAAAATACCGGATTCACCCCTTGGTGCATGCGATGACTCCAGAGGACGTTCGCTAGTGAGCATCACAATCAAGAACCTCTCTACAACCAGCTTCCGCACGCAAAGCTCCTTCAAAATGTCCACGTTTTTATTCATTTCGCAATAAATCTCCACCTTTTTAACTCCTCAAAGTGGCCAAGTTGTCGTATTTTCGTTGTCTTAATGAATCTTTCGCCAAAATAGGTTAACAGCGTTCTATGTTATCGTAAGATGTGTTTATATTCCTCTGCAGCGGCCGCGCTTAAAGATTTCCACCACTGGTTGCTGCAGAGGGAAGCTTAAAAAACAATAGAATAGAGTCAGGATGAAACACAAATTTTTGGTACCTTTTCTACGTTCAGTAGGCTAAGAACTAATATTCTTTGAAATATCCCCAATCGAATCTCTGCATGGGCATCCTATTTTCTTTTGCCTTACCAGTTGGTTAGTACCGTCAGGCTTCGTAAGTTAGGCAACTGTATGACGTCAACTGATCTACCAACCGAACCGGGTCTGGCTGAATGGTTGGATGAACTTGTTTGTTAGCTTGCATCAATGAACAACATTAAATGGAATAGATGCCATCTATTTGAATGTGGCGTTAGGGAGTGGGAAAACACCCCACCCCGGTGGAATTCACCGAACCAGTGACTAAACTCGTTCGTTTAATGGTGCAAATGCAGGCGGTAAGTCTAGCGTATTCGTCTTTCAATCTGCAGGAACAAAAATCACTTCCTAATTCGTACGTATTTTCTATTTTAGAATATGCTATTTGTGAAAACATACAGACCACTTTTCAGCCAATGATATCTCGCACAACCTCATCGTCACCTTGTGCGATGACAACAGAATCCTCTAAACTGTTGGCAGAAGGTGACGCAGTAAACACTCCGGTTGATGATCCGATATATAATGGTACTTCTGAGGATCCAACCATTTCCAACAACTATGTGGATGTCCTTAGATCAGAAACCGGGAACCAAGAACGTTTGCTCGCAAAGCCAGGATTCATGCGCATACCGTCAGATTTGGTGAGCTGCCATACGGAACAGAATCAGCGAGTTCATGAAGTAAGTATTTTTGAATTCCTGAATAGTAATGCCTCCAGGAAAAAGACTCAAAAAGACTTCACTACACAAAAATCACGATAACGTTTTCAGTTGGCTAACATTTTCTGTAAAAATTTTCTTCGAGAGGAGACAATCCCAAAGGGGACCAGAAGTCATTCCAGGCGTTTTGACGTAAATCCATTTTCTGATGAGCTCATCCAGGCATCAACGCATAATAGTCTGTAATCATTCTATGCCAGCAAAAACGGCGATACCTGTAAGAAAGGGGTATTATTAGTGAACTCATCGGAATTAGATTGCTTTTGTTCTTATAACAGAGCTTTGATTGTGATTCCAACAGTTCTGCATCATGTAACATGTTAGTTATTAACTGGAATGATGCCGTAACCAAATAAAATCAGTTTCAGATCAAAAGTCATATGGAAAGGATAGATTTCTGATGAAATTCTGTATCACTCTCGTGTTGTTCGAGACTGAGCTCGTTATACTAGGTCCTTCAAGGTCCTCCTCATCGTCAAACCTCTCATCTTTTGAGGTTTCTCTAGTTTTGGTATCCCGTCTAGAATGAGAGGACTGTATGCAAAAGTATGCATATCTGAGGGACCGTCACACAGAAAATTAGGCAGCACTGTCAGGCGAAATGCACCAGGTGGCTAAAGGAGTATGACGCTATGTAATGTGCGAAATGCGAGTGAGATCATCCATTTTTCTTCGTTTTTACTTTCGCTAAACTTAGAGCGTTTGATTTTTTAGTGAATTTTTGTCGAATGGAAGATTAGTTTTGATTCGAGGCTTTGTGTCACGTCCTAAAAGGATGCGTAACCTTATGAAGTTTGAAAAACTGCATATTTTAAAACACGTGATGTCGTTTGTTCCTCACCACGAAATCAGAAAGTTTTTTCGTAAGCTTATCGAATAGAACCATACATCACTTCGTCATCAACCTCTACCTCACCTCTATGATTTCTCTTTTATCCTCCTCAGTGTGATCAAAGACCTGGCTTCGCAGTTTACACAAGACTAATCAAACCCTTAAATTTGCACCGGTTTTTGAAATGGTGAACTCTTTCAGCTCAAGGAGGCATATTTTGATTGGTAAACTCTGAAGAATTGGCATTGCAGTAAATAGTTAATCAGCCTTTTTAGAACGAATGATAACTACCGTCAGAGCTTCAGCTGGATGGTTACCGTTTGTTCAGGCCATGTATATCAGTAGGCTTCATTTAGTTCTGTGACCAAAACAATGTTTAACCAAACTGTGGCTGACCAGATATCACTTAGAGTTTTTCACTAGCTTGATGGAATTAGTCACTTACTTACCACTATTGGGTATGCGACCGTCGACGGTTAATATGTAGACAACAACCTATTCTCCTACCCCATCTACAGGTCACGAGCAAGTACCCGTATATCACCACGCAGGTGACTATTTTTTTCCCTGACTGAAACCGGTAAAGGACGGTAAATGACGCGGTAGTGGACAGCTGTTTTGGTCCTTGTCCCAAACGGTATCATTGTAGGTGTTGATTGGTAAACTGCGTACCATATCTACACACCTTAACTGATTTAGGTATGCTAGTATTTTCCGTTAATGGGTTGTGTTCTCGTACACTGTGGAGCTTTGCAAACTTTACGCGGTAAAAACATATCCACTGGTTTCAGTCCGTAGATGTGATCAACCATTGCCTTGCCAATCAGGCAACACATTTCTTCAGGCATATATTGGTCGTTAAACCTCAGTCCAACAGACGCTCAAACAGACCTTCACCTTCAAACTTTCCACGTGATTGTACTAATTCAAAGATTACCATTGTACACTCATATTTACCAGCTTCTTCGGATGGGTGTTCGCGTGGTTTACATGAAAGCCATGAACGACAGTTTGTCTCATAGACATGTCGGTTCTGTCCACACTCATGAAATTTATGCTAAACAAGACTGAGTACGCTTAGTTTCATCTGTGAACAGAATGAATTAGCCCACAGTCGTTCATGTCCCGAACAACCGGTATAGGTAGGAAATCGGGGATGGAAGTCCAACTTTGTATGTCTGACTAACTACCGCTAGTCTTCTATCCAGAATTTTTGGACGGCATGTGTGCTTCGTCTGCATGAACTGATCAAATTATAGTTCTTCTCCTCGACTTGGATTCATAAATTCTCTGCAATTTCTGCTTTGAGCCTGTCCAATTTGACACTTGGAATATTATTTCAATCGGAATGTCTAAATTTGAGCCGTCAGAAATCTCATTTACAACAGGTAATTTGTAGGACCACCCAAAAGTACACTTGTCAATAGCGAACAGAGCCCTTCCAGATGTACGACATCCAAAACATGAATTACACCTGTCTGTTTCGTGTTTCCATCCAGAAACCCGTCTGTTCGTGAAAAAGTCCAATCTACGTAGGTGTACATGGCCGTAATAAATCTTCTCTCCGGTAGACGATAAAACTACCTTTTGGGGCAGGTGGACTATAGACAAAAAGTCGTATTAGTTGTATCCTACAAAGACTACATACCGGATCATTAAAAGTGGCCCATAGTCTTGTGTACAAATGGATGCGTTCGTAACACGCCAGGCAGATTTCTGAATGTCAGTGCATTCCATTCTAAACCTAGTCATTTCTGTGATGAAATGTTATGTCTTGCCAACAAATTTTATATGCACACACACACATGAGCAACAACCACTATTCAAGAAGAATCAGCTTGGCTTAAATAAACAGACTTCACAATCCCTGTATATTAGATCCCGTATTACCTGGATATCTGTGCGCAAATGGGATTTCCTGAAATCTGCATATCAAATATCAATTGGTTGAATCTAGTGTCATGAAGGGGTACACAACGACGCCCAGCGACCCAAGCTTGCAGTGATGAAATCTGCGAAGGACTCAGTCCCCGCCTTTAGACTTCTGTCAATGATCTACTCGATGTTGTAACCAATACCATGAATGGCTACTGGGATCTTCCAGGTAGTAACAAGAGTCTGATCCCAACAACAACCACGATTGAGTCACGTCTTGATGCCATATACAGTGTGTGTAAGATTTCATTTCTAATATGCAACTTCGAAGTCATTCATGGTCAAGGAGTCGATTTCGACATGTTCAGTACTCAGCCACGGTTTAACTCAGTTCCGACCACTTTATGGGCTAGCTTACTATCGCTCTCTCATTGCTTCCATGGACAAGATACTGCCTTGGTTGATACAGTGAACGTACCAAAGCCAATGGCGTTCCGACAAAAAAAGTTGTCCTTTCTGAAGAGATCACCATAAGAGACCGAGTAAACATGGTCTCATCTGCGTGCCAGCTGATCTCAGAAGCTTAGCAGTAAGAATGCTTCTAAGGGACCGACTGAAATTAGTAACCCTTGAGAGGTGGAGTCTTCTGCGGGTTGTTTCTTCGGCGATAGTTGATCTAAGGGAACCTGAACCTAAGGTAACCTGATCCATCAGCTCATGTGATCGTCTTAAATCACTTGATCCGTCATTAAGTTTACAACGTATTAGGTGGAATGTAATATTTACAATCGTTTTCTCCTTATCCACTTTCAGCCAAGTCACCACTTCCACCCACCAACTGTTCAGCTTTCTCCAGCACAAGGCGTCACAACCAGTCATCCCCTCACTGTCAGTATTGACCGGCAAATGGAGCATGATAGATGCCTTGTCCATGTGGATACATCTACAGGCGTTGGATACCTAGCAATTCCAATGAGTAGCTCACAGAATCAAGTTGACGCAAAGTCGCCTTTCACCAGGGATAAATATTTCGTTCGGAACCCTTCAAAGTTGATGTCATCCTCACATCAACCGCATCATCTCGATCTTCATGTCCTAGAATCCGACGTTGATTCTGGACGAGGTGGGAGCGTTGTCAATATTGGCCCACCTTGCAGTAACGCGGATACAGTTGTTTCCAACAGTGTGGCTGATAGTCATCTGTCTAACTTGACTACTCCCAATAATTCTGTTCAGTCATTATCACCACAGTGTATGCAACAATCTATGATTGACGTTCCAGTAAATTATCTTCCCGGTCAGTTGAGCCTAATCACCGTGGACGGCCAACTATGTGTCCTAGCTCCGTCAAATGTCGTCTCACAGACGAATGCAATTTTGGTGACAACAGCTGATATTGTCAATGATTCACAAGACCTTAGTCAACTGGATCTGATCCAAGCGAGTACACCGGTCAAGACGGTCAATACGGCACTGGAATCCCCTTGTACCTACAGTCAACAGGTGACTTGTGAATCACAACCCCGTTCCACCTCGGCCAACAACCTTCCCACTGTGGGAGAGCACAAGTCCACGCTGGGTAGCCCTTGGCGACTGATTGATCTTCCACCCTGAGCAACTTTGTACATCCGTTACGCAATGTATGTCATTACTTTGTATGTAACTTCCAAACAGTATTCCGTGGATTTTTTGTACAGTGTGGATTTTCGAAGCATTTACCGAAAGGACTGGTCAGTGATTTTGACAAAAGTAACTTATATATCTGCCTTAGAATCCAAGTATTCGAAATTTCTAAGAAGCACATGAATCAGATCTCTTTCTTGGCCGTCTTAGTAGGTTTTGGAGCAGGTGTGGAAGTTCAAGCAGCTTTGCATCAAATAGATATGAATGGGGAATTCAAGCAACCTTCGAAATCATTTATGCCGTTTCCCAGCTGAATGTGCAGTAGTACAAAGACTATCTGATGATGTGACCGAGTGGATATTCAACGCACCGATTAATTACAGGAGGCATGGACTAAATTCACTTAAATATGATCATTGTTACCAAATTACTTGCAAGAAATAGATTGGATGGATAGGTTAGAGAGGTACAAACTAGGTCAGGTAGACGGTGTCCCATCGGTGCCCGTTTCGCTCCAACTCTCCGTTGTCCTGGCGTGCACTATAATACGCCCTGACGAAGTTCTCTGAATGATTTGACAGAGTGTTTAGATAGATGGTCCTGTTTGAAATTGGAACGTCTCAAGAGTTTTTCAGCCTCAAATCGTTGCACACCCAGGGCATCCTAATATTCGTATCCAGTTATATTTAACTTTGTTTCCAGACAGCCTAGGACGTTGGTCGAATCATTTTACCAATGGTTTTAAGCCAGCGAATAAAATGTCACCGAAAGTTCTTGAAAAAGGCAAATGTTTGCATCCGTTCCACTCAAGAACCTAGTAAAGAAATCAACTCCATACTCCCAGGGGTAAACTGGTTAAATTCGAACTTTGGGCCACAGAATGCTATGTGCTGTTTTTTGCCCTCACGGATTAAGAACTATTCCGAGCAGTTGACATTCACAGAGTAATAAACGATTCAAGACTACTCGTTTCACCTAATGATATGTCCATCAACATTCCGTGGGTGTACTTTTCAATAAGGCCTGGTCCCATCAGTCCCATTCACAAAAGCAAAACTTCAGTAACCTTGTAGTGTGTGGCGCCCTCAGAAAGGATGCCATCCGCTAGTTCTTCTCTGAAATGCCGTCTATTTGTGAAACCACCAACACTATGTCACGAGGTATGAATCAGTGACATGGTGGGTTGGTGGGCTGAAGTTAACACTGGCTGGTCAGTAGTACCCAGGTGAAAAGCGAGAAATCAAATCTTATCCACGAGGACTCATGGGACCCATGCTGCTGACGACATGGTCATTTCAGTCTGGTTGTTCAGCTACAAGTAGTGTATCAAAATACATCGGTTCCAGCCTCTAATTTAATTTACTGAGGATAAGTAGAAGAATGAAAGCCGATGGCCTAATCAGTGAGAGGGTTGCGCGGTGACAGCGATGGTTATGACGCAGAATCACGAATAACTGCCATATATAACCGTATCTCTCACTGCCACTAACCATTGGTTTTTCTCGCCTGAGGTCGCCATCCGGAGAGATGGCAGTTGTCAGCAAGACTGAAAAGACTCGTAGGGGATTTTATGCTCTGTTACCAAGTGATGGACTGACCACCCGAGATATGGCTAGATAATAGGGCTGTTCGAGGCAAGGCGTCTTCCGGCACACGAAGTGCACAGCCTAACCAACGTAACCTCTGGAGTGTGACCAGTTGATTAACTGACGGAAAACTACCTTCCGTGAAATCGTCTTGTGTACGTCAGTGCTACAAATCAGGTGTCCTCTCCAGAGCCACGCACTGCTTCGGAAGAACCAAGAGTCAAGCTTAGAGCCGTAACAACCAAAATGATGTCAGGACAGCGCTACAGTTTAGTAGCACTCTTCCGGTCTTCTTGATTCAATGAGTAAGTTTACCCATCACCAGTTCATCGGGATTGATGCAATTGCCAAGATAGACACGCCTATATACCACACCGAATGGTTGATCTGCAAGCATGAGAATTGGGTTTGATTTTATCCCGATGCTTTAGACGCAGGTAAAGACGATTCGAGTAGCGCGTTGATCACGGAGTTGAAACGGACGAGCAACAGAGGACCTGCTTGCACGTCACCACTGGATGAGTTTGATGAACACACACAGGTACGGGGGAGGAAGCGCATAGACATTTTAGAACAGACAAGAATTCAGACATCGCCAGACATCCACAGTTTATACAGTTCACAGAGTCGAAAACAGCTTTCGGGCTGGGAGAACAACTGTTATTAGTCGTTGAAGGGAGTAAGGTATTCCCAACACTTATGGTAAGGTAAAGATAACATCACTGAAAACTTCCGCTAGGGCGAAACCCAGCTTGATTCTCGCGAACTGATTCTCCTGGTGACGAATCAAGGGCGAAACCCAGCTTGATTCTCGCGAATTGATTCTCCTGGTGACGAATCGGTCTGCGGAGAATAAATCCGGAGAACACCTTGGAAACTATAGTCACTAAGCTGGTACTCCGGTGGTTTTCACACGGTGTTCATGTCCCCTTTTTAATGAGAATCACAGTCTTGGGGCTCCATTCTGTCGACAATCTGTCCTTATTTCATATATGTTGGAGTAACGTCGTCAGGGTAGACAGAAGAGGATCGCTACCCTCCTCGAAGAGTTCAGAATGTAAACCGTCTGGACCAGGGACTTTGTTGCATTAAACCAGTGCAAGCTGCATCTCCGTTCTCGATGGGAAAATGGTATCGCCTTCCCACTCAGGTTTATACGGTTCTTCCAGAGACTGAGTTGATAGCTGAGCTGTTCTTCAAAGTATTCAGCCCGTCGTTCAAAACGACGCTTCTATGGGTGGGCTGAAGTCCGATCTTTTTCGAAACTATTTTCCCAAACACTTACCCTCCTCGGACTGATTTATCGGATTGGTCGGGATACGGTGCGATTGTTCCTCACTGCAAAAGATTTATCCATTTCTCGCACATCAGATGTCCACCAGCGCTCTCCGTCACTCTTTAGAGTTTCCCTTATTCGGTGTTTGAGAAATATGCGCGCGCCGACACTGTCGTTTGTTGCTAGTACAATGTTCCCGGCATCACTGAGAGCCGCTGATCGTGACAAGATCTTATTTTCATAGGGGCGTAAAGGCAACATCGGACAGACGGTTTGAAAAACGGATTTTTTCTCCTTTCTCCAACTGCATCAAAATCATCTTTATTTACACTGGATCCATTCATTTCTCGAAGCATTTCAGCAAACTCAGCTCGATAGTGGGAGGTTACAAAGACATATTACAGCTGGTGAACTGAATGGCCTTGCATACATCGGCGTGTTCTCGAGGAAGGGCGATATCGATGCTCCTATATATGTATATATATATATATATATATATATATATATATATATATATATATATATATATATATATATATATATATATATATATGCAAGTGCTGGTTGCCTGAGGAAAATGCCTTACACACTGCTTTTGCAGCTAACAGTACAACTTACCACGGAAACATCTCGTAGTACGATTTTTCTCATTACGGTGGCCAGCTGTTCTACGTCGGATTGTCCCCTGTTGGCCTTCCTGACATGACTCAACAATGAGAAACTGAATATCAGCCAGCGCAGCCCGCATGATCATTGCAGCACTAAAGCGGAATCATACTAATAAGTGGAAGACTTGGGTCCAATTTGATGGGAAGCAATGTAGTTTTAAGTAACAAAAGCCCATGAATGGTTTCAAATGAACTGTAACAAATTAACTTCAGAATCACACAAGCTTGCAATCCTCAAAGATGACTCTTCCAAATTGCCGTCATTCAAATCTAACTTGTGACTCTTTACATGCATCTACTCATCAGGCCCCATTAAGCTCTCCCTTGGTTACCGTAATTATCTTCACCCTTAAGTGCACAGCATCTGTTAACGAAACTCACCCTGTCCTCCGGTGGAACAGTTTTCAGAGCAAGAATCCTCGCGGCTTCCGGCTTCGGACACAACCATTCCAAAGAGGTGGCCACGTGACCGTTGGTGGTTTGGTGATATCGCCTAGATTATTGATCAGTTGAATGGCGAGCAGAAACGTGCTGGCAGGCATGCACATAGAACGCCTAGATACTACCTAAATTAGGACTGAAGGGAAACCGGAAAGACTCTGAACCACTGCGAACTCACAATAAGGCCTAAGAACCACGGCGACGCAGTGGCGCAGGCTATTAAACTTGCCTATTTTCAAAACGATGCTAGGATGCTGGATTGTTGTTCTAGACGCTGAGTAAACCGACTGCATCAAGAACAAGAACACTGTCTTGGGTCTAGACATGATAATCCTGTTGCATCCAACTCGGTGTGTTACAGTAATGATTACACGCCCGTGTAGTCCAGTAGGTTCAAATCTCGATACAGTGCGATTCTGAGACCTTGGCACCATGGCTTACCGTTAGAAATTTTCAGCTACTGTAGGATATTTCTGAGCTTTTCGTAAAAACACTGCAACCAAGATCAATCTTAGTAGTTCTAGTAGTGTTTGGCCTTTAAGAGGAAAGTTAATGGACAACTAATAAGCGTCATGTTACTGTGAAAACGTTCTAGTTTGTGGGTTTCATTATGTACTCACAAAGTGCCCATCGGGCTGTTTTTAGGTATACTATTTTCTCCTTCATTCAGTCACAATGAAAATTAATTATAATGAAGCCTTTCGAGGCACGACTTCTCTAGTTTCTTCTCCTAAACTCTCAGTCGAGAAAACAAATCCCATAGCAACATTCTGCGTCGATCCACATTCGTGTCAATGAAACAGATTAACACAACAGTATTGCTCTTCCCGTTTGTCTAGGTTTACCAGCCAAATGACATGTAGAAAACGTTTGATTCTATCACCACACTTTACCGCTGTATTGGTGGGCCATTCCATGTCTGGAACGGACTCTTCACTGAGTGAAACTGGGATTTTTAGGTACATAAATTGTAGGTGACAACAAAATTCCCAATCCTCTTATAAACGGAGTTGTATTCATTGCTACAACAGTCAGGAAATATGGACAGTAAGATCAAATTTGACCTCATGTCTACACGACAGCCCTTAGCGGGAAACATACCATTCGTTATGACTCATTCGAATTAGTGAATCAAGTTCTCAGCAGAGGGACAAAAATAAAAGGGCTACCCTGAAATGACTTAAAAATGATTAATCCGTAAGTCAGATATTCCTCTAATTTTCCATGGGTTTTGTTGCAGTTTTGCCACAAAAATTGCTCAGTAAAGACAGTTAAATGAAATATGAAAATTCGCCAGGAATATCATAATTTACCTGGTGTGCGCGATTTTTACTCTAACCTCAGTTGCTCTAAGGCAAAGTAGTTTAGCTTCTTGAATCCGTAGAGCAAACCTCACATAAGTTGTGAACTATGGGCAATTTTTTGAGAGCGAACTTAGAATGAGTATAGTGTTCTTCACTATGGGCAATTTTTTGAGAGCGAACTTAAAATGAGTATAGTGTTCTTTATGTTCTCAACAAACCAGCCGTAGATTAAATCCTATGGTATCCTTCAAAGGATGCTTAGTTCAGTTCAGTTAATCAGCTATAAACCATGTACCAGGGGCACGCTGGTTCCAGCTGCTACCGTTTCGGTCACCGAAAAATGCGACAGCGTGGGAGATATAGCCGAGCATTGGAGGCCATGGAATAATCAGTTAATTCGTAGCTTATATTGCTCTCAGGGGACTAGAAACTGAGCAACTACTCATTGAAACCAATAGCTTTGATGCATGAGCGCCACTGACCACATGATTGACAAATATCTGGCAGTGGTGCTAGCCATTGATTAGTTGAGTCCTGGGGCTTTGCTTCTGGTGGGCGTCGACCGGCGTTCAAGTACAACTTGAGGTTAGCGGAACTCTGGAATTTGGCCCACTTGATGAGCTCTAAGAAAGGCGAAGGTGGTGGTAGGTTTTCGAAGAATTTTCTTCAGCCTTATGAATAGTATGCTGTATTAAAGATTGAGAACATTCAGCCAATCACGTTCCACTGCTGTCAGGGCGACGCATCCCTGAATCCATATCGAATATGGATCTACGGCTTGCATAGCCATCCGGATCAGGATGACTCATGCAGTCAATAAAGTAGAAAATCGATATTCCAGGATTTTTTTTTCAAAATGCTTCTCATACAACCGCGTAAGAAAGCGGCCCTAGCTAGTATCATGTTGACCGGCCGGCGAGCCTAGTTCTTGCGAAGGTAGCAACCCAGACTGACATCATAGATACTCCCATCTTCAGCACACGGAGGCGCTGAGAAACGCTTTGTGTGTGAATTTTATAGTCCTTGGACGATGTCAGCCATAAAAACCTACGGTCGAATTTGACCAGAGTTGACCACAGAAGGGCATATTATTCGTAAGCAATTGTCAGGGCTGAAGTGTGAGATTAATTCAAAGAAAACTGCCAACGATATAAAAATAAACTGCGGAGGAAAGTCATGAAGTTCCCAGTGGATCGCTACAGTTATTTCGGAGCTATTCTAGTTGAAATTCCGGTTTTGATAAAGATTAACGACGTGATCCTTCCAGTGCCATGAAAATTACGCGAACCCGATCTCTAGACCTGCGCTGGGTTGCATTCATTAACAAATACTGAAATGAATAAAAAAAATCTGAATCCAATATGGTTTCACTGAGTCACTCCAACACACTTTCGATGGACAACCAGCGTAGCTGAGTTATGCTACTGACAGCGCATACAGTCGATAGGTAGGATCATAGGATCGTAGCAAACCGCGACTTTATGCATCTGGATGGAATTGCTGGTTGAATGACTGCGACTTCGTGCATATTCCATTCTGCTCACACCTGTTGGGTCACAAAAAATGCAATAGCCAAGTAACTGATTGTGAGTGTTAATCAGCAGCCGAAGGAGTATCCCCTTATTCTCACGCACCCAACGCACCGACAGCAGTACTGAAGATCTATCTGAGTTGTTCTACGTTGTACTTCTGTGAAACTCGACCCGTTTAATCTGCAGATGACGGATGAGAGTGACGTTAAACTGGGCCTTCCTGACCGGAAGTTCATCACCAGAAATCTAATGAAAAATTGCATTTATTTCGTTTTGGTGAATTGTTCTGTTGACACAGTTCAGAAATTGCCAAATAACAAAGTAAACAATCCTTGGTGTATTGGTTGGTGTTTCGGAATTGTTCACGGTCCAGGAGACCAATTTCCTTGTGAAGAGAATTATCTGCCCCAGAAAACGATTTTGGTCAGTCCCATGGGCTTTTGTCTAGAGGGCAATCACTGAAGCTCGGATGCGTTTATCGCTTGTTGATGTGTTAACTAACACCTGTTATTGGTGAACAAATCAACAAGCAGAATTCACCTTAGTCCCATATCTGGATAAGAGATAGTGGACATCGAGTTGGATAGCAGTTCTTTAATTAGCTCGGCGTCTTTTGTTCATCATGACGTTTCTAGGGTTCTCTGTGATGCTGTCCAGATTGTCGAATAAGGTATACAACGAAGGACTCGAATCATGGACTTGAGACATCAACGTTTCGAAAGGAGTATTCTACCGGATTCCGTCACACTCAGATCCGAAATGAAAAAAATTGGTTCAGCTAACGAAGTTCCAAGCTGTCAACGGTCTAGATGAACACTGGAAGTTGAGTGGAACACACGATGCACTTGTATGGGACCACCGCACAGACTGGTACAAGGTTTAGCCGGTCAGGGACAGCAATATACAAGCGGAAATCGATGCTTATGTGCCATAAAACCACGGAGGGAGAACGCTCTAAAAAAGGCAAAAAGAAAGGAGTGGGGCTTGTCGCAAAAACCTTCATGTACACACAATATGGCCAAAACAATAGGCCTGGGGATGAACACGAACGAACAAACTTTCGCTTGCCCTGTGTATTTGGAATAAGGCGTTTACACTAAAAACCCTTATATACCGGAAAGACATTATCAAATTCAAACAAAGACTCGCTAATGCCAAACCCATCAGGCAGGGTTATGGTAGACGGCAGACGTCCACAGTAGCATAGCTGGTAAGACAACAGTCCTATAAGTGATAAATCGGCAGTCAACCTCCGGTAGTGTCATAGTACTTACAACCAATGGGAGTTAAGTTAGCCTGGTCCACCAGCACAACTGAATTAAGCTTCATCACAAGGACTGTCACAACAAATTCTTGTGACAAGGATAGTGACTACTCATGGGAGGTGGAACAGTGACTATGATGCCCATCAACACTCGACCAGGCCACTTCAAGTGTTTTTCTGATGATCCCAACCTGAGGAGAGAGAGAGCATCCTTCAGACCAGGTCATCTGCGTAACTGAAGGATGAGTGATGTCGTATCCTGTCTAGGTGCGAGTTGAGCTACTCACGGTCGACCGAGAGGTTACAGATTGGAGTCTCCCGGGAGGTTCGTAAGATTAGCGTTGCAGATGAACTAAGCAGGAAACAACTGTACAGTGTTTCTCGACTTTTCGGCATAGATTGACTTCGCTTACGGGATGAACCCCCAAATTAAATTTCGGAACCAAGTGAACGAAAAGACCAAAACTGCTTACTTGACTGTATTCTACTCTGAATAGTGCAGTACATCCCGTTGGTCAGGCTAGTGCTTTCACGTGCCTCCAGCTTTGTCTGATTACCTCATACAACGTGCGAAAATCGCTCAGATTACCCTGTTTGTTTCCCGACATCCGGCTACAATACAACGTTTAAAATCCTATCCTGGTTTACTGTACACCTATTTGAACCCGGTGTCTTGGTCTCCTCCGACGGCACGCTTTGCCGCTGGGAACGCTTTGGAACTTGTAGACCTTGCATATCAAACGCAGTATGAACTGCAGGGTGTTCGTATCCCGAGGCGGCACTAAACATTGCTTTTACCAAGTAATTTCAATGTACATTCATTTGTACGTTAACTTAGTGTTATCAGGAGACTCAGCTGAATCTCTGGTCCATAATGATCGTCAACTAAATCAGCTGTCTCGTTTTTAAGTTGGAATGATACAGAAATATTTCTCTCGGCTCAACACTACTCAACGAGTTGCTGAAATGTGAAATGGCTTTCGTGCAGTACACTCAGCAGAAGAATACTATAAACAAGAGATTATACGAATTTGCTCCGCAAGTGACTGCACAGATCCATTTTTGTGCAATCTAGTGTTGAGGAAGGAATTAGGGTTGATGGAAAACGAAAACTACGACAATCTGATGATTCCAAAAAAAACATGAAATCGATAGCAGGTTATCGAAGAATTTTCCGTAGCACTGGGAGTAGTGTGTTTAGTTTGGAAAATGTATCGTACCAACTAAAATATGAGGTGGCCTATGTGCAACGCATTCAGATGAATGGAAACATCACAAACGGAAGATCCAGACGCATCCAGCTGAGTCTTCCATTAGAATTTAGAATGAACTTACAAATCAGGGTAGTTCGCAAAAGTTTGACAACATTCTTCTCGGCGTCACTCCTATTTGCTGCTTGGTACTGCAGCTATACCATCCCATGAATACTTCAGGCAACTGTGTGGCTTATGTGATGTTCATCTAATGCGCACTTATTCAGATTTAAAGCCAGCGCAGCCAGTGGAATGTGAAAACTAATAACGGTGAACGACACTCAAGACCACAGTGATATACACTGACGTCCAGGCAGTCATGTCATTCTTTTTTTCAATTAGATACAAAGAGACACAATTTCACCTATCACCTCACCCAATACCAGCTTCAGATTTGCCGCGGTTCTGATCCCAACTCGATTGGAGACCTGAGAAATGGAAGAGGACTGTTATGGTGTATAGAAGGGTCACTGCATAGGACGCAACTGCTGAGTTTGTGGCTGCTGTGAAGATGGGTTGAGGATGCACTAGGGAAGGTGTCATTCACACAATGCCGATGTGTAGAAAAGTTGTTCTTGGAGCGTTTGAAGAGAGATGACTCTGAGAACGTCACTGAAAGCTGTCTGTCCTAATGAGGCAGTATCCATAGGTTCATCACGCCTATTTCCACTTTGTGGTCTCTTCAGCTATGCTCCAGGAGTCTCTGAATCAATTTTCTGACTACACTCACCACTTGCTAACCATCTAGTTGAAGCAAGACTATGGTCGTCCTATAATTACGTGGCTTCCAAACCAATCACAACAAGTCTTCCGGATTTCAGTGTCCTGTGCCATTTCCCAGTGCACACGCGCTCTAAATATCGTTGAAGCCAAAATCTTAAGTGTCCAAGAAGCAATTCCTGACTAGGCAGAAATAGTCCGCATTCTGGGCAACTTGTCACCAAAGCATGGCAATCAGTACAAACCAAAACTCAGTGGCATGAAAAAAGAAACTCATCAGATGTCATCTGTGGTATTTGGCAAATTGCTACGCTAAATTTACTAACCAAAAAGTAAAGTGATTATCCGCATGCTAACTGAGTAGCTGATTTGCAAATGAGTGTATTTATCGAAATCAGTCCAATTTGGGTTCAAGTAGAAAATAAGGTTGACGGAAACTCGGGGACTGCGCCTACCCGATGAGCCCCAAGAAGGGTGAAACCGGTCGTGGGCTGTCGAAGAATTTTCAGCAACCTTATGAGTAGCGCATTACGAATATACATGTATCGCGATATCTTGAATATCGTAGCAACTGGAACATGAGGCGGCCTGGTGCAGCACATTCAGTTGCCTGGAAACACCACAAACGGGGGATTCAGCTGGGTTCCAGGTAAGTCTCTCGCAAAAACCAAATTGATTTGCAAATGGGTGTATTTATCGAAACTATAAAGGTTTGAGCGGCTTTCCGCCTTTTCATCATCACTGTTAGATACGGCCAGTGATGTTAGAAAACCGGGAAATTGATTTAGAACTCAACATCTCAAGGGGTATCTCAGTTTGACCGAGAAATGTTGGGATTACTTCAGTCGCCAGGCAGAAGAACGCAGTCCCCAAAATTTCTGCTTCCAGCCGTGTGTGCCACACCATCACCCTACCGTATTCGCCATCAACAAAATTAACCATGTACTTCAATCCCTTTGAACAAAGAGCACGCACAGGGGGGCAGTCTTCCATGAGTAAGATGAAACGCCATCTATCGACCGTATTAGTAGACAAAAACATACGTACCTCAAAGCTGTACAATTGCACAGAGGTTAGCGCAACGAATCTGTGTCCCTCTTTTACAAAAACTGCAACATAACAGGCTCTCCCGACAAGGACACCAGTATAGTTCACAGATAAAACTCCGTCAGGAATCAGCACCCCACAAACGCGAACTTGAATTGCACCACAGACTCTCGTTTGGGTTCTTAGTTGTGTGCGAGTTGGTCTTTGATATATTGTCTCCAAAACGAGCTTTATTTCCAAGTATCCAGTAAGTTGGAAGCTGTGTTAAGTCCGCGGGAGTGTTTCAAATAGTTGACAGGTCATAACGCCGATATGCATGGTGTGGTATCATGAACTAGTATTCTATTTCAAGGTTCTGTGTCATATGGATCTCCAAATAGTGAAGTCACGGATGTACAATTCTGCCTGCCCATTTATGGACAAACCATCACTAAGGTAGACCGACCATCAAAAAACGTCTTATATGGATCAGTAGTTCACTGGATAACTCTCTCGCAGATGAGACACACTGGTGGAAAAGAGCGCTTTCGACCAATCCTTCGAGGTGGCCTCTTGAGGGAGAGAAGACAACTGTCCAATTGTCTTTTAGAAGAAATACCTTCTTACTGACTCTCATTAGATTAGTATTTTACTCCATAAGAACACTGAGAGTGATCTCTATTGAGAGATGAGGATATGGTCCTTCAAGAGGTATTTTTTCAAGCCAAATCTCACGGGACCGGAGCGGACTGGTCGTATTTAGGAGAGTGGTCTCTCATTAAGGGAGCTCATTGGATGGAACAATGTACTTTGCGAGCATGATAAAGAAAAGTAGCTGAAAGTCACCGATGTTGGTAAGCTCAAATCCCTAGAGAAACTAACTCTGTCTGTCTGTACTGTCGTCTGTTGTTCACTACTCACCACTGGTGAGTAGCGAAAGTTCATGGCATATGAAACTGTCGTTCTACCTCCATAGATCGGCTGTTCACAAAAACTTTCTTTGTATCGCAAACCCGTCTTGTGATATCCAGTCTCCGTTTAATTCGTCCCCGTTGATTCATCACTCAGTTATTTCGCCAGTTGGTGGCATTCCCCACTTTTCTGGGTCCTGATCTACTTGATACGAATACTGTACCCACGGAAACATGAGAGGCCTTTGTGAAGCACATACAGTTGAAGAATATCATAAACGAGAGATGTGGCTGTCCCTAATAAAAACAAATTAGTTTACAAATGGATGTATTTCGCCAATGGCGTCTAATTTGGATTCAAGTAGAACACAAGATTGATGAGAGCTCGGGAACTGGTTTTTCAGTAAGCCCATGAGCAGTATGACAGGTCAAAACATGTTGCACCTAATGCCCAACCATGAGAGTTCAGACATTTCTGGCTGGGTAGAACCCATTGGCCCAGATCGCTTTGATAGCAGGATGCTTCTGAATATGAGCCATCTGGGAGACCGCTTTGTTTGTAGATTGCCGAAAAATTCCGAATAGTGGAAGGGAAAGTCCGGCGTGTACGGTGACTAACCTTATCTTTTCAATCAGCTAAAAGTGCTGCCACTGAGGCTATTGGTCAGATGAAGCGCGTATGCTAGAAATCTACCATTTTCAGGGCAAATCTGAAAGGTTGGATGGAGGAAAACTGGGATAATTTTCTTACTTCAGGAACTGCTGTGTTTAAACCGGACAAAAAAGTGAATCGGGGTCATCCTGGAGTTCCATGGTATGTTCGCTGATAGTAGCTATCACTTCAGAAAACTGCCAAACCAATCACTCTTTTGGTTTAATTCATCCATGTCGTATCGCTTTCACTGACTAATCTACTATCAGTAGGTTTTCACAGTTTACCGCATTGTTGCCCATCCTGACGAAAGACGGAGCGATTAAAACTGGTAAAAATGAACCCATTTCTTGAGACGATGGAGTTTCATGTGAGACGCTCGCTAACGCCAATTTCAGGTGGTTTCATTTTACTACCTATCACTGTCGAAGAACTGGTTGCCCACAAATACACGGATGCGACCCAGCCCTTCTTCTGTTCTGTCTCCAGTATTCTCATCAACTCAGATCAACAAGGAGAAGCATTGAACTCGAGTTTCGCTCTTATCAAAGCTCAGCAGCAGCGCATATCCCTGACAGTGTCTGCATTTGAACCTCGCATATCTGACATGCGAAGACAGTGCGTAACCACCACTCCACCAGCGCAGCTAAATTATCACGGCTGAACAGGCGAACGTGTTCAAGGTTGAGCGACGCGAATGACTTGTCCATAGGATAAACGATGCAGTAACCGCACTGGCTTTTGCAATCGAAATTGCTGGATAAATCCGACCAGTTACAGTTGGTTGCGTAAATTGTAGAATTTGTTCGTGGAGTTGTGTAAAAATGGGTTCGCCTCGCATATCAGATGTCCGGGATCCGGCCGTGAATGCTGATGAGCTCTAGTAAGAACGAAACTGCGGTCTGGTGCTTCCAGTACTCCTTGGCGAATAAGTATGCCGGGACAGAAGGACTGTTCAAGAAAAGAGGTGAATGTAAATTCCATTAAAATGTAAATCAAAGGTTAGACACTGCTGCCTCGCCGACAACAAGCGGAACCGCGGGCAGAATAATAAGAGGTAAAAGATTTTCTTGTGTGAACTTCGTATACCATTATATAAATGAACTGCTCTGTTCAAAAAGGCTGCTTTCAATGTCCGTATTCCGTGTCAATCTGGACAACAGGTATCTCTTGCTCAGACCTTTTCTCTTTTCCGACCGATGTGTGTTGTGTCTCCGACACGCATTCAATGCCCCAGCCCGGTCATTCATCTAGGGGCGAACCCCAATTTCTCGCACTTTTCTCTCCGGGTGTCTGGTGATCCTGATGCAATTGCTCGTGGTATCTACGGTGTGGGCGTCGAGCTTAGCCCCAGGCCAGCAAACTGTCGTCTTTGTGCTGTTAGGTGGACTGGTTCAATCAAGATAAACGCATCTTGGCATGGTAAATGGTGTTTGTTTGTTGTCAGCATACGCTCCGACAAGCGGCAGCTTTGCGGTTGAGAAAGCTAGCTTTTATCGAGATAGGCCACCGCTACTCCTATCAGCCAGAAGCATGAACATCGCGATTCACGTAGGCGATATGAATGCTCAGGTTTGCCGAATAAGTCTTGATGAAGCCTACCCTGGCGGCCAATTCGGGATTGACGCTCACCGCACAAATAGTGCGGAACGGCTTCTTCAATTATGTCTCTAGCCAGCACAAAATTTCAGCACAAGCGTGTGATTTTAAGACCACCAAATGCAAACCAGCCGTGGACCAGCTGGATCAGTTGGTAATCATTTACCTGTGGAGAGCTCTGATACAATATTGTCGTTCATTTTGGAGTACACCACTTTACTCTGATCACCGCAATGTGCGGGCACAAGTAGCTATCCGCTTTCCCTCTAGAACGCGCCGGTTGATGCAAAGCCATTCAGTTCACCACCTGTAAAGCGTCTCTTTAGCTCAACAATATCGAGTTAAGCTGGCCGAGGTACTCCCAGGACAATGGTGATTTGGATAAAGACTAGATATCTTCTGTCGCCCTTCCTCTGCAAATTCGTAATCGATATGCCGTTTGAACCTTCTCTATCTACTGCTAACACCCCGGGGATCGAAACACTGCCGGGGCGTTCGCCCACAACAATGAGCACGTTGACATTGTTCTTCTTGGATCAAACCCTTTGAAAATGCAATGTATTTTAAATAACCTAAGCAATTCTGCTGCGCAGTTCGGCATGCGCTTCACACCTGTAAAGTGAAAAGTGCTGCTGCAAGAATGGGTAGGATCAAATCCAAAACTCAAACTTGAAGGTGAACTGATCGATGTCATCGATAAGTTCGTCTACCTGGGCAGCCGCATAAGTTCCGGCGGTCTGGTGAAAGACGAAATCACTTACCGAATCGGAAAGGCAAGGGCGGCGCCTGTTAACCTCCGACATGTGTGGCACCGACGTGACATCGGTTTCACTATCAAAGGTAGAGTGTACAATGCCGCGGCTGGATCTGTTCTACTTTATGGATCAGAGGTGTGCCCGCTGCGTGTGGAAGACATCTGAAAGCTCTCTGTATTTGACCATAGGGGCCTCCGAAGCAATGCGCGAGTCTGGTGGGAACATCAGATCAGTAGTGCTTAATTACGGCAGCTGGTTTTCTGGAAAGTTCATCCTCTATAGGTTACGCTGATTAGGCCATGTGCCTCGTAGAGCCCTTTTCGCCCAGCCCTGTGTCAGACTGTGACGACGGTCACTCGATGACTTGGCCAACGAAACATGAAACATTATATCGGTCAACTCAGTCACGTTAGTAAACGCCATCTTTCCGGATGGAGACCACGGGAAAGGCAAGCCAGCCTGACAGGTATGGCTGTGTCACGCAACTGAAGGCGGCCATGGATCGAAGCTATCGCTTTCACTGTGTATATCCCCATCCCTGTCAAACCGGAACTGATTGGGCCGTCGCCTCCAACGCGAGGCTCTCATTCCCTTGTTCGCCTTATCCTCGGTGAATGAAGCTGTAACAGCTGGAAACATTATATTCCGTTACACGGTTTGAGCTGGAAAAAAAATCTGAACTGAACCGTATCCGACCACAGGCATCCTAAAAGACCCAGTCCTAGCACACTAGGTAGGCGCGCTCCCACGCAATGCCGGTGGAAGCCAAAAGATACTTTGGGGCATCATTCGCCCTCCGCAGCACCAGCACGAAATAGTCGTCGTCTAACTTTATTCACCATTCTGCACAACCCACACACCTAGACAAACAATCGAACCTCAAAATCCTATATATGGACCGGTCACCAACACCACACGGCTTAATATGGTTAGCTTCGCTTGACATGGTCTATGTACAGAAGACTTCTTCTATTATGGGGCTCATCCTCGGATTTCTCGAAGAAACTGAACTACCTGGACACGTCCACATAAAAAAACGCGAGCAAACATATCCACAAACCGAAATTTGGTGTTCCATCCCCTTCGAAGAGAGGTAACACGTAGGAGACTTACCCCTCATCAAGTAATGGTCTCCCTCTGGGGGCTACTATATGTACAAAACGGTTAGCACTACTGCTGTTTAGGCGGACAGACACCAGTTTGTGAATATGAGGCTGCTACTCAAAATAAGTCTGAGACCCCCAAGCTCGTGTGAAATTTGGTTCGACGCTTAGAGGGAAGCATGTTTCAAGCGCAGCATGTAAAAGTTTGGCTTTTTTTAACACAAAATGACACACAAACTCTCTGCTGTAACCAAAATTTATGTAACGGTTTTTTGGAAATAAATCTCAGCTCAACGTCGCTTTCTATAAGACCAGTTTGTCTCCCAGGTCCCCATTGCAACTGGCGGAAATGTTACTAACCAACCTAAAGTGTGGAGCTTTGAAGGAGTTTGATTTGTCAATGTTGGAATGGATTGATATCGGCTGATCAATGTAAAAATTAAGGAAAATATGCCAATCCAGGACTCCTCCATGACGATATATTTATCCATTGGTGAATGCTCCGCACTCCGTGTCGGTCGCGTACTCTGACAACTGCCTTAAAGAACAGCTGAGTATATATCCTCACGCAGTGGAACCCGAAAAACGAAACGCGCGACTGTCGCTCATCTAATAGACACAAACTACCGGGTCGATTAGGCTGAACCAATCAGTGTGATGCATCAAGTGCAAATAAATGGTTAGGCAAAATGCACTCACAAAAGCAGATGAGATCGTGATTCGGCTACATCAAACAGCTTTGTGTCATCAAGAACATCCGTGACGACTTAACCCTACCCTGGTCAACCAACCACGGTTCTTAATTGGCCCCGATTAAACGAGCTAATACCGCCTTCTTTTGCCGTATTGTCTACTGCCTAATCTGTTTTTATGCAAACAGTTAAGCCGCGTATTCCAATTATTACCTTATTCACCCGTCAATCCTTTATCAGAAACAACTGTGGTGTAAACAACAGCTGTGGTGTGAAACACTAGAGTACTCAGCAAAATAGGATTAATCCAAACGACCACTGTTGTGTCTGAACAGTTTACGGGCAACAGTAGAGATAAGTGATTTCGTTTTTACATTGCTCCACATTCCCAAAGACTAAATTGCTGACTGATTACCAGGTATGCCGACCTTCCAAGAAGTTTTGTTTCTGAGCCTCTAAGCCATACAACCACAGTGCTTTCTGTTTTATCGCAGTAAATGAAAGTTGCACTTTGGAAGCAGGTCCTTTTGATTTTACGAAGGCCAAGGGGACCGGTATCGTTTGCTCATTGAGGAAACTTTATGAGAAAACTTTTCTCCTCACTAAATCACAAAGTTTGCAGACAAAAGAATCAAAGACGATGAAAGATCAGTATTTACAAGACGAAGCCAAAGATATTGCTTCTAAAGTTTCGGAGCACCAAGTGCCATTGGCATCTTCTCTATGGTCACACGGTGTCCACGTATATACATTATTGGAACTCCGGTTATCTTGCGTATTCTTCTCTTCAGGTCTTTGTCACATGTTGCGACAATATAACACCGAGCTTGGCACCGTTCAACAAGGCAATCATCTGCGTATGTACCGCGATGTTGACAAGTCAATCGCTGAATACGTTCATCACGAAGAATCCTAGAGAAAACAATTTTGTGCCGGTGGATTTACTACCTACTTTAGGGCGACACGATAGCGTTCCGGCATTTTCTCGATTTCACCCATCACACAGTCGGTGACATACAGGAAACCTAAGAGGGCTTAATTCTCTGAAAACTGACAACTCACATTTGGCCAACAAGCAGTCCATTATCGATCGGAACAAGTCTAAACGGTTCTTGATGGAGAAATTAATGTAGTTTGTATCCAAAAGTATATGGTACGGAGGACCCAATGCTTCGTTGTACGAATCCTTTAGCCGTGGGAACACTTCTGGGTTGTGCTTGATAGAAATGCGTTGTACGTTCTTTTTCAAAGGGTTCACAAGCTTTTTGTGTTGGTCTTGCTTTTTTCTAGCGAATAGCGAGGGAGTAGGTTACCAAAAGGAGATCTACATTCTAGAGTCGGTCAAAGCGATCATTCGCTTCTGTGCAGCAAATTTTCGAGTTCGTCGGGCTTTTGTCATTTCTGAATAAACTGCTAGAACTGTGGTAGATGGAGCTCCTGAAAAAGTAAAGGCGATAAAACGTAACAGAAAGTATTTCTCAAAAAATGATACACACCTGAAGGAACTTTAATCATGAAAATGACAGATTGGCAAAGGAAAGCGTTTTCCCTGTCCGACCACTTGGGTCATAAGTGACATAAAGTGTGTCTGGGCGACAACAGATGTAGTAGACAACTCTCGGCGTCGTCTGATGGACCAGTACCCAAACCTATAGGATACTTACGTGGTTCACCACTTCAAACCCTGGTTTTGGTCACCGAGTTGTCACTTTTCGAAGCTTGCCTTAATTTCGTAAGAGTGGATTTGTGCGACATTGCGCTGTATTGTATTGTGTTCCGTTGTCATGCCTTTTGTTTTTTTTTTGTACATACCTGCAAAGGATCCGTCTTAACGCTCTGATTATTCCGCAGCACTAGGTCTGCAATGGTATTAGAAGTGACACTATGGGACCATCGATGAGCAAACCAAACCAATACAGACACACAGGGCAACAGCTAGTCCTGGATGTCTTATGGGTGATGATGGCTGTGAACCAACCTGCTTGGTTATTCCAGCATGACTTGACAGCTAAATGTCACTAGTTGGGTATGCTGATGGCTCAGTCTCTCGAGTTTAAACCCGACTTAGGAGGTTCGCCTGGTTGTACGGCCGGTTCAGCATCTGTTAATACCTACTGTGAGCAAGGGCTCATTAGCATAGTCCGATGCAACAAATGCAGAAATACATTTCCCTGCAGGATGGCTCAGTGGTTAGAGTGCGAATTTACTGATCAGAAGGTTAGTGGTTCGAACCCGACCTCTGCCTCTCGGCTCCCCCTGTCTAGGCTTCGGCAACCTGGCAGTATCCCAGCCCTCGTGCTTCCTTCGGTTGGCATGACAGCTAGGCACCGAAAGTGTTACAGCTGAACGATTAGCTTTTTTAACTTTACAGTCCCCCGTTTGTGAAACTCTGAAGTGGGCACCGGAAAGAGCACTCTTTTCGGTAAACGGTGTTTCGGCATGCGCAATACAGGACCAGACCACCGCAACTTTTGGTGCTGGATAGACTCTTCGAGTGAAGTCCCTATTGCACAACCGAACATTTATTTTCCAATAGTCTTGCTGCGGATTCGCTGACACTGAGACAACGACTACAGCATATGAGGATGTATCAGCTCCACTGCTAGCAGAGTCCGCACCTCACAATCACAGAGCATGCCGTACCGTAGCTTGACACACATCCCTTGAGACTCGGGGGTATACCGCTTTGTCGCCAAAGATGAGTCAAACTGGCAAACGCGCCCCGTGCATTGACTTCATCTGTCACATTACATTTGTGATTTGTACGACTTCCAAGGAACGTAAAACGCTCCAGAACCTTGGGCACCCCTTCTTGGATTGTCTTCAATGACTGCCTGTCCAGGAGCACAACCTTACACTTTGTGAGTGCAAATTCAGTTCAACTCGGTTTCACAGCCGTGAGCCGTGTATGTATGTACGGTGATTCGGGACGCCGCAGTTTACGACAGCGGGTAGTGCAAGACGCAGATACACAAAGGCTTTTTAAACAAGAAAAAACAACGGGTTAATAGTTAATCGCAAGAGAATAGATAGAAAACCGTCACCAATTGCGTGGCATCACCATATCAGTGAGTACCAGAAACCATTGATGTGGCGAGTCTATGATAACCCAGACAAGCAGACTACATGCGCCAGGACCTATTATTATGCTGTTCATGCTTCGTTATGCACAGTGCGTGTGCAATCTTCCAGTCGGAACCTGTCCTAGAAAATACGGCACAGCTTGGCAATCACTCACGTGTCACATAGAGTACACGACGGAGCCAGCGTGGTTCGTGCAGCCGAACCATCATCATCACTGACAACAAGACCAGATAAAAACACTGGTACTTCACCGTCTTACAACCACGTCAATTTATTTGAATAGAGCCTCATAATGAGAAGAAAAATGTGGCATGGAGGGGAGACTTAGGGCTAGCCTAACAAACGTCCAAGGTGTCTACACCTCCAACACTTAGTCAGGCAATCTGGAGAGGAACTAACACTAAAACGATTAGCCGCCATATCGTTCAGTGCCTCCACCCAGACACGAGGAGGGTCACATGAACCCCATTCTGGAGAGTGAACAGCGCCAATGGCGTCCACACTTTTCGTAACATCCTTCATAACCTCCTGCCATGTCAAATTCTGTGGAGCTCTAGGTTTCCGGAACCCGAAATTAAGCATGGAAAACAGCGCTCGAATACGAAGTAAAATAAGCGATAGGTAATCTGGTTTGAACGAAGGTCATGTTCATTCCTCTATGATTACTGTGCTTACTTTAAGGAGCTTTTTGAAAAAATGGACAACTCGCTTCAGTTAGCTAGGAACTGTTTCACTAAAATATACTCGACTGGGGATCTCAGCTCCATCGTTAAACAGAGCAACTGGAAGCTCATCATCAGGACCAGCAGCTCGGTGACGTTTGAGAAAAAAAAAGGCATTCGTTTAATTAGCTGTCGAAGGTTCCAACTGCACTGTTCAGGGCTGTGTTACGGGTTGAAAATCCGGTAGAGAAACTGCAGGCGGCTAGTTTAATTGTTGTTGAAAGTGTTCAACCCAACGATTCGGACGTTCCCCTTTTACAGAGACAAGCGAACCATTGATATTTTCGCTAACTGAAGGTCTATTTTCGCCTGTTGCGCATATCAGCTGGAATAGTTTACACACATTCTCATGGTTTCTCGACTCCTCCGTCTTCTCAGCTTTCTGGACACACCAAGCTTCTCGATCCGCGCAGGTGCTATTTTTCACCTGAAGTCCGACAGTTCGTCGGATGGTATTGTACTGTCGACCAGAAGAAATACATATCCGAGCTTCCAGCAATTTTATGGCATTGCTCGAGATCCAGTGCTTAGATCTAGTCGGTTGTGACGTTCCAGAAGCGGAGCACTTAGCATCTTGCAGGTTTTTCGACAGTACATTCTAGTAGTAGTCAACATAAGATATCCCATCCGGAAAGGACTTCCGTAGACAGTATTAGCAGACTTGTTTCAAACCAGGGTCCAAGGGCTTCTCAATGGCCAGATGAGGTATGTCCTTGTACTTCTTCGAAAAGGCAGCTTTCAGATCGAGAAACACAACCAGCGTTGGTTGCTGGAAGCAGTGTCGCCGTTCCAGAATTTGTCGGAGGGTGAGGATATGATAGATGCATCCTCTTGCAGGACGGAACCCAGCTTGGTTTTCCCTGTGTTCAGTCAACCTTCGAAGGATAAGACCAGAGAGCGCCTTCGATGCCACAGCTAACAGGCTGATGCCACGGTGGTTTTCGCACAGCGTCCGCGTACCCGTTTTGAAGATAGGGATAATTGTCGACATGCCCCATTCTGCAGGCACCTTCTCTTCTTTCCATATAGCACCAACAAGCTTTGTCAGATGGGTCACCAGGGATTCTCCGCCTTCTTTGAAGAGGGCTTGATAGAGACCGTCCGGTCCTGGTGCCTTCTCACGTTTTAGTGCGGATATTTCGTACTTTATTTCTCTCTTCCGAAGGGTGTTCAAGGTTTACATTCCATTCGCCCGTATGCATTATCTCCACAGGCTGTGTTGCAGGAGGCCAGCTGAACTGTTCTTCGAAGTGTTCGGCCCATCTTTCTAGTCGACGTTTTTGCGAGTGAATTAATGAGCCATCTTTTTCACTTATCGTTTCGCTGACCGTTGCTTTCCTGGGACCAGTCGATCGTATCAGTTGATATAGGGCACGGCTGTTTCCGTAGCAAAAGCCTTCTCCATCTCCCGAGCTTTCGATTTCCACCAGAGCTCTCGGTCTTTCCTTAGGCTCTTCACTATTTGGCGTTTAAGGGATTTGCGTGCGCCGTCGTACTCGTTGCCTGCTGGTATGGATTTCCTGGCATCAATCATGGATAGCGACCTCGCCGACATCCAGTGGTCTTGTGGTCGAATCGGGAGGTTGGACAGACAGCACTGAACGCCGCTAACATGGCCTCTTCACATTTTGCCACGCTTCATCCACATGTTCACTGCCAGTGCATGTGGAGAGTTGTTGGGCTAGCTCAGATCGGTACTGTTGAGCTATGGTCGATCTTCGAAGATAGTGGATTGGCATGCTTCTTTGCCTGAAGGGAAGCGAACTGTCAGGCGTGCACGCACCATGGCGTGATCGGAATCAAGTGGTGTGCCCCGAAGGAACGGCAGTCTTGAATTGTGGCTCTCCACCGGTAGCTGATGGCCACGTGGTCCAACTGGGTCCACGGTTGATTTGCAGTTGGTGGCCGCCAGGTTACGCGATGCGAACGCTTATGTTGAAAGTTCGTACTTGCCAGAAACAGTTCATGGTCAGCACACAACTGAAGGAGTCGATCTCCGTTGTCTGTGCGGCGAGCATCGACTCCGAATCGACCGCCCAAATGTGATTCCAAGGAGCTAAGACGACCCACTTGAGCATTCATATCGCCTGCAAGGATCACAATATCAGTGCTTTTGCCTGACGAATGAGCCCGGATAGTTCTCGATAAAAAGTATCCTTCTCAACATCAGAACTGCAGTCCGTTGGGGCATAAGCCGACACTACAAACAGGCACCGCTTTTTATGTCGAGAGGCATTGAGCTTGATTGAACTGGATAACCGGACGGCGCAAAGGCGACTGTTCACTGGGATCCAATCCAGCAAAGCGCGTTCAGCTCTGGGGCTGAGTGCAACTCCCACGCCATATAGTCCACGAGTCATCGCTTCTGGGTCACCGGACACACGGAGGGAGAAATGTGAAAGAGCTGAGTTCATCCTTGGCGTTCTGAGATGCATAATCACGCTTGGGTCTTGTATGCGTTTCGGAGACACAGCATACATCAATTTTAAGGGAGTATAAAGTTTCAGCAAGCTTGCCTGTTTGCCAAGTTGACATAGAGTACGGACGTTAAAAGCTCCTATATAGAAAGGATCTCGTGGATTTAGAAGGGTGTTATTTTGTTTATTGTTAATAGGCAGCGAGGAGCATAAGGCCTTTCGGTCAGATAACTGACAGTCAAATGACCCAGTGACGTTTGCTTGTGTGTGGGAAGGGGTGGGGAGGGACATCGGTGGACACCGAACTGCGCGGGCAAATGATACTTCCCGGTTGCCCAGGCCGAAGAAGGGGGTTTGGTTGAGGTACCCCACCTTGAGCCTTTGACTCAAAAGTCTGACCCACAAGGCAGTGGGAGGATGTAGGGTTTTGTTCGGGGACCCTGCCCTAGCCTCTGACTTAAAAGTCTGACCCACGAGGCAGCGGACAGTAGGGTTTTTTTGGGGACCCTGCCCGGAGCCGATGACTCAATAGTCTGACCTGCTCGGCTGCAGGAGTCTGGCCTAACCCGAGGGCGCAAGGAATGAAGCATTACTGTCTCTTCCTGATGCGGCTGCGCACAGCAGGTGCCTTTTGAGCAGCACCGGACTCTTTGGTCTTAAAGGTCCGACCGTAGTGGATAATGCGCCGGCGGTCACGGTCAACCGTTGGGCGATCGGAGTGTGCGGTTTTGGGCCGACCTTTTCTAACCCGTCCTTCCTCGAAGGAAGGCAGCATCGCTGCTGGTCGCCTGGGGGAAACGCTTTACTGCCTTCACATCCTATCGCAGAGGACAGTACGACTTTACCCCCAGACCGCCTCGTAGCAAGATTACTCGTAGTACGGGTTCTCGCTGCTCTTGGTCCGACTGCCCCGCGCTGGTCTTCCTGGCATGGTTGCACCTTGTGCAACGACGTCCCGGTCAGTGTAGCCCGCTGGATCATTGCAGCACTCAAGCCCGACCACCACGTCAAGGTGGCAGCTTTAGGTCTGGCCTGTGTATGCTACTCTGATGGGACGGGAAAGTGGGCAGCTACGTATTGAATGCAACGGCTTCGACAAACGAACGCGCGGCTGAGCTGTCTTGCAGTGTCGTTAACCATTGATGAGTTGAGTCCCGTCAAACTGATTGAGCTTACTGATTAAATCTTTCATACTTCGTTGCCAGGTCATCCTCCTTACCTCTGTCGCTTCCACTTCATATATGGCTGGGCAAAAAGAGCTCCGCAAGGTAGACAGTCCTCTGACATGTGAATCACACGTTCCAAACCGCATAACCTATGAAGTGTCAGTAACTCTTTCATCATCAGTACCTTTTTCCTAAAGCCATCCGGCGTACGTCAACACTACTAATCCGATGTTCCCATCATAGCCGGTTAATGGTTCGGTGATGGGCAAACACTAGAAGCTTTCTTACATCCCCCGCACCTTGGAGCCACGTTTCTGATCCCTAAAGCAGAATGAACCACACCATCGCAGTGTATACTCTATCCTTTACAGACAACCTGACATCACACCAGTGCCATAGGCACCGGAGGTTGGCAAAAAAGCAGCTATGACCTTCTCGATTGCAGAGGTGACCTCATCACCATCATCCTCGACAGTATGACATCAGTGTGCAACAGTGACGCTTCGCTGCCGTACAACCATGGTTTAGTTGAAAGCCTTACTGTGAAGGAAAGAATAAAGGTGGACGGGGAAGGGACTTAGTGCTAGCCTAACAGTCATTTCTAGATGCCTACACCTCCACATACTCATTCAGGCAATCTGAATAGAAGCTGACAACACGAACGCCGTTGACATCCATTAGCACCCAGATATTGCAGCGTCTCCAGTCAGGCGCCATGGGGCCACGCGGTCCCCATCCTGGAAGGCGAACAACATCCACAGCAACCAAACGTTTCGTAATCTCACCCTTCTTCCAGGTCAACGGTTGGCCGCCTCTCTCTCCGCTTTGTGTACGGAAGCCTTTGGAGAGCTCTCCGTATACTCTTACACGTCCGGAAGTCATAGAATACAAAAAAACTTATCATGTTCACAAACTTCCAGGGCATTCCTTGATGGACTAGCGTGTCAAGAAGAAGAGAACCGTCAACCGAGCTGCATACGCGCTGGAAATCCAGGAATACTAAAACTGTGGGGCGTTTGTGCGTATGATGTTGTTCTAGCACCTGACGGAGTGTGAAAATTTGGTCAATGCAACCCCTACCAGGCCGGAAAGAGGCAATCTCGTCTCCAGCCAGTTCACCGGAACTTATATAACTGCCCAAGTAAACAAATTTATCTACCACGTCGACTGGCTAGTCTGCATATCTTTGGTCTGGGCTTTAAACCATTCACTATTGTAACAGCACTTGAAGTCGGGAACTGCATGCCAACCCATGTAGGCGGAATTGTATCATCATTACCTTCGGCTGTAAAAATCGCGCACTTGCCGTACAGCGGTTGTAGCTGCCAGTTTCGTTCACTGATGATTTAGGGAGGTAGGAATAGACGGGTAAACACTAGAGGCGGTATTTAATTGAAGATATAATTGATGCATCAATGCATGGGGGTAAGTGGACTTTTCAACGGGGAGATAGGGAGGGGAAGCCAGGCAACACCTTGGATGCATGCATGCCATCGACTGCGCGACTGGGCCACGTCTGTCAACGTCTCTAACCACTGATGCGTCCCGTCTCATCCAGGGAGATGACAATGGCCATGGCAGCTGAGTTTGCTGGCACTAGCTTTAATAATTCGCTGCCAAGTCACTATTTGACGTCTCATGGCTCCTTTCCACCCTTCGCATGATTGTGCGAAAAGATCACTTTGAGGAAGTTGGTCGGCTGAAATACGGAGAACATGACCAAACCAGCGTGGATGAGTTATCTCTTCTGGAATCCACCCGACCTACTTCAGCATTACTGATCCGGTGTTCGCACCAGACTCGGTCAATGCTACGAAGACACCAATGGTCAGAAGCTGAAAGTCTTTTGACGTCCTTAGCGCGCAGCGACCAGGTTTCTAACGCATATAAAAAATCGTTCAGCTGTAAAATCCTTTCGGTGCCCAGCTGCCATACCACCCGAAGGAAGCACAAGGGCTGGGATACTGCCAGACTGCTCAAGCCTAGACAGGGGAAATCGAGAGGCAGGGGTAGGGTTCAAACCACGGACCTTCTGGTCATTAAGTTCGCGTTCTAACCACTGAGCCATCTCGCCCCCTCTAACTCGTATAACAATGTGGAGCGCACCGCAGGTTTGTAAACTCGACCCTTGACAGATAAAGTGATGTCAAACCTACGCCACAAGAGATGCAGGTCCACGAAGACTGTTCTGGTCTTCCCAATCCGGATAGAAATATCATCTTTGGTGAGACCATTTGGACTGATACAGCTGGCACGGCAGATAGATTTGTCGACTACTTTAATCAGCTCATCCCAAAGCATGAGGTTAAGATTCGAGCCCACCCGGTCTTGCAGCAGCGCTTTACAGTTTGCAGGTGTGAAGTGCATGCCAAACCGTGAGGCAGAATCATTTGGCGAATCAAATACTGTTTGCATTACCACGGTGTCAGATCGAAGGACAGTTATGTCGTCTACATACTCAATATCTGTGAGCGAACGCCCTGGAAGGATTTCGACCCCACAGATACTAGAGGCAGGTGGTGGGTCTTCCATAAACGTATACATGACGCAATAGAAGAAAGGTGAAACAGGGAAGCCGTACCTGGCACCACTTGATGTGTTGAACTCAGGTGAGAGCTTCCCGCAGACCTTCACACGTTCACAGGAGTTGGCGTGCAACGCCTCCAGGATGGTCAATAATTTATGGCGGGCATCTCTGCTCCACAGATACTGTCACACTAATAATAATTCAGCTGTAACACTCTTTCGGTCCCAGACTGCCATGCCACCCGAAGGAAGCACGAGGGCTGGGATACGCCACGTTGCCCAAGCCTAGACACGGGAATTCGAGAGGCAGAGGTCAAGTTCGAACGACGGACCTTCCGGTCAGTAAATCCGCGCTCTAACCAGAGTCATAGCGCCTGACGTTCCACAAAGTCAATGAAGACAATAACTGTTGGTCGCTGGAAGCAGTGTCGCTGTTCCAGAACCTGTCGGAGGGTAAAAATGTGGTCGATGCATCCTCTTACAGGACGGAATCCAGCTTGCTTTTCAAGGGTCTCTCACCCTGTGTTCAGTCAACCTTCGAAGGATTAAACCAGAGAGCACTTTTGATGCCAAAGCCACCAAGATGATACCACGGTGATTTTCACACAGCGTTCGCGTACCCTTTTGAAGATAGGAATAACTGTCGACATGCCTTATCCTACAGGCACTTTCTCTTTACTCTATGTCCCAGTAATGATTTTTGTTAGATGGGTCACCGGGGATTCTCGCCCTTCTTTGAACAGGCTGGATGCAGACCGTCCGCCGTGGTACCTTCTCACGTTTCAGGAAAGGATATCTTGTACTTTATTACTTTTTCCGACGGGCGATCAACATTTACATTCCATTCGCCCGTATGCATTTTCTACACAGACTGTGTTGCAGGAGGCCAGCTGAATTGTTCTTCGAAAAGTTCGGCATATCTTTCCATTCGACGTTTTTGCGAGCGAACTAAGGAGCCGAATTTTTCACTTATCGATTCACCGACCGTTGCTTTCCTTGGGTTGTTTCCGGTGGCAAAAGTTTTCTTCATCTCTCGAGCCTTTGATGTCCGATATAGCTCTCGGTCTTTCCTTAGACTCTTTAC